>CM024591.1:45356737-45956737 GCA_014182565.1 Eucalyptus marginata
TAAACCCAATAAAGCACGGAAAAGCGAAATTCTCAGAGAAGAGAGAGTGGAATTCGCCGAAGTGGAGCATCGTAAACATAATTAAAAAAGAAAAGAAAAGAAGAACCTCCGGAAACGAAGACTTCGTCGGAGAAACTGAATTCCGGTTTCGATGCAGAGAAACGGGGACGGGGAGCGGAAGAAAGAAGGGGGGCCGAATCGACGGGCGGTCAATGACGAACACGCACAGCGCGAAAGGCATTGCAGGAGTGCGAGTCAATCAAGGAATAAAGCACCGACAAAACAAAGGAAAAGGTCGCCACGACACGAGAGCTGAAATCCCATCATCGACCAGGTGGTTCAGCAAAGTGCGAAGAGAACTCACGAGATCGACGTGGCCCCAGCCCAGAATAGAGAGAGAGAGGGATCGTTTCTTGGATCAGGTAAAAAGGGAGGTCGGCGCATAGAGAGGGAGGGAGGGAGGGAGAGAGAGGGTTGTTGTCGTTTTCAGTTCTCGCTTTTAATAACGAGAACTGCACTCCACCGCGTACGCCACGGCTTCTCCTCGTCCTCCCCGTCGTGATCGATCCGTCTCCAGTTACGCGAGTCCACGTCCGTCGCCACGCCATCGCGGGCCCCCGAGGCTTGTCTTTTTCCGCCTTTTTCTCCCCTCCACTTTCACCGCGATTTCCGGGAAGGGGAGGGAAGAATGAATGTGCGAAAAAAGGAAGAAGGGGGTCCGGTCAGGTCCTGCTGAGCCTCGATTAACGTGTGGGGGTTCTCGAGAATCGAGCGTGGACTTGTCACGTGTGCGTTGCAATTGTCTATGATCATTCATCGTGCCCGCGATCTAACCGTCACGTCGGTTCGGTTCATGTGGCGAACCCGTGCCACATGATTTTAGTTAGATTCCTTAAACCCTCTTCTGCCCAGTCATCTTAAGGATAGAAAGAATCGTCTACCCAATCTATCCATAAAGTTACCCATGAAGAGAAGATAAAAAAGTTAGGCAGTGAAGTTGACTGTGAGGAAACTAATATTAAAGTACATCCTAGTTGAGATGATCCATAAAGTACATCCTAGTTGATGCACGGATTTGACGAGGACGCTTCTCTGTCGAGTGCTCGGACACCCATAGCTCGCACTAAGTTATGCGTCGAGTGAAAAGATTTTGTTGAGAACGTGACTTCTAAACACTTGTTAAATATCATAATAAAGAGAATTTATTATTTTCAATGCTTGATTTATCTCGTGCTACGCGAAACCGGCGCATTGAAAGTCAAAACTTTTTTTATTTAATATGGTTAATGAGTGTTTCGAGGTCAATATGATAAATATTTTGAAAATCAAATTTTCTCTTCTTAAGCATGTTCAATAAATGTCTTGGTGCATTCATCAATGAATATGGCTAGTGTTTGCTAATTTGACATGGAGCTTTGCTAGTGTAACCGTCTTTGAACCAGTGTGAAAATAACAGCATAATTTAAGCTACAAATATTTGAAGGAATAAACTTCGTAATAATATATAATTATTATTTTTTTGTTCAAGAAAGCTGTTAATCCAATGGTAGATTAACATCATTGACATAAGTATTTCTCCTTGGCATATCTATTCCGCAACATGTTTAGTTACGGTTAGGTAAAATTTAATGGCGTGCTATTCACTGACTTTCCTTTAAAAAAAAATGAACAATTTTTAAAGAAGTATGAAATAATTTTACTTGACTTTAGTCGACCTAAATAATTAGGTACAATATTTCTTTTTATGATTTGGGCATTTAGTATTATCAGATAAATTCTGGCGTTTGGTCATTTGCTAACCTGCATTTCCCTGCAACTTTCAATTGAGAGTTAGTGGGCGGACTTTGGCCAATGTTCTTGGAAAGAACAAGAGGACAAGACATTATCACGAGAATTCCTGGAATCGTGCAGAAACGTGGGGAGCAAGAAGACCAGAATCTGGTGGCGACTGGTCATGAACACGTTCGTTAATCTGTCTTTTTAGATAGAAGAAGTTGGGCAGAAAAGGAGAAGAACTCGAGGAGAGGACAACTCAAATCATGCAGAAAAACCAAACAGAACAGTTGCAGAGTTTCTAACAGTTTAAACCCCCTAGTCCTACTCAACAACAGTTTCCTGATTTAGATATAACAAAAAGAAGAAGTTACCTTAATGAGATAGGGAATAAAGTGATGAAAAATCTCAAATTAAACAATGCCATCTGATCTTTATCATTCTCACCCGCCTAAGAAAAACTCGGTTCCAGTCGGAGTTAAAACTCTTGAATTCCTCCCAAATAATCGGATCGGGCTGGCGAACTCATCCTCAGCAATCCATACAGCATTATTACTCAAGACACTCCCTTTCACGTTAAAGGCAAAATCGTCCGGTCGACCCCAACAGTGGGTAATTTCATCTAGGTCGGATGGAAGAAAGTTTAGGCTCTTTAGGAACAGGAGCCAAGATAGGGTTACTTGTGGGGGAAACTTGCAAGCAACAATGAAGTCTCAAAGTGCTCTCTGTCAGGATCTAAAGTCTCCTTTACCTACCCAAATCTATCAATGGAGTTATCCACAAAGAGAAAGATGGAAGTTAGGTATTGAAGTTAATTGTAAGGAAGCTGATATGAAGGAGACTTTAATTGATACACAAATCGGGCTAGATGGCTACTTTTTAGAGTGTCCGGACTACAGTAGCTTGTACTGAGTTGGCCATTGTCGTCAAATTTAGGAGTGATTTCGTTTTCAAACTGCTTGATGCTAGAAAAACTTATATACGAAACCAATCTTCATGAAAGTTAAGACTTTAATTGATTGGGGGTTGAGGGGGTAGATAGATATTAGATACCAATGAAACCACCAACTGTATTTGGTCTAGTTTGCAATAAAAGAAAGATAAGGTCACAATTATTACTAGGATACCTTTTAAGGATTTTGTTGAAGAAGTGAGGTTAAATACCTGTTAAACACTGAAATAAAGAAAAATTTATTGTTTCCAATGCCCAACCTCTCTCGTGCTACGCGTAATCAAACAACTCTTGGTTGGCGCCAAAGATCTTTGGCCGTAACTTGAGATGAGCCACCAGCAAATAAAAAGATAAATTAAAAAATAAAAAAAAAATTGTCCATGTCAGTGCCAGTTAAGCTACATAGGACGATCGGCACTGATCAACTACCAAGTCAATGTTTTTTTGTCAAAATTGGCCGGAATAATTACATTGACCAATCGTTAAAATGTTTATGAGTGAATTAGTATAAGTGTAATAGGTTTAGCATTTTCTTTTATTTTTGTTAGTAATATTCCCTTTGGCTATTGTTCGTGAAAATTAAAAAAGAGGACACCAAATTATCACGAGAGCTACTGGAGCCGCGATGGAAACATGCGGAGCAAGAAGAGCAGAATCCATCCGGTGGCGACTTGTCATGAACAGCAGTCACTGTTCTATCTTTTCACATATAAAAATTGGAAGGAGAGTCGATCGAGTGGCACTGGCACCCTCACGACACATGCGCGAGCAAGGAGCACCAGAGAACGGGCCCAAGCCTGCTTCCCCATCTTCGGCCCCAATTCCACCTCGTGGACCGAGAGATGATGGATCGCGTGGGATCACACCCGGTACGTTCCCTGTCTTCTGGTAGGGCGGACAGATTCTCCGACGAGCAGCAAGCGAACAATTCCCCTCAGACGGGAGAGAGAGATGGGGGCAGCTGAACCAGCCATCAAAGTCGCAGCTCCTTAGGAGCAGGAGCCAAGACAGGGTTTACTTGTGGGGGAAACTTGCAAGGAACAATGGAGTCTCAAAGGTGCCCTCGGTCAGGATCTAGAGTCCCCTTCATCTACCTATTCTATCAATAGAGTTACCCACAAATGAGAAGATAAAAGTTAGGTATTGAAGTTAATTGTAAGGAAGCTAATATGAAGGATACTTCAATTAGTACACGGATCCGGCTAGAGCGATTCTTTGTAGAGTGGCCGGACTACAATAGCTCGCACTAAGTTGGCCATTATCGTCACATTTAGGAGGAATTTCATTTCGTTTCAACATGCATGATGCTAGGAAAACTTATATGCTAGACCAATCTTCATGAAAGTTAGAATCGGTGTAGCTTTGAGATTTTCCCTCCTCTATTTGATTAGGGATTGAGGGGGTAGATACTAATGAAACCACAATCGTATTTGGCCTACTTTGTACTAAAAGAAAGACAAGATCATCATCGTCACCGCGCTAATTTTTAAGAATTTTGTTGAAGAAGTGACTTTAGAACACTTGTTAAACACTTATATATATATATATTATTTTTGAAGCTCGGCTTCTCTCATGTTGCGTGTAATCAATGCATTGAAAACCAAAGTACTTCTCTATTGAGCATGATCAATAAGTTTTTTTAGATACTCATCGATAAGATCCATATAATAAGTACTTTGAAAATAGAAAACTCTTCCTCCAAGAAGACAAAAACCCCTTTCTCTTGACATGCAGAGTATCGCCTACCCACTGATGGTAGTTACGGCTCCATCGCAACCTAATTGATCTCTAATCCTTCGGATTTTCTTTCGAATTTGTGGTTCCTTCTTCACCTACTGACGATGTCCTCGAAGGTGCCTCCAATTCTTCACTTCTACCAAATGGTGCCGAATTTGAGTCGGTAATCCAGCGTCATCTACACGACTTGCTCGTGAATCTGCCGGGTAATTCCCACATCTATTTCAGTTCTCTACTCAGAAGTTCGTCCTTTCCTTGGATTATGGAGGGTTATTGTCTAAGATACGAGATACTACGCACTGGGTCTTTAAGGTCGGGTAGTTTGCTTTAGGTTTAGGGCAGAATTTATGAGCGGCCTTTTCTGCCATCGGAGTGTTTTCTCAATCTGGACAAGTCTCTTTCTATCAAATACTGTTCGGTTGTAATTTATACTGAATGGGCCGCGGTGTTTCCCTTGTTTTACTCTGCAAATTGATACTGCCTTGCTGCCATTGGTTCGGACTGTGTTGTGGAACATGGCTTCGGATAATAGTGCTGATTCATTGCGCGTGGCGGCATTGTGTAAACGACTGGGACGACTATGCCCAGCACAGGAAATAGAAGTTTTGGAAGAGGAACCCCAACCTGAACAATTAGAGGAATGTCGTTTACTATTAGTAGGTAAAGTGTTATCGAAATCAGCTATTAACTTTCAAGCACTTCAGAGTACCTTGAAGCGTGTTTGGCGGACGGACCGGGTTGACCTTTCGCAGAGAGAGGGTGGACTATATACGGCAAAATTTCATTCTGAAGTTGAGAGACAGTGGATATTGGAAGGTGGACCATGGCTTTTCGCTAGTCAGCTGGTAATCTTTAAACCATGGGTTCCCAACACACCTTTACATCTCTATGACTTTAGTCGGTGCGCTTTCGGGTCCAGATCTTCGGATTACCTTTGGAATGGAGTTCTGAGCCTGTTATTAGAAAGGCTTTAAAACAGGTGGGAGAAGTCTTAGAGATCAAACCCAATTTTCATGATGGTTCATCTTTAAAAGCCGAAAGGGTTAGAGTTGAAGTCAACCTGAATGAACCTTTACAATCTGGCAAGCTGCTTCGCCTTGATGGGAGAACTCTATGGATCAACTTCCGATATGAACGCCTCTCCCACTTTTGTTATTCCTGCGGGAAGATCGGCCATTATGCTACATACTGTCAAACATATCCCTTTGAAGAGGCCAAAATGGATGGTAAAGACAAGATGGCTTACGGTCAGTGGCTGAGAGTGGAGGTTGGCGAGCATAGTCCTTACTGGAACGTGTTCTATAATCCACCTGAGAATGCTGAACAGAACGACGAAACCATTCCTGAGACTCCTCTAGCTTTGCTGCCAACCGTGCCAGTGGCGACTCAACAAGAACTAGTCGCTCCTATGCCCCTACCAACAGATTCGCATATCTCAAACAAGGGAGGGACTACTCCGTCTAACTCACCACACTTGATGCAAATTGAGAAAAGTATCACAACAGCTATGATCCCTGCGAGTGCAAAACAGAAATATATCATCAACCCAACAACGGGACACCAAAGAAACGAAAAAAACGAAAAGGGACTATGGCTCCTCCAAAGGTGGGATTAGCAAAAAAACCAAAAAGGTATTCACCATATAATATGAAAAATTCAGCTTGTAGCGATTTTGATGATTCTCCGTTTCTGGATACACCAGTTCTCGAAGCGAGTGAGGTGACTCAGTGGGCGATGGTGGCTGGCCCCAAACAGCCACCGCAGCACAAATGAAGTTAATATGTTGGAACTGTCGGGGTTTGGGCAATCCCCGACAGTTCAAGCACTAAAGGCCATGACGGCCGGGGAAAGCCCGATATTACTTTTTTTAATGGAAACTAAGAATCGGGAATCGTTGCTTTCTAGAATGCAACACCGATTACATTTAAGCAAATCTTTTGTGCGCAACCCGACGGTATAGCGGGGGGTTTAGCAGTTTTGGAATGAAACAAAGATCTTTAGAGTTTGAACAGTGTTTGGAGTACCTTTTGATATGCTCTGTCGTGACTCCATGGATGATAGGCCGACGCGGTTGACTGTCTCCATGCTCCTTCGTCTTTCCACAATCGCCGGTTATTCAGGGAGGACCTTAGAAGAATCGGCAATGCCAATACTCTACCTTGGCTCGCAATGGGGACTTCAATGAGATCTTATATCCACAGGAAAAGGTCGGAAAGCGCCGGTCGATTGGTACCGTTTAAATTCATTCCGGAATATCATCAATGACTTTGTGTTCTGATGGAGTTA
The DNA here is from genome assembly GCA_014182565.1 of Eucalyptus marginata. Classification (NCBI taxonomy): domain Eukaryota; kingdom Viridiplantae; phylum Streptophyta; class Magnoliopsida; order Myrtales; family Myrtaceae; genus Eucalyptus; species Eucalyptus marginata. The sequence continues at coordinate 45,363,486 of CM024591.1, forward strand.
GAGAGTAAGGGCTGCGCCTTTACCTGGATGAATAATCGGGTTGGTGATGATTTAGTGAAGGAACGACTGGATCGTGTTCTGTGCACAATGGACTGGCGACTTCTATATCCAGCTGCGGAGGTGTTTGCTTTGCCGGCACTGGGCTCAGATCATAGCCCGCTTCTCTTGACCAATTCAGCTCCACCTAAAAGGGGCGGTAGGCCTTTCATCTTCGAAGTTTTCTGGATCCAAGACCAAGAATGCCGCAAGGTCATTTACAAAGCATGGAACTCAGTTACGGTAAGTAATTCCGACCTTATGCATAAACTACGACTGGTTTCTCGTGCTTTACATGTTTGGAGCTGTTCAAAATTTTCTAATGGTCACCTGAAGGTTCAAGCATTACAGCAGCAGCTTCAAACCATTATAAATCAACCATATAATTCGGTAACGGACACGTGGTAGCTTCACGGATCCGGAATGAGATTAAAAATATATGGCAACAAGAAGAAAAGTCTTGGGCTATGCGTTCTAGAGTAAACGGTTGCGATGGGGAGATAAGAATACCAAATTCTTTCATGCAACTACGATTCAAAGACGGCGAGAGAAATAGGATAAGCATGCTACAAGACGAGAATCACAACTGGGTGAGGGACAATCAGGCCTTGAAGGAGCTAACAAATGCCTACTTTTCACATTTATATACAACAGGTGGCCCTCGTGACTATGCCCCAATTCTGGAACAATGTCCACAGATTGTATCGGATCATATGAATGAAAATTTGATGAGTCCAGTCATTGCCTTTGAGGTTAAACAAGCAGCCTTTCAGCTGGGGAAGACGAAAGCACCGGGTCCAGATGGTTTGAACGGTAGCATTCTACCAAACCCATTGGGATATTCTCCAGGATGATTTGCTTGACTTAGTAAGGGATTTCTTTAGCTTCGGGGTGTTGCCTAGAGACATTAACAAGACGATTATCGCTCTTATCCCCAAGACTAGTCACCCTGAAAACCTGGACCAGTTTAGACCTATCAGCTTATGTAACTATGCATACAAGATTATATCCAAGGTCTTGGCCAATCGACTGAAACCATGGCTTTGTGAGCTGATCTCAGAAGAGCAGGCTGCCTTTGTGAGTGGGAGACAAATACAGGATAACGTATTCATTGTCTAAGAGGCGCTACATCAATTCAGAACGAGGGAAAGGAAGAAACACTTTAATGTACTCCTCAAGACAGATATGCAAAAGGCTTATGACAAAGTTGAATGGGATTTTCTACAAGACTATCTACTGCAATTGGGCTTTCATTCACGATGGGTTCAGCTGCTAATGCAATGCATAACCACAGCCTCTTTAAGTGTTCGCTTTAATGGAGAACAACTTTCATATTTTCGGCCATCAAGAGGACTCCGGCAAGGCGACCCTCTATCCCCTTATATCTTCATATTACTGGCGAATCTTCTATCCACCCTCATTAACCAAGTGATTCACATCGGTCATCTTACAGGTATAAAGCTGAACAGGTCATGCCCGACACTATCACATCTCTTTTTCGCTGATGATTCAGTTTTCTTTCTCAAAGGCACTGTGATGGAATGTCAGAATCTTGCTAATATACTCAACCAATACTGTATGGCAACCGGACAAGTTATTAATCGGAACAAATCAGGCCTCTTCTTCAAAGAAAAAGCTGTCCGGTGACCTTACGGAAAAACTTGGCGGGTATTTTAAGAATGCCGGTCTTGCATCGGTATGGTAAATATTTAGGTATTCCGTCCGAGTGGGGAAAATATAAAAGGGAGATGTTTGCTTGGACATTAGGGAGAATACATTCAAAGCTTGAGGGCTGGAAAGAGCTATTTCTGTCGAAGGGTGGAAAGGAGATCCTAATTAAATCTGTTGTACAGGCAATTCCTCAATACGCTATGTCCATTTTCAAGCTGCCAACATCTTTGTGTAAACTTATTGAACAGAAAATTTCTGGTTTTTGGTGGAAGACTGACCGAACCAGAGTTGGTGTGCATTGGCAGAAATGGGATTTGCTAAAAACTAATAAGGATGGTGGAGGGCTCGGCTTTCGAGACTTGATGGCATTCAACAAAGCGATGCTTGGGAAGCAGGCTTGGCACTTAATCCAACAACCTGCCTCGTTGTGGGGTAAAATCTTTAAGGGGTTGTATTTTAATTCGGTGAATTTCCAAAAGGCAGCTAGAGGCGCGCGACCTTCATGGGGATGGCAGAGTCTTCTTCTCGACCGAGAGGCCATCCTACCTCATATAAGTTGGTCGGTTGGGGATGGTGCGGAGATAAGGATTCGGGAAGATCGGTGGTTACCTATCGGAACCCTAGGTGGACCGGCACTTCGAGAGGAGCCAGAGCGGGTGGCCGATCTTATTGATCCTCTCACCAAAACATGGAATGTTCCATTGATTCAACAGCTATTCGACACCCCGGTTAGTACAGAAATAGTTAAAATTCCTATACGACCTACCTATGCCAAAGATATGTTAGTCTGGATGCCTACCAAGGATGGAAATCATACGGTTAAGAGTAATTATAGATCAGTGATTAGCATGGCAAACACAACAACTGCTCAACAGGCATCTACATCACATCAGCACCCCAAAATACTGTGGCGTAAGATCTGGTCTATACATACAGAGCCCAAAATTCGCACTTTTATGTGGACAATTTGTCATAATGCCCTTGCGACTAAGGCTAACTTGTTTCATAGACATATTTCTCCCACTCCAATATGCAGTCTATGTAATCACAGGACTCCGGAAACTATTGAACATCTATTCTTTTTCGTCCCCGGACAAATGATGTGTGGAATCACCCAAGGATCAACATTTCAATCACACCTACTACAATCCGGAGGATTGATGACTGCGCTCACGGGCGGGCAACAAATCAAAGGCTCATACTGGTTTGGCAACAATAGCGCAGGCTCTTGTGGCAAGTTTGGTGTATGCGCAACAACCGGATCTTTCATCGAAGACCACCGGATCCCAGTCGGGCAGTGGAAGATGCCCTCGCACTGACAAGCCTCCAATCCTCCTCTTCTATGCACGAGATCCATAAAAAGGGCTGCTGCGATCGACGCCGATCATATGTGGAAACCTCCAGAACGCAACGTCCTAAAATGCAACATTGACGGATCTTACTATCCAGGTAGACAAGAACGAACGATGGCATGTGTTAGTCGAAACCATCAGGGTATACTTACAGATGTCTACACCGATCAATTTCCTGCAGCCTCGGCTTTTCAATCGGAAGTTCAAGCCCTCACCTTCACTCGCATCATCCGAGGCATCAAGGCATCCACACAGCAAAGATTGTAATCGAGTCGGCGCGATCTTGATCGACACAATAACCGGAAGAAGAAGCCGCCATGGGAAGAACGAATGCTCTTCAACGAAATTGTAGCTCGCTCCCCGCATACCCTAGCGTTCGGCTGCAGGTTACATCGCGAGCGTGCCAATGGTGCCGCAAATTGGGCCGTAAAGGCCCATGGAAGACCCGACCTAGCCCACAACTGGAACATCTTTACCCCTTATATTTTGCAAGATCTTGTAGCTGCTGATGCAATAGCATCGGGTTGTAATTTGGCGAAGGTTTAAATAATACTATCTTCTGTTTCGATCAAAAAAAAAAAAGTACTTTGAAAATCCAACTTTTTCTTACTAAAGCATGTTTAATAAAATGCCTTGAGTGCGTTCATCAATCAATGTGGCCCTTTTTTTGTGCTAATTTGACTTATCTAATCTGCAATATGTCTAGCTACTTTTAAGCAAAATTTAATGGCATGATATGCATTGACTTTTAATTTCAAACAACATAGAAACAATTTTGAAAATAGTAGCGAAATAATTTCACATGACTTTAGCTTAGACATAAATTAGTGTTGTTTGGTTATTTGCAGACCTCAATATCCCTGCAACTTTCAATTGAGTCCTAGTAGGCAGACTTTTGGCCATTGTTCCTTGAAAAGAATGAAAGAGGACAAGACATCATCATGAGCATATCTGGCAAGTTGGATCTCGATGGAAAATGATCCCATTTATATCGGCACAATTAACTTGTTTTGACTTATTTTTTTCATGCAATACAAATCTAACGATCTATACTCAACCTGATCCATGTACAACTTATACTTAATTTATATTGCACGAATTGAGTGAGTGCAAAATCGAACGAGAGTGCGAGAGACTAAAAAAAGAGTCATAGGTGGGTTGAATATGAATAAATTATGACCTCATGTAATAAACTTATTCATTACTCATTTATTGAATATAACCAATCACATAAGAATCCAGCCATTAAATGTGGGTTGAGAAATTGGCCTATAACCCATATCGACACATCTAATCACAAGAACTACTGTAATCACGATAGAAACATGTGGAGCAAGAAGAGCAGAATCCATCCGGTGGCGACTGGTCATGAACAGCATTCATTGTTCTGTCCTTTCACATATAAAAATGCAAGGAGAGTCGATCGAGTCGGCACCCTCCCGACGCATGCGCGAGCAAAGGAGCACCGGAGAACGAGTCCAGGCCTGCTTTCACATCTTCGGCCCCAATTCTGCCTCGTGGACCGAGAGACGATGGATCGTGCGGGATCACATCCGGTCGAGGAGCAAAACCGATGCGGGACGGAAGCGGGTTGGAGAAAGAGAGAGAGAGAGAGAGATGGATTGAACTTGAATTGTACTCGATCGTGCAAAAATACCCAAGTAAAAGGTGTTTGCGAATCCAGTGTCGATTCCACGCTCGATGCGAAATTGGGGCCGTCGCTAAAAATCTGTAACTTAAAATGTCGCCACCGTCGATTCGTCGAACCTATTCATCGTGCAAATAGCGACGGCCGGCCACACGGTTGTTGAGGATTCCCGAATTTTCAAAACCGTTCCCTGTCTTCTAGCAGCGCGGACAGATTCTCCGGCGAGCAGCAAGCGACCAATTCCCCTAAAACGGGAGTTCTAGAGAGAGAGAGAGAGGAGATGGGGGCAGCTAAACCGGGCATCAAAGTCGCAGCTCTCTGCGGCTCTCTTCGCAAGGCTTCCTACCACAGAGGCCTCATTCGATCAGGTGAAACCTCTGTCCCCGTGCGTCTCTCTCTCGCGCGCCCTCCGAGAATCGTGTCGTGTCTCGAGGTGATCGGGTACTTACGTTTGCTGTTTCGGTTTCGATTGAAGCCGTGGAGATATGCAAGGAGTCCATCCCCGGCATGCAGATCGAGCACGTGGAAGTGTCGCCCCTCCCCATGATCAACACCGACCTCGAAGAAGAAGGCGGCAAGTTCCCGGCCGCGGTCGAAGAGTTCCGCCGCAAGATTTTGAGGGCCGACAGCTATCTCTTCGCCTCTCCCGAGTACAATTACTCCATTGCCCGTAAAATCACTCTGCCCTTTTCTCTCCTTTTTGCTTTTGTTTGGCCTATTGAATTGCTCCCGTTACTAGCGCTGCAAGTGAGAGTAAAATCGAGTTTTATTGTGGTGGAGATAATCAAGCACTTGAACTAGTTCTTGATTCGGGCGTATAAAGTTGAAGACTTTGTTATTATGCTGGCCTTCGTTTTGGGGGTGAGGTTAGGTAATTTGCCTGAAATTGAGAAGACCAAGCTATATGTGAATTTCACGGCCGAGCATTTTACCGATCACCTAGTGATTGGCGGCTGTGCGGTGACAGTCCGCACCCGCTCCTTTAGCTCCTTTAGGTCGGCCAGTTTTGACAAGATTAAGAAGTCTGAAGTGTACCGCCACTGAAAACCATGAATGAGTATGGAGTGAAGTAGAGATGATTTAGGTTTTACCAATATTGGACAAGTGGGCAGCTGCGTTTTCTTGATCAATCTCAATTTTTGCAAGTGGAGACTGTAGCTGCTGTAAATCAGCTGATTAAATGAACGTTTCCTGTTTTTTGCTGTAAAACATATTCTCTTCAGTAGAAAGACTTAGTTAATGCGTGATGCGTTCCATTTTGTTGAGATAGTTCTGTTGTTGTACCAGCGCCTCTCAAGAATGCAATAGATTGGGCATCTAGAGCACCGAATGTTTGGGCGGACAAAGCTGCTGCTATAGTAAGTGCAGGAGGAAATTTTGGTGGCGGAAGAGCGCAGTATCATCTCCGGCAGACAGGGGTGTACCTCGATCTTCATTTCATTAATAAGCCCGAGCTTTTCGTATATGCATTTCAACCTCCTGCAAAGTTCGATGCCGATGGAAACTTGATTGATGCTGAGGTCAAGGAGAGGCTAAAGCAGGTTCTGCTTTCACTGCAAAAATTCACATTGCGGCTCCAGGGTCAGTGCTGACCTGTGATCTTGGATTCTGGCATTTGAATGATGCTGGTATTGTATATCATCCATTTGTTGTCTAGTGACTTCAAGTTGATGGTAAATGCTTGATTGTGAAGTTCGGTTTAAAGCTTGTCCTGTTGTCTAACGGCCTAAGCAAACGATCAATGCATTCATGTGATTGTTACGTAAATGATGCCCTGCTGGAGACTTTCGATAGTGTTCTTTATTCCCTTGGCTTCTCGAGACTCAATTTACATTACGCTTTCTGAGAGCGATTAGATCCAAATCAAATCAACACGAAGGAGGAGACTCCTTTGAATTGTCTTTCCTGCATCTTGCTGGTCAGCTGCTCCGCCAGAGGGGTCTTTACACCACCTCAAATCTGATATAACTTGCATCTTGATTAACTTTTTATTTAGCTTTAATCTGATAATTATAGAGTCGAGGTTGCATTTCTGAAGTTGCAAGTACATACTAGCAACTCATGCTTTTTATCCGTCTGTGCGCAAAAAGAGTTTGCATAAATGTCGCCCTATAGAGATTAATGCTTGTTGCTAGTTGAATCTTGTCAGGTCTGCCGCATGTTCAGGTTGAATAAAATGCATTCTTTCAATGTTTAAACCTTCAAAGGCCCCGTTTGGTTCCGCTTTCCCAAGAAGCTTTGAGCCCCCAAAGCCCCTTGGGGAAAATATTCGGTTCACATATTTGAGTCTTCATTTGTCAAATCTTGATTTGGAATCTTTGAAGTTTCAAATCGTGTCCCCGACTATTTTCGGGCTTTCACATTTTCGACCTGCTTTGGACTTTGCAAAATATACACATTCCAAACACACTTGCTTTCACAAAATGCCCCTTCACTCAAAGATTCTTGGGGAAATGGCTTTGCATTTCCCCAAAATTGAACCAAACGGGCCCAAATATATGTCCATAATCCACAGCTTCTTCTTTTTACTTATCGGCTTCATACCCCTTCAAACTAATCAACAAAACAAAATACCATGCTTTTTGCTATTCCTTACTTCCTAAGACAACGATTTAATACCTACACTTTGTGTTAGGGGTGGCATCGGTTCGAGTCAACCCCTGGACCAACCTGGACCAGGCCCCAACCTGCTTGGTCCCCGGTCCTCCCCTGGGAAATGGATTGGTCATTGGTCCTAAAATTCCTGAACTAGCACTATGCGGGTCAGTCTTCGATCCTGAGAGTTTCGGGTTAGTCCAACCCTGACTATATATATATATATTATTTATACTTTTTTAATATAGAGAAAATTTTAAAATAAACGATATCAACAACATTAAACAAACTCTTTAGTGAGAAGTTTAAGTAATTTTACACTGTTCTTTAATAACTTAAATTTTTAATGTCTTTTACAGTGTCAATAGTTATAATTTACAAATGAGGAAAATGTTTTTATGAGAAGTCCTCACGACATCCAAAAATGTATTTTATAGCATCCTCCTCTAATATTCGTTCTCTTCTGTCTTATTTGTCCTCTTAGTCTTCAATTTGCTAAAATCGAAAAAGACAACTTCTTTGCTCGCCACTCGACACTCACCTCGCTTGCTTTGGGTCACTCGTGCTGCTCGCTGCTCGATGCCCGCTTGACTTGTTGCTTCCCGCTCGACATTCGATGCTCATTATGTTCGACGCTCACCTCACTTGACCCTCACCACTTGCTTTTCTTAGTTGACGTTGCTCATCATTGAACCCATCGGGTCGATACGGTCCTTGGTTGCCCTTTCCAGGAGTAAAAAAAATGAAATAAAAAATTATTGATTAGTCATGGGTTGACCTTGAAACCGGACTAAACATATTTGGTCAATATGGTCCTCAATCGCTTTTTTAAGGAATACAAAAAATGAAATAAAAAATTATCGGTTGATCCCGAGTTGACCCTAGAACCGGACCGAACCCATTGAGTCAGTCTGATCCTCGGTTGCAAGCTCAAGGGGTCGGTCCCTTCCCCAAAATGAGGGGCCAAGCGTTGTGCGGGTTGGTCACAGGATTAGGGGTGGACCGGCCCAACCCGGACCATGCTCACCCCTACTTTGTGTGTTTGCACGTGAGTCATCATATGCTCCTCAATCAAAAAACCCTTTTTAACTCCCTCCCGTCGTGAATTAAAAAATTATCAGAGACCGGCTACCTGTCCTCCTCAAATTTATTAATTGCTAGGGTTTTCCTTTATTTATTCTTGCTCTGTTTAATCATGTAATGGATTCAGATGAACGACTTGTAGTCGACGACCCAATGATGTGCTGCGTTGTTTAGGAAAAAGAAAAGGCAGACTCTTGACTGGACTGGGTCCAATTCCACTAAAACCCATGCGTGCTACAGCTGCTAAATATCACTATCTCCATAACAGTGGTTGGGCGGCAAGAAGTCGACAGAATGTTTTCTGCTCTCCACTTCGCTCGCTCATGTTCTTTCTTTGGGTGGAATTAGGGAACAAGGTGTGCTGGAGCTTAGAGCGTGCAAATAGAAGCTAAACAACAACAACAACAAAAGAGAGAGAGAGAAAAGGAACGAGGGGTGGCTTACCTTTATTATGATCTTTACTGTTTTCTCTCTTAGTTCCTTTTTATGTTGGGACAAGATCTAGGAACACTAAAGAAACTGTGGACTGGACTCTCTCCGTACATTTATAGATGAGATGAGACGGATTCAATCCTGTGCCGATTCAATACTCATAGCCTTAAGTCAGCTACTACATTATGCTGTTGGTAGGTAGATGAGCATTCCAGCAATGACCAATTGTGCCTTCTCCGACAGCAAGCTCCATTACAAGTACTTTTTCTTGGTGGGGAAGTGTTACAATCGCGTTCTCTCTTTAGCAATTGCAAGATTCGATTATAGCAAAGCAATCGACAAGTGATCGTCGACAAGGGAGAAGGAATAATATGATGGCAGAAGATGTAGCGAAAGGCTTTCACATTAGAGGATAATATGAGCATCAAAATCTATGGATGATCATAGGGTGGAGCATCATTTTCGCATTTTTGACTCGAGCCTAGAACATTGCAAAAGGGAGTTGGAATAGGAATTGAAGAAAATTTAACTCAGTGATCTTTTTGAAGCATAGAGCTAAAGAATAAGAATATTTGAAAGACCAAAATCGAATCCCACCAAGCGAAATCAAAGAAATTGATGGGTGCAGAAAAGTTTTAAAAAGTCAAAAAGAAATTGAACGGAAGAGGTAAGAAATGCTAAAGCGAATCAGGGTTGGAACTTGTATAAGGAAGAAAAATAAGCAAAACCAGATTCTTTTCACAAACAATTAATGACTAGACATAAATGGAGGAAATTGCCGGGTTGACGGGATCAAGAACCAGCACTGTTTAGCTGCTTTTGAATACCGTTTCATCATTACAGACCAAAAAAAAAATACCGTTTCATCATTACTCTCTCTTGTGTACGGATCCCTAGCTTCATAAATGAACGAAAAGCAGAGGCTACCGCCCTCCCCGCCGCCTGCTGCACTGTCTGATCTGAACGTGAACAGTGGCGATGGTGGCGATGGTGGAGGAGGGTGGGTCTGGAAATTGCAATGATGAAATGAAGAGAGAGAGAGAGTATATTCATGGTTTTGGGTACTGATGAAAGCTGAACTTGGGGATCCAAAAGGTGAATGTGGTTTGCCATATCAGGCATACTTTGTCAGCAACTTTTTTTTGCGGTCTCAGAAAAAGACGCTTTCTTTCGCCTCCCAAGACTTGCTTAAATCGTGTGCTCTTTTCTATCCTCGATTTAATGCATTGTCACCGTCTCTCTCTCTCTGTGGCAGATCGATAAATGTGTTCTATTTTTAGGATTTTTCTTACCTACTCAATTCTCTGCAATTTTTTTTGGATAAAAATGGTAAGTCTATCGGTGCGGATGACCTCCTCTTGGTGTTATAGTCATTGTTTATATCCACTACCAAATGTTCGGTTTAAACTATAATTATTCTACATGATTGGTGAACCGAAATTGTCAAGTTTATCACCGCAACCTCGCCAATATACTAAGCTTCAATAATGTCATAGCATATTTTAAGAAAACCCATATATTGAATTATCACAATGCAATAGCTTCGATCACGAAACATTATCCATAGTACCTAACATGAGATTATAGACTCGAGTGTCAAAGTACCCAACCCAATTATTAATATAATGATGCCTATGAAGATTAACATGGGACTAAAAGAATTTCAAACCCGATTTGTGTTTTTGAATCTTTAAAGAAAACTTCACATCTCTTCTTTGAACGGAAGTTCACCACAAGTTTAATAACACCAATTATTAATATAATGATACCTTGCATGTTTACCAGAAAAAAAAAAAAATCAATTTAAATGTGCTTTCTTCGTTACCGACTCGCAGAAACAAGGCACGGGTATGTTCAATCACTTGAAGTAGCTGGCCAACCATGTGCATGGAATTGGAGGCTCACGGGGAAGGTGAAGGTACGTGAACAATTGCCGACAATGCATTAGGTCGCTGTGCAAAATTGCAATTTAGTATTCCAGATACCATTACATCAACAACGACGTCGACGACAACGCAAGATCACGATTGAATACGTTGCATACAATTGATGTCTTGAGGCGTTTCGTAGGAACTGTAGCTGAAAACTAAAAACCAAAATGAGTTCATATATACGTGGAAAAACCAAGATGAGTTCATCTATCTATAAAGATGCAGCTCAATCAATCTCCATTTATTGGAAATATTATATTCTATTGGTGGTCTAAATTATCAGATTGCCGGTACGAAATCATTTGGTGCACACCCACCTGCATAGTTAGCACAATCATTGCATAAAAGATTGAGTCAAATCTAATTTGCATTTCAATTCATTATATTCTTTTGACCGGACTAAGAAGAAGAGTAACTTTTTTGCAAGATAATTATTTCTTTTTAAGATGTACGTAAAAGGTGTTGTCGGTTAAAATATTAAACCGCGTCTTTAGTGAAACTCGGCTTTTCAAATCAATCGATAGTAGTTTTACGAAACTTCTCACGTTATCAAGTCAAGAGACAAGATGTTCAATTGTCTTCGATTCTTTCATTTGTCTTTCCAATAATCAATTTCCATTATTCAATTCCATGTGAAATACCATCCTACACATCTTTAAGCTAAAGGCTTAGACTTCAAAATTAGTTATATACTTAATCAGTGTGCAGCAAATTGAAATTATTTTCGCGAAATATTTCTAATATATATCTTCCGAGGTGCTATGCAATAAAACCCATTTACATTTTAGACGAAGCCTGTTTTAGTTGCTAGCGAAATTCGATTTACCTCGATGTTTAGAATTGGAGCCACGTAACGAGTGAGCTTAGATAAATTTTAAACATACCTAAATAAAAAAGGGTTCAATTTTCAAAATACCAAAATCATATAATATGAGAAAAAATCAGCAGTCTATTTTATTAGGTTGAGATGTGTGGCCCCCACCCTATAATCATGCATTAATGAGTGGCGTGCTCCAAAGGAGACGGACAAGTGTCGCTATGGCATCAAGCCAATGCCAACCTTTTTGTGGGTCCCATGATAGTTACGGATTAGAGGTTTGACCTTGTCTGTTTTTTCGTAGGCATCGGGTTCGAGGGCGGCACGACGAGGCAAAAAAGATCCATCGACCAAATTATATTAATCAATGATCTCATCAAACGCCCAAATTAAATAAGAAAGAACACTATTTTTTTTAATTAATTTAAGTTTCCCTTATATTAACAGGACTTTGAAGGACAGATTGTTTGAAAATTTGCATAAAAGGCTTGTCATTTGTCGTAATTATCGCAATTGCCCCCACTTCTATCATAAAAAATTCTCATTCAACCGCGATGAAATGACATGATGATTTTTCTATTATGTCTCTTATATTATAATGCCTTCTCAAATCAACTAGATTCTCACATTCGCATTATTTCACCAATTCATTAATCAAGATTGAAAATTGTATGATATACTTCACTTAGTTCGATAACTCTGATGATTTGACTTTCGATTTGATAACTCCATGATTATCTTGTTCACATGCATATCAAGTGGGGATTTCATTTGAAAGATTGCAAGCTTCACTTGTGTGGATCCAGCCTATGAAATTGTTTCCTATCGAAATTCATCGGGAGAAATTTAGGCCCTATTGAAACATCAAATCAGTGAGCTAGGAAATCAAGGGAAAAATAGGGGAAAAAAACAATGATTCAACAGATATTCAAAGAAGAAAGAGGAATTTGAAAAAAAGAAGAAAGAGAAGGAAAGGGGGTCGTGGAGAGGAGACACTAAAAATGGCGAAGACATCATCTCCACCACCACGTCTCTCCTCCTCCCAAATGGTTGGCCTGTAAGTCCCCTTTAACGAGCCAAATCCGGAATCATTCAAAAAAAAAAAAAACGACAACGCCGTTTGAATCTCTCTCTCTCTTGTCCCAAACGCAACCTTCTTACAAAGAAAAAAAGAGAGAGAGAGAAGAACATAGAAAACAAAAAGGAAAACAAAATTCTCGGAAAAACAAAGGAAAAGCAAAGACAAACATTACGCAGGTGGGTGATGGTACAATCCAAACTTTTACTTTCCAGTCATCCCATCCGACGTCTTCATCGTTTTTTCGTTCAAATCTTACAGCCTCCTCGTTCCGGAAGCGCAATACAACAGACCATCTCTTTCCCTCTCTTCGCCCTGCCCGGGGACGTCGATCTTGTTTCAAGGTTTGCCGTCCGTCCCGCTCCTGTTCCGAGCTCGTTCTTGAAACGGTTCCTCCGTCTCGAACGGGGAGCGCCGACAGGGGGAGGGAGGGAGAAGGGAGAGCGCGCTTGATTTTCCATCTGGGTATCGATGGGTGGGGGCGACGTGGAAGAAACGATGTGAAAGGATAGGCCTTTCTCTCTCTCTCTCGCTCTCTCTCTTTCTTGGTGGATAGACGAGAGAAATGAGCAAAGAAAATGTTGGCATTGTCAAGGCCTGGGAATTAACGGTACGCAAATCGCAAGCTGCTGCTGCGACCAAACGAAGGGGGAACAGCATCTTCGCCGTGATGTCGGTGGCGCACGTCGACGACGACGACGACGAGGACGGCGGCAATGCCGGCCCCGGCGAGGTCTGCCACGCCGAGAAACTCCTCTCCAACGGCGACTTCTACACTGGCCAGTGGGCCGACAACCTCCCCCACGGTCACGGGAAGTACCTATGGACTGATGGGTGTATGTATGTTGGCGAGTGGCACGAAGGCAGGACCAATGGGAAAGGGAAGTTTTGTTGGCCTAGCGGAGCGACTTACGAGGGCGAATTCAAGAATGGGTATATGGATGGCAAAGGGACTTACACGGGTCCCTCAGGGGATACCTACAGAGGTTCTTGGACCATGAACTTGAAACATGGACAAGGGACTAAGAGTTATGCCAATGGAGATTATTATGAAGGCGAATGGCACCGCGGGTTGCAGGATGGTCATGGGAGGTACCAATGGACGAATGGTAACCACTATGTTGGACAATGGAAAAACGGGGTGATCAATGGAAATGGCACGATGATTTGGAGTAATGGAAACCGGTATGATGGGTTATGGGAAGACGGTTTGCCTAAAGGAAATGGGACTTTTAGATGGGCAGATGGGAGTTTCTACGTGGGTATTTGGAGTAAAGACCCGAAGGAGCAGAGTGGAACGTACTATCCGTCCGGCTTGCTGGCGGGTAGTATCGATTTCGACCCACAAAAGGTTTTTGTAGTGGATTTAAACGATTGTAAGGTATCAACTGGTGAAAAGGTGCCGGTTTTGCCTTCACAGAAGATGCTAAACTGTCCTCCTGTTGTTGAGGGGGTGTTCAAGCCCTTGAAGGGCAATGACGGAAAGTCAAGGCGAGCATCGGTAGATGGGAGGGTTTGTGATTATGGCTGGGATTCGGATGGTGATAGAAATGGTGACACGACACCTAGGAGTATGGTTGAAGGGCTAGGAAGTATTCAGCTCGATGATTCAGACACGAGAATTGCGCGCACAAGGCAATTGGCTTCGAGAATACAGCCAGTCAAGAGACAAGGGGAGACAATAACGAAGGGGCACAAGAACTATGAGCTAATGCTCAATCTGCAACTAGGAATCAGGTATTGGCGATTGCAGATTCCCTTTTTTAAGGCCAAAATGATTTTTGCTTGTGTGGTCAGTTCTGTGTTTTTCATGAGAAACATGGTTGATCCGGATCAAGCTAGTAGTTTTCACCTTGGTACATGTTACAACAAGCTGTATTAACCTCCTGAACTTTTGTCTTCCTAACGTTAACAGACTTAGCATCAATTATGCTCAATCCTTTTCAAAGTGAGGTCATGGTTCAATTTTGTAGATCAATCAGATGCTTATTTTTTTCTGGACAGTGGGACTAGATTCTAACCCTTCCTCGTAAATCTTGTCCTTTGAATCAAGTTTCTGTCGTAGCTTTCGCAATCTGCAGCCTACTCTATTGCCAACAAGAAGTTTCATCTCTAATTTCACTAGAAATTTTCTAAGACTTCCAGCCCAACAAACCAAAGAGTGGGATTCCATGATGGCCTTTCTGAAGAAAATGGACGAAACTAATGGAAAAGGAAAGGAACAGACAATTAAATTGGCAATGGGAAGTAGTATATTCTAGGAAGATCGATGCGGTTATATTAACTGATGTGTAATCTTGTTGACGATGCTATTTGAAACTTGCAGGCATTCGGTTGGGCGGCCCGCTCCAGCTACCTCTCTGGATCTGAAGGCTTCGGCTTTTGATCCTAAAGAGAAGGTGTGGACAAGATTTCCCTCTGAAGGATCTAAGCATACTCCACCTCACCAATCTTGTGAATTCAAGTGGAAGGATTACTGCCCAGTGGTTTTCAGGTTACACCTCTTAGCCTTTTCACTATTGAAATGATTAATTCCTATTAGCTAAAATTTGTGATGTGCGCACCAATCAGTGCTGTGGTCCACTAGAATTTTGAGTCTTTCATACAACACACACTCTGATTTCAGTACATACTTCTTTGTGATGTTGACAATGCCTAGATGTACTCTTGACATAAGTTGCGATTCGAGAGAAATGTCTTCTGATTTTCAGATGCATGGACAGCAATTTTATAAACGAGTGGTTAGTTGTAACGCCATCCATTCTGAGTTCTCTAGTAAATAGAACATTACCAAAGTACATTCAGTGTCACTGACTGTAATACCAGTTTAGTTCCAGGTCAACTGCGCTGATACATCATCCTGCATTATCCCTACAGGACTCTCAGAAAGTTGTTCAAGGTGGACGCAGCAGATTACATGATTTCTATATGTGGAAATGATGCTCTTCGCGAACTTTCATCCCCAGGAAAAAGTGGAAGTTTCTTCTACTTAACCAATGACGACCGGTACATGATTAAGACAGTGAAGAAAGCAGAAGTGAAGGTCAGTTTCCAAGCTTGCACGAAAATATGAGATAAATAATCTGTATTCTGGTTTATCACCACAGAAAGGGCTTTATCCAAGGTTCATGATATGATGTTGAATTTTAGATGCCTTTTAAAATTTCTAGTGTCTTGGAAGGCGGCTCCTGGAAAAAACTAGCAGAAACTTCTTAGATAAAATTAAATGACATCTAAATCTAACTGAGACCGTGTCACAATTTGGATCGTTTCCCTAGGAGAGAGACATCCTTGGCTTAGTTACTACTTTTTTGCCTTATTTTGATATCAACTCTGCTCTTCTATGAAGTGTCTTCTTCTTGTTGGACAGACTTATTTTAAGTATCCAGATAGTGCCTTATATAATGCTGTGCCTCTTGATGTGATCCAGGTGCTCTTGAGGATGCTACCTGCCTACTATAATCACTTTAGGGCACATGAGAATACTCTAGTCACCAAATTTTTTGGCCTACATTGTGTCAAATTGACAGGGGCTTCCCAAAAGAAGGTAATGTGAGTTACTAAGAACCAGACAAAACCTGCTGTTTTAGTAAGCTTCACTGAATTTTGATATATCTAATGCACAATCCTTAATTCAGGTAAGATTTGTCATAATGGGAAATCTGTTCTGTTCGGAGTACACTATACACAGACGCTTCGACTTAAAAGGTTCTTCACATGGTCGTATCACTGAGAAGCCAGAGGCAGACATTGATGCAACCACCACCCTAAAAGACCTAGACCTCAACTTTATTTTCAGATTGCAGAAGTTTTGGTTCCAAGAATTTTGCAGGTAAATTTGCTTTTTAGAACAGTTCTCCTTCACTTTTCGCAATCTCTCTCTCTCTCGATAAATCCTGAGACTGAAGATCTGCAATGTTCATCTTTGTCGTTCACATTCTAAATACTGAGATTCAGGTTTAAAAATGCTGTTAATCCTGTAAAGATCTCTCTAGAAAGTGATAATAGACACAGAAATAGCTTATTTGATGCCAATTCAGTGCAGTGCTACTTGTGCAATCAGTATAACCAACTTCCATTGGTATATTTTTTTGTCAATGCATTCATATATGATGTTTGATTATGCTTCCACCTTCTATATTGATACAAAGTGTGTATTTATGCAGACAAGTGGACAGGGATTGTGACTTTCTTGAACAGGAGAGGATAATGGACTATAGTCTTCTGATTGGTCTTCACTTTCAGGATATATCTTATAACAAAGATTTGCTCATGGCGGAAGCTCGTCCTTCCAGGGCTCAAACTCCTAGAGGTTGTCTTTTCTTTCTCATTGCTACTATCATTAAGCAGTCGAGTGTATGTCCATGCCTCTCGATGGAATTAAATTGCTGTGAATGCTTCTGCTTCAGGGAATGGAGACACTGACAGCGGCATGGGACGATTTTCAAATGTAGAGGTGGATCGAAACCTCTTGGATCCTACCAGGTAAATGAAAAACTTTGCGGAAATTCTGAAATCATAGAAGATGTATAGCATCAAAGGTAGTTTAAGACTATTTACCAGTCGCTTTGTAATTACCTAATTCATTCTCATTGTCAATGTCCAGTTTAGGGAAAAATGGTTGCAGCTTAGTCCCTCTTTTCTAATGATATAAGAGTCACAAGAACTATAACGTGTTTTTGCTGACTTCACTCTTTATTGATGATAGTTTAGATTCACTTTTTTAAATGAGCTTTCCTAGAAATAACTCATGCTGTTATCCAGAAGTGGATTTACTCTCCTGCATTGTAGCAAATCATCTAAAGACCCTAATTCTCCATCCTTGATTTCAGTATTCATTTTTCTTGGATGAAGGTAGTCTCGGATGTTTGCTATAAATTGATCTTACTCTTTGTTATTTCTAATCAGATGGGCTTCCATTAAATTGGGAGTAAACATGCCTGCTCGAGCTGAGTTAACCGTGAGGAGAACTGATAGTGAATCTCAGCTGATTGGAGATCCTACAGGAGAAATGTATGATGTTATCATCTACTTCGGCATAATAGACATTCTGCAAGATTATGATATCAGCAAGAAGATTGAGCATGCATACAAATCATTCCAATATGATCCGACTTCAATATCAGCAGTTGATCCCAAGCAGTACTCTAGACGCTTCCGCGATTTCATATTCAGAATTTTTGTCGAAGATAACTGAAGGTTCAGATTGACCAACTATTTCATCAATCACACACACTGTACATCCATGTACAGCCAATTTTTGTTTGGGAAGGGGATTCTCATCTGCATCAGGATCACGGCCCTCAGTTCTTTGAGTTCGAATTTTGAGCAAGACATTCTGACTGTGGGAACATGTGTTTCGTGATCAGCTCGCAATTTTTCCACAGCGGCTCATCAAGTTACGGTTCCATAGGCACAGGGTTCATGTTGGAGCAAAAGTGTTGACTGGAGCCATGAAGAGAAGTTGACCCCCCAAGCCTATTTCAAATGTAAATGCACTAACCAACAGGCATTTGATTATGGGAAATTTGCCACTTTTTTGTACCGAAATATTTCCCAGGAGATGAGGATGTCTCGAAATTCAGGACAAGTTAAGATGTATAGTAGATTAATGAGAAGGAAAGTTCTGCAAGTGGTACTCAGATTCGTGCTGAACGATCTTAGGCTCATTCTGGTGTTATTTATTGTAGACTTGGACTGAGAAAAAAGAAATTACGATTAGCCAATATTGAAACTTCTGAGTCTGCTTTTGAGCTCCAAATGGTTGTAAATACCAGTTTTGGGAAGAGCAGAAAGTAGTGGAAAAGTGCTGTTTTTTGTGCATTCAGCTGCTAAATCTGATCTTCCATACCCTTATGTAGCAGAACTGGTGAAACCAAAGAAATATGGACTAAGAGTCTCCATTCCTTTTCTTTGTTTTTGCTCTCATTTTCTTCCTACTAATGTTTGTCAGCATGAATGAGAGGTTATTGGCAAAATGTCAAGCTTCAAGATCTAATGGAGGAAAACATGTTCAGAATATAGCTGGGCAAGTATGATGTAAGGAACTGAAAGAAATCATGTAATCTTATCTGAAGATTGCATAATATGAAGGCTGCAAATTCTGCCAACTTCCACAAAGGGTCTTTGAATAATCTTCCGTGGGCAATAGACTAATGAACTTATCAATCCTTCCTTATTATTTGTTTAATTTCGCAACGAAATAAAAAGCATCTAGAATAACGTAAATGAGCAAATACCGTAGCTTTGACTTCTATTTCTATGCCGGCTCCACTTCTTTCTTGGACCAGCTACGATTCTCTTCCGTTGAGAAAGATTCCAAGCGCCGGACTACTTTGCCTAGGTTCGTGCCTAATTGCTAGATGATGTTTCCACGTTGGAATATTTTATAAGCAATTCCCTTGATGTTACCACGTTGGAATATTTTATATGCGATTCCCCTAACCTTCCCTTCATCCCCTATGTCCTAGGAAGTTGACCTTCAATTGATTTTTTTTATTTTTTTATTTTTTGGGTTAGCTACGTGGGGAACTGCTATAAAGAAAGAAGATAAGAAAATAAACAGGAGACGTCCACTCTTTGGCATGGTGGAGGGCACAGAGCAAGCAGTGGCGACCATGTCATGAAGAAGTTGTAGTAGTGGGAGACCACTTTGCTTGTATTGTTTATCTTTTGAGTTTTGAGGTGGTCTACACACGGAACAACATAATGTCACGGTCATGTCTTCATGTGCAGATGGAAAAGGTATACTCAAGCTTGCCAACACAACGGCAGGTGAAGCCCAGAGGGACTATCAGTACCACACGGTTTAAGGATATATGGCTCTGCTTTATCCAATGGGAGCAACCCCCTCATACCATCTTCACGAATCAAAGATGAATCCATCATTTGATTCTACTTACTATGGACATATACTCTAATAGGCTTGCTGCAAACGACTGTGAAGTCGCAGCTAACGACTCTTTCATTCCAGTGAAACTTCAGTGATCGAGGATCAGCCGCAACCACAAATGATAATGCTCGTGTCTGACCAAATTCTTTAATATCACAAATTCATCAAACCATGGAAAGATCAGAACTGAGAGTTGCAATTGGACCCGGCAATTTATTTCCAGACCTAGAATATTTTATATAGCCGAAAAGTCACTGCTTGAGTTGATTCATATCATATAGTTAAAATAAAGTTCCACACTACAGCTGATGATCTCATACCATTTACAAAGGTAAAATCTAAAAGTAGTGCCTTTGTCCTGCGATGCGTGTCTGTTACTGTGCTTGACATGCAGACGATGTCCGTAGCATTCCTATACAATGAATATGCCCCAGTTCTGCTCTTCTTGCCCTGTTTGTCATTCCTATCATATCATTCATCGCCAGGAACTGCCAAATGAAAGCATTATTTCAACTTAGTATGAATGAAGAGAGAGCAACCAAAATAAAGAAGAAAAAAATACCAGATGAAATGGCGTCTGCCTCAGAATAAAGAACTCGAGTCGACGCATCACACTTCGAATTTTTATGGTTAGAGAATCATAAGAATCCTTCTTCAAGCATTACATGGAGGCCCCTTTCTAGTTTGACAGCAGTGCAGAAGGGCAAGCAAAAGGATACACTGTCTTCCGGCCACACATTACTCCAGTCTCCATATATGAAGGAACTAGAAAGAATCTTATTCCAGCTACCCTAGATCATGTAACACTTTAGATGTTCCTTGTGGTGAATGTCAAATCATAGAATTACTCCAAGCATTACTGCAAGCTATGTTCTTTCAGTTGCTTTGACCAGAAAGAGTCTTACTCTAGCTACCCTAGATCACGTAACACCTTAGATGGTCCTTGTGGTGAATGTCAAATTGTAGATCATCCTAAGTGGTCGGAAAGCAAATAAAAATCACAGCAGCCACATGAACAAGCCACCAACACCTTGATATAAGATAACTGCAGCTAAATTATCCCCCAAAAAGGAAAGTGATGTAGTGAACTTAGACTGGTGACAGTATTAGATGTAATTGGCATTCACTTACGATTTTCAAAACTTGGAAATACCCAGTGAAGAATAAATTCAGATATACTCATCATAGCTAGTACCTGTCAATTGCTGGCTTCTAAAGATATGTTAAACATGGAGTCTTAGGCACCGTATATTGAAAAATGGAAAAAGCACTTCCTCAGGATTGCATAGTTCACATCACACGTGTTCTTGTACCAAAGAAAAGAGCAGCCCATTGAAGTCAAACTACAGTATATACTTTCTGATCCTTCTTTGTATCCTTAAGACATACACATAACAGGCTTATCCACGACCAATGAAATACAAAAAAGCAGAGCTCATCTACGAATTCTCTGCAATCACTTTATGCATTATAGAAGCTCATGTATAGGCTAATCATATTAAGAACTTTATCGCAGGATCAAGGAAAATTTAATCGTGGAAGACCAGCTGTGTGTTAAAAAAAAGAAAAGAAAAAATCAGTTAGGGAAAGGTACTTACTACTTTCAAGGACATCAATTTATTTGAAATAAGGAAAGATTTCTGTAAGTTGAGAAGGAAGCAATTACGTCCAAAACTGCATGCACCATATATTACTTTCCATCTCCAATTACCCAATGGCGAGGAGTATCTTCCTAACCCTTTTTGCAGGATATACAGATTTCATATTAAATTTCTCCTTTCTTGACGAGGGGTCTTTACACGTGCCATAACCATCTAAATTCTGGAATGATCCTGAAAGGCTGTGTTGCACTATCATTCATGCGTGAGGCTTATCATCAGTAGGCAATTCCATGGAAAAAGGAAAATCCAGCAATTTCCTTATTTGCTTTCTTATCCAAATAGTAACAAATTAACTGCAAATGGAATCACAGGACACGGAGTGGCACTATACTTAGAAAATAAGCCTTGACTGATTATAGAATTTCAAGGGACATCTTGAAGGGTGAATACTATATGGTTCTGGCAGGAATTTCAAATATAAACAATTGATATATCATGTCTATATAAACTTTATAATGGATAAGTGACTGTTTTACCAATAAAAATAAGTATGAAATCAGATTGACAATGCAAATCCTAATGGAAGAGACTTAAACGAAGTTCTAATTTTTTAGTAAATTAGCATTTAGCAGCAACAGCAAGAACAACGACAAGTGCATTAATCTAATCACAAGCAACCTGCACATTACAGATGCGCAAGTTTGTTCAGAAATAGATTATTGGAGTGCTCTGTCTGCTCATACAACTTTCCCCTTAGAGACTGATAGTGACATCAACTACCTCACTCATGAATCTTCAGAACTTCCTTTTTTTCCGTTGATTTTTCATTATATAGCTTCCACTAACATTTAATCATAGAAGAAAACGATGAATTAAGCATCAAATAATGCCCACTATAATATGGTAAAACAAGGTTCCTTAAAAAATACGACGAAGTATGAATTTCGACTTTTCAAGAGCGGAATGGTGCACTAGTTCCCCAACCTCTGCTGCACCCAAACTATGCTAAAGAGTAATTGAGACAACATGCTAATGCATATGATGTCATGTAATTAATGCCAGAATCACTAAATTAAATTCATGAATTTGCTTGCACGTGCCAATATCTAAAGAAGCATGTAGAGAACATAGTTGATTAGTCCTACAAGAGGCTATACCTTCAAGCAATCTGCGACAACCAGATGCTGCATAAGCACTTGATGGGTCAACGATTGGAGAAGAATCTCCGTTCCTCGTGCTGGCCACTCCTCCGAATCGAAGTTCTGAAATACATGGAAACGCATTCTTCTCATCCAACCCCTGATCATAGAGGAAACCCCTGAATACATGCCCGCTGATGCTAACAGTAGCTTGATAGGCATGTTCAGCTGCATTGTCACTAATTGCAGTGACTCTTATGCACCTAAAAACGGCCGGAGCACGAACTTGGCCCGGTAAGGACTGCTTGAAGCTAGCATCTGGAATCCAAGAAATCACTACATCGATCTTAGAATAAGATCCAATAAGCAGATGAGTTGATCAATCAATAAGATGATAAATCCCTTTTTAGTTATCCATATTAAGCACTAGAAGACGTTAATAATAAGAAAAATCCAAGCTTTCCATCATTTTATTACCACCCTCTGGATCAATCTGCTTTTCCATTTTCAGTTGAACATTCACTCTCCTAACATATAAGACTTAGATCTTCTGGACTACTTAGCTTCAGTCAATTTTAAAATGTCATTGAAAGCTGCGCAGATGGCGCCTTCTCTTGGTGGCGCCCCCTGATACCCTGTCTGGAGAGAGA
Organism: Eucalyptus marginata; assembly: GCA_014182565.1. Taxonomy (NCBI): domain Eukaryota; kingdom Viridiplantae; phylum Streptophyta; class Magnoliopsida; order Myrtales; family Myrtaceae; genus Eucalyptus; species Eucalyptus marginata. The sequence goes on from CM024591.1 coordinate 45,386,411, forward strand.
GAGAGAGAGAGAGAGAGAGAGAGAGAGAGACCTTGATGATGACAAGAACTAGTATCAAAGCTCCTAGGAGTGGTAGCATTGGAGGTGGAAGAAGCATTAGTTGCACCGTGATTTGATGACCCATCAACTAGTTTTGGTCTCTTCACTCCAGAAGACGACCCCGAAGAACCGCCGCCGCCACCTGCTGCTCCTCCCTCACCACCGCCGCCGGCGCCGGCGCCAAAGCCAATCCCCATCATGGCCATCTGCCGCTCCCGCCTCCTCGCCGCCGATACCCACGTGCTCCTTATGTGGGTGGAGCAATCATACCCTCTACTCTTGCAACAGGTCCTGCACCTCCTATAACTACACTCCTTCTTGGCTCTATTCCCACAGTCCTTACACACCCTCAAATTGCTACTGCTCAACCCACCGATCTCCTCCGGCTTCTCCCCTTTATTGCTCTCGTCTTCCCCCACGCCCAACGCGTCTTTCTTGGAGAAGCTGGACTGAACTTCGCATCTCCTCCAGAAGTTCGCAGTGCCGTTGGCCTCGCCGTTGTTGTTGTTGGCGTTGGCGTTCCCGCAATCCTCGACCACATTGTAGGGCCCCGCGGTGAGCAACGGGAAGATGCTGACGCCGACGCCCAAGGCGGTCGACGACGGCAAGTGGAAGTTGGGGTGGTAGGGGTGGTGGTCGGAGACGGAGGGCGGCTGCTGGGGCTGCTGGTGGTGCAGGGAGGACGGCGGGCCGATGAAGACGACGTCGCGTAGGCCGAGCATGTTGATGTGGTCGGCCGACGCGTAGTTGAAGTGGTGAGTGGCGGCCATGCACGGAGAAAGCTAGCGTGAGAGAGAGAGAGAGAGAGAGAGAGAGAGAGTTCTGGACGAGGTAGAGCGAAAGTGGGAGAAGGGTCGATGAGAATCTTTCGAGGTATGTATGTATGTGGCAAGTAATTATTGCATGCGCTGCTAAATAATACCATACAAGAAAGATAGAGAGAGAGAGAGAGAGAGAGAGAGATTAATGTTGTCGTTGTTGCTTGCTGCTGGTATTGATGATGGCGCTGCCGGGACAGCGCCGGGAAGTTTCCATCTTTGAGATTTTGCGTTTGATCTTTCGTTTGTCTCTCTGGAGAAAGAAGAGAGAGAGAGAGGAAGAGGAAGAAACAGAGGAGGAGAAGGACGAGGGAAGGAAAAGGAAGACACAACCACCCCAGAAAATGCAAATGCGTTGCGGGAAATGGGAAAGTGAGGAATGATCTAAAAAAAAGCCAGCTTTTCCCACTTCACTTCCCTCTCAATAATCAACAACTTGGCCCCAGAAATGCTATTTTTTTTATTAAAAAATAAAACCACATAGCCTCTGTTTTTTCATCCTTTCTCTGTGGAAATGCTGCAGATTTTCCATGTTTTATATGTTCATTATTTTTAAAGAAAATGCAAAGATTTGACTAGATAATTAAGATCGTGTCGCGAGAATAAACTTAAATTAAAATTTTAATTTCTAATTTTTGACTTGCTTATCGTGATTCGTCAAACTAAATGAGTCATCACATAATCATTTTCCGGATAGAAATATGCTTATGACATGATTAGCATAATTGCATCGAAAGTAAATATCATGTGAATCCATTTTCTTTTGCTAAAGGGGTGGTGTTCCCTAGGTTTTGATAGTGCTCTCCAAGTTGCAACCCATCAAAATAAGCAAAATTTATGTTGCTTACGTTACCAATTGAATTTGGTTTAGACAATAATTGCAATTATTTATGAGGGTTTAGACGTTTTTTGGTGCTAGAAAATGACGGTTTAGACATTGACTACACGTTTTTGTAAGTATCCTCATTATTTAATTGTTCATGAAAGAATTTGATGAGTTGAATTTTTTTGTCTTCCTTGTATTTTGTTGGAATGCCATTTCATGGACCTTCAAAAAAAAAATACTCTTACAATTACAATTCGATTTTGTGAAATTAATTCATTTGCATTCTATTTTGAGATCGCTTTTATATTTTACAGTATCGACTAAGGTCAATCACCTCAAGAATGTTAGCTAAGGCCTTTATCCCAACAGCATTTCATGTAAATTCTCCCTAGCAGCCCACGGTTGATCTGACCCTTATGCCTATCCCTCTTTTGAACTTTTTCATACAAAAAATCTGCATAGAAAATAAAGACTAAGCATCTGCTGCACTATAGGCCAACTCTCAAGGAAGCAAGGAGAGAGAGGGAGAGGGGAAAGCCACTAATATCTCCCGAATTTACGAAATTACGTGGATTGAAATATCAAAATAAGAGAAACCCTTTTTTTTTATTGGTCGAATATATCGAAATAAATTTCAAGCCGTGCAAATCATGGAGGACTAATTGGCAAAAATTGAGAGAGAGAGAGAGAGAGAGTGTCAGAGAGAGAGAGTAGCGGTTAATGAGGGGGGAGATGGAAAAAGTGAGTGTGACGGCGACAGGCGGCCGATAAGGTGGAGAAGAATCGGAGGGTGGTGTAGCCGTAGGCATAGCCCTTCGCCACAAGCAACCCCACAATCTAAAAACTGCTACTGACATTGAATTCCTAATGGAGTCACGCTCACACTCTCTCTCTACTAAGCTACAACACTAGAGTGAAAGAGCAGAGAAGTGGGTTCTGGGACCAGCCTTTTGCTTGGTGACTAGGTTGTCTAGGACCAAGTCTAGGCCTAGAACTAGACCTAGACTTAGGCTGGACTATGCCTAGGGAGCTACAACGTGGGTCCCACTAGCCACCCTATTGCGCATAGGTCGTAGCCCCCTATTGGCTGTACCCCACGATTTGACACCGGAGTTTTGTAAAAAAGGTGGAGGAGGAGGAGGGAATACCATTATTATTCAATGAGAAAAGGAAAGGAGGGGTGCATGATAACTACTTGTCATTATTGGCTTGGCTAAATTGGCGGTGAAGGGTTGATTTTGGGTTGGTTCGGGTTGGTTCGGGTGGGTTGGGCGTGTTGTGCGGGTGGGGGATGATTAGGGAAATGTTCGCTCGGTGAAGGATTGGGATTTTGCCCAGAAAAAAATGGCTTTCAATCCACTCCATCCGCTGCTGTTGTTGTTTCTCTTCTTCCAAAGCAAAGCCCCCGCTAGCCGACGAAACGTCAATGACTAAAGAAATGATTTTTAAACGCGTTCGGCGGAGGAATTGGAATCCCGAGAGCTTTTTGCTTCTGTTCACCACCTTGTTCATAACGTGCTGGAAGAGTGTAGGCTCGTGAGCTAGATGGATGGGCCAAGAGGTTAAAGAAAAAACAGTGCCGCTCTGCTCTGCTGATCTGCAGAACTTTAGACTGACAGGGGAGACAATAATGGAAAGTTCATTAGGCAGATATTATCCATAACTTCTTTGGGTTATCCAAAACTCGATGGTCGAACTCACAATTAAACTAAAGTTCTAGGGACTGAAATTAGAAGGAACACGAAAAACGTGGGTCAGTGAAGAGGTTATTTCTGTCCTTGTCTTCAACCTCCTCGCGGATCGTGGGCGAGAGTGTGATTGAATAGCTATTTTAAGCGGACACAATAATGGTTTCCTCGAGAAATAGTGCGCAACATCATCAAACTTTTCTTTTGCAAATTATTAAAGAAAAACTTCAGGGGACGACCGAATTTCAAGAGCCAATCCCACTTGCATTATAAAAAGGCTAATTATATACGTCGAAGTCTTCATTCACCTATGAAGTTGAGTTTTTTTGGGTTAAAGTTTCTAACACGGCATTCGTCAATCCCGTTCTTTCATGACTTCCGCAGAGTCCATGAACTTTTATTTTTGCTCATAGGACGTACAAATTTGGAAGGCACCAGGCAAGATCAAGAGGTCCCAAGAATCTTTTCAACGCTTTTCTCCCAATCCGTGGTGCAAGAAATGGCGTAAAAGAGTTGGCTTCTCAAGATGTTCCTTTTGCTCCCTTCTTTGGGTAAATCATGGTGCAGATCTACATCACACCGCTTGCCAATTACTGCAGCATCGACGAAGAGGGTGACCCTTGAGGGCATAGGGCATAGGGCATACGCGTGTCGCTTAGCGGTTGGCCTAGGGTCAATTTCCACCACCTTGGATCTGAACGAAACTTCAACATCGCATGGAGTTTAGCAGCTAAACGAAGGGTCAGCTACTAAATGTATTATCGTCTTCAAATGTATCATGTAATTGCCAAAGCAGCAACAAGCGGTCTGAAAGAGAGGATGTCCTAGCACATCTCTGCCGTCCTAGGTTGAAGCTGACGTGCGGGTGGGTGCCTTTGACAGAAGAGCTCAAGCGACTCATCACGTGAAATTCATCATAGCATTTACGACTGCAATTGGCATTTGACTTGATTCACCGTGTGTCGGCGATAAACGGGTCTCAAAGAGAATGAGCAACGACTAACGCTTACTTAGCTTTCGCATGAGGTTTCGTATCACGTGAACGCCTCTTAAAGTGATCGCGACCCACATGCTGTTTTTTTTTTTTTTTTAAATTTATAGAGGATAGTTTCAATACCCTACGACTTTCCTTTCGTAATGATAATGGTTTATGAGATGATCTGTTAGGTGATGCGAGAAACGTGCTCGATTGAGATGGGAGACAGCATTGAGGCATCATGATTGTTTTCCGGCGGAGAAAAAACCAGACAGCTGCGCATCGCTTGACGAGGCCCGAAAGGGACAAAGACGAAAGCATCAAAATCTCGGCTGATGATGTTCTTCAACTGAAAATAAGTGACCTTCCTTTTGTAGCCCGGACCAAGGTCTCCTAAAAGTCAAAGGTTAAATGAACCCATCCCACAAATTTTTGCTCACCTTGGATTTGTCTTCTTTTTCGTCTAGAATTCGTTGATCTATGATAGTTGGAGTTGAATATAACAGGATAGGATCAGAAGCTATATACATGTCTCATAACATATCTCCCGTTTGGACAGTATAGCCAGGTTTTTGCGCTATAAAATGCTACCATTTGACAGAAGCAAAGAAATAGTAATCCGGAAAGCGGTGTTGATAACGTGGTACCAGTAGTGGGAGACTGGGAGTGGAGGTGCTTGAATAAAAGGCGGAAAGGCATCGATGCCAGTAATGGAGATAGAAATGTAAAATGTGATCTTGTTGGCGATATAGTGGTGGGAAATATGGTGGAGGGAGATTGCCTACCGATGGATTGAGCTTGTGGAAGGGGCAAAATGGTAGCCGTGAAAGAGATGGAAGTGTTTAAGTCCGCGTGGCCTGCCGTCATCGCATGTTTAGTTAAGAGACGTGACCGGTTTTGATGGTAGGGACAATGGGGCTGAAATTAGAGAGCTTGACGGCAGTGTTGACGATGTGTTCATGTTGGCTTTGTAAGTAGTGGGAGTAGAGATGGTGGAGATCACACAAGCAGCGGTATTGGTGATGGGGAAAGAACTGAGATTGACATCTTGAGCTCAGAAGTCCCATAAATCATGTCAGGTGCTCGAAAATGCATTTAGTACACAGGAAAAAATCTCAAGCATTATAGCAGAATAGATTACGACTCAGTAGAAAACTGTAAGTGCAGTTATGTGATCACTGCAATACACTGATGTAATTGTCGCTGTAGAGATTATTTGGAATATACAGAATGATTTACCAAAATTTACAAGAGATGCCAATGACGCGAAGCACACCTAAGGCACAGCAAGGTCTGAGCGATTCTTTTCGGACCTGAATTTCGTGCTATTCACTTGATGGTTGAGTCAATTATGCTCAACCGCAAAGAACCATGCCCCATAAATTAGTTCAAAAGCATCAATTCCAGCTTTGACAAAGAGCCCTCAGTCACCTTGACCTTGCTCCCATGGTCCTTCTAATCCTTGTGGTTGCATGTTCAACTCAAGTCGGTTGTTCCTGGGGATTCATTCTAGTTTTTATCGTTCACAAACCTAAATGACGACAGAAACATCTTCCATTGTTAGTGTCCCCTAACACTATAGATGAGTCTTCACCATGGTTCAGAATTGTTACTGAGAAAGTTCCTAGCATGTGTCGGCCTTTCCCAGCCATCCTCCATCAATATGAGATTGAGGCGTACCATGAGTTTCTCTTCAGCATCATCCTCTATGATGCTGGAAGGATTGCTTGGTATGTCTTTTGAAGAGGAATTCTGCAGCAACAGAGATAGCAATAACTAAATTAGAAGACAAATCGCTTACCAGAAAAGTCGAATCGTCTCTTTTGAAATTGAGCATATTTGCCTCCAAATCCAGGCAGGAGCTATCTCTTGCCTCCTACATGGAGATTTTTCGAACTTCCACCAGCCACTCCCATGTAGTCCTAGTCTTACATATGTGAAACTGAAAATTTCACACGGCCAAATCGCACCCCCATGTGGAAGGCAGTAACTAGACAGCTCTTGCTCAGGTTGGAGGCAAATACTTGTACATAGAAGTTTACCTTTGTCTCCTTGTACAACTTGAGATAATCCAGAGATTGCTCGTACAGACCACAGTGATAGAGAAGAATGCTGTAGTCCCTTAGTTCGTTTGGATCAAAGTCAAGAAGGATAAGACGCTCACATGCTGGAACAAAGAAAATACTGATTAAATTGCCTTCTCCTAGAGATCAGAAAAGCTAAATAAAAAGACATTCAAGTACGTTCAACAATGGCATCACAAAATCCTTGGTTCCCCAATTAAGTACGATGACACAAACTAGTAGAAGGCAGACAGAAAGTACACGGAGTATCAAATCCACTGCCAAACATGAAAGACTTCATCGGTGTCTGCTCAAATTATGGAAATCTATCCAATAAACCAGTGGTTGAGTCGATGTGCATAGAGAGAAATCTGAGAAGTTGTCTTTTACCAACATAGGCCATTGCCTCCCCAAAACATCAAAATCAACCAAGAACCTTACAAAGAGAAACACTATTTAAGACCCGGATCACGTTCCGCCAGAGTCCAGCCGATGACATTCATTCCAGAACCCATGGCCTCTCAGGAAGACATGCCCAAAGACACAGGGATGTGTGGTGTATAGCATTAGGATACACATTATTTTCACACTTCCATTGGCAATTTCCAGCAGTACCAATGCAAAAACCAATAGACAAGAAAAATTCACCTTTTATGCATGGGCAAGAAAAGCAGCACAAGTAGTGTCTATGACTCAAGAATTTGATGTCTAAATGTGGCAGGGTCAACAGTAAAAACTTTTTATTGCTATTATTATTTTGGCCAATGACAGTGGAACTCTTTCAAGTTGCACATTACGCACCAGCTAATGCACGCCTCATATCCCCAAGACGAACAGTAGTCCAAACTCCACGATCCAATCTGTATTGAGCTGCCTTGGTAGATGCAAGCTGAAAGCCACTGTGACATGCCCAAAATAATCCTAAATGACTAGAACCAACTTAAATTGCGCTTTTATAATTGCAATTTAAAAAAAAAAATATATATATATACATAAACTGCATAGAGTAATCTCGATTATCTTCACTAAAATCAAATCTATCAACTTGATTAGCAGCATGTGCAGCCCTAACAGATAAATAAAATGTAAAACCCATAGAAGCATACTCAACTACCTTTCTTCACCAGCATTGGATCTGTCAGAACAATTAGCAGCTTGTGCAGCCCTTAAGAATAGACTCTCATTACGGTTGTGTTGAAATGGCCAGAAAGCACCCTTTAAATCTCTCAAAATCTGCATAAGTTATCAGACAGAAAGCTCCATAAACAACCCCCCTGTATTTGCAAAGGAATAGCCTAATATATGTCACTAGTTATTCAATCTAATCAATCCTGTAAATACTATGCCACAAGCCATACCGTGAAGAACCACATCGAGAAGGATGCATCCTGGGTTTGTACTACGCCATCAAAGTGATATGAACACAAAAATCAAGTAAATAACAATCAGGATTATGAAACTGACACTGACAAAATTCCTTCTAGTCATTTTTGTTGTTTTATGTGTTCATATTGGTTCTTCCCCCATCTCTTTCTTTGTGTTAACTTTAGAGACCACAGACCTCATCAGCATGGGAAACATAATTCAGCTTTCATCCTCACATAAATTGTCAAAATCAAAGAGAAGCATCTTTAGTAACTAAGGACATGTTTGTTTGCATTTAAACAAAAGCAAAAAGGTACTATTTGCTTTCCCAACAGAATTAAAATATTATTCAAATATCAGAACATTATGAAAAAATTATATGTGAATCTATGTGTCAATAATTAATTGTTGTGAAAGTTCCAAGAGTTTTGGATTTGAAAAAAAATCAAGTCCTGTGAGCACAAGGTTTAAATCAAGCACAAAGAAAAAGTAAAAATTAATCCAAACATACCCTAATGAGAATATCAGAGAAATGACCTGCACAAGTAGGGCCTGCGATGTCAGTATGTGTGGTTGATCAGACTCTTTGCTTTTCTGTTTATCATAGCCTCTTGGAAGACCTTCAAGATCATGCGGAAAGAATATTTCCACATCAAAATTCAGAAGACCCCAAAGTCTCAGCATTTTCAAGCTTTCTGAATAGATAAGGGAAAGCATCGCAGCTGACCCTGAGCGGTGCGTCAAAACCTACTCAGAACAGCAAGATATAATGAATTATTAGAAGAAAGGCCCACCTCTGATTCTACCCATTCCCTTCATAAAATGGGCATAAACTCAACAATGAAGTGTTTACCGAATGGAGATACAGAGATCGAAAATCTAGCAGACCCTTGGCACTGCTTCTGCGAAATCCCTGAATCAAGATGCTATCATGGTTAGGCAACCCATAATTGTACTAAGAAAAATATAAGATCTAAAATGCCAACACAATGAGCATCTTTCATTTTGGCAGAACACTCTATTTTAGTAGGAAATGCAGAAGAATAAAACCATCTTAGAGTATCAGGGTGAAGATCTGTGGAAATTATATAATCTGGAAATGAACTTCTCTGTGAATGCTTCTGCCGATAGACAGAAATAGGGAGATAGTCAGGACTGCGTGTAATACCAGGATAGATGATAATTGAGGACCAAATCCTTACATCAGTATTGATTGCAACCAAAATCCTCCACCACAACACCATGGGTTCATTTTCTAATCATCTAAAATCTACGGAAACATATTCCAATGAATAATTCTCCGTTTGATCAAGCAAATATGGAACCTTCTCCAGATAGAGGCAGATCGACAATTGAAAAAAAATAAAAATAAAATAACAAGCACAAACAGGAACTGAACGTAAGTAAAACAAGCTTTGCACTCAGATACCTTCCTGGCGTATAAATACTTATCTAAACTATCCAAAAAAGTCTCTGGTGATGACTTGAACCGAGAATTGTAGTGCGAGCAGTATCCCATTGAGAGGTCATCCAATCTTTGAATAAATGCCTCCACAGGGAGAGGTACCGAAGAGTGAGAAACAAGGGAATCATCCTCTGCCGCTATAAAGAGAGCAGTTTTCCCCAAATCAACACCCCTGTTGATGGTAATGCTGGTTTGCCTCTCTATATCAGAAAAGTTTCCAATCTGCGAGCAATATGCCTTCCTTGCCTCCTATGGGACATCAATTAAGCACCAATTACAGTAGTGAATATGCATCAGCATCAAGTTTGCCAGTGAAGCATGCAAACACGAGCGAAAACCACATGTAATCAATTACCAGAATGCATAACCAGAACTCTAAAAGGAGAGAGGAACCGACATTCCTATATCCGGACAGATCCACATTTCAAACTGAACTGACTAAAGTCACCAAAAAAGGAATTTAATCAAAAACATTTCTTGAGAATTTCATCTGACTTTCCAATATTAAGCACAGCAATATATTCAATTTTCTGTATGAGAAAATAAAGGGAAACCGATAACAAACAGAATCCAAAAACAGTCCGGACGATACAAGAACAGAAACCAAAGACATCCGGTAATCGTATCAAGGAGAAACAAATGAAACGCCGGAGACCGTAACCTGGATAAACAATACTAAAGTACTTGATCGGCCTAGCCATGCATTGCGCATCCCTCGTATGACGTATCAGTTTCAATTATCCAAAAAATAAAAAAGAAGAAGGAACATCTCATATTCAAACAATCGAGGCAAAACAGCACGACACGAGCATTGCAAACGAAATTGAAAATCGCACAACCCTGGCCAAGCAAAACTTATCATCACCCGATCAACGCATGGAATCGCGAGATTTCTCACGAGCCAGTGATTACTCACTCTGGCGTGGGTCGTGTCGACGCCCAAGGAGTCCAGAGCGTCGTGCAACGCGAACTTGAGGTCGTCGGCCCCGAACTGAGGGCTCGACCCGGCGCAGCAGATGGCGCGGGAACGATGGCGGCAGGACCGGTGCTGCGGCCGCGATGATCTCGAAAAGTTCGCGGGGGCAGGAGGCGCCCTGAGCAGCTTGACGCATTGAGAGGGAGGAGGCGGAGGAGGAGGGGAAGGGGCAGCAGCTGCCGTCGCCATGGAATTCATCATTTTCACCGTCGCATCGAGAGAGAGAGAGAGAGAGAGAGAGAGAGTGAATGGAGATGGCGCCGGCGGCGAGGGAAGGCTATTTATACGGGGGAGCCGAGAAATATTGATGGGGCGAGAGTGGACGTCGTTGGAGGAAGACGGCAGCGATTTCCATATTTCGGGTTAGATTTTTCTTCTTCTTTTTTCTCTATTTTTTTTCTTTTCTCCGTTTTGGCATAAAAAGGTTTCGGGTAGATACATCTCCCCAATCCTCGGAGTTGACTGAAATTGTGACGTAGTCAGCGGTGTCATCAATTCAGCTAAAATTAATTTGCCGTCTTTGACCTTTTTCACCTCTCCCTACTAGCTTAGCTTAGATTAAGATGTTGTCAACTTGTAGTAGTTGTAATCACGAAAATAGATAAAATAAAAGAAACATATCTCATCCCAACTTTACTCCAAACTCCTTTTTCTTTTTCTCTGTCTAAAAAATATAACCAATTTTCATTTTGATAATGAATCCCGAACCTACATTAATTTTGAAGTAATTTTGAAGAAATAAGTACCGATTTTAAGACATCAAAACAGATTTATGACTACAGTGAAAATTAATGATTTTTTTAGACAAAAAAACGAGACAAATTGAGAATCAATCTAAAATTTGAGTTTTTAAGGATGTGATATTTGGCAAACTAGAAAAGAACAGATACTATGTTGATATTATGTTTTTTTTTCCCTAATATTAATTATGTCGGTCCAATTATGGGTACACAAATCTGCACGCCTCCGAACGAATGTTGTCCACTTACCTTCAATCATCAGTCGCTTTTCGTGGGTTTGTGCATTAGAGTTCAATAAGGAGAGCATCCGTGACAACCACATTGATATCTCCATCAATCATCTCATCCTGTCGATGTCTTTGGCCAGACAATCAACGATAAAAACATGGGGAAACGATCCATGTCCTCACTAACATCTACAAAGGTGACAGGTACCATGCAGAGGACATGTCGAACATAGGAACGTGCAACAACCCACAGATCATAACGATTTCTAGCGGTTCTATTACAGATTAGTTTGTAAGCGCCATCTTCGTGTTAAGAGCTGCTAAGCGCACCTCCAGCGACCTTCTCCTGTGCTATTTGGTCCGTGCTCTGTGTCGGCTTGACATAATACAGAGGGTCGTTTCTTCTACCTTTGTGTCTCCATCTGAGCCGTCGTAGTTCGGGTACTCATGGGAATGACCTGACACCACCGACGTATGTTGCGACAACTGATGCGGATCCTCCAGCTGCAAGGCGATCCCACGAGTCGGTGGATAATATGACGAAATCTGCCAGCTTTCCAGGAGCTAAAGAGCCCAGGTCATTGTCAAGGAAGCATGCATGGGCAGCTGAAATGGTGTATCTGCAGAGGCAAGATTTGTGATCAACAAGCAGAGAAGGGCTTACGATAGAATGCAGAACAGGGCAGAGTGATGTGAGGAACAAGCATCCATGTGCAGTCTGCTCGTGCACATCACACAGAGAGATGGCCAATCCCTTGGTAAATAGAAAACTTTCATGTACAACTTTCAGATTGATTGAGAACAACTTTCAGATTAGTGGAAATCGATCAGTGAAAACAATAAAAGCATCTCCTTTGCACCCAAAAACTAGAGGGATGCAGGGAGTTACGGCAAGGTGCCAACTGATAAAAACCGGTAGAGTCAACAGAAAGAAATGTTCCCATAACAAGTATGGCAGCTAATGCTTCCTAGGCAGCCCCTCCATCAAATCTGAGCAAAATCGCCCTCCATTATATATCCTATAGCCCTCTTCACATATGCCATTACCAACTAGTCTTTTTCCACCACAGCAATTGCCCTTAACCCAACAACAAACCACAACCACCCCCCAAAAAAAAAAAAAATAATATATAATAATAATAAATAAATAAATAACCCACATAGACTATTGATTAATACGACTTTGCTGGATAGAACTAAATGAGTGTTCCGGCATATGCAGTCTCAATAGGATGATTTGGGGAATCAGCAAACTGGCCAACCCCTGGAATTCTCCTCGTCGGGCTAGCAGTCCAGCTAAACATGCTAACAATGATACTCATTTGCAATTAACTGCTAAACCATTTATCATAATGTGCACGTGAATAGCAGCAAGCATGACAAGCCATCAAAAAACAGAAAATTCAGCTTACGCATTTATGGCTTCTTTCAATGTAAGGCATTCTGTGGGACCCCAAGGGTTTTCCCAACCAGGTGGTATTCTTTTAATCGCTGTCCTGATACTATGTAAAGGATCAATATCTGCAACCTGAAATCAGAGTATCCCAAATGCATCAAAGTAGAATATTCTACTCTTAAGCAATGCATACTTAGCAGTTGGTAACAAAATTCTTACGGGCCAGTCAGAACCAAAAGCCAAGCCTCCATTGCTGCCTAAAAGTGATCGAAATAAGTAAGATCCCAGGTCAGCCCTTTCCTTTCCAAGCTTCTTTGACGCAGAATCAGCATCATCTAGCAAGTGGTCTGGCTGTAGAAAGTAAGCATTAATCTATGCAGTGGCAATTCATACGTTTAACCAGATCAAAAGGCAGAAAGGTCATTGGACCATTAGTTGCATCCAACAGAAAGCATCACATAAAAATACTCCAAAGTGCTGTAGATTGAAATTGAGGTGCATGAAAAGCAATCAGGAAGTTGCAGAAGAAACGATCCTCTCCAAATGTGGGAAACCCGAAAGGTAATAGCTCATGTACCTGCACTGAGGCAATGATCCCTTGCTGACTAAATCGAGCTGCTGCTCCCATGGCCAAATGTTGTGCATGCTCAATCTGCAAAATGCCCACATTATTCATGAAAAATATCACACTACAAAGTCATTGACTAAAGGCAAAACTTAACCCTCCACAATCTGTGACAAAGTCTAATGAGACAGTATGGCTAATTTTTTGCTTTAGCCAAAACATCACCCTGAATCTGCGATCTCTCACTCCATTCATAGAAGCCACTGATTGATACACATCCAAAACTAAATCATTTGCTTTATCTCCGATAGCATGAATAGCAACCTGAAAACAGCAAAACAAAGCTTTCAATTGTCAAAGATCAGAGAAGTATATCAATTTCAAGTAGCTTTCGTTGAGATATTACTTGGAGCCCAGATTTATCTGATGTCACAGTCACGTTGAGAAGCCTCTCATTTTCTATCAGTTGCAAACCATGATTATGAGGCTCATTTAAATAAGGCTGTAAAAACAAAGCAACATATGAGCAATTCCTATAACTAGGTTACATGAATAGAAAATTTATGTTCTTGTCATACATTAATACAATAGTTTGTCACTACCAACCTACCAACATGCCTGCCTTTGGATAGAATGTAATGGAAGAGAGAAGACTAAAAATTCTCCAACTATCCCACTAAACAAGGGTACATGCTCCCACATTACATAGAATATTATGTGAATGATTGTCTCTCACCTCATGAAAAAGTGCACTACTAGAACCCAAAGATCCATCAGCAAAATCCTTAACGCCACCCAAGTAAATCCATTGGCTCAAGACTCGGCCAAATTTGTTAATTTGATCCTAAGAGACAAAATCACAGTTTTGTATTAAGTGAAAGGGAAGGAAAGAGCAGAAGCACACCGTAAATTTTACAGACATTCATGTCCACGAAACGTGTGACCTCTACACAAAAGAGCAAGAACACAAGTGACACAGTTTCCATTGCAAATGAATAGTGTAAATGATAATTACGGTGCCCAAGAGAGTTTATATTGATGGAGAAACTTAGAGATGATGCCAAATATTACAACAAGTATCAACTGCAAATGCAGAATCTTAGGAGACTTGTCACTTATTTTTTGGCAAATTTCTCCTAATTGATGCCCAGATACAACATCTTCATTTTTTTGCCATATTCCAAAGAGTGAATGAAAGAAATGGAAAATTGACAGACCATGCAGAAAATGTGATCAAACAAACTCCAAATTGTCTTCCAAAGTAATATTTTATTATTCACCTACACAATAGCTTGTGCAGGATTTATTGAAAAAATGAAAAAAGGTAACATTTACTTAACTGAGAGCATTAGGTAGCACAAACATATACAAAACATGCAGATTTCAGATAATAGTTCCTATGACAACATACAAGCAAAAGCGACCATGTCTCCATTGGAAAAAATAAGCAAACTCTTATTATCATCCTCCTTGATGAATCGGCCCACTGATAAACATCTGCAAAAGAAGGCAGGAAGTCATAATCCTGATGACTAACAAATGATGGTTCAAAGTGCATCATCTTTTTTGCTATCATTTACAAGATACCTTATTGATGTCTTAATGAGGGGTGCCTTTCCTCTTATGAATACCAGGTTTAAGAGCATTATTACTACAATAAAAAGTGAAATCTACAGGAGATACAAAGAGAATAACTTATTTTTCTACATTTATCATATAAAGCTGGTTGAAAAGAAAGTAGTTCAAGTACAAAACTTTCAACAGGCAGAATCGATAAGGAAACAAAGTACGTCCACAATATAGAAGACACTAATATTTCCATTAGGGAAAAAGAAGTAGATAAGTCGAATCAGCCGAGTTTTTCAAAGTAGAAGACAGCATTATAAAGTTCACATAGTTGATGACAAGATGATCTCCAATTCATAATCAGTGCCTATGACAAGTATTATTCCCTGATACCTGAAAAATCCTGCCAAGAGAACTCCACTGGAGCCCCAGGAAAGTATCTTCCAAAATCAACAACTGTGGTTACACCCTTTGTCAAGGCATATTTGCTAGCTCTGAGAAGAGCCTCTCTCCTTTCATTCAAAGAAACTTCCGGTACGGATGCAAGAAGAAGCTTCATTGCAGAATCAATCAGCAACCCAGTAAGTTCTGCAGAATGATACAACAGCAGATGCAGAATTGCCCTCGTTAAATTTGGATGAAAGTTACATATACAGTACGTTTGGCAACATTGAGAAAGTCCTGACAAAGAAAACTAGAATCAAGTAAAACATGACATAAAAAACTTCCAAGGAGGATCAGTCCATTAGTTGCCCACAACAATTTCAAGTGTCTGCTATGGATTTCTCAGGGAACCAGCAACAATCAATAACCCAGCAAGTTCTGATACATTTGCTAGTATAAGGGCAGCATCGTTGCAGTTTTAGCTAACTTCTATTTTCTATCAAAACGATTGATATTCTGCCAACAGACAATGCTGATTTCCAAATACATTAGTAGTTGAGGAACTTCTCAAAGAAACCAAACTCTGTAGGGAGAATAATAATAGAAGTACCATGCACAGAAGTACCCACTCACCATCCTTGCACCCATGACCAGGAACATACTGGAATTACAACCCATACCCAATTGAGGCATCACCAATAAAAATTAGCTACTCAACTCAATAGCTTCTCTTAACTTGCAATGATAATGTGCATTATATGCCATCAAAAATCATGTTCTGATCTGATTTGACTCATTGAATCTTCAGAACAATTGGACAGTATCAACATTACCTCCATCAGCAGTTCTAGAAATAGTTCCCCCTTTTGGATCTTCCGACAGCTTAGAAATACCTGCCAGCTCCAGTGCCACAGAGTTAGCCAAGCCCATGTGACCATCCATCCTTGTTACCCAGACCTGTAACAATGTACACAAAAGGGACAATGAAATTTCAATTATAATTGTATAACAAGAGTATCTTAACCACACAAAGTATTGCTCCTTACAGGATTTGCAGGTGTGACTTCATCAACCCAGGAGGCCAAAGGTAATTCTCCTCCCCAAAGGTCATTGTTCCATCCGCCACCCAATATCCAAGAACCAGGTTTGGAATCTGAAACAATTACCATGAAAGAAGCCTTGCAGTATGTTACAAGTCACATGATCGAACACCAAGTATTTGATTTCCAAAAATCAAATTGAGTTAGCAGTATGAAAATTACTTCTAAAAAGATGTTCACAGGAATAGAAGAAACTATAGGCGAACACTGTGGTTGATACAGCTCTGGTAATGTCTGCCTTCTAAGAAATAAGTAATTGGATAGAGAAAGAGAGAAATGGAAGTAAAGGAGTATTTCTTTGTTGGGCCTACAAGTCTTTATGAACTGACGATTTCACTTCATCTGCAGCATCTACTTTCAAACTTTAGGATACCTTTACTTTTCTATAAGATCAAACGTAAAAATAAGACTAGGAGTCTATTCCTGACATGAGCATTCACAAAAAATTAGATGCCGCTATGACCTTATTGAGGGATGACATCACAATTTAAAGGAGTATTTCTTTGTTGGGCCTACAAGTCTTTATGAACTGACAATTTCACTTCATCTGCAGCATCTACTTTCAAACTTTAGGATACCTTTACTTTTCTATAAGATCAAACATAAAAATGAGACTAGGAGTCTATTATGGACATGAACATTCACAATCAAAAGATTAGATGCCGCCATGACCTTATTGAGGGATGACATCACAATCTAATGCTAGGAAGTCAACAAATTGGTAGCTTGTCAAAGTGACAGAAGAAAAGGAAATGAAAAAGGTTATACGTGAAACACAAAATCAAGCTATAGGAAAAGGTATGTGGGAGAATAGAATGGCTGACAAAGACCTTAGAAATCTTTCTTGGTATAATCATCGAGAATAAACACACACAGTGAAATCTTCAATGGAAAATCTATGAGACATTTCCAAAATATGCACAAAAAATGCAACCCACAAGCTACAGGTATATGTGCTACTTCACTATTAGTTAGCTGAAAATCAGGATCAGATTACTTCTTGCAGCTTCTTCAATCCTCCTCACAAACTCTTCTTTATGATTAACATCCCGGAGTTCCACCCGGCCCATCTGTTTTCCACCAACATCAACAAGTACTTAAATGAAAATACGCAAGGATCGGATGGAATAACCAAATAGACAATGCAAAAGAAGAATTGTTCTTAGTAAGTTGTACAAAAATGACAAACCATTTTTGGGGATAAGGAAGAAAGCTATTGAACAGATTAACAAAGCACCCTCGACAGCTTTAGCAGTCACCAGAGAAAGTGTACACAGAACTGTGCTGAACATCCACTAAGCCAGAATCTACAGAGCACGTATAATTTAAACATAACATCTGCTCAACCCCAACAGGAAAACCATAAATACATCAAGCCAACTCGATATGCCCGTTTTTTCTACTTTTGCCTTTCTCCCCATCTGCTGATGGGAGAATGCAAAGGACAAGCAAGCCTGATTCGGGAGTGCAGCAGCACATTCGAATTCATAAAAACAAACAATACGTTTTAAGGCGGGATGGTATGTAGACCTGGAGTCCTCCAAAAATCACGTGCACGTGGGAGTCGATGAACCCGGAGACCACAACTTTTCCTCCAAGATCCAATTTTTCGGTACCAGAGTGCACCAAGTCCTGCATTCACGCGGTCCATGTATGTAAAAGAAGGCATCTTTCTGAGCTTACGAATTTATGATGAAGCTAGAATTAAAGGCAGCCCCTGAGTTCGTCATAACACAATCAACTTTAAGAGGCTCTCTCTGTGTATACTAGGAACATTTAGTTTTAGCACATACTTAAAGCATCGAGACACCAGCTAGTTCAACCCGTCTCACCAAAAAGAAGGAGAAAACGAAGAGGAAGAACCTTGAGAGAGGAGTAGCTCCCGACTCGGAGGACCCGACCGCGGCGGACGGCCATGGCGTCGGCGAACGGCAGCGACGCATCGCTGGTGTATATCGTGCCGTTCCACACGACCAGGTCCGCGACCGGAGACGACGGCGTGAAGGGGAGCAACGACCGCAAGCTCGACCAGTCTTCACCAAAGAACAAAATCCAGCGAGCGCGCGCAATCAGAAGAATGAATACGACAAGAAGTCGCGACGACGAGCGGGGGGCGGAGACTTACAGTAAGTGTCGAGAAGACGGAGCGAGAGGATCGACAGAAGGAGGACGACGGCGGCGGAGACGATCGCGGCGAGATTCATGCGTTCGGTTTCGGCTGAGCTCTCGCTGCTCACTCTCTCTTTCTCTCTCTTTCTTTCTCTCCCTCCAAAACGAACCCGACCGTCGCAGCCACGGGCGGAGAATCCCTTTTTTCGCGGTGGAGATTCTGCAACGGTGAAGAAAACGGGAGGTGCGTGAAATGGGCCGAATCGAGATTGAAAAAGACAAGGGTCGATTTTTACGAACGTTATTAATGGGCCAGAAATTGGACGATCGGGCCAGGCCCATAAGAGAAGGGGCTTCCACGGGGGTCCGCAATTTCCGACACGAAGATATGATTCCATGACAGGCCAGAAAATTGTACGAGGTTAATAATGTACATTAGTCTCGTCGCATGACTAAGAAGAACATAGCCTTTCATAGGCACGATTGCAAAATCCGATTATGACATATGAGGATATCAGTCACTAGCCTTTATTTTTGCTCTCTCTCTCTCTCTCTCTCAAGCTTCAAGCGTTGGAAGAATTAAATTCCTTGGGCAACCGTGTGGTTGTGCTTGAATTCGGATTTTCAATTAAGAAGCATTATCCGTTTATTTCGCCCAAAATTAATAATTGAAAAAATAAATTCCTAAAAATAATTGCTTATTTCACTTGAAATAAGTAATTAATGGAAAATCTTTTCATCATTGACAACAGTTTATGTCAAGCATTTTCACGAACAGTGGAAATGTATTTTGTTCATTCATTTTTGCGAACGGTACAATCAATAATTTTTAGAAAAATAATACTTTCGAGATCATTCATTTCTCAAAGACTTTGTTTGTTGTAATGAAAAATTAGTGACTTGGAAAACATTTTCTTAAGAATAATCGTTTGTATCGCTTAAAATAAATAAATAAACAGAAAATATTTATATCGCCAACGAAAATATTTAGACATAAATTGTAATCAGTAATAAAATATTTCATTGATTAGATTTTTAGGAAACTGTTTTTCGACGAACAAATGGAAACTAAATGCGTGCTTAATTTTTTTTTTTTTTAGCAAAAAATGCGTGCTTAATTTATGGACCACACAACCACCTTAAATTAAGCGGGAGAGGTTGGTCAAGCTAGAATTATGATAACGCCCTTTCTCTGTTGACCTTCCTCCTTTGAGAAAGCATGCTAATTGGTGTTACGATGGAGGAAAAGGCTGGTAAAACTAAAATTACAAGAGTGGAAAAAGTGTTGAATCGCTTTTGTCAAGTTAAGGGATTCTTTTAATTTGTACCACAAAAAAAATTGCGCACAAGCCACATGTGTACGGAAAAAATTGACATTTAAAAGATTTTACAGTGCCAACCCATTAATAAATTAAATTTATTAATTAATGAGGAAACTATCTTTGACATAATACGGAAAAATTCAACATATACACGTATGCCGAAAAAATATATGTCCGGATATGAATTTTTTTTCTTGTAAGGTTCTTTTTTTGTAAGATAGAAAATATTCAAATTTTTAAAATTGCATGGGATAAAAACAAAGAATATCATTTTACCCATTTGCGAGTTATTTCGATATTTATAAAATAGCTAATTGAGGATTTTTGGGATGGAAAACGAGGATTATAATTAGAATCTCTTTGATTTATGTAATAGTACAAATTAGGCGTTTAATTATATGATTTTTCGTTATCTTTTTGTCCAAGCGATTATTCCTTCAGATCTTGGAAAATCCTACAAATTTTCATACGAAACAGTCCCCATTGGGCACGAATTGTCCAACACAGGTCCAGAAGAAGTTAACAACCGCGGATTAGGTTGTTTCGTACAACGGTACGCATCGGTACGTCGTGCGGTCACCAAAAAAGGAGGATCCCACGAAAGAAACGTGATAGAAAATTTACAGGGAGGGGAAGATCATGGGATGGTTCCTGAAAAGCTCCGAGCTTTTCAAACTTGTCTGTTACGAGTCTCGCCGGGGTGTCCACTTCACGCGGGTCAATTGAGGAGATCTTCTCTGTGATTTTGTGGAGGGGCCAGGGGGGGAAGATTTCCAGCGACCAAGAACAGCACCTCATCAAGGAATACAATATTAGCAAGTCAAGCACGACTTGACTTGGGCAAAAGTTTCACGTATCCGATCGGATCCGCTCGCGTGCCGCGAGCTGTAAAACGAGAAAGATTCGATTTTTGGGCAGACCCTGTACTGCAGTCGGCGACCCTCTGGCAATGGCAGGAGGGTGGATGGAAAGTCGAGTAGACATCGTGCAGGGGAGGGGAGGCCCTTCGGCTGTAGCTTTAGCTCCGAACAAAGGATCACTAAGGGATGCATGATAAAAATTTTGGAATAAAAATCGATTTCTTAATTTCTATTCCTGATAAGTTTTGTAATAAAAAAAAAAGGACGATAACGACTCAAAATTTTTATTTCGAAAAAGAAATTCGTTTAATAACAAAATAAAATTTCTATTTCTAGGAGGATGAGAGCTGGCATTCGGCAATGGGCAGACGGCATCCGGCACCAAGCAGGGGGTGGCCAACAACCGGCGTCCCACGAACGGCGAGTGGATGATGGCTCACTTTTTGTTTCAAAAATAAAAAAGCTAAAATTTTAATTTTTGATTTGTACACAAAATCTATTTCTAAAATAGAAATTTATTCCAAAAATAAAAAATAAAATTGCGTTATCAAACAAATTTCTTTTTCAAACCTGTTATGGAGAATAAAAAAACAGAAATTTTATCATACCCACCCTAAAAAAGATTAGTAAAATAGAATATAATTTAAACGTGTCATCTACTCAATCCCAAAAGAAAAACCATAAGCATATCAAGCCAACTTGATATGCCTGTTTTTTTTTTTAATGCGTTTGCTCTTTTCCCAATCTGCAGATGGGAGGATGCAAAGGACAAGCAAGCCTGATTTGAGAATGCAGCAGCACATTCAAATTTATCAAAAAAAAACAAACAATACGTTTTAAGGTGGGATGGTATGGTATGTAGACCTGGCGTCCTCCGAAAATCATGTACACGTGGGAGTCCATTAACACGGAGACCACAACTTTTCCTCCAAGATCCAATTTTTCGGTACCAGAATGTACCGACTCCTGCATTCACGCGATCCATGCATGTAAAAGAAGGCATCTTTCCGCGCTTACGAAATTATGATGAAAGCTAGAAGTAAAGGCAGCCCATGAGTTCGTCGTAACGCAACCTGCTTTAAGAGGCTCTCTCTGTGTATGCTATGAACATTTTAGTTTTAGCACGTACTTGAAGCATCGAGACACCATCTAATTCAAGCCATTCCACCAAAAAGAAGAAGAGAACGAAGAGGAAGAACCTTGAGAGACGAGTGGCTTCCAACTCAGAGGACCCAACCGTGGCGGACCGCCACAGCGTAGGGGAACGGCAGGGACGGCGAGCTCTCGTGACTCGCTGCTCACTCCGTCGCTCTCTCCCTCCGAAACCGACCGTCATCGGCGGTGAAGATTTTGCGACGGTGAAGAGAACGCGTTCGTAGACTCTTGAAATGGGCCGAACAACGTTGTCCATGGGCCGAAAATGGAATGATCTGGACAGACCCATAAGAGAGGGGGCTTCCCCGGGGGCCCGCAATTTCCGACACGAATTAGCACGTCTCGCGACGATCCCATTGACAAACCAGAATATTCTTCGTGGTCAATATACATAGGTCTCATAGCACGACTAAGAAGAGCATAGTGTTCTCATAGGCATGATTGCAAAATCTGGTTAAGACACGCGAAAATGAATCGCTAGCCTTGTTTTTTAACTCTCTGTGACATCTTATAATTTCATCATATTTATTATGTATATTGTGTTATATAGAAATTATATTCATATTTCTCCATTCAAGCATTGATCATTGTCTTGTCGCATGATCCTCGCTATCTCTTATAACCATAATTTATTGGTCACCTTCCACTAATTTGATTTCCAAATCCCTTAATATATCTTCTAATTTCTTACTTGCAAATGACATCATTCCTTACATCATTTCTTTTAACTCTAGCCCATTGATGTTTTTTAAGCTTTAAAGGCAAGAGTCCTCATTCATCATCCACATGTCCCTCATTTTCAACCATAAGTTTAATTTATAGATTTACATCACGCATGACCTTACCCTTTTGCTTCGATGATTACAACTCAAATAATGTCATCTCATTCACGAATTTAACTTGGCAAATTATCAAAATATCTTCTTTAGAACCATGGAGTTAAGCCATTTGTCAAATTCTAATTTGACCACATCTCATTCAATTTCAACCTAGTGTTTTTAACCCTTCATTATCATTGCCTCTAACCTTGGATAAAAGTTCTTATCCTTTTGTTACTCATGGAGATCTTCTAAATACTCCCCTTGGTCAGGTGCTTGCTTTTCTAGGTACTTCGAGTCATCATTGTTTTTAACTTTAGTTAATGAATCTTAACCCTTTCCTACTTTTGTAAAGTTCTCTAGTACATCTTCCTTCTTTGCTCGAAAGAGCCACTTCAACTCATTCTTACAAAGGACAAAAGAGAAAGAAAAAAGAAAGAGCTCATGCCTCTCTCCTTTCCCTTTCATCTCACACTCATTTGAAAAAGAAGAAGATGAAGGCCTCATGTTTATATTTCTAAAGTTTATAATTTCACTGTTTCAAGTGTTTACAAGGCGAACTATTGGGTTTCCTCTTCATTTTATCAAATTAGTTTTGTTGTTTAAAAATATTAAAAGTTGTTAATCTTTATTCTTGTTTATCTTACCTTGAAGGTAGTTAAAGCTTTGAGTTGTCCAAGGTTTATTCAAGGTAAGTGAAAACTTCAGGGATTAAGTTAGATTGATCTACTTAATACTCTTGACTTGATTGGTTAATGTTTGTTGGTTTAGTTTAAATTTGATCTCAAGTGCAAATAGGTTTCAAGATTGACATATAGAGTTATAGTGAATCATTCCATAAATTGAAATCTTTAATACATGCCTAGAAGGTATTTGAAAGAAAAACCCAAATGGTTTTGTTGCACCTTAGATGGGAAAGAATGAGAAAATGATAAAACTAGGCATAAAAAGGGGTATTTGGTAAATTTCTTAAAAGGTTAGAGGCAAATTTGAAATTTGCAGAGATGAGTTGAGGCTATGAACAAGGTTATTTTATGATTTTTAGTGTTAATTAGTGGGCTATTAAGTAATATTAATTAATAGATACTCATGACTAGTCAGGATTATCTCGATTCATGAGGTATTTTGACTAATGAGATATTGTCACCACCAACTCATGGGGGACAGAATTATACACACTCCTTATCACGTCTTAGCTCATTTATCATGGGCGTCCTCTACATCAACGGGGATAAATGCATTATGTCTTAGCATCAGCCCATATGACATAAAATATTGTCAAGGTCATACATTTTGTTCATTCATTTTTGCAAACGGTTGAAGCAATAATTTTTAGAAAAAAATAATTTTGATATCATACATTTCCTACAAACACAAACACCCTCTAAGCCTTTATTTGTTTCATAAAAAATGAATGATTTAGATAACATTTTCATAAAAATAATCACATATATCGCTTACAAAAATAAATGAAAATGTTAATCGCCTATAAAAATATTTAGATGTAAATTATTATCAGTAATGAAAATATTTCTCGTTGACTAATATTTCAAGCGATTCAAATAATATTTTTAGGAACATATCTTTTGAATAATTTAGTTTTCATGAAACAAACGGAAAGTGAACCACACAACCACCTTAAATTAAGAGGGAGCGGCTGGTCAAGCTAGAATTATGATAAAGTATGCTAACTAATGTTATAAGGGAGGGAGAGGCTGGTCAAACTAATATTATGAGAGTGGAAAAAGTGTCGAATCACTTTTTCAAACTAATATTATTTAGAGATTCTTTTAATTTGTACCACAAAAAAATAGCGACAAGCAACATGCGTGCGAAGAAAACCGACATTTAAAAGATTTGATGGTGCCAACTCATTAATAAATTATATTTATTAATCACTAAGGAAAATATCTTTGACCCAATATGGAAAAATTCTACATATTCATGTATCCCCCAAAAAAGAAGAAGCCCGGATATGAATTTTCTTTTTGTAAGGTTCTTTGTAAGATAAAAAAGATATTCAATTTTTAAAAAATGCACGGAAGAAAAAACAATAACTATACAATAACTATCATTTTACGCATTCGTGAGTTCTGTCAATATTTATAAAATAGCTAATTGAGGATATTTTGGAATAGAAAACGAGGATCGTAAGATCTTACGTATTTTACATAATAGTATAAATTGGGTTTTTTAATTATCTGATTTCCCATTATCCTTTTATTCCGTGATTATCCGTTCGGATCTTTGAAACATCCTACTACAGATTGAGTTCCCATTTGGCACGAATTATCCGATGCGGGTCTAGAAGAAGTTGACATCAGCAGGGTAGGTCGTTTCGGACCACGGTAGGCGCGTCGGTACGTCGAGTAGTTAGAAAGAAAAGGGCGGATCCCGCGAGAGAAACGTGACAGGAATTTTCCAGGGCGGGGAAAGATCATGGGATGGTTCCTAAGAAGCTCTGAACATTTCAAACTTGTCTGTTCCGAGGTGTGTCTACTTCACGCGGGTCAATTGAAGAGATCTTCTCTGTGATTTTGTGGAGGGGCCAGGGGGAAGATTTCCAGCGACCAAGAACAGCGCCTCATCAAGGAATACACTATTAGCAAGTCAAGTACGACTTGACTTGGGGAAAAGTTTCACGTGTCCGATCGGATCCGGTCGCATGCCGCGTTCGCGATGCGCGCACCGCGAGCTGTGAAACGAGAAAGACTTGATTTTTAGGCAGACCCTGTGCTACGGTCACCGACCCTTTGGCGATGGCAGGAGGGTGGATGGAAAGTTTCGTGTAATCCGATCGGATCTGGTCGTATGCCGCGTTGTAAAACGAGAAAGATCTGATTTTTAAGCAGACCCTGTACAACAGTCACCGACCCTTCGGCAATGGCAGGAGGAGGGTGGAAAGTCGTG
Source organism: Eucalyptus marginata (assembly GCA_014182565.1). Lineage (NCBI taxonomy): Eukaryota > Viridiplantae > Streptophyta > Magnoliopsida > Myrtales > Myrtaceae > Eucalyptus > Eucalyptus marginata. Next base: position 45,411,779 of record CM024591.1, read on the forward strand.
CGGGAGAGAGGCGGGGCTTTTTGGCTGTAGCTTTAGCTCCTAACGAAAGGTCACTAAGAAGGGTCAGTAGAGAATAGAATATGATGATTGTCCTCCGCACGCAAAAGTCGTAAATAGAATAGTGGAAGCCAAAGCACCTTCTTTGCTTGTTCTCGAATTCAAAAATCAACGCCCCCCGGAGAAGATCCTGCAGATTCTGGATGTAATCTGTCGGATCTCGCTTTCCAAACTGTCAAAGATTTTTCCTCCCCCACCACCGGATTCTTATATCTCCCCCACACTCCAAAATGGGTTCACATTTGAATATTGACCCCCCATCTTGTTCTGTTCTTTCACCCTTTCCTCCTCCTCCTCCTCCCCGTTGTTCCTCGCCGTTGTTCTTGATCGATCGATCGCCGATCGAAATGGGTGTCACCCCCGAGTCGCAATTTCATGTCTTGGCGGTTGATGACAGTATCATCGACAGGAAGCTGATTGAGAGGCTCCTCAAAACCTCTTCTTATCAAGGTAGTTGTCTTGGCTGGGTCCGTTTGATTGAATGAACGAGCTTCGTCTCCGATCTTGTTCAATCTTTTTTTCAATTTGATTGGTTCTTATGCGTTTGCTCGTGTGCTTGGTGGGGGTGACAGTGACTGCAGTTGATTCTGGAAGTAAGGCTCTGGAGTTTCTGGGCCTGAATGAGCAGCAGCACAGAAATGCCAACGCTACCTCTGTCTCTCCAAGCTATCATGATCAGGTATGCGTCAGAAAAATTGCTGTCTTGTACTTAGTTGTACTTTTTTGTTCTGACTGTATTAGAAAATAAATGGTCTTTCTCTTGTTCCTGCAGGAGATCGAAGTGAATTTGATCATCACAGACTATTTCATGCCAGAAATGACAGGATATGATCTCTTGAGAAAGATCAAGGTAATACGGTTTTCTCTGGTCTGGGTTAAGCTTCTTATGTTTTAAATGTTCTGTTGTTGATTGGCCACACAAAACTATTGTGGTTGTGCTCGAGTTTTGCTAGATCCAGTATAAATTTCTCACCTAGTTTGGCAATACTTAATGCAGTATTACTCCAACTCCCAGCAATTAATGTGTACTTCCCTGGATCTCGAAATTCAAAAACTTTCTAAAATTCTCGACTATGGTTTTTCCAAGGACACGAGAATTTGAACATGCGATGAATTTCTTCGGGTGTTGAACTTGTAGCTAATTATTTAAGTTTACTTCTTGATGAGCAGGAATCGAATAGTTACAAGGACGTACCAGTTGTGATCATGTCGTCTGAGAATGTTCCCTCAAGAATCAGCCAGTAAGGGGACAATATTTGCTTTTCCTTTATTACTTCAACTATGTTCCATGACCATATAATTTGACATGACTTGATGGCAATGCCTGATCAGATGTTTGGAAGATGGGGCTGAAGAGTTCTTTCTCAAGCCAGTTCAGCTAGCAGATGTCAACAAGCTTAGACCCCATTTGTTGAGAGGGAGATCTAAGGAACACCATCCCAACAGCGAAAAGAGGAAGGACAGGGAAGAGATCTTATCACCTGAGAGGACAAGAACAAGATATGATGTCCCTGAAGTGATTTAATTTAGAACTAGACACAGCTAATGCGGGGTTCTTGTGGTGAACACTCACGGAAAGAAGAAATTCAGCGTAGTTTGTTGAGATGTGGTCCATGTAGATACTCTTGTCTTCTCTTTCAATTATAGATCATACAAACTTTATCGAGACAAAGAATTCTGGTTAGAGAGGATTCTCTCTAAACGAAACTTTCAGGGCGTTGTCTCTCTCTCTCTCTCTCTCTCTCTCTCTTACTTGGGCATTTGAATCTGCTGATGCACATCAAGACTTCTTGTTGAACAACAAAGAGAAACTCGAATGACTGTACATATGTCATTTCACTCTGTCTTAAGAATTTCGGGGAAATTGGCAGTTTTAAGTAATCTGAGGCTCTGCACTAGACAAACCGAAACTGATTCTACATTGACTCTTAGAATTGCATTGAGGAAGACTCAAGGAAACCTGAGAAATTATGGCCTCACCAAAACTAGACAACCTTCTCCCACATGAATGTGGGTTTGCACGAATGGGGATCCATACAACGTGTTACTGAAAGGATGGATTCAGGAAGCACTTAATAATTTTTCGAATGAATCCATGCTCTTTGAAACCCCAACAAACCAAACGTATCACTTGTTCTTAATACCAGTATTTCTCTGTTCTTAATACCAGTATTTCTCTACTCTGGACAAGAAGGGAGAAAGCTTTCTCTTGAAATAAGAAATTGAGCATCATCTTCAATATATTATCGCAGAATGTCATCAACAGCTGTTGAGTAGTTATTGAGCAGTTGACCAGTCTAAACTGCTAATAAACCACAAAACAGACTTTTGATAATGCTAAAGGATGCTGCCAAGCTGGGCTAATGAAGTCAACGGACTTTTCAAACAAAAAAGAAGAAGAAGAAGAAGTCAACAGACAAAATGAAATAGAGAAAACAGAGACATAAACTGTGGGATAATTAGTATCAGAGTTGATAACTGACGAATCTCAAAATTACGCCACCTGCTCCTCTCACAAACCTACATTAGCGACTTAAAAAATTTAAGTTGACTCAACCCAACCTATATACTGCAAGATTGATAATATGATCCATATTACCAAATAAGAGGGACGAGTCGTCAAGGACGCGACCTTTGGAAAATTATATAAAGATCTATGTTTGGCGGAGAAAATCAGCCTGAGACCAGCTTTACCACTATGCTGATAACGTTTAAGATGATAAGCGGAACCCTTAGGTATTGGGTTGCATTGATGAGACCAAGAACCTGCCCTTTCAGTGACTTGACCTTGCCTCCTGGAAATTCTTGAAAGCTCCACCCTCGTGGAGTGAGGAAACGGTCCTCATTCAATATTGCCAGTGCATTTGCAAGAAGCAAAAGGCCTTCAAGCAACGTCCACAAACCCATTCCCTGCATCAGGATATTTTATGAATGAGATGCTGAAATTGTAGGCTTGCATCGACAGGAAAACATCATGAATATTGAGGCAAGTGGTTCCAAATCCAATCTTCCAGCATTTGCTTAACATTGTGGTGTTCCACTTTCCAGTTAAATAAGTAGCAGCTAATTAAGCGAGGGGAGGGTAACAAAACCACATTAGTCCGGAATTGCTATTACCAGCAGATACTATTACAGGGTTCCAGTCCATCCATCAACATTTTGGGAAGAAGGCATTTCATCCGAGATGGTCATCAAATTACTGTTCTTTGCATGTGCCTCTCGTCGATAAACAAGCACAACATCACATAACTGAAATGGAAAATATCCTCGATGGGATTGGGGCAAAACGCTGAATTTTTATGTCACCAACCATTTTATCTCTTAAAGTCCAACAAATTTCACCGACATCCCCTTGTTCACTAATAATCTGGAATGTTCAACTGCAAACGGCAGGATTTATCGAAATTTGCAAAATGTTTGCTTTTCCTTGATGAGTTTTGCGAGATGTTTTCGAACCGACGGCTTAACGAAAGCTTGTACATTAGGTTCTATGACAGGCCAGTTCTCTTCTTGATTCTCCAGACAAGAAGACAATATAGTTCTATCAAGATCAGACCGAGAGACGGTACTACATCATACGAGATCAGAATAAGAAGGCAATGTGACTACCAGTTTCATCAACAGACACCACGGAGTCAAGAAATCGCATACAAAACCACTGAGCTGCCACCTAAATTATATACAATTAAAAGAAAGCAGAGTTTCAGAATTCCGCGTTGATAATACACGAAAAGATTATGACAATCACTGTAGTTTTACGATTTGCGTTGCGATTGAGATGAAAAGGGAGGAGACTCGACCTGATTCTTGAGATCGAAAACGCGCGGAGCAAGCGAAAACCGGAATCAACGGAGCAAGATCGGATTTTTAATCCGGCGACAACACAATTGCTTTGAGTCCCGGTGGTTATCCTTTTTTTTTTTTTTTTTTTTTTAAGGCCGTGCCGATTGACCCCCGATATTTCAGCTTCTACGATATCCGCCCCGACATTTTGGAATCCGTTTCAATGTACCCCTGCTTTCGAGTGCGATCAAATTCTCGTCCGAATTTCACTGCATGCGCTCACATGACTTCTGTGAAGGGCAAGGACGTGCAGGAAATTCACGAGAGTGACATTTTGCCCCCAGGCTTTTGCAATTATTACAGATTATGCCAATACTTGAAAACTTTTTGTCCAAGTAACTTTATCCTAAATTTGATGACTAAGACAAGTGCTTTGTTTTGGGACAGGGTTCGAAGCAATTGTCCCTTTCGAAGAACCTAGAATTTCTCAAAAAGATGTCCAAATAAAAAATACGCATAATTGGTAGATTGGTCTCTAAGAAACCCCAAAAGGATTGTCGTGACAATCCTCTTTTTTAGGTGGCTTGAGTCCCCATCCCTATCACGAGGAAAGATTCCCTATGATGGGGGCAAAATGCATGATGATTTCACACAACTAGAAGCTTAGAAAGAAGTAATAGAAAATAATAATCTAATAGAATCACTCCATTAGAGATTCTCGCGATATAAAAAAGTTTGAAATATCTTCCATGGCAAAATAGCTTGTCTGTAATTTTTTTTCATTTGTATCGCTTGGCTACTAGTCATGAAAATTTAATTAATAAGAAATAATTATTTCCATAACCTATTTTTCTCTTTTTGTTAGCTGCAAAATCCGAGGCCCTTGAGTGAAAACTACCCAAACCTAAAAAACGAAGCAACAATTGATAACATAGATGTAAGACCTACCTAATGACGCCTTCAGACTTCTCAAGTTTACCTTCCAAGGTCTACATCGTTCCATAACAAATTCAGCTTCCTTTATTGGATTTTGTGCCTTAGCTTAAATGTCGTCCTCCATCCTCTATTACGCTCCCGATGGGTCTTTCGTTTAGTTTCTTTTATCTGATTAAGTCTCTGGAGGTTGTGATCCCATCGAAACGAGTTGAATCAACCAAAAAAAGTTGAAAAGGCACCCTTTTCCCCTCATTTACTTCCCCAGATTCTCGCCCATATATAAATACACACACTCATATATATATGTATGTATGTATATCGTGGCCAGGAAGCAAGTTTTTCAAAAGTTTCAATAAAATCCATGCATGCCATAAAATGAACAATAATCTGCTTCTGAAACCGTCCATGAGAAGGCAAAAGGCTTTTTGAACGACATCTTGCTGAAAAAGGAACTTGGCAGCGACTTAAAAAGGTTTGACCGAGCCCATCATTTCATTCACAAATTTCTTATCAATTCTAAATTTAAACTGGACATTTGTTGTATAATTGAAAGATCCAAAGTATTAACATTTCAATAAATTTTAAATTGCAAGGGCCTTGATTGTTAGAAAAAAGTACACCGTAAAATTTGTTACAAACTGATCGTAATCTGGGTTTCTTTTTATATAAAAAATGACTGGTATGACCCGTTTTAGTATACTAACTACACTGCTTAAAGCGATACCATGCGCAAACAAAACTAGAATATGGCATTGAATGCATTATATAAAACAAATCAATGGTCATCAGCCTCGCGTTTACATCCCTCATCTAAAATCAAAACTCCCAAAGCCATGAAAATTCAAGATATACTTCTACTTGGACTATCAAGGGCACTGCGACAAAACATCTTCAGAATCGTCCCAACAGCTCATGGAACCAAGAACCAAGAAGATACAATGGCGTTTTCTGATGCATTGCAACATCAAAGAGCTAGATACATGTTTTACAGAGAGGAAGGAATAAAAATAAATAAAAAAGGAGACGCCAGAACTACAACACTAGGAGGAGGAAAAGAATTAATGAAGCCCCTTCAGAATGCAACAAACTTCAACGCATTAAATAAGTCATTGAGGTGCTTGACCATGTGGTGGAGGACCAGGAGGCGGTGGGGGAGGCATACCTGATTGATTTCCAGGCTGCAAAGAAGATAAATGTCAGCTCCCGCTGAATTAAAATACTATGCTTCTTATCATGGTGATGGCTATTTAGAAAATGATCAAATGCATCAAAGTCACGGAGAAAAATAATACTAGTGATGACAGAGTGAGATGATTATATAGCCACCCAGCCAATTGTTGACAGCAGCAGCAGCAGCGAGGACAAAAACCAAGGATTTTTGCGTCAGCGTCATAGCCTTCTGTCTTGTATCAACTGTTACTACTCAAAACACTTAAGTACTTTAGATTAACTCCGTAATAGGCATTCACTAGATTTTTTTAAGCAATATTTCCCTGCATCCATCGCCATGATTAACAATATAAACAAGGACCTCGAATTACTCGGTCAAATAAACTCCCAGAAAGCTCACTTATTTGTTTTGAGGGTGTAATCAACACTGAAGTTCTAAACTAGCTTGCCCTCTAGTGCTTTCACCACTACATGGGAGTATCTGAGGTCATGCAACTGGATCCTCAAGTTACCCTCTAAAAGGCCTCTCTTCCAATGAGCATTAGATTCGGCCAATAAAAGAAAATACCGAAAGGCTTCCAGCCATGAATCAAAATCCAAGAGAATACTTCGAAAACTGAATGGCAAAAAACTAAACCTTTTACTAATGCAGTTTGGATTATCATACCTGAAAAGGATTGAAACCTGGCATCATAGGCATTTGTCCACCTTGTGGACGGTTATATGGACCACCTGTTGGATACATTTGGGCCCCACCTCCACTTGATGGCCCTTGCATATTTGGCAAACCACCAGGAAACCCACCAACTGGAGGAGGTCCGCCACTTGAGGGTAATGATCCCGAGTGCATTTGGTTCATGCCCATATAATGGCCTTGTGGCATGGGAGGAACCATCTGATTCATTGTACCTTGCATGCCCTTCAATAAAAATATAGACACTTGCTTACTAATGATTCTGGAGCAAACATCCAAACCAACAATACAACTCTTGTGCAATTAGATCAAGTAAATATCCCTTTTCCTGTGTATGCCATCGCAATGGATGTGACAGTTCCTGAAGACAGAACAAGTAAAGACACAGGCATTGATGAAGGTACCTGTGAGGGCATATTAAGCGGAGGCATCTGGGGTGGAGGTCGAGGTAAATGAGGATGAGGAAGCAAAGGTAGATGAGATGGAGGTTGTAACTGTGGCATATTTGGAGGTGGCATAGGCAAAGGAGCCATTTGCTGTGGGAATGGCTGATGTTGCTGTTGCTGGATTTGCTGAGGATTTTGTTGATAAGGTTGCTGCTGACTAGCAGCAAGGAGGGAGGGATGTGGACCAGGTGGTAGAGGAGGAGCTCCTACAGGCATTGAACCTGGAAGAGGCTGCTTCTGCTCTCCCTGAGAAGAAAAATCTAAAGATGGAATTGACAGCGGCATGGCAACTCCAACACCTGGAATGTTCCCATCATTTCGAGACAAGCCCGCACCAAACGGTCCTGGAGTTGTTGGGGTTTCAGGTACAGGGAAATTGCCAGGCATGCGGCCAGCAAGAGCAGGGTTTTGTTCACCATAACCTGCTATACAGTAATCAAAGCTTAGTTTCGAGAGAATATCTAACATCGACTGCATAAAATCCTTCAGTATAAGTGACGAAGCACACATGCTAAATCATGCCTAAAAGAATTTGCATTTTCTCATTTCTATATGATAAAAGCAGCAAGTCTACTATAAATCAAGAAGTGTTCAGCTAAGTTCAATACAGTGGGTCCACAAAACAGAGCAGAAACTAACCTTGGTTGGGTCCCATGTTAAATTTATCACGAGGAGTATCACCTGGTCTATTTCTGCACCAAAACTTGGTCGTATGATCATTGCTACCACTGCAGTAAGAACAACACACATTTAGTAGTTGAGAGCAGAAGTCACAGTTACAATTAGATACTACTGAAGATACAGGTAATTTGCTGACAATATAGCACAAGATAGCAGATCACCCACTTACACCTTTTTCTAGTAAATGAAAGGAAGTTAGGGTGTGCTTACTATGACTTAAAATTACTAGATTTAGCTTTCCTGTCCCCATTAAAAGAAATTACTGCTTTTTCATTTTTCTAAAAAGAAAAATTAAAGAGTATGTACTTTAAAGGATTTGAGGTTTTCAATATCACACAAAGTACAGATGCTAAAAGCACAAGGAAAAGCAAAAGGCCAAAAGTATAAACCACCCGAAGTGCACCCATAAAAATAACTCAGATTTACCTGCAGAGCAAATAGCCAATAGGATGCCATGCGAGGTCCCATACACTGTTATCATGTGCGTTGGGTATTTCAATCTGAGGAGTTTCATGCCTGATAATTTTTTTCTGACAGTTAGAAGACACTACAGAGCCAAAAAATGAAAGTAGAAAAGTAAATAAAACAAATAATAATCGTTGAAATTAGCCAAGGAACAGAACTGACTAATTAACTAATGTATCCATGCAGTCCATAGAGGAGTGGCAAAAAAGTGAATTACACGTAGTTTATAGAGTGACCCAAGATCAAGTCCCACTAAATTTCTCCCTCTAACCTTGCTCTAACTATCACCTTTAGTCCGTCCAACAAAAATGTATCTTTTCCTCTTCCTGTTCAAGGTAAGTGTTCTTTAAAGGATGTGGCAAACTCCACTTTTACCTTGCTTCTGGGTATCAACTTGAGTCCATCTGTAAGTATCTTTTTTGTTCTCATTCAAGGGAAGTGTAATTTTACAGATGTAGTCTCATATCGTTCGAAAACCTTATGTTTCGTGCACATGTGGAACATCGACTGTAAGTCCAGGAGCTTCATGCCCAAGTGGAAGAAAACCACTTATATCTACTAGACATACATTCTGATTCCTCAGATGACATGAAATGACGTTCCAATTTTTCAAACCTGCTAAAAAATTTTTTAGTTTAAGCCTTCATACTTAACCTTACAGAGAGCCCCCAAGGACTTCCAGGAATGGGCAAGTCCATTACTAAATGTTGAGTCTTGTAAACAATGATATCAAAAGCTACTATTCAACCAATCGCCTTTTCCACTTCAATTATGTCTTCTGCCACGAAGTTATGTTAATCTAATAGAAACGCCAGGTACACTAAGAGTATCTTACAAATTAGTTTGGAAAGTGATACGGCAAGCTGTGAAAGGATATTTGACAAGGTGGGCCAAATGGTATTAAACCATGTATTAGATGTTTACCCGACAAGCCAATGGAAGATGGATCCATCGAAGCTCCCACTGACAAAGTACTCCTCATGGAATGGATGCCAAGCCAATGCTACAAAAATTTGAAAAGCAAATGTTTCAATGTAAGTATTAGATGTAGTAATGTGGTAGAATGAGGGACATTAACTTTAGTCCAACACACTGAGAAGCTAGACTGGATCTTACTCAACTAGCTCTAACTAATACTTGTAACTATAGCAAGCAACAAAACATTTGGTCATCACTCACCAGTGACATCCTTCCGATGACCACGGAAAGATTCAAGCTCCTTCATAGCCCTGATGTCATAGAGCTGCAGTCACAAGGTAATATGCTTAGACTGCAATTGAGGGTGGACAAACCGAAAAATATATCAAAAACAATGAAAGGATAAAGCTTAATTACAATCAAGTAAAAAGCCCAAGCCTGCCATACAATGACAGCCAAATTGAGAAAGTAAGCACCTTGATGATTTGATCCTTCCCGGCAGTTAACACCCAGTTTCCATTTTGGTTCCACTTAACACAAAGCACAGTATTCTTGTGGCCATGACTTCAACAGAAATGTATCACATCTCAGAAAGTATGATGATAAACTAACCATTTAAAAGTTCAAAGAAATCGACCACTCACAATGAACAAAGCTCCCTTCCTGATTTAGCATCCCATAGTTTTACAAGATTGTCCTTACCGCCTAATAAGCAACAAAAAAAATGTGATGATGGTGCCCGAGGAACTTATAAATCTCAGGGAAAAGATTATGACAAAAAATTTGTTCACCTGAAACTAACAAAGATTTGGTAGGGTGCCAATCAACGCTCTTCACATCCCAACCATGACCTGCCTGAGTTTAACCCACACATAAAAAGAAGTCTTGGTTTATTGTAAGCAAAGCTGGCATAACACATATAAACACAGACATTTTATGTTTCACAGCAGAGGATTCAAGAGAAAAGTTTTCCTGCCATATAATCTAAACAAGATGTAAGTGCCAGTACAGGGAAAAAAGGAAACATAGACATCTTGTAATTTCCAGGTGCAAAACAGGGAGGAAGAGGTCACATGCGTGAAAGCTAGATATAGGGAAGTAATCCTTAAGTTCACATGAAAAATTCTAAAGCTCCATGGCTATCTGACTTTATTGTCTCAATGTTAGAGAAAAAAAGACGTCAACAACAATCTGCAGGTTTTCACCCAATGAGGCACAACCACCATCACAAAACTGACAACCAGCGATTGTTTTGGAGCCATGGCCTCCTTGGTAACAGAAGCCTCCAAAATAAGACCACTGATTAAATGGGCACACCAGATTAGTTGATTTCCAAGGGGAGTCGAACAATTATTTGAAAGTTATTCAATTGATGGCAACACTTCTACATCCTACAGGCTCAAAATTGGAATGCACTCCTTCAAACTGATTCTTCCAAGAGACTGATTGCTTTCAAATTAATTCCTGTTCACAACTGAATGATGAACTTATTCAAGAAATACTGAAGATCTTGAAAAGGAATACACAGCTTTCAGAACTAAATGCCTTGGATGTGCAAAAGTATTTAGGATATTATGTTATGCAAAACCTATGTCATCTTGTGCTACAGTTGCAACAAATTAAAAGATGTCATGCCATTTAATTCTGGACCTCCAATTAGACAAACACTAAACAAACTATCAATCCCCATTAACATGATATTAGACATAACAAGACGGTTAAAATATTGACCAAGTAAATGAATATAAGCAGTAAGCTTTGTACAGCTTGAAGACACTACCAACAGAATTCTACAATGACAATTTAAGTGAAATACTATCTTTTGCTTCGCAAGTCAAAAAGGAACTTTGGAAATTTAGAACATCTATAACTAACAAAATGTGTAGATAAATTAGTGCAACTTCACCAAAGCTCGAACTGGAAAGAACCATGCAAATTCTCATGACTGAAGTAAAATGAAAAGGCAAAGGGAGCTCCATACAGACAATTCAGCAAGAGTAAGACAATCTTGCATTAGACAAGTGTTTGGTCACATTACCAGATAAGGAACGCTCTTCTTGGCAGCGAGCAAAGTCCCAGACTTTAACGGTAGTATCATCAGAGCAAGAACAGAATTTCAAGTCTGTCCTACAGAAGCTGTTGCAAAAGTTCAATCACAACATGCCCCATATAGCTAGGGTGCAGGCAGAAACAACAGCATTCATAAGGCTGACCTTAAGTCCCGAACTGATTCTTTATGAGCAGATTTATTGGCCTTCACATTGTTCATGTTGTTCTGCCAATACCTGAGAGATATTCCCGGCAAACACAATATATGAGCAATAAAAGAAAATGCTGAGATCAACACATTTGTGCATCCATGTGAGGCTCTTTTTTTCTTTTGTTTTTTTTTTTTTTTTTTTTTTTTTGGGGGGATCAGAGGGCATTATAATTGAAATGTGAAAATCTGTCCTCTAAAAAGGGACATATTAAATGATGTACTTTATAGATCCTCCATCATCGCCGGAAACCATCCAATTGTCATTGTGGCTCCACACCATTGACCTAATTGCTTGATCATGTGCCTAGAAATCAGACAATGCACCAAAACCTATTAAGTAAACATTCCTCCCAGTTCCTAAAAAAGGAGGAATAAGGATTTGGCCACTTATAATACCTGAAGAATCATTTCGAAATTGAAGGACTGTCCATTCCAAAGTGTGAATTCACCGCTATGAGAGCCTGTAATGAGACGCCGCCCAGTAGGAGTCCACTTAGAAAGACAAAGAAAAGGTCAGCAAACACTGGATGAAAGTTTTGAGTTCATAGCATGAAAAAGAACTTAAATGACAAGTACTGGTCAAGTTTAACAGAAAAAGTGAAATTTCATATGCTAGGGCCAAAAGATGTATAAGATCAAGAAGCAGGTCGATTGCCTCTTTCAAAAAGATATTATGTCGCTGCTTTAAAGAGAAATAGCATCCCATTCTAAAAGATGGTTCCTCTCACCAAAACTCGATTGATTGAACAACGGTTCTTGTTTACGGACGTATGAACAAACTTTGCAGCAAAGCTTGTGGAAGGATTATCTGAATATGCAACAGCTGGCAATGTCTGCATGAAGGATAGGTAGATGATAAAAGATCCTCAAACAGTATCAATTCAGCATATAAAGAAAAAAGCACAGATGATGCTTACATCAATGGCTGCAGCTGGTGTAGGCTGCAACACCGTCCTGTCTCTAGAATCCCTCTGCCACATACGAATCTGCAAAACACAATTACAAGCTTCACAACCAAACTCAAACAGACTTGCACAGCATCGCAACTAACTTACAGCTTCAGAAAATTTAAATCATTTAAAGGTAGGTCGGTAATAAATATACAACCAGTTCTTAAAAAAACAAATCTACAGGATAGAAAGAGCCAAAAAATAAAATGCATGCAATTTCCTGTGAAAACCAGAAAGTATTAATGCCACAAGGAGATGTCGAACCGCCTGCATTTAGTAGAGCATGCACAAGATGGTACAATAGATACCTGCATATACCGCACTACAGTGCTAGTGTAGTCAACTGCCCTCCTTTGTGTAAGCTTTCTCATTCTTTTCGCAGCAAAGTTATCATTATGAGCTGCATATAAAGACAGAAAGACGAAAATGAGCAGGGATTCTCCTATCATTCTCCTGAGCATACAATATAATTCATAACAGTCCGAGGACCCAATAGATTATTCCAAAATTAACAAATATTAACCTAGCCATTTCTTCCCAAAATTTGTCATTCATGGATTGTACTTGCCTACAATGCATAGCCTGACGAAAATATCAGCGATCAATATCTCAATCTGTTTCTTATTATAACGCAGAAGAACTTCTATATTGTCTGTGCCACTATGAAGAAGAGGCAAGGCAACCTTTTAGCAATAGGTCAAGCCCTCCAAAGTTTCAGACAAGCACAAGCACACACAGGCACATGCTGCTGGCCAGGTAAAATAGAAGCTTCTAATAAGGATGTGACAAAAAAAATCGTGATTTCATTATTTCCTGCAAAAGGGAAGCCACGAGAGGTCCAGGAATGGAGAGGAAGCTAAATTGACTTTACACTTGACATTTCTAAAACGAGACAGTAGGCAAGTCGTTAATTATGCTCGGTTATAATTTGATAAACTGCAAACCTGGATTGCCAATTGGTGTATAGGAAGACAATACTAAACCCAGTAAAACCGAATATCAAAAGAAATTTGAATTGTCGCCTCCCGACGCCAGCAGTTCTTTGCACTGAACCACTGACTCTCTCTACACATAAGTCATTTCATGCACTGGTATCCTAACTTGGATGCCTTCGAAAAAGCCAAGTCACTCATCGCTACGACCCATAGCAAGGAACCGCGCCCTAATTCGGACTTACGAGCAAGAATGCCGAAGGCATTCATAACCAAATCCAATAAGAAACGAAAACGGCATAAACCCTCGCCAATCCCTAGGACAAGACATATACTCGGACGATACCATCCAATGCCACGAAGGAACACATGGCGCAGACGCTGTACCGTCGTAAGGATGAGATTGGTGCGGAGGAGGCGGGCCCGGCTGGTGGTGCTGGTAATCCGGAGGGGCGAGGTTGGTGGAGGACGCGGAGGGCTGCCGCATCATCATCGGAGGCGGCGGCGGCGGCGGGCCCCGGTGGAACTCGCCGCCCGGCTGCTGCTGCTGCTGGTGCTGGTGCTGCTGCGGCGGCTGCTGGTGCTGGTGCTGGTGCTGGTGCTGCTGGGGATCACCGTACATCATGGTTACGGCTGCGCGCAGCTCTCGCGGTGGAGAGAGCGAGGGTGGGCTCGGGTCTGTGGAGCGTGGCCAGCTCACGTTGACCCGCGACACGGGGAATTGGGACCTTCAAAACCCTAGTTCAGTCCTGCTTCTTGGACGCGGAGGTGATGAAGAAGAAGAGGGAAGAGCGGGAAAGGAAAAAAGAGACTGCACAGGAATTGAGCCCATGAGGATGAGGCTTCCCCCTTTTCTGGCCCGGGAAGAGAGTTTCCTCTTTTATTGGGATATTCTCTTCTTTTCTTTTTTTCCTTTTTGACCAAAATTGGGATTTTATTCTTTCTTCTTTCTTTTGACCTATAATGGGTTCTAATTTTCATTATCCAATTTATAACTGCAAAAGTGGTCCTTAAGATCGTCATTTAAATCATACTCTTAAATAATTTTAGAAAATGGTAAATTATCATGTCGTGTAAATCATAATGACCATTCTTCTTTCGAGAAAAAATATGACTCTTTTATGAGATGGATTTTTTTTTTGCTCTAATTGTCAGATAAAATCATTAAGCAAGACTTAATTATGTTATCTTGCAAAAAAAGAGTTTGTACTCTAAAAAGGTCAAAAATCTCAATCAACCATTTTTATAGAAGAAAAGCGATTGGGTTCTTTTCCCTCGATTAGGTCTCAAGAGATGCAACTTTTGTTAGACTTAAGTTATGAAATATGACTCACATGAAATTGAAAAATAAATTCTTTGGATCACTTAAGGCGCATCTAAAAATGCTAAAATTTGGTAAAAAAGTCTTTAAGATTATGTTACCAAACGCTAGAAAGCTGTTTTACAATGCTTCCCAAACACACCACGACTCTCCCATGGTTACTCGCGTGCGCCTTTCCTCTGGAGAAATTTTCGAAAATGACGCCACTTCGAGGATTTTTGGATAATGACCAAAAGAGGATTTTTGGAATTTTTCGTCCAAAAAAAAGGATGTTTGGAATTTTCTAAAAAAAAATCATTAATAGATTCTCATATACGTTTTTCTTTTGGTAATTTTTATTAGTTTTTTATTTTCCAAAGAAAATCAAAAGCGCAGCCGGAGAGCGGCAGAATCAGAGAGGGAGCGCCTGAAAGAGACCGGGGGGGTCTTAGGGTTTCACCATCTTCTCAGATCCTCTGCCCCTCTTCCAAGTTCGCTGCAATTTCAAATCTTGATCTTGCGACAGCGAAAGAGATCGCTTCGGTGCGAGGAAGAGGAAGAGGAAGAGGGAGAGGAAAAACGATTCCAGAACGAACCACGAGCTCGAGCTTGATAGCATTTTCGATCCCGCGGATCCGGATCAGAACGCTCCCCTTCGCCTGAACCGAAAGGTAACTGCGGAATTCGCCGCTGCAACTCTTAAACTCTTTCTGGCCGAATTCTCGCCTCTGCGGATGAGCCTTTGGGTCTTTGTTTTTAGCGCCTAATGCCAGTTTGGCAGTTTCGTGTATGCTGTTTGATTGGTCCTTGCATGTATCGCATCTTTCGGGTCGGGGTATTCGTAATTGTTCGAGAAGGGAAAACTCAATTTCGCTCTGCCTCTGCTGTGGGGAGAGTTCCGCAAGTCCTGCGTAAGATTCCAGTGCAAATGCAATAACTCTCTCGATCGGCAAATGGCTACACTGAGTTCTAATCGTCAGGTTGGATCTGGGGATGGCATTTTTAGTTTGAGCTATCTGTTTATGTCTTTGTGTATTAAAAGATCACTTTTGGTTCGATTCTAGGTAGAGGGCAAATTTATTAAAGAGGAAGAAGAGGTTGGAGCATATGTGGCTATCGCTGAGGATGAGCGAACTGCTCATGGTTTTTAATTTTTAGTTCTTTATCCAACTTGCGATTCTCGAATAGGATAGAAGGGAAACTGATTTTGGAGCAAACTAGCCATTCCCCTTCTTCTCATCAAGGGACTTCTCCATCTCTCTTGGGTGCTTTGATTTTTAATTGGTGTTGATCACTAGTTGTCATGTCAACTACAGTGAAGTGTAGATTATCAGCAAATTTTTTGTCCGTTGATATGAAAATGAAAGGCATAGTTGTGGAGGACATGTATGCCATTCTCACTGTCTTACATCCCGTCCTGTTCGTGAACACATTTCGACTGATGTTTTGAAAGAAAGCGCTTCTTTGAAAGAGTGAGTATACGTGGGAGTCATTTGGACATGTGAGCTGATGGGAAGAGTGTCATTCATATACTCAATTAACTCCTTAGTTGGACTGCATGAGCTTCCTTGATTATTAAACACAGGTGCTACCTAAATTAGATAGGGATTCATGATAAAGCAGTATCTGCTCTGCACTTGCCATCCTCGAAATCAAAGTATAAAGACTAGATTCCTTGTTGGGTCATCAACACAACGTTGATGCTGTTAGTCTGTTGAGGAAGAAATGAAGTGCTTTAAGAAGATTTCATTGATGATGTGGGGAATGAATAATGAGGGCATGCCTGTGCTTGTCTATGTGTCTGGTGATTTTGTTGGACGACGTCTAACTGTACTTTGAAGGATAGAGTCCTGCAAATAGATAGTTTTGCTCATGCACATGCCATGTTGGCTGACAATTCATTTGTAATGATGGCTGATGATGACTGCCTAAGTTTTACAGTCGACCTTTCTTTTACTGTCTATGTCATCTTTAAGGTATCTAACAAAGTGGGAGATAAGAAGATAGAAGTACATGGAATGTATATGGTAGATTCAATGCATTCCTTTGTCGAATTTTCATGTTGCTTCCCCCATGCCATTTAGCTGCTGTCTTGCTTTCTCTATTTTGTACCCACATGGTCATTGTATGGATCACCTGTTGACTTTCCATACTTGAGCAGGATCCAAGTCAGGATAGAAGATCTTGCATGACATGGCTGCTTCTGCAAAAACTCTTACCCTTGGAAATTGTTCCTTAAACGGAGAATGGACTGTTGTTGAACGTCGGCGCGGCAAACAAAGAAGATATGTCCCGAGGATCAAACTGCCAGAAGTAAGAGAAGCATGGACTCCAGCAGATGCAAACATTGATACTGAAAGAGTATCAAAATTGTTGCAGATGCTGGAGACATGTATGAAGAGGATGGAGAACTCTCAGTTCTACCAGTGTTTTGTGGAACAAATTGAAAATTCAGAAACTTTTAATTGCTTTCGCCGGGTTCTGGGCTCTGAATCGGAGATGCAGGTGGTTGTTTATGGTATCGGCAGCATTGACTCATATGAAACCCCAAGGCTGCAGCTGAGCCTCTTATTATTGATGAAGAGAAAGTTCAGTTGGATAGGAGGCATAGAAGTTTTTGATCCCATACTTTCTGCAACGGAATCTCGAGTGCTACAAGCTCTCGGATGCTCTGTCCTTTCCATTAACGAGCAAGGTCGTCGCTGTGCTCTAAAGCCCACGCTTTTTTACATGCCTCATTGTGAGGCTGAGTTATACGACAATCTTCTGCATGCCAATCAGGAGGCAGCCACGCTGAAGAATGTAGTACTGTTTGGAAATAGTTTCGAAACGTATGAGGAGTACGCATCTGCAATTAGAAATTCTTCCATAGTTCATTCTGCAGGGCATATATTGGCTCTTAGAAAATTCACAAGCGAGTACAAAATCCAGATTGTGTCCGATGATTCTTTTAAAGCCTTCCATGATTCGAGTTGGCATTTTTTCCACCAATGTGTGTGACGCATAGGTGCTATTTGTGTAACCCCGATCGATATTGTTGATCGGCATTGTGAAAAACTATGTGCTGGTAGAGACAGAATGGCTTTGGCGTTAAGTTATTGTGGAGATTCGTCTGCTTATGAAATGGACTTCAACGATTTATCCCAAAAAGAGCAATGCGACTCTCGATTATGAGATAAGTCGTCATTTATCTTTTCTCCAATTCCTATTTACTCCATAAAGAGCATTAGCATTTTGAATCAATTAGTCTTAATTTTCTTTTCTTTTTTCGGTGGCCAAAGTTTCTTTGATGAAAGAATTCAATTATACGAATCACATAAGTTAGCCGACTTGTACAAATTGAAAGTTCAAGATGCTCATGATAGAAGCAACAAAATTGAAGGCCATACTATATGGCTACGTTCGATAGTTAAGATAAAATTCGGGATAAAATCAAATTTATCATATCTCGTGTTTTGTACCTATCCAAGACCGGATAAAATTGGATATAAATGGGATCAAATCTTATATAAATGTGATATAGACTGATAAAATTATCCTATTGAGGAGATATGATAAATGTGGATAAGATTTATAATATCTATAATAGGAAAGTTATTTTCCTTAAATGATAAGCTTATTAAATTAACAAAATTAAAATTATATATAAATATAATAATATTTCAATTCTAATATAAGATACCAAAATAAAAAAATAACACTTTTGTTATTTTATTTTAATATTATTTTTATTTATATATACAAATTTAATTCTGTTTTATAATATAAATCCAATATATATTTATATTTAGTATATATTTTAGGTATTTTAGTATATTAGTATAGTTTACTATAATAATGGAAGGGGAAGAAAGAAATTAAAAAAATTAATTTAACAAGACAAGAAATAAAATAAAATAAGTGAATAAAAATAAAATAAGTAAGAGTGTTGGGCGAGATTTTTACTATTTCTATTTGTAAAATTAAAGATCTATTTATATTAATATCTTATTTATATCAAATAATATATATGATATGATATGAATATATTCGACTTTTATTATTATAATCACCAAATAATATAAATATATATAGTAAAAAAACACTTATATTTTATATATTCTGATTAAAAATTCGGACGATTAAATGCAACCTATAAATATTGCCTCCGGCCCTAAAGATGATCTATTATGGAATGATATTTCAATCTATCTCGATGTCCATTATTATCAAGGAAATTCAAGCCAGCTCATAAACAATCTCTCTCCAATCACTCGCATCCATCTTCGGTGCTCGGAGCTCTCCATTGCACAAGAATTGGCCATCATCTCAAAATGATTCTTTCCGGAAAAAGGAAATTGGGGCGCGTGCGTGTGCGTGCGTAGGCCATAGGCCATAGGCATTGGCTTATCTCTTGAAACTTTTTAGTTCCACGGTTAGCCGACACGGGCTTCAGATGAACTTGGTCCCTCCTGTCCGTTCCGCTTCGGATCCGTTCGCGACGAAAAAAGAAAAGTCCAAAGGCAAAGACCCGTCACGGATCACGAGTCGTCGGTCCCCCCTCGACATCATCATCGGATTCAAAACGAAGAGCTTTCCCAACCGCGTCGGCCCGCCCCCAACTCCTCTTTCCGATTAGGCGGTGCGTCCAGTCATATTTTTTTCATCCTCTCTCTGCCTTTGTCCCTACGCCTCCCGAAGCCGCTCCTCCACAACTTTTTCTACGCCTCCTTCATCTCGCTTCTCCGCCATTTTACTTCGATCCCACGTCAAGCCCCCCCCGCGAGGTGAACTGTCGAAACGAATCGTCGTCGTCCATTGTTGTCCGTTGAACTCTCGATTTTGCCAAAAGCTGCCGCGTTTCCGCGACCTTCCGATGGCGAATTGCGATGCCGATTTCGATTTCTCCGCCGCCAAGCAGCGGCGGCCGTCGCTGTTCAACCGCTCGTTCACCATGCACGCGGAGCCCGCGGAGAAGCCCTCCTCCGGGCAAAAGCCCTCTTTGGAGCGGGCTGGCTCGGTCAAGAGCATCTACAGCTCGATCGAATCGTTCATGCCCTCCGGCGATTCCATCAAGGGCAAGGTCCGGAGGCTCCGCAGCTTGTTTGAATCCGCCAAGCCCTCGTCTCGGGGCGTCGATGAGACCCAAACCGCAGCGCCCGCCCCTTCTTCGAAGCTGAAGCCCGCGAAGTCGGTCGATCCCGGGTTTGATCAGGGCTGCTCGTTTAGGTTGCCGGGCACGGAGGATAGAATCGTGGTTTATTTCACCAGTTTGCGTGGGGTTCGGAGGACGTTCGAGGATTGTTACGCGGTGCGGATGATATTGAGGGGATTCAGGGTTTGGGTCGACGAGAGGGATTTGTCGATGGACTCGGCGTATAGGAAGGAGCTGCAGAGCGTGCTGGGGGAGAAAAATGTTAGCTTGCCGCAGGTCTTCGTTGGAGGCAAGTATGTGGGCGGAGCGGATGTGATCAAGCATCTTTTTGAAGTTGGCGAATTGGCAAAACTTCTCGAGCGGTTTCCGAAACGGGCCCCTGGGTTCGTGTGCGATTGTTGCGGGGATGCGAGGTTTGTCCCGTGCACGAATTGCAGCGGAAGTAGGAAGGTGTTTGATGAAGATGAAGGGGCATTAAAGAGGTGTTTGGAATGCAATGAGAACGGGTTGATTCGATGCCCTGATTGCTGTTCTTGAACAGTCAAAAAGAAAGTTCCCGCACTGTTTTCTGCAAATATTCAATGCTCATTTGCTGAATTCTCCTTTAAGACTGTCTGCCGTTGAGTCGGTCAAAAGGTGGACATGTCTTTGGATTGGGATGCGAATCCACATAGGGTTCATGTTGGGTGTTCTTTGTTAACTAATATTAGTTGGGATTGATGTTCATCATCTCTCTGAACAGGCTCGAGGGGGATTGTACTTACTACTTATATAGTGAAGACAACAACTGTCTTCTTCATCAGATTGTAAATATGTAGTCCATAACAAGGACAAGGATGCAAATATTGTCTCGGATGGATTGTAGAGAAAAGAGGTTTATTGATCCTCAAATTCTCAATGATTGATTGCCAGGAAGGGCAATTCCTGGTACCCTTGTTTTTTTTTTTTTTTTTTTTTGGGGGGGGTGGTTGTGAATCTCATGTATTTAGGTCTTTAATTAAAAGTGGTTTCCACTTTCGTCTACTGCTTTATGTTTCTCTGGACAATTGAATTCTATGAAGAGGTATCATGAGACTTAGGAGTTATTTTCATGAGAATTCAACAGGAAAATGGGATGCAGTCTGTTGCAATTAGTAGGATTCTTACACAGGGCGATGCTTCACTTTTTAAATCATGAGTGACCTGATTCTCTCTGTTGATTTTCTCTGGTAAGGACTTGTGGAGATAATATGGGAGCATTTCTGTTGAAACTCAGAACCAGATATGGCTTTCTTTTACCTATGCCTTTCTGCCTCATTTTTAATTTCTCCATGCATCCGATTCTGGGGGATTGTTGCGCTTGTCGAAAACCCTCATTTTGGAGAATAGATGGAATGTTGTTCTTAATGAAAGCCCTGTTTTGGACCAGGTAATCCACTCGAACTGAAATGCTGAAAGCTCATATCAAGCTTCTTCTTATCAAAAGTTGTTGGCACTATTATCATACATGTTTAGGGCTATCCTTGCCTACAGCATTAGATTTGCATGTCGTGCTCAATTTACTCTCTTGAACATTTTTGTTTTTTTCGGTTGAAACTTTATTAAACATTTTATTGAGCAGTAGTAGTATGTTGATGTTTTTGTATGCCTTGAGGCGTTCTTTAAGAACTTGTGAGTTCATGTGATGTTAGATGAAATCTTTTTAGAGAAGGATTTTTTTTTTGATCTGAGACTAGACTCTTTGACTACCATCTGTGAATTGTTATTCCAGATGAGGACTCTGATAGTTATAGTGTACCAAAGAAACTGTTGATTAAGATGAGAGCTTGATATCCACTATGGAGGTTTTGGCCCTTACTACTGTTGTGCAGTGCTTTTATCTTGGCTCTATGAGGAATTAGCAGACGATGGATTGGTTTTAGGGGATCCGAAAAAGTGTATAGTCGTGATGTTGGATTGGAATGCCGTGGTATCCAAGATCTTTACAAATTATATACCGAAAACATGGGCTAACCGGCAGCTGTTCTCTTAGTAATAATGCAGAGATCATCCTTTGACTTATACTTGTGTTCTATAGTTGTCATCATTCCTCTCGATGGATTTGATGAGACTTGGGTGTGGAGGTACATGACAAGTTCATCATCTTCCATCATCTTCCATTTGCTTGTGCAGCATCCCTACCTGTTCAAACTTTTGCGCTTTGCTGCTGATCTCTCTATGATGAAAGTTGGGTTCTGCTTAGAGGTGTGCAATCAAATCGATTCTATTCGGGAATTGGACCGAATCGCTTGAATAACACGTTCAGGAACTGATTGGGGAACAAGTTCCAAATTTTTAGAACGTTTATCGGTTTCAAATCTCGGGAACTTCGAACCACTTTGTTTTGACCTGATTCAATCGGTTTTATAAGCCAAAAAGCAAAAGCCAAAATCCTAATTTCTTTTTTCCCTAAATTCTAACCTCAAGACTCTTTTGTCTTTTGTCATTTCTTGAAAATTCTCTTCTCTTAAATTTTTATGAATTAAAGGGAAATGTAGTTTTATAATTTATATTTTATGTTACGTGTTTGTATTTTTTATTATTTATAATTATATGCGGCTACGTATTCATCTTATAGATTATTATTTTTTTTTGGCAAGTTCTATTGTTCATTTTTTATTTTAAATCATTTCTTTAATTATAACCTCATGTAATTTTACTGTAAAAAATGAATAAAAAATAACAGAGATTTCCAGATGGATTTTGAAATTGGATAAAAAAAAAACAGGGTATATTTCAAGATTCAAAAATTGAGAAATGTTCGTAACGGGGTAGGTGATCTATCCATCATAGAACCAATCACCTCCAGTAACAGCGGCCCAACGTAGCGTCACACGAAAAACTCAAATACTGTTGCAGAAATTATGCATAAAAAATTGTCAGCAGGCCACGGACAGGGGGGAATTCCGAGTACCAATTATTCTGATATATAAAAACAAGCGGATAATGTGACAAACATCACGTCGCACGAGTTAAGCCAAGACGTTGTCAGATGAAACATCTTAAATTCAACGGGCCAAAAACCCTAGCGCCAAGACCCAGAAAAAGAAACAAAGAAACGCAAAAAAAAAAAAAAAAGGGCGAACGTCGTCAGATGTTCAGTTCACTCTTCCCAACCAACGCCACTCCATCTCTCTCCTCCGCGCACGCTCCCCACGCCACTTTCTCTCTCCTCCCCCTCCTCTCCCCCACCAAAAAAGCGCTCCCGCTCCACCACCAAGACGCCCTCGCACTCGCACTCGCCGCCGCGAAGCAGCACGACAGACCCTCCAGCCCGAACCCTCCGACCAGCCCTCCCCCGCCGCCGACGATGGAGTCGCTGATCCTCCGGCTCCACGAGATCTCCGCCGTCAAGTTCGGCTGCTTCAAGCTCAAGTCCGGCATCTCGTCCCCCATCTACATCGACCTCCGCCTCATCGTCTCGTACCCCGAGCTCCTCCGCGACATCTCCCAGGCGCTCATCTCCTCCGTCGCCTCCGCCGGCTTCGACATCGTCTGCGGCGTCCCGTACACCGCGCTGCCCATAGCGACGTGCGTCTCCGTCTATAATAACATCCCGATGGTCATGCGCCGCAAGGAGATCAAGGACTATGGTACTTCCAAAGCGATTGAAGGTAACTGCTTCGCTTGTGTTTACATAAAGGACGTGGATTTTTAATTTTTCCTACTTGAGGATGATGATCATTGATTTTACAATGCCGTCGGTAATAGAGGATGTCGTTTTCTTGCCTAGCTGTTTGGTAAGCTTGGATTTTTACATCATATTATATTGATTTCTCATTCTGTGTTTGATCAGGTGAATTCAAGAAGGATCAAGTGTGCTTGATCATCGAGGATTTGGTGACGAGCGGCGCGTCGGTGCTGGAAACGGCTGCCCCGCTGCGCGCCGTGGGGTTGAAGGTAACCGACGCGGTGGTGCTGATCGATAGAGAGCAAGGAGGGCGAGAGAATCTGGAGCAGAATGGGATCAAGCTGCACGCGATGATAAAACTGACCGACATGGTGAGGATCTTGAAGGAGAAGGGGAAGCTAGGGGATGATGTGGAGGCCACCGTGCTGAAGTTTCTTGAGGAGAACAGGAGGGTGGCTGTGCCGGCGAAGGAAGTGAAGGAGAAAGCTAGGTTTTTGGGGTATGGGGAGAGGGCAAAGTTGTCAAAGAACCCAGCTGGGAAGAGGCTGTTTGAGGTGATGGTGG
Organism: Eucalyptus marginata; assembly: GCA_014182565.1. Taxonomy (NCBI): domain Eukaryota; kingdom Viridiplantae; phylum Streptophyta; class Magnoliopsida; order Myrtales; family Myrtaceae; genus Eucalyptus; species Eucalyptus marginata. The sequence continues at coordinate 45,435,718 of CM024591.1, forward strand.
AAAAGGAAAGTAATTTATGCGTCGCCGCTGATGTCGGGACGGCAGCTGAGTTGCTAGATATTGCTGAGAAGGTCTGATCTTGACACTCCTTCTCTTATTTCTTGATATTTGCAGATTAATTTAATGAAGCGTGCGGAGAATCGTTTTCTATATGTGAGAAGCCTGCATCAAGACATATAAACTAAGGGCGTCATCAATTTTATTTTGAGTTGCAAGCGCTACTTAGACTTTGCATTTGCTTCTGTTCTTTAGATTTTCTCAGACCAAAAAACGTGTCACTACATTATTGTAACAGCTGGTGCCATCATTTTTATCATTGTTCTGTCCACCTGGGTTAAAGTTCTGGCAGTACCTACTATTTTGGTATTTTTTTTTTTTGGTGGGGAGGGGAGGGGGTGCCGCTCGGAGTTCTACTAATACCGTGGAATAGTGGACATATTGTATTGAATTCCCATGAACTGCCTTATGCATCTGCTATCCTGTGACATGATTTAAGAACTTACACTGTCTCTGAACAGGAGTTATGGTCATCGTTCAGCAGTATCATTCCATGGACTGGCATTGCTGTTTATAATTCCTTTTCTGATGTCTAATGACACATTCCATTTGGTGAAAATGCCTTAGATTTAGTAGTCCCCCATGTTCACATCTTTTGTCTGGACTTTTTTCAGGTTGGGCCAGAAATATGTTTATTGAAAACCCATGTAGACATATTACCCGATTTCACCCCGGATTTTGGTTCCAGACTGCGCACGGTATGTGCCGATTCCATAACTCTGCTATTTTGATGCCATTATTGGATTATTCTTTTCTCTTTCTCTGATATAGGTAAGCGTTTTCTTAGATTTGTCTATCATGTATAACACAAGTAGTGTGACATATTATTTTCTCTTTGACGATAACTTTTAAGAGCCACGTGCTCAGAAAATCTTTGAGAACCTTGTGCATATGCAGATCCGTTAGTTTTATAAATCTCAAGTTCCTGCTATTTTTAAACCATCAAAGGCTGTGAATTCCTTGCTGATGGTACTGAATGGCATAACAGATTGCAGAGAAGTACAACTTTTTGATATTTGAGGATCGCAAATTTGCTGATATTGGCAATACAGTGACAATGCAGTATGAAGGGTATGACTTACTCTACAGTAGTCGTTTCCTCTTTGTCTATTTTGTTCCATAGACTGAACTCTATAATGTTGCACTTGTAGTGGTATATTCCGAATAGCAGATTGGGCTGATATAACTAATGCTCACATTATCTCCGGTCCTGGAATTGTTCAGGGACTGAAGCTAAAGGTTTGTTCTGTAAAAGGACTGCTTTTAGTAAACCTTTTGAAACAAATCTTCTTTTTTACCATATTGATCATTATGATGATCCTTGAACAATGCAGGGTTTGCCTCGAGGTAGAGGCCTATTGCTTCTTGCTGAAATGAGCTCAGCTGGTAACCTAGCCACAGGGGATTACACTGCAACGGCTGTAAAAATTGCAGAGGAACATTCTGACTTTGTTATGGGGTTCATCTCAGTTAATCCAGCATCTTGGCCAGGGGCACCTGTGAATCCAGCATTTATCCAGGCTACCCCTGGTGTTCAATTGGTGACTGGTGGCGACAACCTTGGGCAACAATACAACACTCCACATTCTGTAAGTCTACTCATTTGTCTTCAAATGTTGAAATCAATTTGCCACTTTTAGCGGCCATTAAATTTTCAGCTTCACCAATATGGGTGCATTGTATATTAGTATTACTAGGTAGGTGTGCGCAATTTTCTCAAAATGATCTTTGGGGTGCTGAACTGGCATTTGACTTTTTGAGAGGAAGAAACTATTTCTATAATAAGATTAAGAGATGGGCGTTAGCTTGGGACCTTCTCTAAAGCATCTCTCTATTGTCCATGTGAATTTTCCTCATCTATGCATATAATGTCTCTAGTATTGGCCATAACTTGTTACCTATATTGTTGGTAGAAAATTGTTCAGTAGTAAGAATAGCTGGCCATGATGGCAAAAGACTGTTACAAGAGTAAGTGGCTGTCCTGTGGAATGTGTTATATAAGGTCCATTTCATATGATCAGACACTACTGAATTGCAGTGGAACTGTATTGAGTCTTGTCTGACTTAGGCTCGAGATAATTAGTACGAGAATGTCTCGCTTTAACTTGGCAATTTTTCTGTTTATGCTATTCTTATTCGGAAGGGTTGCTTGCAGACAAAGTTCTAGTGTGTCAAACTTGAGCTGCGTATTATGTATTCTTTTGTCGGCTGAGACTGACTCCTTGCGATTGAAAATGTACTTCCAGGTGATCCATGACAGAGGCAGCGATATCATCATAGTTGGGCGTGGAATCATAAAGGCTCTGAATCCGGCAGAGGCAGCTCAGGAGTACCGCCTTCAGGGATGGAATGCATACGTGGGTAGGTGTTCATAAGACTGGAAGGTTCCCAAAAGGATGAGCCAAGTTCTGGTCCGAGTCGAAGTCTTATCCCTTCTGGTGCTATAAGTTGGCGGCTTCTTAAGCATGTGTAGCTGATTTATCATGCGCTCTTTCATTTTGCTTTCCTCTCTTTTTTTATTTTCCTTTTTCAGATAAAGCACCCAGATCTTCTAATGGGGGAGCCCCTTGTGCTGCTATCGACACCGTCTCGAAGTCGATAATGAAATATTGTGGACACATTTTTGGGATAGGATGGCGCCGGATCTTAATCTTGTATCTTATAATGAAATCGAATCTTTCGCTTATCTCTCTCATTTTTTTTTGACATTTTACATAATGGATAATAGATTGGGCCCCATCGATAATTGTCGGAAACCATACAAATTTAAAGGGAGGATTTCTTCTTCAAAATAGGAAGCAAATTAAGTTACATCAAGCACAGAACTTTGAAATTAGATTAGAACTTATTGAACTAGTAGTACCTAGAATATGCCATGCATTGAATCAGATGTAAGTTAAAAGCATAAAGCTATAGATATATCGCAGTAAAGATTTCTAACTCAAAGAAAATTATCGCCAAAACAAAAGGCAGAGTTCAAAACTAAAGGCCGAAGTGAATTAAGTTTTTTTTCTAAAAAAATGACATGCTACGGACCAAGAAATGCTCACTTTTCATAAATGGCGGTAAACTTGTTATTGCAATGGTAACATAATCTAGCCAATGACCGTCTAGCCAGTGACCGTACTTTTTCAAACATTTTCTTTGAAACTTTCATTTGTTTTCTCCGTTTAGTAACATCCTAGTCATAAAGAGAGATCATGGATTTTTCAATTGTTAATCTCCATAAATGATGGTGGCCTTTCCAATGGGGTAAATTTTCATAAGCCGTGGTATTGTCTATGTCGATAATTTATCAATGTGTTAATACTTCCGCGTCACTTTCTTTCTATAGCTTCCTTTTTGAACATTTGATTGATCATTTTGTGACTGAGAAGCGATGGTAAATGTTTGAAGATTTTGGTCATTTCCGTATAATATTTCAAAAATGACGGCAACATATTATTAGGAATGATAAACTTTGAAATATGTTGATAATATCATGTTAGTTTATCTTGATGAACTCTTTATCTTTGTCTTTGGAAACTTTGTGAATGTGCGATAGATCATGGACTTTTCATTCATCATTGACCGTCTTCCTAAGTGATGTTAATTTTGTCAAATATGTGGGTACCTTTTCATGAGTGATTTTTTTGTTTGTTATTAATGGTGATGATTTTTTACACGTTTTAGTAATTACTTTTTAGATGAATAACTTCCTAAACATGTTGATAAATCGTGATTTTTCATTCAAGGTGGATAGATTTTCCCTAGAAAATTCTAGTAGCTTTTTCCCGAATGTTTTGATAAATCGTGATTTCTCATTCAAGGTCGATAGATTTTTCCTATAAAATTATAATAATTTTTTGTTTCTTTTCCGTTCCATCATTGGAAATACAACCTTCAAAGATAAGGAAAATGTTTTCCATAACTTCTTCCACCTTACTTCTTTTCATCAACATATTTTTGTTTTATTTTTATGCTTTCTTTTTCTTTTTTCTTTTTTTCCTTTTCTTTTTTTCTTTTCTTTCTTTCATTTTTATCTTTCTTCCTTTTAGACCCAAAAAAAAAAAAAAAATTTCCTTAGCCTTGGCCAGTCGTCGGCCACGACGGCGGCGGGCGATCGGCCGCAAGCCGGCTCGAGCTCGCCCCCGGGCCGGCGAGGCGGAGCCTCGCCCGATCTGGGAAGCCGAGCTCGGGCGAAGCTCGTGGCTTGCCGGATCCGGAGCTCACAGCTCGCCAAATCCAGCGAGTTGGGCGGGGCTCGGGCGAGGCCTGAGCCGCGAGCTTCACCCCAAGTGGTGCGGCGGCGTGCGTGCGGCGGAGGAAGGAGGAGGAAGGAGGAAGGAAAGAAAAGGAAAAAGAAAAAGAAAAGAAAGAAAGAAAAAATAAACAAATAAAAATTTCGATTTTTAAAAAATACAAATAATTAAAAGTTTAATTTTTAAAATATATAAAAAATAAAATTAATTTTTTGGTCAATTAAAAATATTAAAATTCAATTCTTCAATAATTTTTCCCAAATAATTAAATTAGCTAACGAATGGTGGAAAGTGTTTTCCACTCAAAGTTGAAGTTTTAGCCGAACACCTAAAAATATAATATGACTTTTTGGAAAATATTTTCCGAAAATGGCTTATTTTCTCGCGAAACGAACGGACCCTAAAATTATAATAATTTTTTCCTGAATGTTTTGATAATTTTTCATAGGTGATAATAAGAGTGCGTTTGGTAACGATTTTATTCCGGAGAACAATTTTTGATGAAAAATAGTTTTTGTTGTTTCTATTCTCGAGAACAATTTCTAAGTATAAAAACAATTACAAAAATTTATATTCCCTGGGATAGAAATTCGTTTGATAAAATTGTATAATTTTGTTGTTTATTTTAATTTTTTAATATTTTTATTATATTTTTCCTTTTTTTTTTTTCTTCCCTCCTTTGTGGCCGGTTGTTGGCCATGGCGATCGGTTGGGCGGGGTTCGGCGAGCTCGCCGAGCCACGCTATGCCTCACAGCCATGGCGAGGCTCGGGCCGATGAACCTCGCCGTGGGTCGACGTCTCAAGGGGCCGGCAACGTTCCGGCGAGGTCGCTAGCCCTCATCTAACCGGTCGCCAACGCCGGCGCCAACCATGGCCAACGTTGGCGACCGACCAAAAGGAAGAAGAAGATGAACAAAAGAAAGAGAAGAGGAAAAGAGAAGAAAAAAGAAGAGTGAGAAAAATTGATTCTAGAAATTATTCCCAAGAACAAGAAATTACTTTTAACTATTTATTATTTTTATTTCAAATCTATTTCCGAACAAAAATTTTACTAAACACGTTTATATTCTTTTTTCGTTTCCCGAAACAAACGAACATAAATTTTTGTTCCGGAGAATAGAAATAGATTTTATAAAACAGGCCCTAATTTTCCCAAGTGTTCATTTTTCCAAATGGACAAAACATTTCGCAACGAGACAGTAATTTTTTTTACTAAAAAAAAGTTAAAGCCGAATACAAAAATTTAACATTATAAATCTATGTAAAGAGATTATAAAATGAAACTATTATCCAAATACTAGTCGGTTTCAAATCAGCTACGTTAACTTGTTAAGAAGCCGACAGATCTGCTTGAAGGTAACATTATAGAACTTTTCCAGATATCTTTCACAGGTTGTCGGATTCCGAGGATATCCGAAATCAATTCCTTATTAGACAAGTCAAGATAAGGCGAATATGGACAAGTTGACCGAGTGAATGAAAAAGAAATCTTTCGACCGCCGTATGAGAAAGGCCTGCCGCTACAATCATGGAACAACTGGAGGCAAGCGGACACGAAAAGGAAGAGAAGGAAGACAATACAACACGTTCTCATTCTTCTGCTTGGAATATACGACATTTTGCTGTCTTCCCATTCATGTATTCGATGCATAGTTCAAGCAAAGAGACATTGCCCCCCTAAAATTCCCAAAAAATACATGCCCAAGAAGACGTGGTGATCACTACGCGGACGAACTATTCTGATTTTCAAGAGCAGGATAATCTAAAGGAGCATGAGATGGAAGTACCCTTCGTCACTGTTCTTTCCAGATCCTACCAGTCACCCTAAGCTTCAGTTCCTTCCGGTCGCCACCAGAGAAGAAGAGAGCCATGTTGCGTTGGATGATGAGACCATCGAAACTATCGCGGACTTTACGGTGGCTGTCCCTTATGCTCCGAGGCACACCTTGCCAGATCATCTTTCTCCCGTTCCCACCAACCTCAAGGCTGTAACTGTAGTTTTTCGCCTCGTTGTCGTCACCCATAAACCGCAGGAATGCTATGTAGACTGGCGCCATTCCAAGCTGAAAGGCCTCGAAGTGCAGGCAAAAATACTGACCAAAGCAACTAAAAACCTGGAGATCAACCGAAACTTGATTACTATTGTGCCCTTTTAAAAATTACAACAATAACGCAACTTGCAACTGTAGTCTCCCATGGGTAAAACACAGACTTGGGCTAGCTTCTTTGATGGGTCACTTGGCATTTTAAAAACAATCATTGAACATTTGATTCAACGACACAAGTAATATTAATAGAAAACCTTGTTAAAACTTAGAAGGAAGCTCCAACAACGACTTAATTGGATACTTCTTCAAGTCATAAAGCCCCATTTAAGCTTCCAACTTTACAAACTTACATCAGCTAATCTGTCTTTACCTGGGCTTCCAGCTTTCGGCCAATACAAAAAACTAAGAGACAAACCACATCTAAATTTAGAAGGAAGGAATAAACGAAATGATCTGATGCCTGAGATATATCAACTCAACAACTTAAACCTTTATTTCACAGAACTTCTTATCAAGAAAATAACAGATTTAATCCAAATTTCACACAATTTCGCATTCACGGGTATATGAACTTAAACAATTCTGATGAGCAGATGGTTACTTTTGATAGTTTAACAAATTAATCAACTACCGGATAACTACAGAGAGACCAACATATGCCTTGGATAACTGAATCAAGGAAAGAGGGAAAAGAGTACCGTTAGCATCCACGTGGCATTCTCGACCTCATGTGGATTTGATTTGACGTATCGGTGGTTAAAGGTACTGCCATTGTGCATGTCAACTTTGTGATCATCTTTGAGATGGGCTACCAGACAAGGAATGTCACCGATGACTGTGCATTCTGATCCGGCATAGGGGCAACTATAGGGTCTAAAGGCACATTGTGATTCATGCTTCAGCTTGCTGTAGTACGGGTATATGCCTACACACCCAAAACTCTGATATTTACATGGAAGTTCAAGAGAGGCAGCCACCTTCTCCAATGCAAGGCATCTGATGTTCCCGAGTTCGTGCCTGCAAGTAGGACATCTGTTGTGCACCCTTGGCTTGCAACCAGAACACAGTGTGTGGCCATTCGAACACTGATGCAAAGAGAATCCCAAAAATCAACTTTTGAGTCTTTATTACCAAATAAACCATAGGGATGCAAATATCCCCTCTGCAGGTGTCTAACGTCGAGAAGTTGTGGTAATGTGTAATAAATAGGTGACTTTGACCAAAAGAGGTTAAAAGAAACAAGTTCCATGGTGTTCGTGTGCTTTAAAGGAAGAATCGATACATCGAAATAAAGGAAAATTGAAAAAAGTGTTAAATGCAAGATTAGAAATCCAAACCTGATGGATAGGAGGGTACATTGCATTTAAGCACACAGGGCACTCTAATAGCTCTCGGACACTGCTAGAGACAGTTACAGTAGGTTTGACAGCATTTTGCGTTGGATCATTCACACTTTCACCAATGTCCGTCGTGTCTTCACTTTGAGGAGGATCAATAACCTCAGGTTTGTTTCGGATCTCATCAAAGAATGAATTTGCAGAAGTCATTTTGCTCGAAGAGACTTCCTAGCCTATGAAACTACAAATGAAAAAAAGAAAAAACACATGTATTATTAATTAAATACAAAAGAAGCAAGACTCTGGAAACAAAGACAACTTAAACAGGTGAATCTGGCATGATAAACGTGATTGCATGAGCATTCATCATGGACAATGAGAACACTGAGCACTTTTTCCTCAAGAAACAAAGAAGGGGCAGAAAAAGGGCAACTTAGAAACCAGATGTCTGTGCATTTATCCTAATAGGAATTCGACAAACAATATAGTCAGAGGATTTGAAAGGCTCTATTTTTAAATTTCAACATATGTACTGAAAGTATGAACTCTCAATGGCATCATCACGGGTCAGATAGGAAAAAACAACCCGTGTTCAATCGAAATTCCAACCACTTAGAATTGTCTTTCTGAAAATCCAGATTTGCATTATTCCAAAGTCAAGCCAGCTTCAATAAAGCTAAAACTAAAATGTAATTTTCTCTACAATGCTGAAGCATGCAGCGTGAGGAAACTTTTAAAAGTTGAATGAACAGTGAGACAAACCACTTGGGACCTTTTTTTTTTCGTTTCTCTTTCTTGCTTTTTGGCCTTTGCCTTTTTCATTATTGATCATAATTAAACCTCGCACAGACATCACAAGAACTGCAGCATCCCAACTTCTCTCCATGTACCATGCAAAGTGAGTTCTATAACAGACTTGTCAAAAAAATTCTCAAATCACTTATCCTGAATACTTCGTCATCGTATTCTACACACGATACTTGCATAGGTAAAGAAGATGCATTACCTGATTATAAAAGCAATTTGCCTTCAGCTTGAGAAAATTCGAACCCTGATTCCGCAGAGTTCACAAAAAGTCCACGACTCTGCCCTCGGCAAACCTCCACAACGACTGAAATGAAATGATCAAAACAAGAAACCGGGTCGGCCAGTAGTCAAGATTATTGAGGAATCACTGATCGCGACAGATCAAACCTCCAATCCCCAGAAGGAAGGGATCGAAAGACAAATTTACGGACCCCCAACCCAAAGTAGATCTGTAAAGTTCCCAAATCACGAACCGGAAAGATCGAAACTTTTGCCCGTTGGGAAGCCGAGGAACACGAAAATCGAGATAAAAGATCGAACTTAACGACGGATGCCCATGCAAAGGGATGAAGCGGAGATGGAACAGAGACGGGAACTCACCAGGAATTGCGGAAAGATCAGGTGGGTCGATTTCAAAAACCCCACTTCGACGAAGCGGGGGCGACGGTACGAAGAACCGACCGAACCCAGATGAGGAGGGAGGGAGGGAGGGATTCGAGGGCGTCTACAGAGTAGATGGGAAGATAGATAGAGGTAATAAATGAAGGGGGAAAGGAAATGGAATAATATAAGCGAGAAAGACACGAAGTGTGCGCGTATAATTTCAAATTAAAGCCGCTCGAGACAGGGGCAGCAGATGGAAGAGAGAGAGAGAGAAGAGGGGGAGGAGAGAGAGTGGAGCGTCGCCTGGGGGCGAGGAGAGAGAAAGTCCTCGAGAAAATACAAAAAGGGAAACAGTGAAACGTGTAGGCCCCGCTCCCCCAGGTTCGTTTCTCTCTCTCTCTCTCTCTCTCTCTTTCTCGCTCGCCGCTCGTCTTCGTCTTCCGTTTTTGGCTCTCTGATTTTCAAAAACCTCCTCGTATTTCCTGTTCTCTCTCTTGTCTCCTTCCCCGACACAGCACACGGGGGCACGCATTGATAGGTGGTGATGATCAGTCCTGTGTGATACGCGCACCTCTCATGCGCCCATCTGGATCCCAGCAAGCCTTCCCGATTTCCCCCGTTCCCATTGGAAGAGTACACGCGAGAACCACTTTCTGTCTTTTTAGACTGTTCATTTCTCGGGTGCGTGCTTGGTTTGTGAAACTAGAAAGTTTTTCGGGAATAAAAGAATTGAAATTTGAAAGAAGATGGTTGATTTTGTCGTTCTCGAATTCAAGAAATATGCCAAGAAGATCGGAAAAATGCCTCCTTTTCGTCTTTCCTCTCTGTTTTGTTTTGTTTTTTTCCTTTTCCCTTGAATGATGTGATTGTATCTTCAAGCAAATTCACTTCGATCGGCTACTGATGGAGGAAGGGCAAAGACCAGATTGCTACGGCCGATGATGTGGGGTCTTGTCCTGTCCGCTGAAGTTCAAGCTTTTACTGTCTGCTATCAGGAGAGTTGATGGTTGTCTGAATGACAGCAGAGGCATAGGCAATTAGGCATATCTGCTGGACTGTATAGAGCGAATCTGTGCAGGTTCTGATCTGGGATTGTCTTTGGGTGAGTGTTTGGTCAATTCGTGGGCTTTGCTTATAGGGTGCTGGTTGGGCCTGTTGGGTCTTGGGTCTTAGAGAGTTGGGTTTGTTTGAATTGGTTCCTGGGCTTTTTAAAGGGGTGCGATCTCCCTTTATTTTCTGGTTCTTGTGCTCAGTGACAATTTATTTACAAGAAAAAGGGAAAAAGTCAAAAAAAAAAAAAAACGTTAAACTATGCTTATGATGACATTTTTACTCTTTAAGATTGTTTTTTATGCAGAAAATCCCAAATTTGTACATTGGTGACACATTTACCTTTCGGTTGATGAGCACCATTAAAAAATCCGATTATATGAATGGTAGAAGGTAATCAATGTTGGCAATGACGTCTACCGTATCACATTTATTCGAATTTTTTTATTATAAAAGTACACGTGCGATACATTTTCCTTCCCACCGTGATTCCATCAATGAGCAGTATTAAAATTTTTGCGGATATAAACAATGGATGGCAAATGATGTTGGTATGACATCCTCGTGACTTAAATGAAACAAAAACAATGTTATTTGGTTGGAACATTGTCTGACAAAGTCTCGATGGAGTCGGTATAAGTTTGAAGTTTTTAAATTTTAGGGTAAATATGTTGTAGCAGGCATCAATTAAAGTTTTCAAAGACACAAAAAAAAATAAAGTAAATATTACGGCGGACATAGTTTAAGATTGTTAGTGACTTTTCACCTTGACAAAAATTGATAAAGAATCACCGTTGTAAGTAGATGCCTCTTGAATTCATCTATTATTATTATCATCATCGATTAATGTTCATAATCACTCGCCCCAACAAAATTATAATAATACTGTTAATTATTAATGTTTATGATTAGGAGGAAAATAAAATATGGGATTGGGCCTGAACCGAGCCCATGACAATATACCCGAATCAGCACCGTGTCGAGGAAACCGAAAAAGCGGAAAAGAAAGTGAGAAAGAAAGGGCGTCGGAAGATAGGGGGAGAAAAAAGAAGAAGAAAAAACAACATATTGGAACGGCAACTGACGCAAGCAAAAAGCTTCGAAGCGCTTTCTTTCTTTCTTTCTTTCTTTCGTTCAGCTGCGAGAAAACCCACGTCTCCCCCCCGTCGTAGTAATCAAAGACTGCCCCAGAAAAATCCTCGCGCTTCGGATTCGCGCGGCGTTCCGTCGATCCGCCGCCTTGAATTTGTAAGTGAATGTTGGACTCGTTTCGCTGTCGGAGCGGCTCCTGTTCGTGAGATTCTCGATCGCCCGTCGCTCCTTTTCTTCTTCTTCTGCTTCTTCTTGTTTTGTTTTGTTTTTTTCTTTTCTTGACCAATTAAGAAGCAGCGTGTTTGCTTTATGCACGAGATAGAATGCGAGGAAGTGTTGGGGTTTGTCTGCCTTTTTTTTTTTTTTTTTTTTTTTTTTGCCAGCGTGATTTTATCTTCCGCGGCGGATATATTTTTGGGACTTCTATTTGGGTGTGCGTTAGCTGCATATACTTCGCAATCGAAGAAATCATAGCGGGAATTTGGAGTGAGCGCGTTGTTGGAAGACTTCCCATGTTGAATTTCAAAGGGAATTGTTGGCATGATAAAAAGAATAAATCAGATGCCTGAAAAGCGAGCAAGAAGAGTGTTTAATGTCTGCTTGCTCTAGTACCAGTTTGTTGATATGACTGAACTAATGGGAAGGGGATAAAAGACAGAATTTTGTCTATCTGGGCTGGCTTTTCGGTATGGGGTGGTTTTGGAGAAGGAAGGAACAGCACAGAGGGACGGGGCTGACTTGTTATTACAAGGTGGTTTTCTAGAATGGAGGAACAATAAAGAGGAAAAAGAATGAAACTGACTGCATGCGTTGGGACGAAGTTGCTTATGCTCTTTGTTCATAGAGCATTTGGCTGCAATTGCAGTTTGTTACCCTTGACTGTTTCACTAACTGCGTGAGTTTGCAACGGTACGGAGTGAACTAGAGAATAAAAGACTCTGGTTTAAAGGTGGTTACGGCAGCTCTTACATCTAGACTTACCAATTAGTGTGACCTCAATGGCATTCGGTCGTACGGGTTCACCAAAACTTAGCTCTTGGTCATGTTTCGTTTTTGTGCGTGGAAAAAATTCTGAGTAATCTATATCTTTGCTCTTCAATGGATCAAACTTTTGGGTACTCCAGACTGATCTTTTGCTATCGCTTAGGTGAAAGTGGTGGGTGAAAGTGGTGGTAGATCGGTAATCATGCCAGACGTGCAAGTCCTAGTGAATGAGTTCCTTTTCAAGCTTAAAAAACGGTGAGATCCTGTCAAACTCCAACTTTTAGTTGTGAAGTTCCTGTAGCATGCTTGTAGGCGAGAAAATAAATTCATGTTCTCTATGTGGCGGCAGCAAGATTGAGGGCTCACATGCAACAGCAAGGCAGACAGCGATACTCCTTCGATCGGTTATTTCTCAGCAGCGAATTCCACACACCCACCAGGCAGCTGCTTTGATTGATGCTGTAAAAGCAGTAGGAGAGCAGCTGGTTGCAGCAAATCCAGTTGGTATGCCACTTTTATTGCTTCATGTTTGGTTAATGCTAGTTTAAAATCACCAAAGTTTCTGTCATTGCTTGATATCAGCTTGCAGTTTGAAACTGGACCATATGTCCCAATACTTTATTTTAAGTATAATATATATCCAGTGTTGACAGTAATGAAAATTTTCTTCTGCTTTAAAATAGGCACTGTTGCCATGTCCTAGTACCTCAATTTCTTCTTGCTGGTGTCGAATAAAGGCTAGGGATGATATTGCGGCTTTCATTACCACAACAGGGCACTTATATTGCTCTATTTTCTTTTGTTCACACTGGCAAGGAACAAAGAAGCACCATGCACAAGCTAAATCCATGTATCGGAAAATGTACCTTCTTAAAAAGTATGAATTGTGGATACTCCTGTTGTCAATGATATTACTAGATAGTGGCCATCCACATCCTCATCTTGCTAAAGTTTGTAAATTGTTTGATTTCTTTATGTACTTTATAATGCTGCTATCCTATAAAAGAATGATTAGTTTTAGTTTTTGAATTTATGCTCAACTGATATTGTGTTGCAAGTTCTCTTTTAAGCTTTTGGAAAGAACTATCGTGATGATTTATGCTTAAGCATCTCTTTACAGATATTGTGGGTTCCTTGCTATATGTATTGACAAGTTGTAACTGTGAATGCAGAGCTTGCTGTCGGCAATATCGTCAGACGTGTTTTGCATATTATTAGGGAGGAGGATCTTTCTCTCACGACAGTGGCTATGGCTGGGTTGAATGTATCACCTGTAAGTGACGACGAAGGTGAAACAGACCAAGATGATCATCCTGTGTTGTCTGCCGCTGCAGTAGCTGCTGCTTCAAGAAACACTTTGCGCCCACCTTCCTTGCAAACCCTTCTTGAGGATCTACCTGACTCGACGGCTGTTCCTCATACTTCTTCATCAGGGGGTGATTCTGATGGAAAAACCAAATGTGAGCTTCCTTTATCGTTCAATGGTCTGTTTGTTGATGCATGCTAGCAATGCACAAGATAGCTGGTGTTTTGATAAAGCATAGAGTCCTATCCAGTGAATAGCAAATCGCCATTGATGGCACATGGAGATTTCTTTTCCATTCACAAAATCACTTGCCAACTTGATAAATCAATTTTATAGTATTATGTTAAGAATTGTAAGCAGAAGTGTGAAGGAAATAGCTGTTTCTGGTAGATTTAGTGACTTGCTAGTTAGTGCTAAGAAACTCTTTTCCTTCACAGCTGCTGACAAGAGTACAAGAAGCCGGAAGCTGAAGCATGATGTTATTGAAGCATTGAATGAACTCCTTGGAGATATTGACACTTGCCATGAACAGATTGCTGAGCAAGCAGTGGAGCATATTCATCAAAAGTACTTCTTTTGCCTTGTTGACATTTGCTTGTTCCCCTTTTATTAGTCTGCTTCTTGTTTCAATGGTTCTTTGCATCAGTTTTGCCCTTAATTGAGTGTTAGGAAACTTGAGATGGGTGTCTTTTTCAGTATATTTTGGAGTTTATGTGTGGTAATGTTGATTTGGTTTATTCATTTTTGATTTTTTACTGCTTTTAATATAATAAACTTCTTCACAATTTAAGTAACCAACCTCACATGAAATAAGAAAAATGATGTGATGTTTTTGTCTTTTTCTCCATCCAACTTTGTCTTATAGTCTGCAGTTTCCATGATAACCTTTGTGGCATGAGGTTGTTGCTCCCATATGCCGAGTTTTGGTATATTTTGGTATGATGTGCGAAATGGAATATTATGTGCTTGTATAATTTCAATTTGGAAACGTGTCTGCTATATGTACTCTTTTTTGTATTGGAGGTCAAGCAGCATTTGCTAGCAAATTGGGACATGGTTAAGCATATGCCAGATTTCCTCATCTTAACATAGTCTGTGGGTTTCTTTTAGATGAATGCATGCGGTTTTTCTCACTAATGGCATGAATACTCCTCTACCTTGTTGGGCAGGTCATATGTCCATGTGATTGGTAATTATCTTAGGAAATTCTTAATCTATGTCTGGTCTGATGGAGCCATCACCCTCAGACCGATGGTGCAGTTTTGAGACACTGGGCTCACATGCATCGGCAGAGTTTAGGATTTTAGGCAGGCCTTTCCTAGGAACTGGGCCTGGATTCAGGTGTCCTCATCCTTTCTCCCCTCAAGAGAAAACCAATAAGTGCATCCATATGAATTTGTGTTTGTTTCTTTTGGGGGGTTAGCATGATCTGTCGTGCTTTGAAATCTCAATAAGTTATTTATACATTATTGACTTATTTGATTGTTCTTCCAATTGATTTCATGATGATACCTTTTTTTATTGCTTAATTTGTTGCGAACAATGTCTGAGATGGCTTTCCAGTTTGACTGATTGTCACTTGCTGATTATATTAGTATCTAACAATGTCATGTGTTTTCAGTGAGGTAATATTAACTTTAGGAAGCTCAAGAACGGTACTAGAATTTCTCTGCGCAGCAAAGGAGAAAAAAAGATCATTCCGTGTGTTTGTTGCTGAGGGAGCTCCAAGGTGAGTTGATCATAGGTCTTTGGTCATTCTAATATGTTTTCATCCCTTGCTGAGCTCTTCTAATCATGTGGTCCTGATCAGGTATCAGGGACATCTACTTGCAAAAGAGTTGGTTGCGAGAGGTTTACAAACCACGCTCATTACTGATTCTGCTGTCTTTGCCATGATTTCGCGTGTGAACATGGTACATATCTTTTTTATCAGTTTTTTGCCCTTCAGCATCTGATTTACTGCAATGACTGTTTGAACTAAATTTATGCTGAAAGGTAATTGTTGGAGCTCATGCTGTAATGGCTAATGGTGGAGTTATAGCACCTGTGGGGTTGAATATGGTTGCTCTTGCTGCTCAAAGGCATGCTGTTCCTTTTGTGGTGCTCGCAGGCAGCCATAAGGTAAACTGGGGGGATAACGATTCACATGCTGCTTACTTTAATTAGTGTCCAAAGTAAGCTACAACAAGCATTTTAATAACTAATATATTTGCAGTTTATTCTGTAGTTACAGTGGTTGCACAATTTGAGTAGCACTAGACATTTGAATTATGGAGCAGGGTTAAGAACGAATTGACATGTTTTTGTTATTTAGGCTAATTTTATGCATTTTAGACTTAGATTGAGTTGACAACATAGTGGGGTTTGGTTGTCCCTTGGATGCATGTTTAATTAGCTGGAAATGTTTGATGACCTTTGATGAGTGTGCTGGTGCTATACTGATCACACAGATTTTGGATTGCAGTTGTGCCCCTTGTATCCTCACAATCCAGAGGTCTTACTAAATGAGCTGAGATCACCTTCTGAACTGCTTGATTTTGGAGAATTCTCAGATTGCATGGACTTTGGAAGTGGAACGGGCTCTCCACTTCTTCATGTTGTCAACCCAACATTTGATTATGTACCACCTAAACTGGTCAGCTTGTTTATCACAGACACGTGAGTACCTTTATTATGCCTATCTTGCCAGAATTCTTTTCTATATATAAATGCTATTTTAGAAATGAATTTATTTACAGGAGCATTAACTAGAAGGTCATGGCAAATAGCAACAAAAGCTTAAGTTGATAATACAAAGCCTTTGAACTTGTTCTTATCTCCTAGACAGACTTGCAATTAACTGGGAACCTCTGAGATTTCATATAATATTTTAGAACAGTTCTAGCAATTCTCAATTTGCTGACATTGCATATTCTGGATTATTTCTATCTACGTTGTACTGGGTCAGGCTATTGTGATAGCGACATTGTTTAATTGTGGACTCAATTACTTCTAGTTGTATCATCTTTTGAGTTTCACTTTTTTCCTTTAATATTTCCAGAGGAGGACACAATCCATCATATGTGTACCGGCTAATAGCAGATTATTATTCGAATGATGACTTGGTGTTGCAGAGGAAACCTGCTCCGGCCAATTGAGTTCAGACCGGAGCATTGCCAAGTAAGTAGTGGCACAATTCTTAGTGTGATCTTTTCATTTTGTATTGCTTGAGAGTTTTGGAATGTCACTCAGCTCTGATGACTGGAGCTAATGCATAGAGATCTTAGTGTTAATTTAGATAGTGAGTTAGGCGTATTCTTCCATCCGCTTCTATGATAGAGCATCTGCTGATGTGATCATTTCATTGCTTTTAATATACATATATACATGTTTGACTGCATCAAACATTCATATCTTGTTCACTTACTGAAAGAGAGACCTTTGAGACGTAATGTTCCCAAGAAGGCAAGAAAGCTTTTATAGACTGTTAGACTCTTCTGTGATTGATCCATTCCTGTGTCTCTCATGCATGAATAAAATTAATTAGTTCTCCAGGAGCTTGCTATGCAGAAAAGTGACTGCCTCTTTAGTTGCTGTCTTATTTCTTGAGTTTAGACGCTGTTGTGGACGGACCCACAGGAGCAAGAAAAATCTTATCTTTGATGAAATTTTGAATCTTGTCATCATTTTCGTTTCAAATATACGTTTGTTGAATTGAAATCAGCATTTCAGCTATTATTGAATTGTCTTTGAGCCTAACAAACGCAGTTGTTATTTTTTGCAAAAGCCTCTCCCCAAAGAAATGGATATGGCATAATCTTTAGCCTTTAATCTTACGCATTATCATCTTAGTCATGTCCAGTCCATTGACCCATGACCAATTTGAGGGATCAGTGTGACAATTTTTTTCAAGTGTTTCCTTTTTTCATGTCAGGGTTTGTAACTTCCTCGTTTGTTTGTCTGATCCTCTTGTACTCTGGTCATCACTTCCCTCTCATACTCTGGTCATCACTCAAAAACATAAGAGACTTGTGAATATGCAGTTCAATCTTTCTGCCCAGTCTAAAGTGTCATAAAAAGAGAAGTCTGCTCTATATTTTTTCAAATAATCCTTCAGTGGGAGGGGCATTGGTCCCATCCCACTGCCATAAATGTATTGAGAGTGACAACCCAATGTAGAGATGTAGAGAATATGTATTATTGTTCATAACTAGATTCTGAGCTTCTTTATATGTGTTAATTTAATTGATTATGGACTTGGCATAAGAGGTTGGGTGCTATTTTGATGTAACAATTTACTTGCAAAATCCAAATCGTCCTCCATAATGCTTTTCTTTGATGTATGATGTTGCTTCTTGTGGTCTGCTAACGTTTGCATTTGCTTGTCTTTGAAATTCATCCAGGAGAATACTACATAAGGAGGGGGACATGGAGATTATGAAGAGTTTAGTGCCGGTATATACCTTCTCTTCAGGTTGCCAAAGTCTCTGGAAATTCAAGAAAGAAAGGGAAAGGAGGGTGTTCCAAAGAAAGAGTAAACGGTGTAATGATTTAAAACCTCGAGGAAGGTGTATCTCAATTTTGTGATCGTTATTGGTTGGCTGCTGAAATCTTTATGTCGAAATTTATGGGGAAGAATAATCAAAGTCAATGCTTTCTTTACATTGTAGGGAACTGAGAGTTGTAAGTTGGAAGAGAATAAACCACATAGCTGAGAGTTTGCTTGTCTAGAAATGTGCTGTCTCATCTTGCATATAGTGATCGTGCTGTAGACTGTAGTCATAGTTTATAGGGATTTCTTGCAAGACGTTCTTATGCCTGAGAACTCTTTCTTTGAACCATGTTTGAGGGTTGCATGGATTTTGTTATTTTGGCCCAAAGCTTGCATGGATGTTAAAATGCGTGTAGACTTGGATTAAATGGCTGTTTTATGTGTTAATGTTTGAAATGAGCGGGCGCCGTGTACTATTTTCAATTCATCTTTCTGAGCAATTGAACCACCTTGGCAGCTCACGAACGGCAGTTGACGTTCCTCATTTCGCTTAATTCTGGACTATTCCATCTCGACATATAATGATCATTGATCTTGTTTACCGGAGAACAGAAGGCACTGATGTGTTCATCTTGTCCGATAGGCGTCGAAACGATTCCTTTTCATATGATCATGAACTTGGTGATACCGGTTATTCAACAAGAGATGGAATTGGTGCAAATCTAGTCGGGAGGATTCCTTTCTATAAATCAAACCATGAATTTGGCTTTGGTGCAAGATTTCATCTTCGTGGGTCTGCACAAATTCATCGTGCGCGGTCCATTGTAGAAAATTATTCCAGCTCCATACAAGTAAATTAACACGTCTATGCAAGAAGCGCCTCGCAAAAGAGAGAAAATGACACAAAAGTTTCAAAATTATGTTGAATAAATTAAAAATTCATAAATGATACTGCACATTGGACTAATATTCATAAATCACATTAAACAAAGAGATACGTGCATTATAAGTTTTAAAAATTGTCACGAAAGTGCATTTGACTCATGAAATTTACAAAAAAGTACAATCAAGTCATAATACTAGTCAAATTTATTCAATTAAACCCTAAGGTTAACATCCTCCATTTAGACTAATGAAAAATGTTGACATGATTTTTTTAAATATTTTATCTCTCTTACGTGGTGATGATGTGACTTAAATTTTAATTTATTTAACCAAAATATTAATTGAATAAAATAAAAAGTATTCAAAAACAAAGAAAAAAAATGAAACAATGGGCAAAGGCAACATGCCCTTGTTGCCGCTGCCCCCAACACTGGCAAAGGTAGGTAGAGGTCGCCAGGGATCACCAAGGCCTCGGTTGAGGCCGGCAACCTCGCCCACGACAAGCAAGGGCCTAGTGACCCTCGCTCAAATATGGGTGGAGGGCGTCCTCGCCGACCCTTGCCGACCCACATCGAGGGCCACCACAGCTGGGTGAGGGCTGACGACCCTCGTCTAGATCTGAGTGGAGGGCTATGACACTTGTACAGATTTGGGTGAGGGTTGTCGGCCTTGGTCAAGGCCTCAGCAACCCCCATCGGTTCTTTCTAGGCAACGGGGGTGGCGGTTGCAAGGGCAGCCATGATCACTACAACTATTTTTTAAAATTATTTATCATTTTAAATTTTTTGCTATTATTTGAATACGATTTAAAGCAAAAAGTGATTAAAAAATGCCACATAAGAAAATAAATTAATTTAAAAATGTCACATTAGCATTTTCATTTTTTCTATTGACAAATTGACAATAATAATTGAAGATTTTGACTTCAAATATGTTTTAGGACTTAATTATGTTTTTTGTAAATTTTACACTTTTTGTAAATTTTAAAATTCAATTGCATTTTCATGACAAGTTTTAGGACTTGTAGTGTCCATATCCCTTAAATAAATTAAAGTCAAGAGATCATATTATTTGTTAATTATCTCAGAAGAAAATAAGGATTTGGATGACAGGATACGATGAAAATTCCACAGTATCCACACCATCACAGCAATATTCATTAACATATTTAAAAAGTAAAACTAACTGGTACTTGTATATACTACAGACAACAGCACAAAGATATCGAGTCAAGAGGGACACTCGACGTCGAACCAGAAGAACATAGAAGTACGAGCACATATAACCCGAACACGCTGCAATGCCAGGTCCCCACTAGTCAATACGGCTTTGGCACCACCTTCAATTCGTGTCCGAGAGACCGAAACACCATCGCCATTACACCCATTAGGAGAGGAAACGACCTTGCTGACTGTAGCTGTGCTCACAATTGGGCACGAGAGGTAGTCTAAAGGGTCTGTCTCACATTGGAGAATACAACCGTCGATAATCAGCCTTCCGCTCCTATGAAGCAGACAGCATCCCAGCTCCGCTTTCACAGTTAGATTCGACAGTTTGCAGGTGGAAAGGAACTCCAGGGCACTGCTTAAACAAAGGAAAACATGTCCAATTACGTTCCTTGTAATCGCCAAAGTTAAAATTTCATTAACCAAAATCCGCGCTGCAGAACATAATATCTGAAACAGTCGACAAAGAACAAAAAACTCATTACTCTTGCAACTGCAGTATGATTTCAAGGTAAGTAAAGACTGGCAGTAGATTTCAAGGTAAGTAGACACTTGCAAAGTTACTGAAAATTGTTTTTGGGCAGGTTATGTTGACGGGTGCTTCACAGCATGTTAAAAAGTGACCTAAAATTTCATTAATTGACAGAAAGAGGGAGTCAATTCACTAAGCAGTAACCAATGTGAGAAGGAATACAACATCTCCCAGATACCATCTGTAAGAAGAACTACTGACATTCACGCTTTACTGCATCTGAAAAAGGTGCTTCACAAAGAGAAGAAGAAGTAAACCTGTCTGAACCTCGTGAACAGAGAAGCATTGTCTCGTCTGGAAGTTCACCTCCACCAATCTGAGAAAAGGAGGTAGACAAGAGAACAAGGTACGGATAAAAGTAATTAGGAGATGAAAGCTATGGTTAACTTAACAAGCATGCTACCATAACTTGCAGGCAATACATAAGCAAATTAGAGCTTTCCTCAGAATGACTTATCCAAAGAACCCCGAAATCAACACCGCAAGTTTCAATCATTTCAACATTTACACATCCCAAGACCAACGAATCCCAACAATGCCACCTCCGTTTGCTCCTCTTAACTTTTTAAAATTTACATTGTAAATCTCATGTTACCGAGACCCACTTAATTCACATACACGAGTAACATCTAAATGCCATTTGTCCCCAAAACAACAATCCCACCCCAACACAGGTTGGAAGTACGACAAAGAACTAGCCAAGTAAGTAATAAAACAATCATCAAGTGGCTTCTCTAAGTCCACCAACTGTCTATCGAACAACTTTCTCTCTCTCAATTATTACTTGCATTTTTTTCTCAAAAAAGGCTAGTAGTTCTGCCTGATATACTAGTCAGAGACTCAAAGCCTCTAGGACATGCTCTAACAACAGTATAATAGGAATAACTAAAAATCATGCTAGAAAATGATAGTTATACAATAATCACATGTTCTTTATCAGGAAAAGATAATCATGCATAAATTGTCCATCCATGGTACAGGCTCTGAAAACTACAGCAGTTTTGAGTTAAAGTTGCGTAGGTACCAGGCAAAGTGGTTTCTTTATCTGAATATTAGAGGCAACATGACTTCCCCCTGCTGCAATCAGAATAGTATCTCCAGGTCTATGAGGGTAAAATAGCATCAGAATTCCATAGCTCATTAAGAGATCCAATTATCTACACAGAGGATGTTTATGGACCTTGCAGCAGAGACAGCCAACTCAATATTGGGGAAAACTCCTGGCTCTGATGAATCTTTTACAGACCGGTCTACTCGTAGCCACAGCCGAGGGTGACATGCCAGGTAATACCATCTGTGGCAAACGAGGGCGGTGTTATAACGATCTGCAAACTCAACAGCAATTTGTGACAGACAATGCAACAAAATAATATCATGCATGTATTATTTCTTCTTGGAGAACAGGGTGGAGTTAAAGATGTTAGCCTTTATAAGTATTTAATTCATATACTTTAAAACATAATACAAAATATTACATATTGCACAAGCACATGATATCAGATAATATGGAGAAAGATGCTCCACCAAAGTATCGGACTATTACTGAGTCCTAATGGGTCTGTGGCACTCCGACATAATACTGGATATCTTCTCTAGCATATACCCTTATATCAGAAATAGTTAATGGGTATTTAAATTGATTAGCTTTTGGTCATTAGGCTCCCCAGATAGACCAAGACTTTGGAAAGGCAATTTTGCTTGGGAACTTAGTGAAAAAAAATAGGGTTTTCAACTGAGTGTAAAGTCTGCAGCCCAAAACAACCTACTCTTAATTGATATGGCTAAAGTGGTGGCAAGTAGACAAATGTATTAACAACAGAGAACATCTTCTTTTCTTTTTCTTCTCTTCTATCTTGTGAAGAGGAGTCCACCCAGCAAAACATCGCGGGAGCAACACCAAGCAGAAAGATAAAGGAACCGTCGTTCCTAGAATCCTAGCCCAGACCCTATATCTGAAACGGCCAAATCTAGAAGAAAGCGCAAGGTAAATCTCCAGTAGGATGGGAAATTCACTAAACTAACGTATGAAATAGTCAAATTGTCGTCGGTCGCCTAAACTACAGTAACCCCACATTACTCCTTCATTTTCAGGGAAAATTCGATGAGCCTGCCCTGAAATGACCTGCTCCCCCAAGTTCTAATCAGCCAAAACTCTCAATGGACCACCCAGACAACATGGCTTTACGGAAAAGACCCAAACTTTCGACGCCAGCACATAACAAGCACACGTACATTCGAACCATACGTAAAGACAGGAGTTCCAACACATAATTTTAGCGGAAATCAAGAATCCGAAGACCTAGAGCGAAGTTCCCAAAACTACACGCGCGGATAGAAGGCATCGAAATGACAAATTAGGGCGAAGAGGAGCCGAATGGGGGGCGGAATCGAAACGGTACCTGGAATAGGAGAAAGGAAGCTGAAGATGTGCATGAGGCACCCGTCATCGAGATTGTTGATCGGGGCTAAAGAAGGAGCTCCCGATCTCGATTTCCTCCGCTTCGTCGCCGCCGGCTTCTGCTCTTCTTCTCCTTCCATGAGCAGAAAGCCGCGAGCAATCCCACCAGCTGCTCCGATGGCGAGTGCCGACTTCGAATCTCACGCAACCGGAATCCCCCGGCCGTCGACTTTTGTGACCGCACGCGACGGACCGACCGACACGCAAGACCGCATGGACCGACGAGGAATGCCCCCAAGAGAAATGGGTCCGAATCCGAATTCGTATTTGGGTCGTGGGCTCTCACGAGGAAGATTGGGCCGGTTGACATGTAGTGACGGATAATCCGGAATGGTACAAGACATCAGAATGTAAAAACGAAAAATATCCAACAAACGATCCATGAACTTTTTATCTAATATTTAATTTCATTCATGAAACTTTCGATTTCTTCAATTTAGATCTAACTTTCAATTTCATCATTGACTATTTGAAAATTGACTAATTTCGTCATTTCGTTAGTTAAAGTTAACGAAATTGGCTTACATGGCTTTTAGTCTCTTAAATATAAAATAAAAAATGACATAGAAATAACTTTTAAAATAGATCTAACTGTGGCCACCATCCAAAAAAGAGATACAGAACCATTTATTCTCTCTGTTTTTGTGATCGGTGCTCTCATCTCTAGTTGACTCCTAATTTGTTTTCCTTTTTAAAGATATATATTGACTTATAATTCTAGTAATCCAACTTAGTTCCACATCATCAATTAATGTTCTATGTCATCACTTAATGGTTTGAACAAACGGAAGGATTAGATGGAACATTTGTTAATAATTCAGGGATCAAATTGAGCAAATTGAAAGTTTAGGGATGAAAGTTCATGTATCAAATTGAGCAAATCAAAAGTTCGGAGATGAAATTGAATATTAAATGAAAGTTCAGAGACCATTTGTGACATTTTCCCTTGTAAATTCGATTTTATACTTGCATCGTTCCACGGAGTTATTCGCATCATGTCATGTCATATTCGAATTTTGTCTTTATGATTCGCATTTCGCCTTTGTACTATACAGTTGCAAAAATCGGCCGTACCCAATATTGCTAACCTTGCACGATGGACATCGTCAGGGCCCATCCAATACGCACGAGCGATTGTTTGAGCATATGGGCAATTACGATAGAAACTAAAGGAATGCGCAAGGTATGGTGACCTGATGAATCTTGCGTGAATTTCTGAGGATTGGCAGAACAACTGGTTGGAAGAACGAGCGATAAAAACTAATAAAGCGCTAAGGATAGATCTCTCCGTTTGTTATTGCAAATTGAAAGGGGCAGAGACTTGGCAAGTGAAGAATAAACCTGATATCTAAAAAGCAAACGGCTTTCAAGAACTCTTCGCAAGCCCAAGCCAAAACTTCAGAAAGTGCCTCCATGGCATTAAGGTGGTGAACCGTCGTGCGATTCTTCTCACTCCTACATCTCTACAAAGATACCATCAAGAAAAAGATACCATCGACTTGGTTTGATGACGGCATAACGGATTGACTAGTACTCTGTGTTGGCCTTTGGTGTTTTCTATTTGGGTTGCTACCTCAATGGCAGATCGGTGCTGCTCAGAATCGCGAGTATCTATTCCTTCTTGGTTGAACTGGCTTGAACAGCAGGTAACTGGAGGACGCCAAATGAGAAGCTAGTAGATTCTTTAAATACGATCAAGGGAAGTCAAAACGAGAAGCTAAGCAAAACACTGTAGCATTAATCAAACTGACTAAAACATGCATACATCCATGTAAATGAAGCATGTTCTGATTAAGGTGTGGTATCCTGAATGACTGGGCGTACGACAATTGTAGAATATTTGTATGAGAACGCTGATCTGGAAAAATGCAACTTAACAATCAGGTCTAGAAGGGAAGGTGACTAAGCCGATTGAGGATTGATAAATACACGGAAGTCTGATAAATACACAGAAGTCGCCTGCTATTTGCTGCAACTTCTGCAATATAACAACTTTCAATGGACACCATCACTAACAATCGTCTTAGTAAGTTTTTTCGGTCACAAGAGTTCAGGTTCAGTCATAATGGCTAAAGTATCACATAGAATTAAGTTCCACATAGTAGGCATAATCGAGATGATGTTAATGAAAATGCTCCATTCCTGGCCTTGTCACCTTAAACAAATGATTCTGACTTCGGTAATCGCACTCGATGATGCTTCAGCTGGCTGAACAAAAGAGAACCTCCAAATAAGCAGCAATTCCATCATACCCAAGTAGTAGAAGAGTTTATATGATCATGGATGAGACGAGAGGAATAAATTACCATCACGAATTTTACTGCTCTTGCGATGCTTCAAGAGCTCCAGCTCCGCCCTCTGTTGGCACATAGGCATTTTCGGACGTGTCCATGGAAGGGCTGTTTTTGAACTGATTAATCTGATGGGTATCTGTCATCTGGTCTGTACTTTCTGATCCTTGAAGTGAGGACTGCGACTCAGTTTTTGAGATCTTGGACAGTCCCTCATTCTGCTCATCTGCCAACTCTTGTGCTTTGTGTTTGTGAGGGAGCTTTCGAGAAATCAATGATTCGGGTGTTCCAGGAAGTTTAGTGGAAAAAGGCCGATGAAAGAGCAAATGGGCAACTGCTCGGTCTATTGGATTGGTGTCTGTTTCAACATCAGCTGGCTTAACCTCCCTGTAACACCGAGCCATAAAAAATGGACAGTAAACTTATCTATGGTGCTAGATATTCGACTTGAAGAAAGTTATGCCAGTGATTTGAACAAGCTTCTACTTCAATTGAAGACAGTTTATCAAGTTTCAAGTTCCTATAACTGAAACTTAGTTTTGTGAACATTTGGGCACAAGTATAGATGAAATCAAGAAAGAAATTGATCCTAAAAGATGTAGATTTTCTATTAACCCATAGCAAGTTATTGCCTCTGATCTTCTGCATTTTTTGTCTTCTCTATTTCCCCTTCGTCCTTTCTCATTAACGGGTATGGTTTTATCATCAAGATGACTAATAACAAAGACGGGAGTAAATCAAAACAATCATTACAATACTTCAGGATATGAACATAATACCCAGGGCATCGAGAACCGTTCAATTAACTGCAATAGAAAACCAAAAGCATCCATCTTGCAGTAATTAATTTTTATAAAAAGGAATCTGCTTGCTTCTTTGGTTGATCTAAGAATTTCATCAAGGATAGGAAGTAAAATGTCGCTCGACTGTTGAAACACAGAAGTAGAATATCATACTCACACCAACAAATACCGTTCAAACTTGATCAACCTAAGAAGGGTTCACATATTGTCAATCAATTCGCACATTGTTCCACAGAATTACGCTTGAAATTAGATGCTACCACTCAGACCAGGTGAACTGTCCTATATTAAGTCACCTTGACAATATAACTCTTTGCAAAAGCATTACATAAGTAAGGGAAGCCACCAATAGATTTGTTAACTAACCTGTTACTAGGCTCTGATTCCTCCTTTGCTGAAACTTCATGCATACTCCCAGTGTGTTGCCTTTTCACGGTACTTTTAGCCAGGCGATACAAGCTATCCCGTATACAGATTTTGATCCTGTCGTCCAACTGCACTACTCCACTTTATCATTCTAGACAAATTAAAACCCACTTGGAAGAGAAGCCACTCAAAAAATAACATACCTTTGCAATCACATCCTGAAGCTGATTAAGCACCACGTCCTCAATTGAACTGCCATCAACAGCTGCAGAGACGAAAGTAGAACCATCCTGCTCTATTGAAGAACTTATGTCAATTGAAGGAAGACTGCTCAGATCATCAACTTCCAAATGAGCGCACTTGCTATGCTGATTTGAAATTTCCAGAGTAAGCTCTTGAGCATCAGAAGGACAGACTTGGTCAACAAACTGCTGTAGCTGTTTCTTTATAGCAAGCATTGCTTGCATTTGCTGGCGCCGCCTCAACTTTTCAATTTTCTCTTGAGGCGTCATTGTAGGAGGTTTTCCTGGGGAATCAAGCCTCTTTCCTGTAGAGTCGACATAAGTAGAAGATACTTTGTACCCAGGAAACACGACCGGACACTTGACCTCCCTGGATTGGAAGCTCGTTGGTGAAAGTATTGCTGGAAATGATTCTGCATAGTTCCTGAATGCAGCAGATTGTGCGTATGGATCAGAGATCTGCTGGAAATGGGTGGGCTCAGGTCCTCTAATCCCACTTAGTTGATTGATAGATGATGGAAATGGCGATGGCTGGTGGCCGTACTGTCCCCCCAAATCCACATGCGAAGACCAGGACCCGTAAATATCTTGGGATATTTTCCCTTCAGCTTTCTCTCGGGACTTCTTCTGGCTTTTATGGAGCACTTTGTGCCTGTAAACCTGCATAACGTAGCGAGAACCTGAAGAGATGGAAAACATCTCAATGGAGGGGACTGTGGAAACTCAATCGGCATATACAAGTAGTGGTCTTCGCAGTCAAATTCGGTGGTTATTCACAGGAAGATGAAGATTGTCGACCTGTCAGGACAACTGGAACTTGAAAAATTTAAATGCTCAATCTACGTGAAGCAACCGATAGAAACTAAATTTTGGCTTTCTATCTTTAATTCTCGTGGATATATTAAAATTTGGGAAGCAGATTGAATTGCTGATATTGGCAGAATAGACAAGGCAATTTCACTATTTTCCATGAGAAAAGTGAATACCTTATCAGCACGTTCATTCAGGGTAAAAGAACTATCAACAAAAAGACGAGAGTTTTCTGCATGGGTCTTTCCTACCATGGCTATATTCTTCTATAGAGAAAAATGAAAAAGCTTTACTTCACTTGTATAATAGAAGGAGAAAATAGTCCAATTCAGATTGCACATTCGGTGATCTGATTTACAGTACCTGATCCTTCACCACTGGTTCAACAGTTGCATTTCTTTGCTGAAAACTAAAGGATGCGGGCTCATTCATTTTGTCATAGCCAAGGTTGAAAGACTGCTCTTCTTGATGTTCATATTCAGTTTTCACTTGCGGGATCTCTGATGAACTCGTCAATGCTCCAGAAATCAAACCAGGAGAATCCGCAGAAATGGAAAATGATCTTACTGGACTGCTTGTTGCGTCTTTAGAAGAAGACCATATCTCATTAGCGTTATCAAGATTTGCTTGGCCAAATATTGGCTCATCATTGCTGCAAAATCATCACTTGTGAGAACATTCAGTCAGATAAATACCCGAGAAATGCGAACTAAGAATCTCAGAAGCAAAGGAGAGTGTGAGCTGAGTAGAAAGTAGGGATCTTCCAGGTCAAGAAAGCTCACCATGTTTCTTGATAAAGTAGGTCATTGTCATTAACTATTCTACAAGGCTGCCTTCTCATTCAACAGAAATTTGGCATGACTTCAATAAAAAGTCTTAGCAGCAAAATTATAGGAGTAGCTGTTTCTCATCAATCATCCACAATTGAGAAGAGTTTTCTAGGTGTCACGACATATGCCAACCCCAATAAGCATAACTGTCGAGTAGCGAACTACACAAATTACACAAGAGATATTAAAATTGATCAAGGTCATGCATTACCTAAAGATTCGATCAAGGTCATCAAAGCTGCTGATATTCTCCCATCCATAGTCAGAAAAATCGGTATGCTCTTTATCTTGGGTGTCTCCAAATATATCAGCATCTGCATTGTGTTGAGCTGTCTCCGCTGGAAAAATTGATGTTTGGCGAGAAGTATTAGAAATATCACAAGTCAACTCAAAATGTGCTGTGTGCTTCACGTCATAAGAAATAGCATTTTCACCACCTTTAGATAAATTGCATTCGTTGATTTCTGTCACATTATCGGACACTCCAGTACCAACGGATCCTTGCTCATCTTTAGCAGCTTCCGATGAAGAGAGATTTGGCCATGAGTCCAAGCTCGATACAGCAATCCCTCCATTTTTGTTGCTTCTGTTGAAGCATTCCAGCTTCATACCATGGAGATCGAGTTTTGCCCCGAGTGGCTTCTGTCCACTAGGCTTAAGGGTCGCGATGTCTTCATTTTGGATTTTATTGGGCCAATCATCTTCCTTTCCAGCTGGATAAGGGACTATATGTTCGCCATTTTCACCAGCCTCACCCCATATGATGCTTGTGAGCTGAAACAGCAAAATGTCAAATATTGAGATGAACCGGTATATAAAAACTAAGGACGCCAAAGTCAGTTCTGCAAATAACAAAAATGAACATATTTTCAATTGCAACGGATGCCACAAATCACATTTGTAACTTGCATGCAAGTGTGGGAGGGAGTAGCGGGATGGCATTTAAAAACTACAACCCCCAAACCAGCTGAGAACCAATGAAAAGTACGCCATTTTAAGCTAAGTTATTCTGCTCACAGGAACATGGCCAAGTCCACCGCCTCACACGATATTTAAAACAAAAATCGAGACAAGAAATTAAATTCAGATGACACGGTCTTGCGCTTCAATCAAGCGGCCACTCATTATTCTTGCCGAAATGCTTTGGCCCCAATCTTTTATTGGACAATTCCCCATGCAGATTTTATTCTTTCATTTATCATTCAAGAATCAGTCCGGCCACTTCTTCAATCATCATAGCTCCGTGGAGGCACAAAAAGATTAAAAAACAACAGAATCGCCCTTCCGTATATTCTATCTCGGATTTCTCACAGTAGTTGGCGTTTGACGTTCGCGAATCCAAACACTATGAACTTCTCCTTCTCAATGAGCAAAACTCCGAAGAGAATCACATCTTCATTCAACATGGGCCACAAGGAAATCTAGCAAACCAGGAACGAGCAAAGGCCGGACCTTCAAATTCAAGAACTCAAGCACAAAAGCAGAAGCAAGAAAGAAGCTGCCACTCCAAAGGGGCAAGAAATAAAAAAAGAAAAAGAAAAAAAGGAACTCACCTCTTCGTCGTTCCAATCAAACATATCTAGTGAAACAACACCAAATCTCTAAATGAAAATCCAGTTGAGGGACACACTGGTAAGTAACTCCATACATGGCCAATTTACCTAACGGATCACCAAAACAATCGAAAAGGCCATTAATTCTTCAAACCCGGGAAACAACAAGCCCACAAGAACGCGCAGTTAGAGAGAGAGAGAGAGCTAGAGAGAGAGGTAGTGACCTTTAGAGAGAGAAAGAGGACATGCATACGTACAGGAGCAAGTCTTCTCCACAGAGCAACCCAGTTTTCTTTCCCCGAGAGAGAGGGAGAGGAGGTGAGGTGGGAAATGTGGGGAGAGGAGGGGCCTAGAGTTCACGTGACGTCACGTGCGGGGAGTGGCTGGTAATTTCCCCGAGCGCGGGGGCTGGGTGGTTCTGGGTCGTCGACACGTGTGAGGGGGGCGGGGCGCATCTGAACTTGTGGCCAGGAGAGGCGGATCTACTTCCGCGACGTGATTGGCTGGGGGCCCGAAGATTCAGAGCACGAAAGTCGCAATTTGCGCTGCATTCGGGTTTCATTTGGGGCGGCACCGGTGGGCCCCCCGTGCGGCGACGGGTCGAGTTGGTGGTGCACTTGGCTCCGGAAGTCGCTTTCATTTTGGGGGACGCCCAAAAAAAGAAAAAAAAATTTGGTTTAATCTGTAGACAAGGAATATAAAAATGGTTTCCATTTTCACATTTTGTGGTGGATTGGCTACTTCACTGAGGTCCAATTGAGACAAATCTGTATCCGTCTGTCTAAATCAAAATTACCAATTCTTCATGCTTTTCAGCTTTTTAAATTGCCCTTTGATTACGACCGAAAAAGAATATCGCCTTTGATAAATATAGTAACTGTTACCATACTTCGTTAAATTTGAGTATTTTTTATCTCAAGTTTCAATTCGATAAGGAACGGTATCGTTATAATATAAATATTTAACCTTATTATTTGTACATGATGATTGTCAAAACTGTACAACTCTCAGCGCCACCTCACCTAAGTTGCCTAAGGTCGTGCGACCTTAATGTCATCTTGTTCAACATCTTTGACAATTGAATTGTCACTAGGAATGGATTTTTCTTTTTTCTTTTTTGGGCCAGAGCTGGGAATGGATTTGCTTTGGCCAAATTTGCTTCCACGATGGGATATCTTTATTCTCCTGTAGTTGTTTTTCCCATTTATTTGATTTTTCACTTCAAAGCTACTTTACCAAATATATACCAAAACTTAACCAAATGGTATTTGTTTTGAATGTATAGACCTCTAGTTAAGATTTTTGGGGAAAATGATTTCGCTTTTTTCCTAAAAGACACCTTTCGTGTGATGTGCAAAACTTCGGCCAGTGATACTTTTTTAAACGTCCGGTGGAACTTTGGGCTTTCGCACAATTTTTCCAAGTATAAGGATCAATTTGAGGAAAAAAAAAATGAAGTGCAGAGGGTACTTTGAAAATTGGCGGTCGATACGGGCCGCTAATCACGTTTTCTCCGTTGACTCCATTGACCGTCGCCAACTATGGAAAATACTAGCAGATGCAGAACCCATCAAGAAATAGTCAATAAATCCAGGGATCAAATTGAACTCTACACCATCAGATTGGGAGAACGTAATAAATTCAAGACGAAACCGGCAAAATCCTAAAACTCCCGGGCAGAAAACGAAAAAGGAAAGGCGATCATTCAACCGTCGAGGTGAAAAAGCTCTACGGATATTCGTTACCGTCCGTCGGATCAGATCATCAATAACCAAATTGTCAGGCAACGGCTCTGATGGGACCGCGAATCCTGAAGCCGTCCGCACCGGATCAAGCAAGAAGCGCTGGCAGTTGCAGAAACGAAAACGCTCCCCTCCCGCCACTGCCACGTCGTCCGTCATGCAAAGGTGGCAACTGCACAGTGCACGACGCGCAGAGTGTCTCTCTCTCTAAAGAACTTCCATCTTCTGTTTTCTCTCTCTACAGTCGCAGTGCTTCTTTCTCTCTCTTCTCTCTTCCTCCGGCCATGAATCCGCAGAGCCTCCTCGCGTCGGCGTCCATCAACATCGGGCTGGCCCTGGTGGTCCTCTCCCTCTTCTCCGTCCTCAAGAAGCAGCCCTCCAACGCCCCCGTCTACTACGCCCGCCGCCTCTCCCGCCGCCACCACGTCCCCTTCGACCCCCCGCTCGCCCTCCGCCGCTTCCTCCCCTCCGTCGCGTGGATCCCCCGCGCCTTCCGCGTCTCCGAGGACGAGATCCTCGACTCCAGCGGCCTCGACGCCCTCGTCATCATCCGGCTCTTCAAGTTCGGGTTCGATCCCCGGTCCCCTCGGTGCGGTCGCTCGTCGCGGTTACGCGCTGCTTGTTGATATGTCTCTGACGTGGCTTCGTTGTGCGGTGATCTGGTTGCAGGATCAAGTTCTTCCTGCCTTGCTCGCTCATCGGATTGGTGGTGCTTCTGCCGGTGAACTATAACGGCCAGGACGGACCGCCTGAGTACCTGTCTATGGACTCTCTCGCGATATCTAATATCAGAAGAGGCTCTGACAGGTGAGGGCGAGACTATGTACTTTCGCTTTTACAGCGTCGTGTTCATGTAATTGAGAGTGCCGAGCGATGTGCATGGTCCGAGAGTACGTGGGAACATGACGGGCTTATTGCAACTGACATGTCAATCGACCACATTCGACACACCTTTACATACTTATACTGTCGCACGTAAGCAGACAGAAGTTTTCTCTTTTTGGTTGAGGTTTAACTGGGAGGATACCAAGATGCTGGATTTTATGGTAACTAGTGAGGTCTTTGGTGGTGAAGAGTTAACAGAAGGATCTGGAGGTCAAACTAATGTGCTTCTGTGCGGATTGCTCAAACGCATGATGAAATCGATGGTAATTTGGTGGCAGAGGTTGTCAGCACAAACTAATGCCAATGCAACCTCAGATCATCATCCAATGGACGATTGCCTGTTGCGCGTCATCTTTGTGCATTCCTTTTCGTCTGATGTTCGATCAGTGCATGACAGCTTATAGCTAAATTAATGACAAATGAATTGATGAACCGGGTCGGCTGATGTTCTAAAGGTGCTTATTCGTTTTAACCTCGTCATTGCCAGGCTTTGGGTGCATTTCACTTGCTTGTGGTTGATGTCTCTCTATGGGCTATACCTTCTTTACAAGGTGGGTCTATGTTTGCAAATCTGGAGCATGACTAAAGTCCTCTCTAGATGAACTCAAGGCATCTTGCTGTTCATCCAGCTCACTCAACTGAAAATTTGGAGTCCTTTGATTAATGGAACGACCTTTCCACAGTGCTTTTTAACATTAATTCAAAATGTTGCAGTGATGGCTGACCATTTTCCCTTCAGGAATATAAAGAGATCTTGGGTAAAAGGATCCGCCGACTTCAGATTATTAGACATCGGCCAGACCAATTTACTGTTTTAGTTCGAGGAATTCCTCTTTGTACTGATCACAAGGCGCGTGGTTGTTCTGTTGACCACTTTTTCTCTAAGCATCATCCTTACAGTTATTATTCTTACCAAATGATGTACGATGGAAGCCATCTCGAGGATCTTTTGGTAAGGAAAAATTGTATGAGTTCACTTACTTTATGGCATTCTTTTGGACTTTTCATGTTCACCACTTCAAAGGAACACCAGCAAGTTTGCTTCTTGTGAACTTATCTTTGATTTGACAAAGGCAGATCGCATTATTCTCTCTTGGCATCACTTTTTGAAAATTCTACACTTCGCGTTGACGAGAGACATCTCTTATTGGAGCATCATAGTTGGTGGAGTTTTCAAGCCTTTATAAGATTTGTTCTTTGGTTGCTTATCAATTGTCCTGGGGGATCAAACTCTGCAATAAATGAAAGACACGCAACATTTATCTCTCTCTCTCTCTCTCTCATTGTGATGTCTGCTCATAACAGCCTGTTTCCTCTTCAGTAGAGTCAAAAAAAGTTTGAATTTGGAAGTGTCCTGGCCTTTCCATTTGACAATTAGACCATAGCTCTGTTTTATTTTTTATTTTTTTGATAAATATGTTTCTGGTTACAGAGAGCCTTTCCTTGCCTAGCATACTTCTTAGAGTACCTTTTCTGCTTTATGAGTGATGCATCTCATTTCTGGCTTATTTCCTTCAACAACCAAGAAGTATGTTGTGTAGGACCGGGCAAAATCTACTGCAAGGAAGATAGAGGATCTTAGAAAGAGATCCAGCATGGGCAAACGTAAGAGAGAGTTCCTACTCTTGTGCACTAATGGAGAAGATTCTGCTAAAATAACCTTGCAAGAGGAGAAGCTTCAGGAACTTTCTCATAGGATTCGTCAGTTACAGTGTGAAGATATGCTTCAAGATAAGGTGCTTTACTTTCTGACAACAATTACATCTGTTGACACTCATTTTGTTCTCGATGCAATTTTTGTAATATGTTGATAACTGGGGGAACCGTACATATTTCTGACTTCGAATGCAAGTTAATGTTTGTGGATGGATTTGTATCCTTAACTATCTCTCTTCTTTCTGCAAAATGTACTTGCTCTGTCACTGCATTATTGTCCTAGGATTTCCATAGAATGACTAGAATTCTGACAACAGTTAAAGCATTGTCCACATGTTAAATTTCAGTGCTGCAGTTTTTTGTGGTGTTGAATGAAGAAAAGTTTTGCATAATGCAAAAAATTATGATTTTGTAATGCCAGATAATCAGGGGATTGACTATTAATAAGCCAGACTAGAAGAAAATGGACATTCTTCTCTTTTTTAAAGAACTTTGTTCCCCAATCCCATCTCTTGGCCATGAGATGGGAGAGAAGGAAAAGTAAATGGTATTCGACGCCATAGCAGTTAGCTTCCCTTTTTCTTCAGGTAAAATAGATTTTGATCAAGAGCTAGCTGAGAGAACTTTTAATTTCCTCTGAAGCCAAAGGAGTCTGGTGAATGTGGTTACCTAGAAAGCATACGGATAGATGAATGCCAATGTGGCTTGTTATGTATTCTTGTGTTTGTCTTGTTTGAAAATAGTTCATTGGATGAAGGTCTTCATACTTTAATTGCAGCTCCTTGCGGACCAAAATATCCAGTTTTCTGAGTTTTCCAATCTTGCAGGAGTTGCCTGTAGCTTTTGTTATATTCAAAACCAGATGGGGTGCTGCCCTCGCTGCACAATCTCAGCAACATTCACATCCGCTCTTATGGACCACTGAAGTGGCTCCAGAACCAAGAGATGTATCATGGAAGAATCTGGCAATTCCAAATAGAGTTTTGCCACTCTACAAAATTGGAGTCATTCTTGCAGCGACACTCCTTACTATTTTCTTTGCTGTTCCAGTGACTGCTGTTCAAGGAATAGCCAGATTTGAGAAGCTTAAGAAGTGGTTTCCTCCAGCCATGGCCGTGCAATTGATGTAAGGTTTTTATCTTCATCAAGCTCTTACAATATTTGAGTTCGTCAAGCACTTGAATAGTTTCATTAGTGATTATTGTGCAAGAAAATCTGAAAGAGAGTAGGGTATGCTTTCTAGTTGCTGGTTGAGGGGATGGCATTGTGGTTTGCTAAATCTTTAACCATCATGATGGTGCAAATTTACTTCTTATTGAATATTTCCATGTGCGCAAGCTGAAATTGCAACAAACATAGCAGCAGCTTATGTATAAAATAAAGCATGAACTCTTTTCAATTTTTAATCTCGTAAAGACAACTGTCTTTCATTCCCAATTGATGATTTCCCCAGTTTTCTGTTCCTATTCCTGTTCCTTTGTAATTTTTTGATCAGATGGTGAGGGTTAGTATAGTACTGCGATATGTTAGCCTAGATGAGGGACCGCACCTGGCCTGCTAACTTGCAGCAGGTTACGTAGTGCACCATCTGCCCGGTTGATGCGCATGCTGCTTCCAGGTCTCCGAGCTCTCTGTCGCACGCTAGACAGGATCTAAAGACCATGCTCTTCTAAAATCAAGATATTAATTGAGTTCAAATTTCCATGTTAATGAAGTTTATGACTGTTAATTCTCGTGAATGTACAGATTAGGCATGGTCTTTTGCAATATTCCTAAGACCAGTACATGGAGTTGCTTGACATCATTATCGTGATTTGCTTTGTCTAATGTACAGCTTTTCCCTGTGATACATACTTGGTCATCCTTCTGATGAACTGAATTGGTTTGCAGACCAGGCTTGAGTTCCATCGTGACTGGATATCTGCCTAGTGTCATCCTTAATGGATTTATATACGTCATTCCCTTTGCAATGCTTGGAATGGCTAAACTAGCAGGTTATGTATCAAGGAGCAAGGAAGAGTTGAAAGCTTGTGACATGGTTTTCTACTTTCTAGTGGGAAATGTTTTCTTTTTGAGCTTGTTGTCTGGATCTTTACTTGATGAAATAGGAGAATCAGTTACCCATCCAAAGAACATCCCCGGTCATCTTGCTAGGGCTGTTTCTGCTCAAGTAAGGATAGCTCAACTGACTCATGCCTGTTCTTTTGCGTTTCCCTGCAGTTAGATTTCTTTTTACTGGCTAATACCAGATAAAGAATGAGGGAAAAACCGAAAATATTATAAAGCAAGCTACACTATTTCCTGTGTGCACATGGACATCCACTCTGTCATGATGTACTATTTCAACGTTTTGAAATTCAATATGAATAAGTATTAAAAAAATCATAGAAGTCAAAATGGTCAAAGGAACCTACATGGAAGTAACATTACCTTGTGAAATATATCTGGGATTAGAGTTACGCTGCATCTTCTCTGATTTACTAGTTGATTTGCCTAATCTGCATGGGTGTGGGTATTTTCTTTTGTTTCCTGGCATCTGTTCTATGGATGATGTGCACAGCTAAATCCTTTCCTTTCCTTCCTTTCAGGGAGATTTTTTCATTACGTACATATTGACAGATGGGCTGTCGGGTTTTTCATTGGAGATTCTTCAGCCTGGATTACTTCTGTGGGATTTAATTAAGTCACTCACCTATAGGCGCGGGAAGGAGAAAGAACCATATCTTTATTCTCTACCTTATTTTAGAGTTATCCCTGTGGTCTCACTGGTGATGTTAATTGGAATGGTGTATGCGCTAGTTGCACCGTTGTTACTGCCATTTCTCATTTGCTACTTTTGCTTGGGATATGTTGTGTATATAAACCAGGTTAGTTTTCTAAGCATCCTTGTGTCCAATAATAGTTCATTATGGATAAATTGTTTCTCCACCATCACCCATAATGTTTATTCAAGCATGGGGATTCCTTGGTTGCAGCAATAAGAAAGTATAATGTACTTTAAGTAATATTGTGAAGAGACTGGACTAAGTCTAAGCAGGCTTCATGTCTATGCAGGTAGTTTTCTCAAAGAGTTTGTTCTTCCGAAATTCATAGTCAAAATTAATGCTCAAATCTAGCTAGGCCTTCTGTGTACAGAGTGGGTAGAATAAGAATCAATTGGTACAGCTTTTGCTTGCTTTTACTTATGACCAGATAGTAGATCGGAGTTGGAACTGTGAATTGTTTGGAAAGATTCATATGTTATTCAAAATATGGTTTGTTCAGAATTTAGAGTGGGCAGACAACATCGCAAACTTATGCTTTGATATATGCACATGATAGGATAAAAAGGCAAGTATGTGCACTTCTTTCTGTTGCTGCTCTTTTGGGCCATCCATGTTATAGGTCATCAAGAGGCGTTGTTACTTTTGCACCAAGTGTTTTTGTAGGTGTGGCTAATGAGCAGAGTGGGATAAGGTGTCCCGAAATTAGAAAATGAAACAATAATAAGCTCCAGCAGTACTCTATTTGTGTATGGGAAGATTTTGTGATTTGTTCTCATTTAATGCTTCATGCATGCTGTAATCATTAGCGTTTGCTTATGGTTATACTCGGTGTAATTGATATTTACAGAATTCTTTGTGATTCAGTTTGGCTTTTATTTGTTGGTGTAAAGAAATGTTGATGATGAAAATTGAACTCTCATTGCATAAAGAACATGTGTTTCATTGCTTTGCAGATTTCAGATGTGTACGCAGTTACATATGAGACGTGTGGAAAGTATTGGCCATACATTCATCACTACATTTTCATTGCTATAATTCTCATGCAAATCACGATGATTGGTCTTTTCGGACTAAAGTCAAAGCCAGCTGCTTCTATATGCACAGTTCCACTGTTGTTGTTCTCTTTGTTGTTCCATGGGTATTGCAAGCTTCGTTTCTATCCTACATTCCGCAACCACTCCATACAGGTGTTCATGCAGCTTTGCAGTGCTATCTCATTCGTTATTCTCGTCATATCCTAATGTTCTGCACATAAATTTTCTAGATGTTTGTGCTGGCTTCACAATTTGGCTTTCCCTTTTTCTTTGTGGCCTTTTTATGCACTGGAGACTATCTATGTCTACTTGGTCCTTTAGTCCAATCTTATTAGTCTGCTACAGTTTGACTGGAAACTCTTTCAGATTCTAGATGCTTGTCAAAGTTGAAACTTGGATATAAAATCTTGGATAAATATTTCGTTAATGAGCAGACCTGGCTTATGATCACTGGAGTAAATTGGTGCAGTAGATTGGAATACTTTACAAGTCACTTTTCCTTATCTGTAGTCTCAATACAACCTTTCAGAGAAGATGATCAAGCAGCCTGTCTGAGTTCTATATTTTCTGGAGGATGTGTGTGTATACTTTTGCATGAACATATGTAAACATTATGTAAATTTCAGCTTGTTGACTATTTGGTTGACTATGGCTTCTGTTGATGGGTGTTAGCTGGTTGTCATTACGTTCATGTTCACACATCCTGATCAGGTTATCTCCTGATAAGTTTTCTTGTCTTGGTTGCTTCATGCCCTCATTATGACTCTTTTAATTTGCTTGTGAAGATGCTGGTTCATAAATGCTTGAGCTAAAATGGCAGAAAGAAATCTCATATCAACCCCTAGCTTTACATGCAGTAACCTGTGCACCTTATCTACATGTATTTGCAGTGATATGGCTCTCTTTTCTGATTTATGCACCCTATGGTTGTTGTCCTTTTAGTTATTTACAAGTAGGATCGCCCATACCTTACATGATTATTCTGCCCTTTCATGGACAGGATGCTACTGAAAATGATGAATTTGATGAGAAGAGCAACCAGTTGGAACTGAGTTCTGAGATTGCGAAAGATGCATACTGCCCACCATTTTTACGACCTATAAACCTTGTGGCATCAGAGTCAAGCTCAACAGAGCCGCTAGTGTCTGCTTCTCAGTCTCCAGCTTGAGTATTTTCTCTCTACCTTTTGAATATATCATTTTTGAGATCAAAAGAACATTTTATAAAGTAGATTTCCTTTATGGAACTCTCCTTGCAGGCTGCACTCTATCCTCTTCCACTTAATTCTGATAGAAGTGACTGCTGGGGCGTCAACTGGCAGGAAAATGAGGCACCTAAATCGTGCATAGATATAAGAGTAATTGTTTTCACCCCAGTATTTGATTCAGACATTTCTTTTGTGTGTGAATTCAGGGATTTTTTTTTTTTTTTTTTTTTGGTGAAAGTAAGAAATTATATTGAGCTTTAACCAACTATACAAGAGGGGTCACGGCACCAGAAACTTACACTCAAGATGACAAGGAGTCAAAGCGAGTGGAAGGGTGCCGCGACGAAAAAGGAAACAGGCAACAACGGCAAAGCAAGCAGCCCGCAGTACTCAAAAGAAGAGGAAGAGCAGCCAAAACAGTGGCAAACCAAGCTAACACAGCCAAAAACAAAGAGGGCAACGCAGCTTTTTTCCCCTTTTTCCGGGGAACAGGGATTTTTAGTTCATCCTTTATTCTCGAACTTGACCATCACCTTTTTTCCCCTTTTTCCGGGGCCATACGCACTTGACCTCCACCCTATTGTGTGATATATTCCATGCGGATTGGCAACTGATAGGATCTGGCATCAGTTGGTCAAAGCAGCAGATTTAAAGCCTCGAATATGAACGGACTCAAAAGTACCAGCATTCAGACTTTGAGTGTCATGATAAAATTTGACACAAGGTTCAACTTCTTGGAAGGGCCGAACGCCAGAGCGACGGGTGAAGACACAATTTTTTCGCCTCGACGTTTCTCTGAGTAACTTTCTGAAATACTTTGCATGTTGGATGCCTTAAAGTGGAGCAGAGATTTCTCTTGGCTACTACATTTATTAGAATTTCTCCACGAGAAAGTTGAGGAATCTCTTTTGCCAGATCTGGTTTCTAGGAATTCTATCCCTTAGTTTGACACAATGGAACAAGATGTAGAGATGGACTACAGATTGATGCATTAGAAACCTGTTGTTTGGTGATGCCATGGTAAAACAGATATCCTGATGACGAATTTGATTAGTTGATAATACAAACCTCCTTTGGAAAAAACCAAAAAAAAAAGGATAAAGGGAATGCCACAACGAATTAGGAGTAATGCACAAACAATTGGTCGAGCACACTGCAGAAGGCGCGTAAATACATGAGCGAATTTTCAATATCAAAACAAGCACACTTGAGCCAGGACACACAAGCAGGGAAGAATGGAACTTATATTTTTGCTCCAAGCAACGTCAACAAGAAATCTTTGTAATCTCCCGAAGTATCGCCGATGACGGCGCTGTCTAGGCTGCTGTTATACATGTTGTTGTATTCCCCCTGACCTTCATCAAGTCAATTTCAGCTCGGGTTATGATGGCTCTGGTGAGCGAATCTTCATCTGTGCCGAGCCCGATTATGGAATTTCTGACCACCTGGTGATATTTAAGGATCAAAGATCACTACTTCTTGAGCAGAAGCTATTGAAGTATGTAGACTAGAAAATCGAGCGCACATTTAACAAGTTCAGATGCTTTATTTCACATTCCATGGGCTAAAATTCTTCAAAAGCCACAGCAGGTCAAGTTTTATAATACCATAAGCAGTTGCCTGAGATGGCCAAGACAATATGGTTGTAGACATGACCAGAATTCAGGATGTGGTGGCTTAGTGCCTGTTTGGTAAAAAAATAGTGCATGATTTTGATTTTTTGTTTTTGGGAGCAATTTGAGAACAGAATCGTGTTTAGTAAAATTTTTGTTCTCGAGAACAAATTTCTATTTTTTTTTTCCCGAAATTAGATTTGGAACAGAATCAAGAATAAAAAAAAAAAAAAAAAAAAGTTGATTTTTGTTCCTAACAAATCTAAGAATCAAAACGAACTCTTTTCTTCTTCTTCTTCTCTTTTTTTTTTCTTCTTTATCGACCCCATCCCGCGGTTGCCGTCCGCCACCGCCGCCACCGTCCGCAAGAACCGGTTCGGCGAACCCGATGGCCGACGAGCTCGCCGGGTGAGGCCCGCCCGGCCCCAACGAGGCCCGCCCAACTGCCGGTGAGGCTCGGCCGATGAGGGCTCGGCCGACGAGGGCCGACGACCAGCCACAAGAAGAAGAAGAAAAAAGAATAGGAAGAAAAAAAAAAAAAAAAAAAAAAAAAAGTAAAAAAATTATTTAAAAATTAAAAAAAATTGATTTGAAACATAATCAATAAGACGGTACTAAACGCATTTATTCCAGAATCAGAAATTTTGGACAATTACCAAATGGCTTAAAATGTTTAGAAATTGTTCCCGGGAACAAAATAAAAAAGAATCATTTATGATTAGAATCTGTTCCCGGAAATAGAATCGTTACCAAACGCGCCCTTACTGGCTCGTAAGAATTCGAATTTAACAGAAAACCGCACCCATATCCAACACTCAAGGGAATGTGAACTGTGTCGCACGATCATGTCTCCAAGTCTTATTATATTCTCTTTTATGCCACCATAAATGATTGCCGGATCTTTAACACCCTGACACCGGATGATTGGCAGGGGATTACGAAACTGACCTCTGCGAAGTGTCTCTCGGGGCAATCTAGGCAACGTACTATCACTCCTAGCAGAGATTCCAGATCACCCTTCCCGCAGCTCTTGATATCCTGAGTGACGCAAGACATCCAGATAAACTCTTCAAAAAGAAAAATAAAAAGAAACAAAGGATTTTGCGATGAGTTAGACATGTAAATACTAGACCTCGTCAACAGAACTCCCGTAGTTCTGCTCGTAGCATTGGAAAGTTGCTCGGAGCTGAAAGATGTTCCTAGTGCCAAGAACCCACAAAACAGAATCTTGATCCAATTGCTTCCTTTCAATTGCTTCGTGCAGCAGTGCTGCTTCTGAATTAGCAACATCCATATTTACCACTTCCTTATCATATCTATAGGGGCTCACCAATCCTACAAGGGTCTGCAGGAGCAGAGACATTGCAAATTATGAGGAAACTCTGAAATTGGAGCTGCTAGATGGAGGTGAACTTATACCGAGTCATACTGAAATGTAGAGGGTACTCAATGCGAAGAACTTCCCACTTTTACCATACCGTTGAGTATGTATTGGACCCTTGCTCCTAAGTAAGCCTTAGTAGAACAATTCAAAGTTTGACTCAAACATCAGCTGAAGGCCATGGACGTGCGCCAGAAATGAAGCATTCACTAGAGCAAACAGAACTAGAATTTGATATGTTCTAAATTATATTTTCTAGAATAGAAGTTAGAATTGTTTTGGGACCAGATAACAACTTTTAATTTCTGTAATCAAGTTAAAAAAAAAAAAACAGCTAGCAACTGAGTAGCAATTTTCCTTATCCTCTTCAGTTGTAATCGAGCATTATGAATACAGTGATCTGATATTATTTTAGGATTATAGCCTTTCATATGGTTACTCAATGGCAATTTCAAAGTAGCATCCCAAACTGCGGCAGGTTTATACTTTTTCCTGAAAATGGCCAATTAATACAAATTTCTTCTGGCAAACGAATTGTGCATGAAAGAAAAAAGTTCCTTTCGACTGCAAAACCTACATATAGATGTTTGACACCATTCTAAAGAAGTGTTATCTAAGCATTTACCTTTCGGAAGGGTAAAGATATTGTTGACAAGATGTCTTCCTCCAGTGAGCAATCATAGAGGGAACAGTAGGCCTGCCTTACGGCAATCAAATGGTGGGGAGATGTTGTGCATGCGATCTCAACAATCGGAAGTAGGTGGTTTATGCCTTTCCTTTTAGTCTGCAAGGCCTCCTTTGCCAATCTGGCATCCCTCTCTGGAGGATCATATGTCCAAAAGATCACTGCTTTCTGAAAGAAACCAACCAATTACAGCACTCATATTGCCATATCGACGATATCACTTCAAATTTCTAGGTGAAGCTAAAGACACGAAGACAGATTACTTGATGAGCATATCAAGTTTAATGATTGATAAGAAGTGTATATGAACAGAACACTGCAAAGAATATGACTAACGTACTCCGAAATCGCCAGAGAGTTCAGAATAAAGACTGTCGACAAGGGATTTGTTATAAAGCTGCTGATAAGTCTCCCTGATTAGCCTCCTCTGACTTGCATTCCTGTGTCCTAATACCCAAATGATCGCCTTCTCATCCGTTCCCCATCCTACACCCATCAGCCAATCCTCAGCTTATTTCAAAAGTATCTCTGAATCAATAAAGAAAAGCAAGACAAAGCAGGAAAAATGCTCATCAGTGCACGCAAGCGACGGCACGAAACGAAAAATGGGCGCGAACATGAGAGGATCCGACAAGTCTTTCACTGTAATAAGAAAAACCGAACTGGCTTCATCATCGTTCGTTTTCAGGGCGGCGCCAATTGCCGCCATCTGGAGAACGTGGTCGAGAGATGGAGCACAGTCCAAACGGAAAACACTCATCCGATCATCTTCCATCACTACGAGAAGTCGAAACTCACAAACCAAATAGCCGGAGATGCAGAACCACCTCAACCTCAACCGGAAAACGACAAGCGCTAAATCAGGAACAACCGGAGTCTCGGAGAAGGAGAACGAGAAAACTTGGCCAAAAAACATCGTCAGCGGGTGGTCGAGAGAGAGAGAGAGAGGACCTTCGAAAGCCTTCCAGAGCCTCTGGCAGTCGTCGGAGGGGGAGGGGACGACGTCCGGGACCCTGAGCGTGGCCATGCCGGTCGCCGGCGGGAACCTGCCGGGGGAGCGCCTCGGGAAGCAGCGGAGGAGGCAGGAGCAGCGGCGTCCGATCGAGGATCTCAGCTGCAGCTTAGCTAGGTACGCCTTGATGCTCCTCCTCCTCCTCCTCGGCCGTCGCCGCGTTCTGCTCCCCGCGCTCTTCCGCCTCAGCGCTTCCGTTTCGGTTTCTGTTTCGGTTTCGTCTCCTTCGCGAGCTGTTTCCTGCTCCATAAGCCTTAACCGTCGCTGGAATAAAGGAGCTTTCGTCTTTCTCTCTTCCGGATTTTTTTATTCCCATTTTCACTCCCTTAAATGTGTGAAAGCTTTCAATTTACGTCATTTTTCGTCACGAGGGTCGCGATTACTTAGTATTTGCGCTTTCGTCCCCCGGCGCTTTTTGCAACGAGGACCTTG
Organism: Eucalyptus marginata; assembly: GCA_014182565.1. Lineage (NCBI taxonomy): Eukaryota > Viridiplantae > Streptophyta > Magnoliopsida > Myrtales > Myrtaceae > Eucalyptus > Eucalyptus marginata. The sequence continues at coordinate 45,480,123 of CM024591.1, forward strand.
TCTTTTGTGTTTTATCTGAATATCATCGTCCTTTGAAAATTTGGAGCTTTTCTATTTCATTGCCCCATCCAGAAATTCTGGACTCCATCCTCGACCAATGTGCGGTTTCCTGGACCTTCTCTTTATGAAGATAGTTGGATACTGCAAACATAATCTTAATTTTTATAATTGTCAAATGTGAAATCTTGTGCTACTTTCTTATAACTTATATTCTTAGCTCAGTTGGGTTGTACCTTGTATCAATTTTTATAAAACCGTGTACCAGTGCCGTTGATAAAGCAATAGGTCATGGAATTCAGATCGTGAAAACAAATAAAGCAACTAAATGTCATATGCATTACTTGGATCGTCGTGTACACGATGATCATCTGCTTCACCATCAGCAATCATTTTCTAGATGTAAATATGTCAGTCGACCGAATAATGGAGAAGGCCTCCAGCTCATGCATGGACCACCTTCGTCCACGCACGTCGGACTCAAGTGGATAAGCATCAAACGAGGATCCGATGCTGCAACAATCATTCTTGAAAGCTTCTTTCTTCTGGGCTCTATGTGAATGGATTCGCCCTCTGCCGTACCTAACGCACGACCAGCATGTAACACGCGTATTGCAGAACCGACGTGCTCGTATCCTCGTGTTTCAGCTGCTGTTAGATCATTCTAGTAAAACCCTAAAACAAGATCGTGTTCCACGATGACGCCCCCACGCACGACATCTGTCGCACGTAGAGCGAAAGAAACAAAAGCTGAGAATGACAACGCAAATGTAGAGCAGGGCTTTCCCCTATGTCCTCAGCATGTGCATAATAGCTAAGAACCAAGCACCGTCCATGCTTCTGATCGTTCATCTCCTTCCACACATGCAGTTCAGGTACGTGAAAGATTTTCATGAAATTACTCATCGCTTGCTTTCTGCAATTATTGCGATGATGGGCAAATATGAAAGCTGGGCATGCATGCGTGTCCGGATCTGCTTTGATTTCGTGGCTGGTCAGTGCGCTCGATCAGCAATGAATCGTCTCCGCGTGGCCGGCCATGTTTTCTGTAGATTATTATCAGATCGGTGGGCTCTTTAAAGTGTCCCCTTTCGTTTTCTTTCTCTAAGTTATCAGGACAATGCTCCATGATCACAAGAACGATCTGGAAAGTCAATCTTTACGACCCATCTTTATTCCCTAACATTTGATTAATCAGGCCGGATTTGATCCTGATCTTCATGACTTGGACAACGAGGCCAACCTGTTCCGTTCACAATCATTGATCTTTTTCTTTGCTTTCTGGAAAGTGGGAACCCTTCAAGGTCTTCTCCTTCTTTCTTTTCTTCCACACTTGGTTTGGCTACTTCTCCGTATGGACAGGGTTTGTCAGACATTACTAGCTAGGCCCTAGTACATTAATTACGCATTCATTCAAGGGTCAGCCGTGGAACCGTGTGGGGAACACGCTCATAAGTTGACAAGGACAAGCCCTTCTATTTGCATTTTCACACGTTTATCTGAACCAGATGTCGCACCTCAAGAAACTTTTTGTAGGTTTAGCTCATTGGTTTAGCAGAAGATGCATATCACGTCTTCAATGTCTAGTTCAGACGCAGCTGATATCAATCAATCTTGGCTGCAAAGAAACACATTCCATTCAAAACTCATCATAGTCAGTAACTTGTCTTCCGCAGATGCAACTACAATGGGACGAGGTATAGGAACTTTTAGGGAATCGTTGGGTATTACATGTGGTAATGTGCATTGAACCCCGCATTGCTAGCTGGTCTCTATGTTCATTAGGAACGAATAGGCTCATAGGCTCAATCCATTGATTCATGGTATAATTATCCAAAGAGTCATAAATTTATAATATGAATACTAAATGAATTCTAAATTTTTTATTTAGATAATTTAATTTTAAACGTTTTTTATGGTACCGGTATAAACATTCTTACATGGTATGATTGGTATTGATATAGATAATATTTGTAATTTTTAAAAAAAAATTCTAAATTTGTTTCATTTTTCATGTCAGTATCGGCTATGTAGTGTAAGAGGATTAGTATCCATGTTAGTAATTTCAAGTTAAAAATGATCAAAACCTAAAATGATTATATTGATAAATTGTTAAAAAATATATGATTAAATTTGTCAAATCAAATTATCATCGATATGATATATTTAAGATTTTCTTAGTAATTTTTCCGCCGATTCATACATGCAATTTATCTTTGCATATGTCAAAGACATTGTACTTCTTTTTAACCTCGGCCACAAACTTTATCTACCCCCTACTAAACTAGAGACTCACAAACTTTATGTAAAAATCGTTAGTATTCTACCCCCTACTAAACTAGAGACTCACACAACACTAATCCTAGACGATTCTAGGCTATCCTAGAAAGTTGGGTCCATATTTCAACAATCGCCCTATTGTATAGATGTCACATTTATCTCATGAGAATCATAATATAAGAGATGTGGTGCCCAACCCATTTCCATAACGTCGACTCAACCATATTTAATTTTTATTGCATAAGAAAGAAAGCTGGGGACAAGGCATGGCTGTCTTGGACCATCTCCATCATTTAATTCGCATGTTACTTGTCATGAGAAGGCAAGAAAAATCTGGTCTCATTTATTGCACCCCCTCTTCTTGATGTTCCTCAAAATGCAGGCCTGTAGGCCACAGTCCATCAAGAGCAAAAAGGAAAAAAAAAAATTTGTGAATTTACAAGGCTCGAATCGCCATTTTAGCGTGTATATATATAGTTTCTTCAAAATACAAATAAAAAGAACAATTGAATCGAATGCTGTGGATTGACCAAATGGTACGTCGACATTGGGAATTGAATGCTTCAATTGAATATCTTGCCATGTGCAATTTATGTAAAGACGTTATTATCGTGTCCATTATTAACTACGTATTCTCCCGATCATGCCAAAGGAAGGATAGTTGCATGGAAGGTCCCGAACCATGTAAAACTTAATTGAAATAGCATAGGAGCAATGGTTTTTTTGGGACAGAAACGCACAGTCAAGTTGGAGGGCTCACATGAATCGGAAGCTTCGTTTCGGGTGCGCATACAAGACACAAAAATGACATTGGTAGTAGGGGAGTGCAAAATTCGCCAACCTAGGGGGCCGATCTGTAAATCCATCGAAGCACGGGGGCATCACCGCAACTCAATCAATAAGTCCATTACATCTCTAGCTTTTTTTTTTTCTCTTAAAGCTAACCTTTTAATCCATAACATCTCAACGAACTTGCAACTCCCCCGCTCATTTAATGACACTCATTAATTATACACAAAATCAGTTTCATCTTTCCTCGGTCGCGAAAGATAAAATATGAAAAATCCGGAAATCCCAGGCAATGACGGAAATGACCTCGTGGGACCCCTATAAATACGGCAGCGACCCGGCGTCGAGACAATCGTCGTTGCATGATCATAAAACCCGGCACGAGAAAGCGAGGAGACGACAGCGACGAGGCGATGGCTCAGTCCGACGAACTCGAAGCTCTCACCAAAGCCTTCTCAGGTCTCACGTTCGAATGATGGATCGCTGGAGCGGTCGCATTCCTCGCGCGATCCAATCGTCTTCCTTTGAATTCTTGGTTTTTCTGTCGGCGTTGTTGTCGCCGTGTCCGATGTTTGATGTTTTTTTCCGGTTTCAGGACATGGAGTCGATGAGACGACGCTCATCGCGGTGTTGGGGAAGTCGCACCCGGAGAAGAGGAAGGCCTTCAGGAAGGGGAACCCGCACTTCTTCAAGGAGGACGAGAGAGCTTCGAGAGGTGGGATGATCACAGGATCAAGCTCCTCAAGCGTGAATTCATGCGATTCAAGGTAATCCCGAGTTCTTTCGCGACTCGGCTTGTCTGTCTGCCGCGTATCTTGTATGCATTTACTCCGTATGGTTTATGCGGCGTCCTAGAGTCCCACTTCTATCCTAGTGAAATCGTTCCTGGCCTCGAATGTCTGTAAGGGATGAATCGGTAGATAAAACTCGATGAAAAGGACATCGATTTTCTTATTTCCGAGAGACTGGAGTCGATTGTGAACGCGAGGGATAACTTGAAAGCATAATTTGATTCTTTTCTGGGATGGGAAAAGAACACTAGTGGCAATTTCAGAATTTGACATGTGCTCTGGCAAAATTATGCCCAGATATAGTTACAAGAAAAGGTTTTTGATGATTTGCTTTTGCCATGAATTGCTCGAGAAACTAACTGCTGTTGAATCATTTGACGGATGCTTCGATGAATCTCAGAATGCCGTGGTGCTCTGGGCCATGCATCCTTGGGAAAGAGACGCGCGACTCATGAAGGAAGCCTTGACAGAAGGTCCAGATTCTTATAATGTCCTTATAGAGGTCGCCTGCACGAGATCGTCGGAAGAGCTACTGGGAGCAAGAAGGGCTTACCACTCCCTCTTTGAGCACTCGGTCGAGGAGGAGGTCGCTTCCCACGTCCATGGCCCTGAACGCAAGGTGAGTAAATGCTCAGACCCGTGAAGATTGGAACATGTTTTTAGCATCTAGCTGAATGAATCTGAGTTGTTTCTGGTTAAAAACGCAGCTATTAGTGGCACTAGTCAGCGCATATCGGTATGAAGGGCCGAAGCTTAAGGAAGATACCGCGAAAGCTGAGGCAAAGACTATTTTAAATGTCATCAAGAGCGGTGAAAAGAAGACCGACGATGAAGAGGTCATAAGGATACTAACGACAAGAAGCAAGCTCCATCTTAAGGCAGTCTATAAAGATTACCAGGAAATCAGTGGCAGTAACCTTGATGAAGTAAGAAATTCGAGTCTTGTCGATCCTTTTGAAAGAGTTGTTTGATTGATAAATGTACGGAATTTCATGCCCTGTTCTTCTCTTTGTCTCAGGATCTTAAATCTGACTCGAGACTACAAGAGACGGTGCAATGCCTATGCACTCCTGAAAGATATTTTAGCCAGGTCATAGTTTGCCCGAGGCAATTGTCACTGCAGACTGCAGTTATGTGTCGACATATGCATCAAGTTTCTCGGATATTGAACGTCCTGCTTTTGATTGCAGGTTTTGGACTTGGCATTAAAGATTGATGCAGACAAAAGCACAAAGAAGGCATTGACTAGAGTAATTGTAACCCGAGCTGAGGTCGATGTAAAGGAGATCGATGAAGAGTTCAACAAGATGTACGGAGTTCGCTTGACCAAAAAGATTGAAGATACAGCTAACGGGAACTACAAGGATTTCTTGGTCACGTTGATAGCTAAAGGAGACTGATCCTGATTACAGAATCTGCCGGATCGATTGAGAGTGACTCGACTTTTGAGTCGTCCTGAAATTGTTGATGTGGTCGGGATGTTCCCTGATTTTGCTTGTTCCCTTCTTGAGCTCATTATATCTGAGCTTTCCTCGTGCTTGTATCTGTCTTCTGTAACCTGATAGAGAGTGTAATAAAATCCGGAGCCGAAAACCCTTCGAGTTGGTTTTCAGTTTTCACTAGAAAGTGATGAATTTGTTTGGACAACTTCATCTGCAAAAAGACTCGTTGTCCTGCAACTGTAACTTCTTTCCCTAATATACATTCCTAGGAGCCCACAAGCTTTATCCACCTCGGCCCAAGACAAGAGACGAAGAAGAAAGTTAACCATCCACTTCTTTTCCTCGGTAGGAAAAGAGAAGAAGAGAACCACTTCCTTGGCAACCTGTGAGAGTCAATAATGACAAGGTCAGCCTGGGATTACTGAAGACAAGTTGGAGGGTAGTTCAATTGTTCCACGACTAGAGGATTAGACTCATTCAATTAGTTTCGATATAATCTCGACTAAAACCGTCGATCCAGATAAGCAACTAACTGCGAACTTTCCCTAATGTTCTTGGCGAGGAGCGTGTAATGAGCCTTAACTTCCTTTGCTTCATTCCTCCTTCCTATTGTGTGGAGAAGCTCGACACAGCCATTTAGTTTGTCGACGGGAGAGCAGACCAGATGGTATCGACGACTTGTCAAGAGCAGACATGGCGTTATTCGACGTCCTTTGGTTAGGACATGCGAAAGGCAAAAAACATGCATTGATTCTCGAGAAAGACGTGTAAATGTGGTGGTGCTTCATCTTTAGCTTCGATTATTTCTCATGGTTTAGAGCAATCGGTAGAACATGTAATTTTTTGAAACTCAGAAAACTTTCATTCCGTTGCATCTTCTTCCTCTTCCTCTCTTTCTCATCACACTCGCACGCTCGTCGAACACTTCACGCAGCTCCGGTAATCATCATCACCAGACACCATCGACAACCACAACCAGCATCTCTTCCTTCGATCCTGAGCTTCTCTCTCACTGATGACACAGCCGCCACAAATGCTCAGCCTCAGCCGTCATTCCGTCCCTCTCGTTTTAACATACATTACTCTTAGCTGCGCTTGAGGTTCAAGCTCAAGCCATGGTGCAGCGCATTCTCTCTCATGGCCAGCACGGGAATCATTCTTCTTCGTCGTCGGAGATTGTAAGCGTGCGCAATTAGCTTTGTTTGAGCTCATTGATTGTTGTCGAGTGTCACAGTGCTCTGTTTCTAGTTCGAAAGATGGTTTCGCTCAAATTTTTTGAACGGAAAATCTACGACTCATTGTGTATCCATAACTCGCCATAAATCAAACGATGAGAGCATTGACAAAATTACCAACCATCTAGATGGCATTTATATCATGAAACCGATTAGAGAGACAGTAGAAAGGGCTCTATTGCTCTTGCTCAACATGGTCAGAAAAGGCTGCAACAACATGAAGAGAGAACTTGAGATCTTAACCATTAAAATGTGAAGGAACCCTCCTTTGTTTTTTATAGGTCACCTCCGAGGGTTATCATAACAAGTGCTTTCTCGACCACTCATCGTATAATATTTTTGTTTTGATAAAAAAATACGTTCGACTTTCAAAACATCGAATACGCGTTACATAAGAAAAGTTAATGCATTCGACGCAATGTAATGTAACCCTTTTGTCGATTATTCAACGGACGCCTCTTTTCTTATGATATGCGAGATTCGCGATACCATTCTTTTGGTTTAAGTAAGCATGGAGGGGATACTTTTAACGTGGAAGGTTCGAACGAGATGGGGAAGTACAATATCGAATCCAAAAGTGATAAAGGTGAGATGGGGGCCACTAGTGCTTTTGCGCATGATTTCTTAGAAAAGCAGTAAAAGCAAAAGGGGAAAGCAAATATCATGGGATTTGTCAAATGTCCGCGGCGTGTGTTTACCGACTGAATTTGCGATCCTGCCGTTCTGTCCACTCTCCTTTTACTCCGTCGTCAACAGAAGGAATTGATCATCGCGTGAACCGCACAAGCCGACCATTTCGAGTTGCCATCTTTCCATCATATGACTTCCCACAGGGAGAAAATTTCAGAGAGTTTTTCGGTAAGTGGGAACAACGGTGATGACAAGACTGGAGCTTGTCATGTTGCGAAGAATGTAACGTCGAACCACGTGGATTCGATTCAACGGTTAGCGCCAGATTTGAATGCAATGAATCTCGTGTTCAAATCACGCGCAGTTTTGGAGGCGATTAGGGATTTTGCGCCTTTGAAAATAGGTTTGCCCCCGCCTTCCGTTATGGTTTTACGAGAGGAGAGTAATGTCGAAAGAGAATATTCTTTATGAATCCTTTAATATGATCACAAACCAATAGTTTACCATCAGGATGAGAAAGTTATTTAAAATGGTTAATGTAAGTTAAGGCCGATATAAGCATATAGAAGAAAGAAAAATAAGGAGGCTACATAACGAATGCATTATCTATTTAGAAAAGTGTTAAGGATTACTAAAATCGATTTATAAAGTGATGTGTCATATTGTTATTAGAGTCTAAACACGACTCGTTTGATAAGTGGTCACTTACAATCGGACAATTATTTAGCTACATGATCAGAGATTTGAGTAGTATCTTTTTACTTTTGTGCCATTGTCTTTTCTTATCTTTCCTTTTCAACAGACTTAACTCTGGCACGGCTGAGTCATCTTCTTTTTTTCTTTTGTAGACTCCAATTTGCGTTTCTTGGAGGTAAAGTAGCCAGCATAAAATGTAAACGTAATTTCCTGAGGACTTTTCATTATTCATTTACAAGAAGTCATCCTTTAAATATGGTCATTAATTATGTACACGATCCCCATATTTAATGTTTAAAAATAACTCTACTTCACAGGTAATTGACTTTTTCAATCCATTGGCAAGGCATGACCCCATTGGGCTACCGTGAGGTCGGCCTTGCCATGGCCGGGCAACACCGATGTCGTGGTGGCCCAGCAAAGCTTGAGCTGACAAGACTCGACCTTGCTGGGGCCCGGTGATGATTCGACAAGGTTGTCAACCATCTTTTGGCCGGTCACTGGCCATGGCCGAGGCCGGTGGTCGGCTAAAGGAAGAAGAAGAAGAAGAAGAAGAAAAGGAAAAGAAGAAAAGAAAAGAGAAAAGGCTTGATGGCCGATGCTGGCAATTGGTTGAGGGAGGTAGAAGAAGAAGTAAAGGAAAAGAAGAAAAGAAAAAGATAAAAGAAAAGAAAAGAAAATGCTTGATTTTGGAGATGTTCACGGGAACAAAGAAGTAATTTTTTTCTTTTTACCTTCTTGATTCTGTCCAAATCTATTCCCAAGAATAAAAACTAAACTAAATAGATTTTTGTTTTTTGTTTTTTTTTGTTTTTGTTTCAAGAAACAAAAAAAATAGAATCATGCACAGTTTGGTAATAGCCAACCCATCCGCTTCTTTTCTTGGTAGGAAGAGAGAAAAAGAGAAGCATTTTCCTAGCAACCTTTGAGAGTCAATAATGGTAAGGTCAGCTTGAGATTACTGAAGACAAGTTGGAGGGTAGTTCAATTGTTCCACGACACGACTAGTGGATTAGACTCATTCAATTAGTTTCGATATAATCTCGACTAAAACGGTCGATCCAGATAAGCAACTGACCGCAAACTTCCTTTGCTTCAAGCCCTCCTTCCTATCGTTCGGAGAAGCTTAACGCAGCCATTTAGCTTGTTGACGGGAGGGCAGACCAAATGGTATCGACGGCTTATCAAGAGGCAGACATGGCGTCGTTCGATGTCTTTTCTTTTGCTTAGGACATTGTCAAGGCCAAAACAGGAACGATTACTTCATCAACAGCGACGGGTGCTTCAACCCCAACCCGGCTCTGAAAACTCCCTGGCATCTTCTTCCTTTTCCTCTCTTTCTCATCACACACTCTAGCGCGCTTGTCAAACACTTCACGGAGCTCCAGTAGTCATCATCACCGCACACCATCAGCAGCAAGAACGACCAGCATCTCTCCCTTCAATCCCGAGTTTCTTTCTCACCGGCGACATGGCCGCCACAAAAGCTCAGCCTCAGTCATCATTCCTTCCCTCTCGTTTTAACTTACATTACTCTTAGTCGCGCTGGAGGTTCAAGCTCAAGCCATGGTGCAGCGAGGTCTCTCTCGTGGCCAGCACGGGGATCTTTCTTCTTCGTCAGAGATTGTTAAGTGTGCAGCAATTTGCTCTGTTTTTAACTTCCATTACTCTTTGAAACAGCGCTCTGTTTCTAGTTCGAAATATGGTTCGCTCAAAAGATCTCAACAGAAAATCTACAATTAATTGTGTATCCATAACTCGTCATAAATCTAAATTCCTAATCTTCTCTATTAGCCTTTGTGATTAAAAGAAGAGAGCATTAACAAAATTACCAACCGTCTATATGGCATTATCATTACCAAAGCGATTAGAGAGACGGTAGAAACGGCGCTGTTACTCTTGGTCAACATGGTCAGAAAAGGCAGCAATAACTTGAAGAGAGAACTTGAGATCTCAACTATGAAAATGTGAAGGGACCCTCCTCTCTTTTTTTTCTAAGTCACCTCTAGGATTATAATAACAAGTGCTTCCTCGACCGCTCATCATATGTTATTTGTGTTTTGATAAAAAAAATATGATCGACTTTCAAAACATCGAATATGTTTTGAAAGTTACATAAGAAAAAGTCACACATTCGGCTCAATGTGATACACCCTTTTGTCGATTACTCAACGGGCACCTCTTTTCTTATCATATGTGTGATTTTCTCGATGTTAATAAATTCGGTATATCATTCTTTTGGGTTAAGTATGTATAAAGGGGACACTTTTAACGTGGGAAGGAGATGGGACAAGTACAATATGGAATCCGAAAGCGAGATAGGTGAGATGACTTTTAGCGCTTTTGGCGCAGCACTAGTTAGAAAAGCAGTAAAAAGCAAAAGGAGGGAACAATTACGATGGATTCGTCAAATGTCCGCGCATGTGTTTACTGACTAAACCATCGATCCTGCCGTCTGTCCGCTCCCCGTTTCCTCCTCTGTCGTCAACGAAAGGAATCGATGTCTCCCCCTCGTCTCATGCTGTCGCCCGGCGTGAACCGCACACGCCGACCATTTCTCTTCGCCATCTCTCATCATGTGCCTTCCCCTCGGGAGAAAATTCAGGGGAACAACGGGGATGACAAGGTGCGAAGGATGTAAGGTCGAACCGCGTGGATTCGATTTAATGGTTAGGCCCCTCATTCGAAAGCAATGGATTGAATCACATGCATTTCGAAAGGTATGTTGGGGTTTCGCAGCTCCGGAAATGGGATCGCACCGACAAGATATCATTGGCTAGATGAATAAAGCATGCTGACACGAACGCATTGAAGAAAGAAAAGTAAGGATACTACAAAACGAATGCATCACCTACTTAGAAAACTATAAGTGTTAAAAGGATTACTAAAATTGATTTACAAAGTTGATTTGTTAAGTGTTGTGTTGTATTATTATTAGTGTCTAAATACGACTTGTCCAATGAGTGGTCACCTACAACTGAGCATTATTTAGTAAGATCAGAGATCTCAATAGTACCTACATGCTAGTTACTTTTTCGCCCCTATCTTATTTTTCCTTTTCAATAGACTTATATCTAGCAACACTGAGTCATCTTTCTATTTTTTTAAACTCCAATCTCTTTTTATTTTTCACGGCCCAACACAACAAACAAGAAGAAAGTTAATGGTGCGTTTGGTTTGGTGACCATTTTGTTTTTGGGAACAATTTTTGTTCAGCTATGGTATTTTTTTTTTATTCTATTCCTATTTTCTGATTTAGTTCTTCGATGAGTTTCTAAGTATTTGAAGGTGTTTGGTAATTGTTAAAAATTTCTATTCTCAAAATATAAATGCGTTTGGTACGACTTTCGGATTTTTTTGTGACTTAGAATTTCTTTTAATTTTTAAATAATTTTATCACATTTTTCTCTTTTATTTTCTTCTTTTCCTTTTCTTTTTCTTCTTCTTCCTTTATACTAGTGACCTTGTTGGAGCGTCGCGGACCCCCATTGAGGTTGACCTCACCCAACACTTGTGAGGGTTGTCCTCGCTGGGCCATTGTGAGGTTGGCCTCGCCATGTAACATCGACCTCACGATGGTCGGTGAGGCTCCGACGAGGTTGCCGGCCGGTCGATGACTGGTTAAAGGAACAAGAAGAAGAAGAAAAAAAGAACAAAAGAAAAAAGAGAAATGCAAAGAGAGAAAAAAAGAAAAATGCTTGATTCTGGAGTTGTTCTTGATAACAGAGAAACAACTTTTTTTTTAGTTTTTAATGCCATTTCAAGTTTATTCCCAAAAACAAAAAAGTTTACAAATGGATTTCTATTCTTTTTTTGTTTCGAGGAACAAAAAATAGAATTAGGCATTGTTTAGCATGTTATCAAATGAGCCATAACCCATTAGCTTATTTTCCTAGTTGGAAAAGAGAAAAAGAGAACTACTTCCTTAGCAACCTTTGAGAGTCAATAATGGCAAGGTCATCTTGAGATTAGTGAAGACAAGTTGGAGGGTATTTCAATTGTTCCATGACTAGTGGATTAGACTCATTCAACTAGTTTCAATATAACCTCGACTAAAACCATCAATCTAGATAAGCAACTAACTGGCCTCACCCGCCACAAACGAGGCCTGACTAGGCTAGGGCAAGCCCCGGCAAGGGAAGCCTTCGCCCAAGTGCGGCTCGACAATGGCTCCCTTCAACTAGGCTAGATTTGGCAAGCCCTCACCCAAGCTAGGGCAGCCTCATTGGGCGTCAGTTTGGATCAACCAGTGGCCGGCCATTGGCAAAAGGAAAATAAAAAAAAAAAAAAAGGAAAAAGAAGAAGATAAAAATAGAAATTCAAAAAATATTAAAATTTTATTAAAATTTGATTATGTCAATGCCGGCGGTTCTACGTGGCACCACCGGTGTCCATGTCAGCATTTTCGGGCTAAATTAGGTGGATAAACTCAATTGGTAAGAAATGAAAAGATTTATGATTAAATTGACAAAATTAAAAAGGTTTAAGACTGAATTGGAAAAAAAATAATAGATTTGAGACTTTTTGGATAATTTTCACTCCACTCTTTCTTATCACACTCGCACCCTTACAACAACCAGCATCTCTTCCTTCAATCCCGAGCTTCTCTCTCGCCGACGACACAGCCACCACAAAAGCTCAGCCTCAACCATCATTCCTTCCCTCTCATTTTAACTTTTTGGCTCTTAGCCGCACTGGAGGTTCGGGCTCCAGCCACGGTGCAGCGAGGTCTCTCTCATGGCCAGCACGAGGATTATTCTTCTTCGTCGTCCGAGGTTGTCTGTGTGCGGCAATTTTCTCTGTTTTAACTTCCATTATTCTTAGAAATAGCGCTCTTTCCAGTTTGAAATATGGTATAGCTCAAATTATTTGAAAAGAAAATCTGCAACTAATCGTGCATCCGTAACACGGTATGAATCCAAATTCCTAATTTTCTCTATAAGCCTTTGTGATTTAAAAGATGAAAGCATCGACAAAATTGCCAACCCTCTACTCAGGCTGGCATCTATGTTATGAAACCGATTAGAAAGATGGTAAAAAGCACGCTATTACTCTTGGTCGACATGGTCAGAGAAAGCGGCAATAACATGAAGAAAGAACTTGTGACCTCAACTATTAAATTGTGAAGGAACCCTCCTTTGTTTTTATAAGTCACCTCCAAGAATTATAATAACAAGTGCTTTATCTACCACTTGTCGTATGTTATTTGTGTTTTGATAAAAAATATAGTATATATTTGACTTCTAAAACATCGATTTCGCATTACATAAGAAAAATTAATGCATTTGACGCAATATAATATATCCTTTTGTCGATTGCTCAATGAGCGCCGCTTTCACGATGTTAAATATTGGGTATACCTTTCTTTTGGATTAAGTATGTATAAAAGGGACACTTTTAACGTGGAAGGTTCGAAGGAGATGGGGCAAGTACAACATGGATTCCAAAAGGGAGGTAGGTGAGATGAGCACTACTAGCGCTTTTGTGTATATGACTAGTTTGAAAGCAGTAAGAGCAAAAGGAGAGAGCAGTTACGATGGATTCGTCAAATGTCCGCGCATGTGTTTACTGACTGAACTGGTGATCCTGCCGTCCTGTCCACTCCCTTTTACTCCTCTGTCGTCCACGAAAGGAATTGACCTCTCCCCGTTCTCATTCTGTCGCCCGGTGTGAACCGCGTAAACCGACCATTTCTCTTTGGTCAGTGGGAGCAACGGGGATGACAAGATGGGGCTTTTGACATGTTGCGAAGGACGTTGTGAAGAGCCGCGTGGGTTCGATTCAATGGTTAGCATCTGATTTGAATGTAACGGATCTCGTACTTGAATCACATTTCAAGCATTTCAAGGGCGACTGGGAATTTCGTGAATCAAGAAATGGGATCACCCTTGGCCTTCCGTTATGGTTTTAATTGACTTGAGTAATATCGAAGGAGAATATCCTTCATGACTCCTTTAATATGAACACAAACTAACAGCTTACCATCGATTGGACGAAGAAAGTGATTTAGAATGGTTAATGTAAGTTAATGCCGATATAAATACATAGAAGACAAAGAAATAAGGAGGCTACAAAACGAATGCATTATCTATTTGGACAAGTGTTAAGAATTACTAAAATTGATTTACAAACTTGATTTATTAAGTGATGTATCGTATTATTATTAAAGTCTAAATATAATTCATTTAATAAGTGGTAGTTTTTCAATCGGACAATTATTTAGTTACATGATCAGAGATCTAAATAGTATCTATTTGCTTTTGTGCCCTTGTCTTTCCTTATCTTTCCTTTTCAAAGAGAAAATATTTAGTAGTTTCAAAGCACCACATTAGCTGTTGATGGCCATGGATGGCCACATTTGGAGAGCCATCTGTGTCACCATCATCGGCCATGGTGGCTTGTTCGAGGTGAGTGCTTTGGATGAACGGGGAAGACGAAGCCACATAGAACAATTCTGCATCAATTTAAATTAATTTAATCCTAGACACATGTAAATTTTGAAGTGGATACAAAGGAAAAAATGAGTGCCACATCAGCTGCTGATGTGGCAGTTTGAAACCATTGAATTTTTTCCTCATTTTCAACAGACTTACCTCGGGCACTGTTGAGTCATCTTTCCATCATATGACTTCCCACGGGAAGGAAATTCAGTGATTTTTTTGGTAAGTGGGAACAACGGGGATGACAAGATGGGGCTCATTTCATGTTGCCAAGGATGTAACGTTGAATTGCGTGGATTCGATTCAATGGTTGTTAGGACCTGATTTGGATGCAACAGATCTTGTACTCGATTCACCATATTTCTAGAGGTGATTGGAAATTTCGCGACTGGAAAAATGGGATCGCCCCTGACCTTACGTTATAGTTTTACGTGACTTGACTAACATTGAAGATGAATATTCTTCATGACTTCTTTAGTATGAACACAGAGCAATAGCTTACCATCGATTGGACGGACGAAGAAAGTGATTTAGAATGATCAATGTAAGCTAATATCGATATAGACACACAGAAGAAAAAGAAATAAAGAGGCTAAAAAACAAATGAATTATCTATTTAGAAAAGTGTTAAGAATTACTAAAATTTATTTACAAAATTTATTTATTAAGTGATGTGTCGTATTATTATCAAAGTCTAAATACGACTCGTTTAATAAGTGATCACTTTATAATCGGACAATTATTTAGTTACGTAATGTGAGATTGAATAGTTTCTATTTGCTTTTGTGCCCTTGTCTTTTAGTATCTTTCCTTATCAACCAACTGACCCCTGGCACTACTGAGGCATCTCTCCATCGTACGACTTCCCACGGGAAGGAAATTCAAAGATTTTTTTGGTAAGTGGGAACAACGGGGATGACAAGTGACAACTACGAGACGGGCTCTTGTCATGTTGCGAAGAATGTAACGTTGAACCGCGTGGATGAGATTTAGTAGTTAGGCCCCTCATTCGAATCACACGCGTTTCGAAAGGCATTTTGGGATTTTGCGACTCGGGGAATGAGATTGCCCCACCTTCTGTTACGATTTTCCATGACTTTAGTAATATTGAAAGAAAATATTTTTCGTGAGTCCTTTATTATGAACAAAAGGCGACAAAATGTCATCGGTTAGACGAATAAAGTATGCTGATACAAACGCATAGAAGAAAGAAAAATAAGGATGATACGAAACAAATGCATTATCTATTTATAAAACTAAAAGTGTTAAAGATTACTAAAATTGATTTATTAAGTAATGTGTCATATTATTGTTAGTATCTAAATATGACCCGTCCAATTAGTGGTCACTTATAGCTAAATATTATTTTGTAAGATCAGAGATTCGAATAGTATCCATTTGCTAGTTGCTTTTTTGCCCTTATCTTATATTTTCTTTTCAATAGGCTTACCTGTAGCATTATGGAGTCATCTTTTTGTTTTGTTAGACTCCAATTTTTTTTTTCTTGGCCCAAGACAATAAATAAGAAGAAAGTTAAGAGTGCATTTCATAACCATTTTGCTCTCAGAAATTATTTCTACTCATAAATGATTTCTTTTTATTCTGTTCCCTTATTAGTTTCTAAGTATTTAAAGGCATTATCAAATTATCCAAAATTTTTATTCTCGAATAAAATGCGTTTAGTACGACCTCTAAATTTTTTTTTAATTTAGTATTTCTTTTAACTTTTTAATAGTTATTACATTTTTCTCTTTTTTTTTTTTTTTTTTTTTTTTTCCTTTTCTTCTTCTTCTTCTTCTTCTTCTTCTTCTTCTTCTTCTTCTTCCTCCTTTAGTCGGTCGCCAACCTCGGCGAGGCTCGACCTCACTAGGCTACTGCGAGGTTGACCTCACTATGACTGGGCAATGTCGACCTCGTGATGGCCCGACAAAACTCAAGCTAATGAGGCTCAGCCTCACTGGGGGGGGGGGCAATGCTCTGACAAGGTTGCCGGTGGCCAACTAAAGGAAGAAGAGGAATAAGAAAAGGAAAAGAAGAAAAGAAAATGCTTGATTCTAGAGTTGTTCTCCTGAACAAAGAAACAACTTGTTTTTACTTCTTGATTTTGCTCTAAATCTATTTTGGGAACGAAAACCTTACCAAATGGATTATTATTATTATTTTTGGTTCCGAGGAGCAAAAAAAATAAAATTAGGCACTGTTTGGCACATTACTAAACATGCCCTAACTCATCGGCTTCTCTTCCTGGTAGGAAAAGAGAAAAAGAGAACCACTTCCTTAGCAACCTTTGAGAGTCAATAATGGCAAGATCAACTTGAGATCACTGAAGACAAGTGGGAGGGTAGTTCAAGAAAATGCTTAATTCTAGAGTTATTCTTCGGAACAAAGAAACAACTTGTTTTTATTTCTTGATTTTATTCCAAATTTATTTGGGGGAAAAAAACTATACCAAGCGGATTTTTATTCTTTTTTTGGTTCCGGAGAGCAAAAAAATAAAATAAAATCAGGTATCATTTGACACGTTACCAAACAGGCCCTAATTCATCGGCTTCTTTTCCTTGTAGGAAAAGAGAAAAAGAGAACCACCTCCTTAGCAACCTTTGAGAGTCAATACCAGCAGGTCAGCTTGAGATTACCGAAGACAAGTTAGAGGGTAGTTCAATTGTTCCACGACACGACTAGTGGATTAGACTCATTCAATTAGTTTCGATATAATCTCGACTAAAACCGTCGCGATCCAGACAAGCAACTAACCGCAAACTCTTTCCCTAACGTTATCGTAAAGGCAGGAGCATTTAATGAGCCTAAACTCGATGCAGCCATTTAGTTTGTGGACGGGAGGGTGGACCAAACGGTATTGACGGCCCGTCGAGAGCAGACACGGCATCATTCGACGCCTTTTTCTTCTGCTTAGGACATTGGAAAGGCAAAAGCAGAGACGGTTACTTCAACAACAGCGACGGGTGCATCAACCCCAACCCGTCTCCGGAAACTCCCTCGCATCTTCTTCCTCTTCCGCTCTTCCTCATCACACTCGCACCCTTACGACAACCAGCGTCTCAACCTTCAATCCCAAGCTCCTCTCTCACTGACGAGGTCTCTCTCATGGCCAGCACGGGGATCATTCTTCTTCGTCGTCCGAGATTGTATGTGTGCCGCAATTTGCTCTGTTTTAACTTCCATTACCCTTAGAAACAGCGCTCTGTTTATAGTTCGAAAGATGGCTTCCCTCGAATTGTTTGAACAGAAAATGTACGACTAATCGTGTATCCTTAACTCGTCATGAATCCAAACCCCTAATCTTCTCTATTGGCCTCTGTGATTCAAAAGATGAGAGCATTGACAAGATTACCAACCATCTAGATGGCATTTATATTATGAAACCGATTAGAGATGGTAGAAACCACGCCATTACTCTTGGCCAACATGGTCAGAAAAGGCAACGATAACCTGAAGAGAGAACTTGTAACCTCAACTGTTAAAATGTGAAGGAACCCTCTTTTCTTTTTTCTTAAGTCACCTCCGAGAGAGTTATAATAGCGAGTGCTTCGTTGATCGCTTGTCATATGTTATTTGTGTTTTGATAATAAAAAAAAAATATGTTTGACTTTCGAAACATCGATTCCACGTTACATAAGAAAAATTAATGCATTTGACGCAATATAATATACCCTTTTGTTGATCACTCAACGGGCACCGCTCTTCTTATCATATGCGTGATTCGCGATGTTAAATATTGGGTATACCTTTCTTTTAGATTAAGTATGTATAAAGCGGACACTTTTAACGTGGAAGGTTCGAAGGAGATGGGCAAGTACAACGTGGATTCCAAAAGGGAGAAACGTGAGACGGGGACTGCCAGTGCTGCTTTTGCGCGTCACTAGTTTGAAGGCAGTAAAAGCAAAAGGAGAGAGCAGTTACGATGGATTCGTCAAATGTCCGAGCCATGTGTTTGCTGACTAAACTATCGGTCCTGCCGTTCTGTCCACTCCCCTTTTACTCCTCTGTCGTCCACGAAAGGAATTGATCTCTCCCCGTTCTCATTCTGTCGCACGGTGTGAACCGCGCAAACTGACCATTTCTCTTTGGTAAGTGGGAACAACGGGGATGATAAGACAGGGGCTCTTGTCATGTTGCGAAGGATGTTGCGAAGGACCGCGTGGATTCAATTCAATGGTTAGCATCTGACTTGAATGTAACGGATCTCATACTCGAATCATGAGCATTTCAAGAGGCGACTGGGGATTTCGCGACTCAAAAAATGGGATCACCTCTGGTCTTCTGTTATGGTTTTACATGACTTGAGTAATATTGAAAGAGAGTATCCTTCATGACTCCTTTAATATGAATGCAAACCAACAGCTTACCATCCATTGGACGAAGAAAGTGATTTATAATGGTTAATGTAAGTTAATGCCCATATAAATACATAGAAGAATAGGAAAAAAGGAGGCTACAAAATGAATGCATTATCTATTTAGACAAGTGTTAAGAATTACTAAAATTGATCTACAAAATTGATTTATTAAGTGATGTATCGTATTATTATTAAAGTCTAAATATAACTCATTGAATAAGTGGTCGTTTTACAATCAGCCAATTATTTAGTTATATGATCAGAGATCTGAATAGTATCTATTTGCTTTTGTGCCCTTATCTTTCATTTTCCTTTTCAATGAGAAAATATTCAGTAGTTTCAAAGCGCCACATCAATTGCTAATGTGGTGAACATTTTTACCTCACATCTAGTCATATTTTGACACGTGTCTATTGACATGTAATTTAAAAAAAAAAAATCTTATTGCTCCTCCGGCCATGGACATCAGACTAGCCGCCGGCCACCCGTGAACACCGCAGCTCGGAGGTCGGGCCTCCAAATCTAGCTAAGTCGTGGCCTTGAAGCGGCACTGATGTAGTCTATTTTCACTTTGCCTCGAGCTTGTCCTTGGCCGCCTCCAGATCTGGTCGAGTTCGACTTCATGCCGGAAATCGTCTGCCTCAAAACGGTTCGAGCTCAACGACTCCTCCATGGCCATCGAGATCCTGGTCACAACGTCAAGCTTGCTAGCCATAGAAGGCTGTCACCTTCAAATCCAGAGGCTCAATGGCAATGGAGGTCGAGCATTCAGATCTAGAATGTTGACATTGCGCCAGATCTAGCCATCGCGAAGGTCGCGACAGGACCTCGAGTTGCTGCGATGACCGCCGTTAGAAGTCATGGACAGGGAAAAAAAAAATGGCGCGTAACAAGAATGGAGACAAAAAACGAAAAAAAAAGAAGGAAGAAGCAGAACGGCGTGACACAAAAAAAAAAGAAATATTTTTTTACGAGCGACAACCAGATCTGGAGAGCCGACAGCGTCCCAGGGATGAGCGACGTCGATGAACCATGGACCAAGACACGTGTAAATTTTTGAGTGGATATAAAGAAAAAAATGAGTGCCACATCAATTACTGATGTGGCAGTTTGAAACAACTGAATATTTCCTCCTTTTCAACAGACTTACCTCTGGCACTGCTGAGTCATCTTTCCATCATATGGTGAAGTGGGAACAAACGGGGATGACAAGACAGGGGCTCTTGTCATGTTGCAAAGGATGTAACATCACGTTGGGTGGATTCTATTCGATGGTTTTTAGGACCCGATTTGGATGCAATGGATTACGTACTCGAAACACCGTATTTTTAAAAGGCGATTGGAGATTTTGCGACTGGAAAAATAGGTTACCATTGATTGGACACAAATCATTCATGACCTCTTTAGTGTGAACACAAATCAATAGCTTTCCATTGATTGCACGGATGAAGAAAGTGATTTAGAATGATTAATGTAAACTAATGTCGATATAAATATATAGAAGAAAAATAAATAAGACTAAAAAACAAATTTATCTATTTAGAAAAGTAAAATTTAAAATTGATTAACAAAATTTATTTATTAAGTGATGTGTTGTATTATTATTAAAGTCTAAATACAACTCCTTTAATAAGTGATCATTTTATAATCGGATAATTATTTAATTACACGATAAGAGATATGAATAGTACCTATTTGTTTTCGTGCCATTGTTTTTCCTCATCTCTCTATTTCAACGGACTTAACACTGGCGTTGCTGAGTCACCTTCTTCTTTTTCTTTGCGGACTGCAACTTGCGTTTCTTGCAAGGAAAGTCCAAATACTACGTCCCAACGAAACAATTACTTAAACCAACATGTAATACAAACGCAAATTCCTGACGACTTTTCCTCTTTTTTTTGAACGTAGAAGTCATCCTTTAAATAAGATCATTAATTATGTGCACGATTCCCCCGTTTAATTTCTAAAGAAACTCCGATCCGCAAGTAATTGACTTTTTCAACCCCCAAAAAATGAAAAGTAAAAACACGAACTAGTCCAAATTCCGTGGAGTTGCTCGTCATTACTCGGAAAATTAAAGAAAAGCGAAAAAGGAAAACCGGCCAAAAAACAATACCAATGAAAGCCAAAATCAGTTAATTAAAAAAAAAGAAAAGCGAAAAAGGAAAAAGGCCAAAAAGGACAAAGTAAAAGAGGTAAAGCCACGTCACGCGTGGGGGGCGAAGATGCAAAGCGAAAGCCGACCGCAGAGATCGAGTCGAGTCGAGAGAAAATAAAGTTTGACGCGGTTGGGTTCGAGATCGACAGCGACATTCGACGCGAAGTAAGAGGCTATAATTATGATGAACAATAATGTCCGACGGCGACGCCAGCGGGGATTGATTTCTCCTCCTTCTTCATCATTCCCGAGTCAGAGACGACTGACGCTGACTCCAGGAGATCCCACGCCCGCAAAACGCCAACCGCGTCCCTCCACTCGTACCCCGTCCGTCGCTGCTGTTGATGAGCGGCAGCCCCCGGCCGTGTCGTTTTCGATTTCGTCTCGCGTGAAGTGAGGACGTGAGGACGGAACGGGTCGTCCCGAATTTCTCACGCCCCATTGATGACAGGCGAGCGGCCACGATAAAACGGTTTGAGCCCCGATGAATTGGTCTCGGTCGTCTTCGGGTTTACTCGTTTTCTCTCTCTTTCCCCGTCGGGGACGGAGTGATCACGAGGGAGATGACGACGTACGCTTCACTGCCTGCTTTGCTGGGTCCTTTGAATTTTCTCCGGCTCGGTTCCTCGTGATGTCCGGTTGAATTCTCCTCTTTATATATATATGATACTTTTTCAGCTTCTCCCAAGTGACCCTGCTTTTCTCTGAATTCCCCTGTTGGCTTCTTTTCTTGCCGATTCTCTCTCTAGAGTTAACATGGACGAGAGAGATAGGAGCTTCGGCGAGCTTGTATCGAAGCTCCAGGCGTCCATTCGGGACGTCGCTTCGTTGGCCAAGGGCTCCGAAGCCGAGAGCGAGGTTCTGTTAGAGTTCGGAGCTCTGGCGGAGAAGTTCGTGCCCATTCTCGACGATTTGAGCGGTAATGATGGTGCGAAAGGCTCGTCTCCCACGCGGAAAGCGGTCGAGTCGCTCGACATGGAGTTCGGGCGGGCTAAGGCTCTGATCAGGAGCCCCAACCCGAGAGAACCCGTGAAGCAGATTGAGGAGTTGGCTCATGATCTCGGTCGCTCCCTGGGGCTCGTGCTCTTCGCCAGGCTCGACATCTCCACGGAAATCAAGCAGAAAATCGGTGCTTTGCACAGAGAGCTGATGAACACCAATTTCGCCACCAGTCGAATTACCAGTTCGAGCTCCAGCAGTGAAGTGGGATTCGATAGCGAATCGGAGGTGGAGGTGGAGGTGGAGGTGGAAGGATATCATAGAAGAGATAGAAGAGATAGAGGGAATCAATCTCGACATCAACGACGTGGCTTTGCAACTGAAGTACGGCGATGACGACAAGCTCAAATTCGCCCTTCTGGGGTTGCAAGATATGGTTAACGGTGAGGTGGTGAGCCAAGACTGGATTAGTGATGAGGCCATTGTTCCCATCCTGATTAACCGGTTGAGCGTCGGTAAGCAGAATAGCCGGCTGACTGTCCTACGTATATTGAGAACCCTTGCTTCGCGGGATGCCGAAAACAAGGTACTTATGCACATGCCGATTCCAATTTAGCTCCGCAAATTGAACCTTTCGTGTAGTCTTTGAGATTCTTTCGTGCATAGTCGATAACATAACCGTGTTTTGCAGGAGAAAATGGCGGATGTCAGTTCTCTATCGGTGCTAGTGAAGTCTCTGTCACGGGACGTGGAAGAGAGGCGGGAAGCAGTGGGATTGTTGCTTAGTCTCTCCGATCTCAACACGGTCAGGAGGCGAATTGGCAGAATACAAGGCTGTATTGTTATGTTGGTGGCTATGATCAACAGCGAAGATCCGATCGCCTCGAGTGATGCCCACAAATTGTTAAATGCTTTGTCTAGCAACACACAGAATGCACTTCATATGGCCGAAGCAGGATATTTCAAGCCGCTCGTGCAGTACCTGAAAGAAGGTACTGTCTCCCTCAAGTTTCTTTTCTACATATTTTGAGTGGTTGCAAAATCTTGAGTGGTTGCAGTAGCAGCCCACTCTGTTTGACTTTCACGGTATATCATGTGTTGGTTTCACGAGTCACTGTGCATGTACCTTAGTGTGGATCAAACGGTGAGGTCTATGAATTAGTGAATAATTGCCCGTTGTTAACTCCGATCAGCGGCTGCACCTAATAGTGCCTAGCTGGCCCTGACTTCCCTTCACTTAATTAATGTACAATTGGATTGCTGAGGGTAGATATACGCAGTGAAAATCGATGATGAAGACATTTGATGATGTCTGAAACGCATTTATCTTTTTGATCCTCGGCACTGATATCAGAGTTTCCACAATATGCCTCACTGAAGAGTAAATCAGTGCTTTTGGAGTACGGAGAGAGTGATCGCAACATACAGTTATTAGTTTGTGTTGTGCATCAATAAATAGTTGTGCACATCCATATATTTTTTAATGCTGACGACTGTCAAACTCTGTCCAAGATCTCATGAAATTTCAGAGCCTTATCTGATGTCATCTATTGACGAAATGCCTTTGCAGGTTCTGACATGAGCAAAATTCTTATGGCTTCTGCACTTTCGAGGATGGAGCTGACCAATCAGAGCAAAGCTTCTCTTGGGGAAGATGGGGCAATCAATCCCCTTGTCAAAATGTTCAGTACAGGGAAGCTTGAGGCTAAGCTGTGTGCATTGAGTGCACTGCATGACCTATCCAGCTTGACAGAGAATATCCAGCGTTTAGTCAGCTCTGGTATAGTGAGCTATCTACTTCAGCTACTTTTCTCTGTTACATCGGTTCTAATGACTCTCCGGGAGCCTGCATCAGCTATTCTCGCACGAATTGCTCAATCAGAATCAGTTTTAGTCAATCCAGAAGTGGCTCAACAGATGCTCTCACTTTTGAATCTGTCGAGTCCAACAATCCAGTGTCACCTCTTGCAAGCTCTCAACTCCATTGCAGCCCATCCTAATGCATCCAAAATTAAAAGGAAAATGAGGGAGAAGGGTGCATTTCAACTGCTCCTACCCTTTCTCACTGAGAGTAACAGTAAAATAAGAACCGATGCCTTGAAATTACTTTACACTCTTTCTAAAGATTCACCAGAAGAGTTGGGAGAGCAGCTAGGCGAATCTCACTTATGCACTCTGGTCAGCATTACAGCAACCTCCATAAGTATGATTGAAAAGGCTGCAGCGGTTGGCATACTGAGCAATCTCCCTATTGCTGATAAGAAAGCGACAGACACGATGAAGAGGGCTAATTTGCTGTCCATTCTGTTGTCAACAAAGAGTTCCAGTTCTGCGACTTCAACATCCACAGATCAGGCCGAGCTCTGGTTGGAAGAGAGCATTGCAGGTGTTCTGATTCGATTTACTTCTCCATCTGACAAGAAACTGCAACATTTTTCTGCAGAACATGGGGCTATTCTAGCCCTTGTGAAGTTGCTATCCAGTGCTTCACCACTTGCAAGAGCCAGAGCTGCGACTGCACTGGCTCAACTATCACAAAGCTCATTCTCCCTCGCAAAATATAGAAGATCGAGGTGGTTATGTGTGTCCCCTTCCTCCGATGCACTTTGTCAAGTTCACGAAAGCTTCTGCGGAGTCAAATGCACATTCTGCATTGTCAAAGCAGGCGCTGTCGCTCCACTGATTCATGCGCTACAATGCAAAGAGAGAGAAGCTGATGAAGCTGTTCTAGATGCGCTTGCAACTCTTGTCCAAGACGAGAATTGCGAGAACGGAAGCAATTACTTGGCCAAAATGTCGGGTGTCCCGGCCCTGATAAAAGTTCTGCAATCAGGAATTGTGAAGGCTCAAGAGAAAGCATTAACAATACTAGAGAAGATCTTCAGATCTGATGAACACAGGCTAAAGTATGGAGCATCTGCGCAGATGGTGCTCATTGATCTGGCCCAGAGTACGAATTCCAGATTGAAATCGACCGTCGCGAGAATGCTGGCGCAGCTTGAACTCTTGCAAATCCAGTCTAGCTACTTCTGAGTGTGACGATGCATTTCGAGCGTATTTTCATCTCTTTGTTAGCTCCTTTTTCAGGAGAAAATTTGTTTGTGTAGCTTCAACTCGGTTTGTAATTGGTCTTGGCCGGTAGGTTACTTTAGTGGTAAGAATCATGAATACTATTCGCTGGGTAAATATACGGTACGCAACCGAAAAAAATTACTATTTTTTCAAAATAATATTGTGTATTACAGATTTTGACAGGGAGAAAGTACACATGTAATGACAATAAAGTCTCACTGTATGTTTCATAAAGAAGTGAAAGTACGGATGTAATGATAATAAAGAAGTGAAAGTGTGTAATTTTAAAGCACTTCCATTTTCGATTTCTATTGGTTTTTGAGATGGAGTGTCATGGTTTTACCTTTAGAGAAAAGAGAATCTTTATAATGACCATCAGCTTTGGAGGCCAAATGCGATTGAAAGGACACCAGGCACTAGCCTCCACTTAAAAGTTGTCTTGCTTAAGGAACTAGTGACAGCACCGCTACTTACAAGATCAACTACCTGGACGGTTTGACAGTTACATATCAAGATCTATCGCACGTGCCATGGTAAACTGCCAATTACCGGGACCAGCCGACACTTATCGTGATTTAGTAACTGCTTTCAGCACTAGCCCAACAAGAGGCGTAAAAAGACCTATGAATAATCCTTCGGATGCTGGAAAAAGGGGATCGAAACTCTTGACTCTGATATGAACTCCTTGTATTTCTCCTCCTTCAATCTTTGACATAAGCATCGGAGGGCAAATCCGCACGAAAAAAACCGGACATCCTACCCTATGTTTGATTGTTGCATATTCAATTAGAGGTGGAGCTTGAGCATCTCCTTAAAAGACCAAGTCATGCATCAGCAAGTTGGATGAATACGACTTGATGGTTTGAGTATATGATGTGAGGCTCCTATTAAGGACAAGTTACTTTCATGTGTCACTTCACTCAACTATTTATTTAAATCTCTCACTCATGAAAAGTCGAAAATTTGAGTCCCTATCCTTAATCACATTACATTCAATTATTTTTAACAAGAAGAATATACAGTATACATGCTAACGAAACATACAAGGGATTTATATTTGTGAGCACATATTATATATCAAGGGTTAATGGTTTGCTTGATTTTTAGGAGTAAACTGAACATGTTACAATAGTAATACATAAGGGGCTACCGTTATAATTTGAGGAGCAAATTACTTGCAAAATTCTTGGGAGTTTAGTATAATTTCGCCATATTTTATAGATTTTGTTGAAACGCTAAAGAAAGTTTGTCATCCTCCCGTATAATTTGTAATTAGTGTATTGAAATTAATTTTTTTTAATCAAGTGGAATTAATGAGACACTATTTGGTAACTATCCAAACAAATTGATTCTGATTTTTTTTTGTTCTTTAACAAATTTGGAGTAGAATCAAAAAAAAATAAAAAATTGATTCTTGTTCCGGGAACAAAAAAAAGAATCAAAACCAACTCTTATTCTTCTCTTTTCTTCTTCTTTATCGACCACCATCCCGTGGTTTTTGTCCGCCGCCGCCGCCACCGGTCCGAGCGCCGCCGGACCGACAACCGGGCGAGGTCCTAGCGAGCTCTCCGGAGGCCGGGTAGGCCTCGCCCGGCCCTATCGAGGGTCGGCGACGCGGTGAGGTCGCCGGCCTCGTGAGGTCGCCAAGGCGACCGGCCACAAGAAGAAGAAGAATAGGAGAAAAGGAAAAAAAAAGAAAAAAATTATTTAATAATTAAAAGAAATTAATTTGAAACGTAATTAATGAAGATACGGTGCAAACGTAATTTTATTTTAAAATCAACTTACCAAACGACTTAAAATATTTAAAAATTATTCCCGGGAATAGAATAAAAAAAATCATTTCTAAACAGAAAATTTGTTTCCGGAAAACAAATCGTTATCAAATTGCCCCGAGTGTCCCGAGAATTACCATTTGCCTGGTCTGTTTGAGACGACAAGGAATGCGGTCAATTGGGACGAAAAGTCAACTGTCTAAAAGAACCTAAAACCCTTTCGAAAAAAGAAAAACTAAAACTAAAACCCCGCCTCTCTTCTTCTTCTTCCTCATCGCAAAAACCCTAACTTTAACTGCTCGCGCCATCTTCCGCTAAATTTCAGGGCGAATCCTCGCGCCGATTGCGACTCCTCGTATTCAGCAGGGCGAGAAGAGATGCTGCGCAGGAACATCAGGTTGAGGAGGGAGTACCTGTACCGGAAGAACTTGGAAGGCAAAGAGCGGTTGCTCTACGAGAAGAAGCGGAAGATCAAGCAAGCCCTTGAAGGTAACACGCGGAACCCATTTGATCTGTTCTGCGAATCCTCTGTGATTTATGTATACATTATCGATTCATCTAAGTGGTTGTTCCGATGTTTTTCTTTTTTTCTTTTTTCAGATGGGAAGCCGATTCCGACTGAGCTGAGGAACGAGGAGGCCGCGCTCCGGCAAGAGATCGACCTCGAGGATGAAAACACTGCCGGTACTAAGTCATCTGCCTTCTGCTTCTCCAATGAGAATGTGGAAACACGAGTTTGAATAATGTGAAATAGTTCTGGAGGATTTTCATCCGAGTGTTGCAAATGCTTTCCATATTGCGGAATCTGAAACTGATTGTAATAAGTTTCTGATTGCTGGTTACGACAACATAAGTCATGAAAATTTAGCTGTTTTGGAGTTTGGGTATTGCACATTTTCTGAGATGAGGTCTTTATGTGAAGACGAATTTTTTACCATAGTTTTCGAATTTACAGAAGAGGTGTCTGAATTATTCATTTGACGTCGATGCCATGTGATGGTTTTCCTTTTCAATTTGTGAAGCTGATTTTTTTTTTTTTTAATTTTGTTCAAAAAATAAAATATTGCTGATATGCATTTCATGTTTGCTCAAATGTAGTCCCGAGGACACACATTGATGATGAGTATGCACATGCCATGGAGAGAGATCCAAAAATATTACTCACTACATCTAGGAATCCGAGTGCTCCTCTTAAACAGTTTGTAAAGGTGGGTTTTGTCTATGGAAACCATTGGCTATTTGATTGATTTGAGGTGTCCATTAAATGGCCACTTTGATAATGTAGTGGTGGTTGACGTTTCCTGCCTAATTTTTGTTCGTATGGTGCTACTTACAGGAATTGACAATTGTATTCCCTAACGCACAGCGTATGAATCGTGGTGGTCAGGTTGGTGGAATATTCTTTCTCTAACTGTGATATCGTTCCATATGGTTCTGTTTTGTTCAGGAATTAGATGCAGAATGAGGGCTGGTGAAATGGGGTGATTTTTCTGACCAAAAAAAAAAAAAAAGGGTGATTTTTTTTTTTTTTTTTGGGAAGTATTATATGATGTAAAACAAACATGACTTTTCATTGAAATGAATCTGAAGTTTAGTTTCATAGTCTTCAGGGGGAGAATATAGGTGTGAGTGAAATTTGGAGTTTGGGGATTGTTCATTCGTGCATTAACATGCCTAAGAGAAGTTGGTAACTTAGCTAAATAAGATCCTCAATGCAGGTTATATCTGAAATTATTGAAACTTGCCGAGCACATGACTTCACTGATGTGATCTTGGTTCATGAACATCGTGGTGTGCCGGATGGTTTGATAGTCAGCCATTTACCTTTTGGTCCAACTGCATATTTTGGATTACTCAATGTGGTGAGTAAATCAGATTCTCTATTTTCCTCTTGATTTATGCCTTGAGCTTTCTCTTGTGAACGCAGTGTGCTAATATAATATGTACTTAGGTTACAAGGCATGATATTAAGGACAAAAAGGCGATTGGCACTATGCCTGAGGCCTATCCTCATTTGATTCTTAACAACTTCTCAACCAAGGTAAAATTTAATCAGTGAAATCTCTGTTTCTCTGTTATTTATGCTTTGTTTATTAGAAATTGTCCCTTGAAACCCAGTGGTGGATTGCCACCGAACTAAATATCATATACTGATCAAAATAACATGTCTTTTGTACGGCTTGCATGCCCTCTGAGCACTTTTAGTGAATGCTTATTGAACATTTGTGTCTTTATTTTTTTTAAAAAATTGTGACAATTTAGAGTATGCTCGAAAGTAGAGGACTGATTAATATTTTTGGAGAAAAGGAATGTGCTAACTAAACTGTTGTATATGATAAGCCAATATGATGTGACAAGAGTTTCACTTTGAGCTGTTGGGATATCTACATAGATATTGTATCGATGAAGGCAACTGTTCGAATGTAGTTATACCGAATAAGTCAATCTTATCTGATGAAGGTTTTCATTTCTTTTATATGTTAATGGATCTTCCTCTCAGTCCAGCCATACACGTTTCCCTGAATTGCGAATGATATGAAGTAGTTGTTGCTAGATATTTATCCTTTGTAATTGGTGCCAATTAATGTATTAATCTTGGTTTGGCTTATGGGAAGTTATTGTGAATGGATATCCATTGTTATACAGTTGGGACAAAGAACGGCCAATATATTGAAGCATCTATTTCCAGTGCCTAAGCCTGATACCAAACGCATTGTTACTTTTGCTAATCAGTCAGATTACGTTTCCTTCAGGTTTGTTCTGTGTTACCCACTGGATATTTTCTGTTTACATGGTTAATATGTCTTGGGATTATTTTAATCGTGTCTCTGTCATCCCTTCTTTTTTTTTTCTTTTTTTTTAAATGATTATTTCCTTTCTTTAAAGGCATTTCTGATATAATGGTTCTGAGTGGAGCATCCTTCTCATCTACACCCTAATGCAGGCTTAAGTCTGTGTCAATGTGCTAGAAAATGGATGATTGCAGATATATACTGGTTATTATCTTCCCGTCTTTTGATAAGGACTAGGTTTCTGCATCTGCAGTCTTCCAGAGAATGTCTTTGTCTTGCAGCTAAAAATTGTTAGAATTGATATTTCTCAACTTGTCATCATCTGGAAATAAGTGATACAACGTAGACCTACATCCTCTAGTATGATTCTATGAGAAATGATGGACCTGATATTTAACCATATTAATAATCTTATTGGTGCCATAATGCATACGTGCAATGCTTTTCCCATGTACATTCTTTCCTCCTATCATCTTAAGGAGAATGAGTGTGCTGTAGGGCATCCATTTAATCTTAATTCCATGTTAAGAAAATCTTTGTTTTTTCTTCTTTTGTATTTTTACTGCCAGCAAAATTGAGGGTTATGAGTTTTTACCCAGAGGAGTTTAGTCAAGATACTACCAAAAGATTTGTCCTTGCTATTAATCTCTTGGAGACCTCAAAAACAAAGTGAATTAAGGGAAGTACTATTCAGGAAACTGCATGACTTTACCATAATTAGCTATTGACTATTTTCAACCTACAAGACCTAAAGCAAATGTCATTTCTGGACTGCGAGATTCATCGATGTTAAAGATGCTTGAATGATATAAAGAAGTTAGAAGTGTACTTCTGCAATCATAAAAAACCCAAAAAAACCTAAAGGGCCAGAAATTTCAAATGTTGGAACTCCTCCCACCATTGAATAGATTTGCAGAATTCAAAGTCATTTCATGGTTCTTATGTATTGCAGCTTGTCAGTCAAAAGCAACTTCTTTTTAGAGAGACCCTGGTCATCTAGGCTCCAGTTTTTCCTTCACCATCCTTTAACATGTGATAGCATTTTCTGATTGGTCTATTTATTAATGTCATATGACTCATACTTCATGGTGCCATAGCATTTTCTTTTCTAAATTTTGCCTGTTTCATTCATGCAGGCATCATCTTTATGAGAAGCATGGCGGTCCCAAAGGTGTCGAGCTTAAGGAAATAGGCCCTCGGTTTGAATTACGCCTATATCAGGTAACTTGGCTGAGTCAGATTGGGTGAGGCATGGAGAGTTGGTCTATTTGTTATCCCTTGTATTATCTTCTAGTAGAAGGATGTTCTCCTAGGGTTATGGCCCATGAAGCACAGATATATGTATCACACTGATGTTGGTCACAGATTTCTGTAATTCTCCTTCTCTGGAGAACTTTTGGACATGTAGTTCTTTTTGTGTAATTCTTGTTGGGATGCATGAACTTTTTGTTTTTGTTCTCAAGCTTTTAAAGTAAGTCTGAATTTTAGGTTCTTGGAAACTGAGATGTTGGTTTTTGTTTTTTTATGTAATATATACTTTCTGGCCTGTCTGCATATTCTATCTTGGGGACCATTTGTCCCCTCTAATATCTTCCTCGGATGATGCAGGTAAAGTTGGGCACGGTGGATCAGACAGGAAGCGCAAATTGAATGGGTCATCAGGCCATATATGAACACATCAAAAAAGAGGAAGTTCATTGGAGACTGATGATGGGTACAGCAAATCTTTTGTTGCATTTGTCTCTTAAGAAACTCGCCCAGATAGCTTGTGATCATCTTCAGCTGTGGATGCCCTGCCTATGAGAAGAATGTGGTGGAATTTGCACTCTGGAGTCCTCTTTATTTTGCCTCTGGTCATTAAATGCTTTCCGGGGCAACAAGACTGCAACCGCTGGCATTGTGATTGGAACTTCCTTTACTGGAAGTGAGAATTTGTAGTATGCTCCTGTTATAGGAGGGCTACTGGGACGTTTAATTCTTGTTTGGACTGTCATTAACGTAGCATCCTACCTTATATTCTTCATTTATTTTTTCTACACAACATTGAGATGTGTTGTATCTCGATTTGAAAGTAAGATGTTGCCCCATAGGCAAAACAGATTTCCTCTCCTTTATCTCCATCACATGAAGTTGGGATTCTGCGGCATGTGCAACTCTTGCAAAGATCGACATACTATGTTCACTTCATCTAAACACTTAAATCAGTTCGAGTGATGATGGGTTTTGGCACTGCCATTTGAACTCACCTCAGAATTTTCCCAAACGGCATAGACAATATTCATGTCATGTCTTGTCCTCATCACTATTCACGAGAGTCCCCATAACTCCAGTTGAATCAGTTACTTGTGAGTGACCCTGGTTCCAGTATTCCCACAGGTCGGAAGGTTGCTCTTCACAGGAAGAACTGTACAGGTTTTCGGTTTCCTGTCAGTGAAGTTACTAAGATTTTCTGTGTTGTACAAACTCAAAATTGACTTTAAAAGTGCCAAATTTCGAGGGCTGTCATGATGAAATTCCGGTAGTTGAACAGTCTTTTTTTGTTGGTTTAATGTGGAAGTATCGTAGAGCAAATGAAGTACAGCAGCTTAGGGGCATCTCCTGATATTACAAATAGATGTAATAATTCAAAAGGATGGAGGAACGAAGGTAGTCAAAGAGTCTTCCCGCCATCATAATACCATGTGACCTCCTGGTCTTCTGTCTCTTTTTTCCTTTTTTAATACAAGGTTAACATGTCAATAAAATTAGTTATGTTACTAGTGAGTTTCCATGATTCATGACTGTAGTAGTTAAGAATTCTCCTGAATTTCCTCTCCAGTACGGATATTTTAAAGATTGGTTTCAGAAATGCAAAATTGAAGGTCTATTGAATAATATACTTTTAACATAATCCCACCACCTAATGGGAATCGTTCGATTCTCTTATCTGCCGGCTAACGAAGATGAGATAAACTAAAATGGAAGGGGTTACGTGTTCTTAGTTCTTTATTTTTTATAGTTTGGCCAATTTTTGGTCCGTTGGGGCCACAAAAACTAATAGGTTGCTCCACAAGAGACACCAATGCCACCCCCATTGACAGCTAATTTTTCTGGATTACATTCCTCCATATCAGAAATCAACAGAAATGGCTGAGGCGGTGGTCGGAGCATTTCTCTCCGCTTCACTTCAGGTGTTGCTTGACCGAATAGCTTCCCAAGAGATTCTGAGTTTTGTCCAGGGAAGAAAAGTCGTTGATATTTTGCCAAGGAAGCTGAAGATAACCCTGCGTTCTGTGAATGCAGTGCTTAAAGATGCAGAAGAGAATCAATTTGCTGACGCGTAAGTCAAGGAGTACCTAACAAGATCACAACTGAAGCCTTGCCAAGCAAGCTAGAAGTTCGGGACCGGATGGGCCTAAGAGAGGTGCATGACATTCTCTTTACTCCACTAACTCGTTCGAAAAGAGAATAGAACCCAACGTAAGAGAGATTCTCGATAGGTTACAGTTCGTTGTTCTCAATTTTGAAAGAGATAGCTGAACCTAAAATGCAACAAAGATTACCAACTACTTCATTAGTGGACGAGTTCGATGTACATGGCCGAGATGGTGATAAAGAGGCAGTAGTGAAGATGTTAGATATTGATCCGAAAATGATAACTGCTTATCTGTGATTCCCATGGTGGGTAAGCGTGGGTTGGCAAGACAACCCCAGTTCAGTTCGTGTATAATGACCAGAGAGTCAAGGGTGGTTTGACATAAGAATGTGGGTTTATGTGCCAGAAGAATTTGATGTTCTTAGATTCACGAATGTGGATAGTTGTTAATTCAAAGACGGCCATGCATTGGTGCTGCTTAGGCCACTGATTTCAGCTCGCGTGTTTGCTTGATCTGTGAAGATGGAGTTGTAGTTTAATTATTATAGTCTGGAACTAACAGTGGCCCACTTCTTATTTCGTGATAAATAGATAAATGGAAAAGTAAAGTGGAAGCAAGTTGCTCCAAACTTGAGAAGCATACGATTAGGCTCCATCGCATACATCAAATCTCGTCCTCTTCAATAATACTCCATGAACATGAATATATCTCAATGAAACTGACCAGATTTCTTCATCAATTTATCAACTCGCCAAGATTCGCCTACGTCAACTTACAACCCAACATCATGCTGGATCCCAGCTCATAAAACTGCGTCGTTTTGCCCTTCAACTCGGTTCATGTAGTTGGCAGTTCCAAGGGAAACCGAAGATGCACGACCGAGGAAGAATATCTCCCACAATGACAAAAAAAAATGAAGGAAGAAAAAATCGAATTTCTTCAGATGATTATTGGCGAAACTTCGGAAACCAAGCCACGGAGAAGCAGAAATCGAAAGAAACAACATTGTCAAAACTCAAAGATTGGCTGCATCTAATATTACCAAGATCGATAATTAGGTGCTGTACAGCAGAAACTATGCTACAATTTCTACCCTGGACCCTGAGGATGCACTTCACAATCTCTTCCAGTACAGTATTTCAAAATCGCCACGTGCTCCCTTGGGAACAGAGGACATTACATATTTAACTATTTGATGGTGTTCTCGAGAAACTGCTCATCTCGTCTACAAGTGAAGCCGACTATGAGAAAGAGGGTCAACTGTATCATTCCAACTCTCCGGGAACTGCTCCTTGACACTGCCGAATCAAAGGGGCAGCGGATCTTCAACCATAAATGGATTCATACAACAGACTACTCCTGCATCTTTGTCTCATCATTCGAGCTCTCTAGCATGTCACCATTTCCATCTGATTTATGGACTTCTGGCTCAGTTTGCCCTTTCTGTTGACTCTGAAGAGGTAATTCTCCATCTTTCTCATTAACAGAATCATGGACTGCTGCACTATCCTCTTCATTATCGGTGAGCATATTTCCGGATGTGTTGCTCGGAGGCACAGGCGTGCTAGCATTCTCAGTTTCCTGTGATGATGTTGAAATCATATGGTCATTAGGAGCTCCATTGTCACTCACGGCACCAGCTACTTGTTCAGAATAAGCCGTATATTGATCCCATTGGGGGTTCCTCATCTGCACACGGAACATATGAAAGTGGAGATCATGTTTAGCTTCTCTGCGATAAAAATAAACTGAGAACCAGCTCATGAGAAACAGAAAATCCTAAAACTAAGTTCTGCAAATCTTCTATTGGAATGAAAACTAAAGCAAGAAGCAATAGTTGATTTCGAGCTTGCTTCAATTTTCCAACTAGATTTGCTTGCCAGTCATTTGTCTAATGCTATTCACCAATTTAGTCTCGCCATTAATCAAAGTGCCACGGCTTGCATTAGTTTATATTTCCCAAAACTATAATACTTAAATCTCAGGAGCTCTCCAATAAATCATAGAAATGTCATTTGGTGGCACCAGTTCTCTCATTCCACAATTAAAATTTAGATTAAGCGTGCTCCTACATAATCATAAAGAAAAATACAAACAATAATCTATAGCCACAAAATGCTCCATGGCAGTGACTTAAAGAACTCAACTTCTTCAGTATTAAGGCACCAAAAAATGCCCGTACTTTAATTGCTCGATTGCAATGTTGTGAAGGAAGAGATAAATACCTGATAAATCCGATATATCTTATCCATGACAATGCTGCTCATCTCCTCAAGACCACTGACTAGATACCTATCTCTTGTGTCTCCAACGTGCCGATCAGTATATGATGTATCCTCATAGAGATTTAGAGCAAGATGATCAGGCCTTTGAAGTAGTAGCCGGAATGTTGGCTGTAGCTCATAGCATTGCTCAAACAAGGAGCGGCGACAAAAAACATACAACCCAAGTCGGGCGCGAGACATGGCAACAATTAATCGTCTAACATCACGAAGGTGTCCAACAAAGCGGGTACGCACAAGAGACAGCAAGATGAAATCATTTTGCTGACCCTGGAACTTATCAACTGTAGTGACCTGTTGAAAGCAGGAGAGAATGGTGAATTATCATTTCAGGGATTTATTTATAACTGGACAGAGGAATAGAAGAGAATTCTAAATACTGTTGCCTTAGCATCACATTCATTGATCAATCCTGCAAGGTACTTTGAGTAACTAGATGAGGAAAGTATATTTCATGCTTTTAACCCAAGTTTACCAACTCATCCCAAACTTCCGTAAATATACTCTGACTAATTGAGATTTCGACGCATATGACGGGAAAGAACAAGAGAGTGAAACATGGAGGACAAATATCACTGAACATCCCTTTCCAGAATTTTATCAAAAGCACAGTATTGCCACTCACAACAGTTCGGCATAGCAAACAATCTTTTCACAGATACGTTCATCAAATTTGTTATTATACAAGCAAATCTGACAGAAAAAGGTGCGGTCTACTGCAAAATTGTAACAGCGTTCCATGAATCTAACTAAAAAGAAATCATCACATGAAACCATCAAACAAGTTTTTTTGTCACTAAAAGAAAATCTAGTATCAAGGACCAAACTAGACAATTTCAATTAATTCATTGAAACATGTAAAGAAACCATCATAGAAGTCACAGCCAGTCATGGCTTACCTTGCTGGGAGGACCAATGAAGTCATAAGGAACACATCGTCTGTTGATAACATCACGGATCAAAAGTTTCTGGCCATTGTAAGTTGTCAAGATGGAAATCTTATTTGCTGGGTACCCTAGTAAGCGCATGTACATATAGACACTAACTACATATTCAGCCTCTCCTTCATTTTGATAGAACCATGGCGAAGGGGCACTCTCACCTCTCCCATGGTAATCAGGCACGTCAATTAATTGATAATCATAAGTGAACCCAGCATTTGCTTTGTGGAAGATGGCAGCCTCCTTTAGGAAAGGAAGATCTCCCAAATCACGGTACCTCCAGTTATAAAGCTTGGCAATACTTGGCCGGGCTCTACCCTGCGCATTAAGCTCAATGTAGGGTATCCCCAGACGAACAAACCTAGTGAAGAGGCTCTGATCCATGTGGCTATACTTCTGGAAAGCCATATTCTTTACAACTGGAGGCAACTGATGGTGATCACCAATCAATATACAGCGTTTAAGGCGTGCATAACCATCTTCCTGCCTCTGGAGCAACATTGGGATGAAAGTCTCAATTTCTAGTATTTGGGCGCTTTCTTCCATCAATAAGTTGTCATACTTGAAACCTAATTGAAGAAAATCTTTCCTTTTAAGGGCCGCATGAGTGCAAGTCATTGCTACAATCTTTGCCTGCTTGGTCATCAAGTAATTTGCTCGATCAGCTGTTGACTTGAGCAATTCAAATGCCCTACACTCTTCAAGCTCCTGAAACATGGTTTTAAGATGGCAAAAGCACCCTTTCGCAGCTCGCATGTCCTTTTCAAATGACTGACCAGTAAAAACAGGCTGAGGAGTGTCAGAGAAGAACTCCTTAAAGGGGAAACGATCTTGAACAAATGATGGTTTATCTTCATTATCAGCACATGCAGCAAGAAATTGCTCCCAACGTGAATATACATGAAGCAACCAAAAGTAACCAGCTGTTTCACAAGTGTAACCCACATCCTCAGGCAGTCCAAGAGATCTTGCAAGCCTTTCCACTTCACTAAGCAATTCTAATCGCCGAACAAGCATCGCATTGACACGACCTTGCCTGCTGAAGTCCAGATCAGTTGCCAGTTCTTGTTCTCCTTGACCTAGCCGAAGAAGATAGCGTGCAGGCACATCCCTCTGTAATCAACAAGGATGTCAATTGAAATCAATTTATATTTCGACTATAGAAGTCAATTTAAAACTTCACTGAGATCAAAGTTGCAAATATCCAAAGCACAAATAAAATGAAAGTGCAACAAGCTGCAATAGACACCAAGAATAGGGATCCCCAATTTTGATGAGATGTGATCGCATAGGCTGGGTGCATTCACCTTAGGTCTAATTGCACCACTCAATAGTAGGCCCCATCGTGTGAAGCATGCGCCCACAAAATTTAACTGTTAAAATGGAAGCAGTGCATGTACTCGGTCCATAGAAGACTCTTTCCATCTTGATATGGTTGTGAAAGCTTACCTCCATAATCTTCTCAAATAGGTCATTAAGAGCCTGATTTGAATGAGTGATTATCAATGTTCTCTGAGAAGGACAATTGTGATAAAGAACGTTCAATATCTGCACTGCTGTATCAGTCTTTCCAGTACCAGGTGGACCAACAACCATCGTCAGTCCTGGTTGGATGCCTGAGATAATTGCCCCAACCTAAAACAGTAAGACATGAATCAATCAGCATAACATTCCTCTGACTTTTTGGACCTCATAATCTCGGGTAAGAAAAAAAAAATTAACTACCTGTGTAGGTGTGAATCTAACAGAATTTTGCTTTGGCTGATCTTGGGGATAAGGACCTGGATCAGGGGGGATATAAGCTTCAACAATGAGATTTTCCTTTTCAGAACCAGCATCCACCACATTAACATCATCCATTGAAGTATCAGATTTCCTGTTCCCTGGAAGAGCATGGGTATTGGATTTCAAAGTCCTTGGAAGACTTATGCCGAAAAGGGGGTTTTGGTAGGGAGTTTTCCGAGCCATCTGGATTTACGAAGGACACCTAAAGCCAGGATTGGAAAAAAACTGTTACTAGATGACATTAGAAAATGTTTCACCAAAACAAGAAGAAAAGATCATCTTGATAACTGACCTCATATTCCGAGAAACTCTCTTTTAAATGGTTTGCATCAAGGAAAGTATCCTTAAAATCTACAACATCAAGAAGATCAGGCATATTAGTCCACTGTGCTGCAGAAGGATTCCCATAGCCCAGAAATATGTTGTGCAACCATTCAGGAACAATGCAATACTCATTCATAAGGTCCCTTATTGATTCCAATATTGCCTTGAAGTTATTTTCCTTGGGTTTTCTCCTCATCAATATATTAAACGTGCCATAAACATCCTCTGAACCTTTCTCTGCAATATCAGTGACATCCATATGGTACTGCGCTGCATCCAGAGCAACAGTAACAGTCCTCAATTCACCCTTTGGGGGCTTCCACTCATCACGTTTGATTCTTCCTGTAAAATCATTCATAAGAGTTCCCTCTTCATCACGGATCTCAATAATTTCACATCCCCTCACATACTGAAGGCCAAGCCTCTGTGGCACACTAGCTTTTGACGCTTCGTCTGCACTAAGAGGCTCAAATGAGGGGCGGATGGAGAGCAAAAATAGGACATCATGCTCTTTGAGGGCATTCCACTCTGATCTTACTTGAGCTCTATAACTGGAAATGCTCAAAGTTACTTCTGCTGTCACAGACGCAGGCTTAACCTCGCCAATATTCGGCTGCTTTACCTCTGTCATCTTAAATTCTTTGATTGGCACAGCCATCCTCGACCAACCACGGAATGCAGTTTCTCCTTCATTATTGATGTATGCAAGGAGGTGAGGCACAGCCTCCTGAATATCCTCGCGAATCTCATATGTGGACTCAAGACGAAAGAGATTAAAATTTCTTAGAAGATAGTCATGGAGTGTCAGGAACTGTAAATTGAGTTTGGGAAGAGCCAGACAACCTTCCCCTGAGTAATTTATACTGGGTACAAGACTTTCATCCCACATGATCTGCTCATTAGGGTAGAGTGGCAGTGCATTTATAGCTTCTTTCTGAGACTGTTGTTTTCCAAAGTAGGATACCATGACTTCAACAAGAAAATCCACCCTATCTGACCAGGGATCTTCCTTAGAGACCAGCTTAAGCTGCATATAAAAAAGGAACAGGATCAGAGCATGGTTTTCCAGTATAAATACCCCAAGGAGGAAGATATGTCTATAATCACATGGCCAAATCCCCCAACCAGAAAAGAACTAAAAATTTGCTGTAAGATAGGCATGTGAATTTTTTTTTTTTTTTTTAATGTTCTGTGTGTATCAAGTCCAAGAAAAGTACAAGTACACCCAAAACAATGTGAAAACAATGACATGCCTATAAGCATTTAACATTGAAAGATTCAGCTAATTATAAGAATTAAATAAGCCTCAGGTCTCAATGTTTTCAACAGTTGCACAATGCCTGTGATGAAGAAGCGCCCCGGACCCTCTGTATAATGACTGTTCAGACCTATTTATTTGTTATTTCTATCACTTCTTTCCTAAGGATGAACCCATTTACCACATAAAATAAAACCTCCATAAAGCTCCTTAAACATGAAATATTTTTGGTGATCAAGCTGCATTTTTTTGAAAAAAAAAAATCATAGCACATAACCAGAAGTTTTACAATTTAAATTGTGTCAACTTCTAAAATCTTTCTTATATGCCTTTTTTTTTTCCTGAATTCCTGCAAGAACTCATACTCCGATACTCATACACATGCTTAGACAAAGGTTATAAAAGCACTTCAGATACATCACATATATATTTCATAAAACACTTTCTTCTTCGTATGCCAATTAATTATCTTTAGTAGCTTCACCTAATTTACAGATGCACTCTATCACAGCATACTTCATGGAACTGGGATCATCATCAATTTAACATACAAATGTTTTCTGGAATGGCCAATACAGATACAACTACGTAAGTGCTGCGTTATTATTCGCTCGATTCCACTTATGTGTGTTATTCTAACACTTAGCCCTCAGATAAAGTAACATACAATATGTAGCCTAAGGACTGCATAGCTCAGGCGTTGTCAGCAGTCAACAATTCATCTTTGAGAAAAAGAAGTGAATCTGATGCAACTGAGGACAAGTAGTATGAACCACACCAGATGCCCAGAAAAGTTGATCACTAGATGACAGAAAAATCAGTACAGGGTAAAGTCAAAGACATAGCCAAAACAAGAAAGAGAGCAATAAAGTTAACATGTAATACTGACAAACCTTGTGGCAGACTAAGTCCCTTAACTCATCTTTGGTAAGTACAGACAATTTCTTTGTGAGATCATTTCTCTTGTGAATTGCACCGATGTTAGCCAATGCAAGTTCTTTCAGCTACAGGAACAACAAAGAATCAGAAAGAAGTTAGTTGATGAAAGAGAAGATCAAAAGAAAGGAAAGGAGATGAATATCCATCTTTCTCAGGATCCATGAATGAAGC
Organism: Eucalyptus marginata; assembly: GCA_014182565.1. Lineage (NCBI taxonomy): Eukaryota > Viridiplantae > Streptophyta > Magnoliopsida > Myrtales > Myrtaceae > Eucalyptus > Eucalyptus marginata. Next base: position 45,520,572 of record CM024591.1, read on the forward strand.
AGCATTTTACATAAAACTGTGGCCATAACAAACCTTTGGGACCTTCTTAAAAGCTAGTAGCTGGAAAGACTGAAGGCGGTCATAATGAGACTGAACCACCTCATCATCTGTCAATTGTGTGCCCACATGGTCATTAATTTCAAAGCCTTCATAGAACTGTAGTAAGTCAACAAGTTGTGCAAAGAGTTTTCCCTTTTCATGTCTATACAGAGCACTTAAATGGCATTTGGCGACGATGGCCACATCTGCCACAAGAGGCCTCAGGTACCTGTTCATCCAAAATGAAAAATTGGGTGAGGAATGCCAAAGCACAGTGGTAGCAGTAGCATAGTAGGGTCAGCACAAGGTTAACAACATAATTCAGCTGAATATTTCAGAAGAACCCCATGCAAAAGAACCTTAAAGAGCCAACAATATGAGAGAAGAAAGCCCTTGAACTGATATTTTAATAATTTTCACGCCATGTTAAGTTATTTTACAACTATCAAACTCAATTATTTGCCTTGTGATATAGAAAGCTTACTATAAAACAACCTAGGCAGGAGACAAAAGAAACCACTTATACTTCTGGCAGCAGACTTAGATGAAGCATAGAAGTAGAAAAAGACCCAATACCTTCTTGTTGGCAGCTGGCTCAGAAGATCGATGAGGAATTCTATAAATCTCTCGCAATATAGGATGGAAGCATCATCAACTCGTCCAAGACTGTAGGCACCAATTGTTTCATCATTCCCATTATCATCTTCTGGTTGGGGGAAAACCTTGAAGTCAAGTACCTAGAATTACCAAACAGGATATAATATATGTACATTATTTTCATTGTGGAGCAAAAGGGCAGGTATCCAGCTAAAATTAGCTATAGATATATAAGCTCTATTACTTCACAGACAGTACCTCCAAAAACTCCTCCATGAGATTCCTCAAGAAGTTTGACTCCAACTTAGAAGAGGGATCAAACTGCTCACCACGTTTCGTGGCATCCTTGCTCTCTCTCTTATCATCCTTCTCCATTTTTTAATCAAATCAGGGTTGAGGCAAAGCTCCATCTACAATTGTAAGAAAACCATGTGTAAGCTTCTTAAGATGCCCATCATAATTTCACACACACCCTCACTTATCCCCAACGGGAATAGCACTTGTAAGTACATAACATAATTATTGAAGATTCACAAGGAGCATAGCCAATATTACCTGGAAACGACCAAACGACAAACTGTGCCAAGATTGCAGACTTGCTAATCTCATAATGGTCTCACTGACAATTTCATCTTCCAAACTCTGCCAGGTGAAATAGCAGGTCAACCAGATAATATGGCAAGTAATAAGGGTAGTTCTGATCGCGCAGCTCACTAAAAGAAGGATTAAGGGCGATACAACGAAATTCCGTACTAAATGAAGTACGAAAATATGCCCTAATGCCAGTAATTCAAACATCCATGAGACATGTAACATACCTGAAAAGCATTAATCATGAAAACCAAGTAATTAGTTTTCTCTGGAATACTTAAGTCCCTTCCCTGGAAAAGAAAAAGAAAAATAGGCATATGAGGCAGCAGCAACAAAGCAAGAAAATGATTAAACACAGAATACCAGCCAATTTTCCTAAATTACATTATGAAACATACAGTGGAGTCCCTTTGCATATTACTGGTAGCAGGGCAAAAATCCCCTTAGTGAAGAAAAAAGTTAATTACACATTACGAATGAATAGAAGGATACAAACCTCCTTAAGACGGAGAACCCTGTCAAGAAATCCCTTGAACTCATCCTTTCGGTCATAGAAGCATGTCCAAGCTGCCACATTCTCTCGAAACTGCAGGAGTCATATATGCATGAATTTATTCAAGTTCAAAGGCACAATTTCTTCGAACAAAGTATTATTTTCCTATATAATGAGGGCAGTGCACGTGGCAAAGAAAACCATCCTTGCTGCCTCATCACATTCCTAGCCATTGTCCAAAGAAGTTACCTTAATCAGCTTATTGACTTGGAATTCAGACAAACGAAGAGAAAAGACTTGAAGTCATATTGCCGTTGTTTATCAATTCCACTTTCCCAATTCACAATTAGACGTTTTAAACAGAAAAACCTATAATCAAAAGTTGTCGCTCTTCCTCGTTGCCTCAGATTAACCAGAGCAATTATTGAATCTCTCATTGCAAACGCAAAAACCTAACTACGAGAATGCAAGAACCAATCTCTTCATCAATGTCACCTTCTTATCCTACCAGCTCGTGGATGTGGAAAAAACTTACTCGATGCCACACATTATCTTGCAACCACTCGAAAACTAAATAAACTAAATCGCAATCCTCAAATTAGGAAAACCTCTAAAGCTCCAGCAAGTCCCTCGCAACTCACCTTCTCATTGACCATGAGAATCATCGACATGACATGCTCGAACGTCGCGGCCCGCGGGTCGAAATTCGGCCACAGGTAGTTCTCCAGGTACTGGCTCACCTCGAGGATCATGACCCTCTGCAAGGGCACCGGCTTCCGCCCGCCCTTCACCACCAGCTCCGTCTCGTAGATGTCCCTCACCAGCTCCGGGTCGAACGGCCTCCTGCCCCCGCCCCCACCTCGCCGCCCTCCGCCTCCTCGCCGCCGCCGTCCTCGCCGGAGGAGACGAGCCAGTTGGCGGCGGCGATCTGGGTGAGGCGGTCGCGCTGGATCTCCGAGAGGGTGATGGAGGCGGGGAGGGAGGAGCCGGGCTTGGAGTCGGCCGGCTTGTCGGCGAGCTGGAGGGGCGGCTCGACCGGGTACTCGGCGACCCGGTGGCGCTTGAAGTCGTAGGTGCCGGTGCCGTACACCTTGGTCATTTTCGCCGGAGAGAATAGAGAGAGAGAAGAAGAAGAAGAAGAGCGAGGGTTTATGGTGGTGGAGAGGACGAGCTCTCCGCCTTGTCTCGAAGGCGGCGAAGGGGAGTTCTTGGATCCCGAGGACGGTTTTGGCCCTCGGAGTCGGCGGTTTTTACGTCAATGCCACTGGTTAGTGGTTTCAAGTGATTTTGTTTTTTCATTTCTCTTATTAATAGTTATTCTTTTTAATCCGGGAAAAAAAATTGCCGGGGGGAAGAAATTTCAGTAAATGATCGTAAAAGTCGAAAAGCACAATCTCAACTTACAAAAAAAAAAAAAAAAAAAATTGGCTTACTTGCATAAGTACTTCAATTATTAATCAAATTTTGATTGTAGGAATAAAGAATTTCCATGTACGCCAAAGTTACGTTTGGTCGTCCGGATTTCTAATCGGAATAGGGTTGGATAGAATAGAATATAAAATCCTATGATTTTTTTTATATCATGTTCATTATTTGGTGAATCGTAGTATTAAAGTCATATATATATTTTTTTTTTTTTATATAAATGACATATCATTATAAATGAACATTTATTTTTTTTTATGCGGGGAGGAGAATGCCTTGCACCGACAGTCTTGCGCCGTAAACCCCGACGCAAACCACCCCGACGCCACGCTAAATGCTTCCACGCGGCAACTTGCGTTGCGCTAAACAAAAACGTTGTAGTAAAAATCCCTTGGTTTTTTACATTAAATGTTCATAAACTTGGTAAAAATTTATTTTTTAATTTATTTTTAATTTATTTTTCCTTGTTTATATATTATTTTCTTTATTATTTCTTTTTTCCCCTTTCATCATTATTTAATAAAATTTTATCAAATAGTAAACATAACTAATATACCTAAAATACAAAAATACCTAAAATATATAATAAATATAAATATTTAATTTATAGATTGAATGTTTATTATAATATATAATTAAAGTTGAATATATAAATTAAAATAAGATTAATTAAAAATATTTTGTTTATTTCTTAATTTATAATTCAAATATATTGAAATATAATTTCAATTTTGTTAATTTAATAAGTTTGTTATTTGAGAAAAATAACTTTCCTATTATGGACATTAGAAATCCTATTCACATTTATCCCACCTCCTCCGGAGATAATTTTATCTTACTTATATCCGACTTTATCCTGTCATGAATAAGCACCAAATGTAGGATAGGATAAATCATATCTTATCCCGAATTTTATCCCGACTGCCAAATGCAACCCAAGTGTTTTTAAGGGAAAATCTCAAATAAGAACCCAAAGTGAGCATATTTTCTCAAATAAGCACCCGAAGTGATCGTTATTCCAAATAAGGACTCGAAGTGGCTAATAAGTCTCAAATAAGGACCCGAATCCACCTACGCGGCCAAAATGTTCACCAGCTAGGGAGCGTGTGACATTTCCGGTGGCGGAATATGGATAATTTTGTCCCAAAAAATTATAGATAGAAATTAACAAACCCTAAAAACAAAACCCTCAAACTCTTCACGTTTTTCTTCTTTCACTCTTCATCTTTTACGTTCTTTGTCCCCTCTCGTTTGGAGAACCCAAATTCTCTGTTAATGGAGCAAGATCCCTGTCTCCTTGAGTTCCAAAGGTACGTGCCCTCCCTCCCTCTCTCTCTCTATCTCTCTCAATTTGAACAAAACTGACCTCGATTGAACGAGAGTGTGAATCAAAGTGTATGGCGAACCTAGGAAAAGATAATAAAGAATCGAGGCCCTCGTGTTACACATGAGTGTGTCAATAATGAAAAGGTGACTTTACTCAAGATTTGTCTTTTTCATCAGAAAGAAATGAATACAGAAAACAAAATAAGAATATGTGAAGAAACGAAGGTAGAGGTTTCTTGTTGTGTTTCAATTTGTGTTCCATTAACAGAAAATTTCCGTGCTCCAAGTGAGAGAGGACAAAGAACGGAGAAGATGAAGAGCAGAAGAAGAAAAACGTGAGAACATGAAGAGTTTTTCCTTTTAGGTCAAAAGAACGTGAAGAGTTTGGGGTGTGGTTTTAGGATTTCTTAATTTCTATCTATATTTTTTTTGACAAAAATGCTCATATTCCGGTCACCAGAAATGTCACACTCTCGCCGACCGGTGAACATTTTGGCCGATTGGCAAATTCAGGTCTTTATTTGAGACTTGTTAATCACTTCGAGTCGCTATTTGAGGCAAAATCCCGCCACTTGGTCGCTATTTGAAAAAATAGGCCACTTTGAGTCCTCATTTGAGATTTTCCCTATTTTTAATCATATTAATCGACTTTTAACATCAAGGTATGGTTGTATTCATTGATTAGTCGAGTTGTACGAAAAACTAATCCGAACACTAATGATGGCTAAAAAAAAGAAATGCATAGTTTTACATGGTCTTTTTTATGTGTTGTTGACAACAAATTGCAAATATCTTATATGGGTAGGAAAAGTGACAAGAAAAACATCTGAACATGAGTTGTTAAGTGAAAAGCTTAAACTTTTATAAAAAAATAACATAAATAGTTCATAAATTTTAGTTCAATAAGTAACGTGGTTAATAAACATCTCAATTTATTCAACGTGATCCTTCAACTAATCCTTAAAATATATGAAAATATTCAATCTTATCATTTCATTAATCGAATATGTATCAATTTTTTTATAGAATTTAAAGATTAAATCAAATATGTATCAAATTTTAAAAATTAGTTTGAATAAATTAAAATTTTAAAAACGATATCCACGTTGAGTTGAATTTTATATATCATATTACGTAAGAGGTCAAAATTTAGGAACTGCGTACGTGTCGTTATACCAACTTTTATTACACTGACTGAGGAAGTGGACTTCAATGATGACTGATGATGTGGTCAGTGTCATCTATCGAAGGAATGGAATGAACGATGATGTATACGGCAAGGGAGATAGAGAATATACTCGTGGGGGTGTGGACCGTATTGCGTGTCGCACGGCTGTTTCAAGTAAATTGACTCGCAGCGGCTCTTCGCCCGGTCACTCTCCCGTCAAACACGAGCCAAGAGCAGAAAGAAGAACAGAAGCTCACAACCATGTCCATCTCCGACTCTGGCCACTCTTCGCTCTCCTGCCAAAGGTAATTCGGATGAAGCTACTCCTCCCGCAATCTCTCCCTCTCTGGGAATGGGAATGGGAATTTCTCGTTTTGGGTCTGTTTGACTTTCTGCTCTCGAGGCAAGAATCAAGATCCCTATGTTCAAATCTCTCGGTTTTTGACGTGGGTTTTTTCTCACTGACTGGCGTTTCTCATAAATGGGTACGGCTGTTTTGCCTTTAATAGCAATCCCGTGGCTTGTGGGTTTTTTGATCTGCATCTTCTTGCCATCTTGAGGATGTATCTTTACCTTTTATTCCAAGCCCAACCTTACGTTCTGGTTCATGGGTAGCTCGATGTTCTATCTGTTTTTTTTTTTTTTTTTTTTTTTGAACATTTGATTTGAATCGGCCGAGATGACGTCTGGACTTCGCTTCGTCCGTAGCTGGAGCCACTGCTGCGTCAGTCTGCTTTTGATGTCGTTGACTAGAACTAGTGGTAGGAGTACAGTTGCTAATCTCGTGTATTGGCATTCTGTCTTATGACAATGAAATTTTTGTCCTGATTTCTTGCTGTTTTAACTGGAATGGTGTGCGCTAAACATGTCATGCCCCATAATAGGTCATCAAAGAGAGCTGCTTCAGCTCTCGTTATTAGAAACTATCTACCAGTGTAGCTATTGACTGCTTAGAATGCCTTATGAATCAGCTTCTGTTGTTAAAAAGAAAGAAAAGATGTAATTCAGTTGTTGTGAGCATGTCAGCCTTGCCAAGCAGATGAGTACTACTGTATTATGTGTTTGTACCAACCGTGGATTCAATCGGCAGATGGTCTACTGCACTGTTCTCCCGTACCTACCCACATTTCCTACTTTCCGCCTTCTGTTCTGGGTGCTAAGATGTCATGTAGGAGTAAAGCGTTGCACATCAACTCCATAAATTTACATTTTCCATGTGTTGAATGGTTAATCAATTGGTTGCGATTTTCTTTGCAAGGTCAATAAACATATCATGTTTATGCTACTATTGCCAAAAGTCAAGAATCAAGGCCAGATTGCTTTCCCTGTATCTTCTAGTAACAGTAGAAAAGAGATGATCTTTTCTCCTCCATTGATCTTTCTTGCCTCAAAGTCCTTAAAGGCAACCATATCTCATTTATAATTCATGTGGTTGAATCCTATTGCTCATTTGGGATTCATGTAGATGGGAAACCTATTCTGCTTTTCTGATGTTTAGCTGTCCTTTGAAAGGTTCTTTCTCTCATTTTGCACCTCTGTTTCCTTGGTCCCCTTAACTGAACAGGAGTCGACACTGTTTTGCTTCACTACTGATGCCTTTACATTCTCAGATTACAAGGGAAGGTTGCCTTGGTCACTGGTGGAGCAACTGGAATTGGAGAGAGCATTGTGCGCCTATTCCACAAGCATGGTGCGAAGGTTTGTATTGCCGATGTGCAAGATAACCTGGGTCATCAGGTCCTGGAATCTCTTGGTGGGGAACCTAGTGTTTCCTATGTGCACTGTGATGTCACCCTTGAAGATGACGTTCGCCGTGCAGTCGATGAAACAGTCAGTAAATTTGGTACACTCGATGTGATGGTCAACAATGCTGGAATAGCTGGCCCACCATGTTCAGACATCCGTAATGTAGAATTGTCCGATTTTGAGAAGGTGCTCAATTTAAATGTGAAAGGGGTTTTCATCGGAATGAAGCATGCTGCCCGTATTATGATCCCGCAGAAGAGTGGTGTCATAATTTCTATAAGCAGTGTTTCTAGTGTCATGGGGGGCTTGGGCCCACATGCATACTCCGGGTCCAAGCATGCCGTTGTGGGGCTGACCCAAAATGTCGCGGCTGAGCTGGGAAAGCATGGGATACGCGTGAACTGCGTCTCTCCCTATGCAGTTGCAACAGGCCTGGCAATGGCTCATTTGCCTGAGGAGGAGCGAACTGAAGATGCCATGATGGGCTTTCGCTCCTTCGTCGCTAGGAATGCCAACTTGGAGGGAGTCGAGCTGACAACGGGCGATGTGGCAAACGCAGTCCTCTTTCTGGCCAGTGACGACTCGAGGTACGTGAGCGGGCTTAATCTCATGGTAGATGGGGGTTTCACATGTTCGAATCACACTCTCCGAGTCTTCAGATGATCAATTTGGGACTTATGCACTGTGCATACCATGCTGCATCCTGCCTCAATTGTTGTTACTTGGATCTTGGTGGGTTGTATCATCAGGTATGGATCAAGGAACAACAGGGTGCTCTGGATCTTACCATGGCTAAGGGTCTTTATGAGGCCTTTGCTTCTGCCCCACTTGTTGAAGATGAATTCGAATTGTTTTCTTTTACCATTCGCACATTTCCTGATCTTTGTTTTGACCTGCAATGACTTCTGTAATAAAGGTCAATTATCATGTACTATCAGCACCCATGTACTATCAAGTGTAGTCGTGATTAGTGTTTTGGCTCTGGCTCTCTTTGCCATCTCTATATCATGCTCAGCCACGGAAGAAGGCAAGCAAAGTCCCCGTCCCCTCTCCCAGAATTTGTTTTGGGATGGAAATCAGCTGAAGTTATACAATAAAAGGAATGAAATAAATGACATATACTTGATTTTTAATGGAAACGAAACAATTTCATGCCAAAAGTTATTCCAAAAATTTGTAATTTAAAAATTCTGTATCTTGAGAAGGAAAGAAAGAAAGAAATCTTATTTTTTTACTGCACCAAACCTAATTCATGAGTGGACAAGTGTCACAACAAAAACAAATTTAAAGCGATCCTTTTGATAAGTTAAGAGGTATGGAATTTAAAATTTGAGTCATAATTACTCCACATAACCTTTTTTGGTAGAAAGTGTTGGAAATTGACGAGCTCATCATTGCAACCCATTAAGATCCTAACAAGTGGTAAGTCTCTTTAAATGAGGTATGCTGTGTTTAGGCAACGCAGCACGATCCGTTTAGAGGGTCGCTTAAGCCAACCACCCTCGGTGGTGAGATGTTCTTTTATCTTGTGGATGTGTATTTATATGCACATCAAACGTGAAGCGTAAGCTATACATTGACATACACAAGATCATGCAAAGCCCAAAATGTACAAAACGGCCTACCTGAAGGCCCGATATACAAGCCCGGCAAGACCACGTAACGCAGGTAAGCACGTATAGCCTGTAAAACACAAACGTATAATCATAGTACTAATACCAGACAACATTTGGTTAAGTCTATTCTAGCAATTACTTTGACATTCCCCAATCTTATCATCAAGAAAAACCTTGGAAATCAACCCTTCATTGATGTCGTGCAGTCTTCCGAGAAATCATATCAACCCAAACCCGATTTCCTATTCGCGACCCAAAGACCACGAAATGATAAAAGCATCCATAAAGCTCCCAAAGTGAATATGGTCCCCCAAAAAAAAGACGGGATTAAGATTAAGCAGGGCATAAGAATCTCTTCTCCAGTTAAAATAAGAAAAATTAACAAGTTCTTGAGCAACAACCTAACCATGCCTGGTGCTTCCATCAGCTCCAGCCTTTGATATCAGTGGGAAAGAAAGTTGAAGAAACCCTTTTTTAAATTACACGCGTGGGCAAAGGAAGGCGTTCAAAGCACGAGAGCGTCACCGAAAGGCAGAGGGAGATGTTTCAGTGTCGGCTGGAAAAGCAAAGGAAGATAAGCAATATCTAATCTACTCCGCGGGACATGTATACGAACGGATACGATGAGCACGCCGGTTTTGAAATCAAGGAATTTGACGAATTCCCATTGCTATACGTGTCCGTTACATCACTAAAGATGGTTTCTTTCTGCTCTTTCGTCAAGTGACAAGGAATGCCCGATGAGAAGAAAGCTTGTTTTGTTGAATATGATAGGAGGAAAGAGAAGCGGATTCAGAGGGGGTAGCGTTGCATCTAAGCTGAATTTAAGATCGTATTTTTCTTTATTTTTCGGTAACCAAGCTACTTTCAGATCAACCATAAAGAATTCTCGAATTGAACGGTGAAAGGATGGGATTGGAAAGGTCGGCGTCCAAGATGTGATGGGAAGAAAAATGGGCCAAAGTTCGTTGAGAAGAGATAGCGAAACGTTCAATATTTCAATGACCTAAACTAACGAAAAATCGTTTTGAAAGATGGGGTCATGGGCCGGCGGGCGTTCTTGATAAGGGAAATTGAAATTGAAAAAAGGAAGCGTGGGTCAACTTGAATTTTCTTAATATTTGCGGTTGCTCAGCCTTTTAGAGGCGATGAAAGTTGAAAAAACAGGTCGCAGAGAGCAGGGAAGAGGAGCGTCTGTCTGGATTTGGAGCTTTCTCACGGTGGATCCCACCATCGCCGACAACCACCACCACCACCACCGCCCCCGCCCCACTTTTCTTTTTGGAAATTGCCGCCCACCCAGTTGCTTACGCCTCCGGCTTCCCCATTCAACAGTGACAATATTCGCATCAAATCACTTTTTTAAGCATATGCAGCATCAAGACTTGGCATTTTCATCCTTCCCCTGTTCAAGACTGATGTCCAGATCAATGGGTTTTACGTGCACAGAAGGTTTTATGTTGGTTGAACTGATGTTCAAGAAATAAAGAGCATCTGATGTAGTGGCAGCAAGATAAGCCCTGTGGGCTGTACCTACTGAAAATGAAGGTTTCAAACTACCATACTCATACCTAATTGCAACATTTAATAATACCCAGTGGACCATAAGAGTACTCCAGAACTATTTCATGCGTGACACAGGGTTCAAACCTCTCTCTACAGTCTTTTTCTGTGGGGTTTGGGGGGGCAAACACGTAATTATGAGGACATGGATTAGTCTAGGGCCTCTGTAAGGTGAACCCCACCGATACGGAAAGATCACCTTGAGAATTAAGAAACAAAGTGAGTGCCATTTTGCAGATTTCCCAGGGCACACGGAGATAGCCAAAAGCGATTGAATCCAAAGGATGCCCTTGTTGAAAGGGTCCCTATAGCGACCCAACCGTACGTTAGTGCATGTCAGCATCAGGCTGCTATCTCAACCCCATTCAAATCCACCAAGCATTGCTCCCAGAAAGAACACATAAGGGCCAACCCACCTCAAGACGCTAAGCTTAACCAGAAGGAAACCACAAGGAATCTTTTCCTTGTTTGGTTTCCTGGGATTCCACTGCGAAAACTTGCCTTTGGCTTTGTTTTCGGAAGTTTCGCCTCCCTGGTACCAAAGTAAAGAACTCTCGTTTTCTTATTCCCTCTGGTTTGTCCGTCCTGGTGGTTTTCTTTTCCTTCAAAGATGGTCCAAAGAAAGGTTGCCAATAAGCTTGGAATCCAAGCTGATCAAATAAAGTCCGAGAAGCTATCGGCGACCCTCAGACCCTCTCCTCATCAGAACCACGATGGCAAAACCAGAGGGACTGACCTGAAAAAGAGGATGAAGAGGTCAAGATCGACGAAGCTCTCCAGCTTCGACGCCTCGAGATCATCTCTCTTCAGGAAGGAAGTCCCGCAACCTGGAAGACCGCCGCCCTGCGACGTTCAGATGTCCGCAGCAACTCCGCAGAAGCAGTCTCCTGTCAAGCTAAAGGGTGCCGTGCCTAACTATATGAAGTCCACCAGCTGTTCAGTTGCGAGAAAGGAATGCTCTCAGGTAACCTCGCAGACAACTAAAACTGGTTCTGATTCTAAGAATCTGCATAGAAGGACTTCTAGTGCTTCAAAACCAACCCCTGCTTCCTCTGGTAATACATCCCCAGAGAACCTAAAAAGGTCATCGAGTTTGAAACTCGTTAGGACTCTAACAAAGACCCCTAGTTTTAAGCCTGCAAGGTCATCAGTCAAAAGGTGTTCCAAAGTAGTTCTCTGTGCAGACATGGATGCACAGAAAGCTACCTGTTCTTCGACTCTGAAGGAGTCGAAGTTTCCTGAATACCTCATGCTTAATCCTGGCGGAACCGAAGCAGAGGGAACTTCAGTGATGAAGGTCTGTCCCTACACCTATTGCTCTCTCAATGGCCATCACCATGCTCGATCGCCTCCTCTCAAGTGCTTCCTTTCGGCACGGAGGCGATTGATGAAGACCCAAAAGAATGCAAAGGTAGTGCCTCTAAGCCCAAATGATGGGTGTATTGATAGTAAACCTGCCAGTGAGGAGGAAAAAATTGGACTGGAATTTTTCGTGGAAATTTATGCTAAAAATGAAGATGAGAACTCTTCTTCCATTGGAAGTGTCAATGATATTCCAAAGGAAGAAATGGTTGAGTTAGAGGGGGGAAGCAAAGATGAAGAAACCGTGACTTTTAGGGTAAGTGCAGATAAAGAAAAGGAAGAATATGCAGGTGATGAGCACAGTGATAAGAGACTATCTGATGCATCCTCATGTTGCGAAGATGATCATAAGCAAAACCTAGAAGGACGTATGGATGAGAGTGACGAAATGGTGGAAGGTGAGAGCTTATGCGAAGAAAGTGTCGAACTCCTGCAGTCCTGTTCAGAAGATTCGGATATGGAGTGGGATGCAGGAGAATATGCTGATTCAGAGCTTGATGGAGAAACGACCTACTCAACAGAAGAGGATAATCTATCATGTTCAGATTATGAGTATATATCAGAAATAGAAGATCCTACTTTGCACAAGATAGATGCTGTCGCTTGTGAGAATATGGACAGCAATATGGAAGGACATTTCGATGATCAAGTACTGAAGGAAGGAAAGCATGCAAGCTTTGAGGTCCAAATGACAAGCCTTGGTATGGAAGTAGAAGGCACAGATGAGGCACCGCAGGATTCTGAACCCAGCCACATCTTTGATTACTTAAGCTACAGCGATGATTCTTCCAAAGAGGATGAATTTGAAGAAGTGAAAAGCCTCAATGGAAGTGGACCGTCTTCAATAGAGGAGGTCATCGCGGAAGTAAAGTCATCCTTCAAGGAGGATGAAGAAGAAAACATTCCTGGTGCTGACAATACCAATGCCAATGTTCTTTTGAATGCTGTCAGCGATGGATCCGACAGCTTGGACATGATAGGGGATGCCCCATATGATCAGAAGAATACAGAAGTTTCCCAAGTGTCCGAGTTTGATGCTTGTCCAGGTTTGACAGAAGATGACGAGGCACAAGTTCATACGGATCTTACCACCAAGGGTAGCAGCCATGACGAGGAAATCATTCACAATGATGTCGGAGAGACAACAAAAGAAACAGGGGATAATAATGAATCTGAGTCGGAGGCTACAATCCTGATTCCTGCTCAACCATCCAAACATTCCTGCAAAGCTGAGGATGACGCTCCAACACTTGCGGTGGATGATTCTGAGGAGCAGGAAGATCCAAGAACTAAAAGATCTTACCAAGATGAATATTCTGGTGGAGAACCTGACGAAATGGGACTGGAGAAAACTACAGAGACAGATTCAGCAGATTCAATCCTTGAAGAGGACAGCTCCACTAAGACGAAGTCGACAGGGATATATACCAGGTTGAAGAGCAATCATGATGAAGAACCCATTGATTTCTGTTTGAAAGGCACGATCAGATGTAAAAGATCCAGTGAGCCAACCGAGAACTTACGAGATTTTATGCCAAAAGAACCGAACTTTCTGCCACTGCCTCCTGAACCAGACACTGAAAGAGTTGATTTGAGGCATCAGATGATGGATGACAAGAAAAATTCAGAGGAATGGATGATCGACTATGCACTCAGACAAACCGTAACAAAGCTAGCTCCTGCTAGGAAGAGAAAGGTAGCACTTCTGGTCGAGGCTTTTGAGAAAGTCATGCCTACTTCAAAGTATGAAACCCATGTCCAAAGCACTTCAGCAAGCTCACCTCATGCAAGGCCCATTCAAGCTTGCAGCTGAATAAGATCCCTAAAGCAAGGTAAAAACCTCCGAATGTTCCTTCTACTTGTTTCCCACTTCCAGAAATATCCTTCTAATTCATCTCTATCCCTAATATCCTGCCGCAGGTTATAAGCAACAGCGCGCATTTCAAGCAGACTGAGAGGTTTGGCAGGCACCGCACGCTTGACACAGCATAACTTGTTCGGCTCTAACATTTTGGATCGGGCAGCTTGGGAAAGGATCATGGGACAAACATTGAACTGCTCCGAAGGCAGGCAAACCACGACTGTCTACTAGGTGCAAAAAAAAAAAAAAAAAAAAAAAAACTATTGAGTGTTAAGCTTATTACTACATAGGCACTGCCAGTGCAATATATGGAGTTTGAGTTTCCTTTTGTTCGACCAGGAAAAAAAAAAATCTTTTGAATGTGTATCCATGTAGCCTCAGTTGTAGGGGCACTTAGCTCCAAACTCTCGTGACTTGTTTTAGTTAATATTTGTCTGAAAAAATGCATCGCAAGGTCGTGGATGTACTCTAAATTGGTCTGACAGTTGTTTTGCATTCGCTTACAGTTACAAAAACCTCGGTACCGAACAACAGACAAGGACTTCGTGTCGCTGACAGGAAACACTACGTTGAAAATTTGCATCTTGATAGCTATACTCCCAATTAAAAGAGAATATATACATAGCTATTTGACTTCATACAAGATTTTTAGAGGGTAATGTCACATTATGTTTTAGGAATCGATGACCAGATTTAGCCCATCATCAACCATACAAGCAACTCGGAAAGATCAGCTCTACATGAGGTGCTCTCATCACCTGGGAATCAATACCGAGCCTCTGCACAGGCATGCGGACTGTTACCGTTGCCTGTAGAGCAGTTTCTTTCTTTAGTCTTCTTCAAGATGGAAGAAGTTTGTGAAATATCCATAACTAGTCACATGCGGAATACCACCCTAGCATCAATTAATAAAGCCTGCGAACTATTATCTTCTGCAAACTAGTCGTGTCTCTTGGAAAGAATGTACAGCAAAATTCTCACATAACGGCATGTAGACCGTCAATGGTCAACAACTTGCAAAAATTTACAGTGTAGTTGCTGGTAATATAAACAATATTTCCTAATTAGCTAATTACCTATAATATAAATCCTTGTGAAGGTACAAAAAGAACACATCACTGAGAAAGCTATCCCCAACAAGCTAGGGAGACATATCTAATCGAACGTCAATTGCAGGACACTCAATAAGGAGTGATCTTAGTTCAGCAAAATAACTTCCCAAATCACTGGGTTCCGAACTTTGCACCTGGGAACCCGCAGTAAGGCCACTAGCTTCTGCCGCTTTACTTTGTTGTGTTGTTTTGTCAGACATGATTTCATCACTAAATAATTTGAGAGCATCTGGTGTAGAGAGAGAATTAACAGACTTATACAAGTCTTGAAACTTGTCCCTGTGTCCTTGATCTTCCACTAGCCTCTCTTTCAACTCATCAGGAAGACAAGCGAATGCACTTGATAGGTGTTGCAGATGGTCAATACAAAAATTTCACATGTCAATGATCGATGTCCCAGAATGTAGCTGGTCAAAACAAATCTCAATGCAATCTAAAAACATCTCATCATCAATTTTCATTAACTCTTTTCTTTTACCTGGTGGCACCTTTAACAAGACCCCAGTTGTATCCGATGGGCACTGATTGCTTAAAACCAATATTGAATCCCTCTTGTGCAGAAGCCTCTTTTCCGGCTATTACTCCATCACGATAACCGATCTAGCATTCGACAGATGAAGATTATTCTCATCCAAGAAAAGAAACACAAGAACTTACAAATTCAAAATTCCGTATTACTGTGTAAAATTGATCGTGCCTCCTTTGCCACTCTCTGTCCAAGTCAGATGATTCACCCAATACCTCATCCAAATCATCCCATGCCAATCCATCATTGTCCAACAAATCAGTCTCATCATTACCTGAAGCAAAACATACAAAGATTCATACTTCTAAAAATCAATCTTTCAAGTCTTGCTCCAGAGAAAAGGCCTATAAAGGGACGTGATACTTTTAAGAAATTAGAAATGAACTGATGAAGGTAATGCAAACATATATTTATACCAAACCGACCAACAGCTAAAAAACACCTCTTACCAAGAAGTTGGTGGTCATTATGGGCAGCGGAACTAGGACTTAATTCTAGTCGTGAGAATCGCAAACTCTCAGAATAGAGCTCTTCAGCAACGTTATGCTCCATCTACAAAAAGGAAAGCAAACATTTCATGCAATTTTAACCGGACATGGCAGTGATGTTCACAAAACACTTAGCGAAAGCACACTTCGATTTAGCCTCGGCAATAACAGGATAGGAGGAAGACAACTCTTCACTATCGATGAAAAAAAAAACTCCCATCACATGGCATACATCGATATACACACACACTCGGAACAAATCAAAAGTCGGGGGCCGCGCTATCCAAACTTCGGTTCAGGCAATTTATCAAACAGGTGGAGTGCGTCTCGGCCAAAGGACTCGCGTATCAAATCGCAAGCACGAATTATTCCAGAACACCTCAACCAACAAAGATTGGACTCCCAGATCATCCAAGTAGGACTCGTTCGATGTCGATTCCCGAATAATCACAGCCTTATTTCCGTAGCTATTCCTTTACATGCACAAAAACCGTGACCTTTGAAGTAATCGTACCTCTGCTCAGAGCGAATGTGCGATGGAATCAGCACTTGAAGCCCTCGACACGGCTCGACCGCAGATGAACTGAGATGGAGGTTGAGATAGCGATGAAGATGACGAATGAAAATGGTGAGTGGAGTTCGATTTCTGAGGAAACTGAAAATGACAAAAACCGAAGGAGCTGGGTCTGATGGACCGATTCGAGTGGTTCCGGGCCGCACGAGATGGGCTGATGTAATGGATCTGAATTTAATCTTTTTATATATATATATATATATAAATCTATTTTGCTTTATTATTTTTGTTGAAAGAATGCCAATCCAAATTCGGCCTCGTACTTGTTTAAAGAAATATAGAAAAACTTTATCTTTAATCTCGAATTTGCCTCACGCCTAAAAATCGCCATTTAATTTATTTATTTTTTTCGGAATTGTCAACATTAGGACAAATTAGAAGTTCACTCTGAGAACTTGCGTGTTCACCAACGTCTTCACCATTTCATCGACAGCCTTTTAATGTTAATACTGATAAGCAATTTCTTGCTTCATTCTTGTGCACTAGTGGAGATAATGAAGGAAAAGACCTGCTTTCCGTGGATGACATTAGGAAATTCTTGATTAATTATTTTATAATTAGCCTAATAAAAAGACTATGTTGGGACTGCACATTGATTCTGATTTGAGCAGTAGGTATGAATGCTACTCTATTATATTGCGATTGGTAAATTTAATTAGTTAAATTGAGATGAGTGGTTGAGTTACCAACCTTATTAAAGATGTAAGGACGCACTGCAGATGTGGTCCTAGAAATTTTGAAGCTTATAAAAGTACCTGTACCGAGGCGAGAATTCTAAAGAAAGAGAGCAAGAGCAACTTTTTTTAATATACTAGTAAAATTCATGTGTGCACAAAAAAAAATTTAACGAAAAAAGAGAGCATCTTTTTTTGAATCTTTAGAAAATCGGATTAGATTATTGAAGGAAGAGAAAAATTCGATTTAAAATTCCCGAATCCAAGAGGGTTTATAAGAATGATATGAAATTGTGTTGGCTTTTTAAGTTATCTATCCTTTTTGCTACTTGTCTAATCATATATTTGCTTGATTATACATTGAAATGTCTTGGAAAAAAATTGAAATTGAAATGTGCTTAGAGTTAGTATGGAAATTGAAATATGAGATGCCCACTAGTTACAAACTTCTTTCTTCTACTTGTCATCATTGGATACAAAAGTCTATATGTCACATGTTACCTATTTGTACTACATCTGGATCTTTCTGCTGCAAATTATTTTCCTTTTAATTTTTTAGCCGTTGCTCTGTTGTCATCATCTGGTCATTTACCATTATTGTCTTCATCACGATCTTGACTCCACGACATGATTCCATTGCAAGATTCTGCTTCTTACTTGATGAGTGGTTGCGTATGATCAAATCGCTTTCTCACTACAATCATCAGAGCTGTAAGTGGGGCTTCGGAACTTTTGGCAATTAGATGGAGGGAAAGTATCAAGAGGAAGGAAAATGGATAAACAAATGATGGGTGCTCTGTCTCACGGGTGATTCCAGAGATTGCTCCATGTCCATTCTCGTTTCTTCGAGTTCCATGCAAGACAAATCCGAAGCCTCTTTTGGTTCTCTCCCCGCAAAAGCAAGCATCCCAAAACCATCTCTCTGTCTCCGGCTCTGTCTCTCTGTCTCTGTCTCTGTCTCTGTGACATGACATGCATGATGCAAGGTGGAATCCAATAAGAAATTTCCGAGGCGGCTCCTCTTCCTCGGATGAGTTGTTTGTCACGTGTCTCGCATGTGAAGAGACCCCAGATTTGCAAAATGCACGACATGGATCCGTGACGAATCGATTTGGTAGAGTCTACCCTCTCGTGCTCTGTTTCTTTGAGAGTGTTTCAGGGATCTAGTTTACTCAATGCCCACGTCTCTGTACTGAAAGTCTTCCCGTGATTTTCTCATTTTCCAGGAAAGGCAAAAAGATAAAGGGCCAAATATTTCTGTCCCTGTGCCGGAAAGGTAGTTTCTTGCGATGTGGTCGGTCAACCAATTTGGCAGTTCTCTAAATATCTGCATTACAGCCCAATGAAGGCAACTCTATCGTCAATCTATCTACTTCTGTTCTCTCCAGTTCATCACACAATCTGCCATCGGATCAGGCCAAAGGGCCACTTTTTTGGCATCTTTTTTCATTTCTTCATTAATCACACACTCTGCCATTGACTCAAGCCAATTATATTACCAACGCCCCCAATCAAACTTCCTCCTCTGCTTATGCAGTGCACGTATATTGATTTGGAAAACAATCTCTCTCTCAAGTGAAGAGTGAAGAGTGCAGTCAAGATTCAGTGCAGAGACAGAGATGGCTCCAGGGTGTCAGAGAATTGTCTTGGCTATCTTGGTTGCCATTTCTCTGGCACTCGACTCGCGTGTTAGTTCAGCAGAAGCAGGTCTACTGCAGGGCGAGAGTGCAACTGGAGTGAAGGGTAAGAAACAAGAGCCGGCGGAGAACTGTAACATGTATGAAGGGAGTTGGGCGTTTGACACTTCTTACCCTCTGTATGACCCCTCGGCCTGCCCTTTCGTTCGCAAGGAGTTCGACTGCTTCAAGTACGGCCGACCCGATCGGCTCTACCTTAAGTACAGATGGCAGCCCGAAGGCTGTGACTTGCCTAGGTACACCTCTCTCTCTCTCTCTCTCTCTCTCTCTCTCTGTGTTTTGCGCGCAGGCGTGTCCATGCGTCGTCCGTCTCACGTCGTCGTCGTCGTGTTCATACCATAATTCAGATAGGCTAGTGGGTGTCAATCTTGCTGCTCACGAAAAGGTGAGAACTTTGAAAAGTTCTCACCTTTTCCTGAACGTCAACGTTATTAAATCTAGAGTCTGCCACCCCGTGACAACTTTTAATTGAGCGGTTGGGCTTTAGGAGTGGACAGGAGTCAAAAAGGTACTGCCAGCTTTTTGAGACCTAACGTTTGGTGTACGGTGAAACTGGTTCCTACGAGAGAAGAAGAAGAGCCTCTTCAAAGTTGCGAACCGCCTGCTTCCTTTCCTCTACCGGCATCGAATATTTTTCGGTTCATGTTAGTTGGGCAATGATTGTCAGAAGAAAGTTGGTACTGCCTCTTGGTAAATTTTGTGTCTTTGCCCATCACGATGACTTTCTACAAACTTGTGACATCTGGAGGCAATGAAGCCGATACGAATGGATGGTTATGCAGAATTTTCCATAGCGTATGCATCCGATGTTGTCGATGAAATACGTGTTTCTGAATGATGTTGCAGATTCGATGCTCAAGATTTCCTAAGAAGGTTTCAGGGCAAGAAGATTATGTACATTGGAGACTCCTTAAGCCTAAACAACTGGCAATCTTTGATATGCTTGCTTCATGCTGGCGCACCGAATTCCAGTATCTCGCAGGAGACGGAGGGCTCAATTTCTACAGTCACATTTCAGGTGATTGGAAAAATTTTACTTCCTCAAAGAGTTAGATCAAAATGTCTGGATGATTAGCTTAATAATGGACAACATGCAATGAGTAAGAAGTGAATGAGTTCATTGATCTTATGACAATACCATCGTGCAGGACTATGGAGTATCCGTAATGCTATTTCACTCTCTATACCTGGTCGACATTGAAGTGGAAAGCATCGGTAGAGTTTTGAAGCTAGATTCGCTTAAGAACGGTGGTTTATGGAAGGACATGGATGTGTTGATCTTCAATACTTGGCAATGGTGGTACCGGAGAGGAGATAAGCAGCAGTACGTTGTATTTTCTATAGAAGCTGTGCTGTCTTCTACTGGATGAAAGATGCATAAACAGACCTCCTTCTTTCTGGTCACCTGCAGATGGGATTACATTCAAGAAGGTGATCGCACATACAAAGACATGGATCGGATGGTCGCATTTCGCAAAGCATTGATGACGTGGGCGAAGTGGGTGGACTCGGATGTAGACACGATTAAAACTAGAGTCTTCTTTCAAGGAATTTCACCCTCTCACTACAAGTAAGTTCTTTTCTTTTCAATCCAACTTCAGTAAAGCAAAGAGTCAAATGTGTACTGATTGCTTCAACAATTTGATGAGTTTAGCGGGACAGAGTGGCACGAGCCAGGAGTGAAGGACTGTTCAAAGGAGAAGCTACCGATGACTGGATCGACATACCCAGCCGGGTTGCCGGCTGCAGCATACGTGGTGCAAGAAGTGATAAGTAGCATCAGAAAACCTGTTCATTTGCTGGACATTACCACACTTTCTCAGCTGAGGAAAGATGCACATCCTAGCACTTACAGTGGTCTCCACGTTATGGACTGCACACACTGGTGTATTGCAGGACTTCCAGATACATGGAACGAACTCCTATCCGTGGCACTTGCTGCTTGAACAGAAATACAATGCAAACATGAGAACTGAGATTAGATGATGGAGTCAAGGGTAGCCAGATTGATCCGACCCATTGATGGGACGAATATGTCCTCTCCAAATAAGAATAATGCTCATTCTTTATTGTGATAAGGACAAAAAAGATATGTCATTACTTTCATTTTTCCAAGTCATAACTTTGTCTAGGTAGGGACTGGTGCCACAATATCAGCAAAAGGAATGGCAACAGTAAGACCTTCTTCGTCTATTATTCATTTGAGAGTGAAGTTAATCTCATTTATCGAATAAGAGATCGCTTTGAATAGGGAGTACAAGATATACTCCGCCAAAACCAACGAAATGGCAGCAGCTGAACAGAATAAATCACTTGAAAGACATGAAATTCTGCATGTCATCCACTTCTTACTCCAAAGCTTTCTTTTTTATTCTTCTTCATCACACTTCTCATATTTCTCAATCATTTCCGACCCAAAAAAATATCATCACATAACAGTCCGGCATAAGCATACCTTCACACCTGGAAGAAAAAAACTAGCTTATCTTCCGTTTATGACATCCTAAGACTCAAAAGTCACGTAAGCTGGAAGACCTAGTGGCTTTAGGACTGATCAATAATAAATCATCTGAGAGTGTTATCAGGAAGTTTTGGTCCCATGGAAAGTGTGCAACAATGAGAATGCAGATAGCACTCTTCAGGAACACCATGTCTTTTTCTTAATCAGAGAAATAACGCCACATCCTAGCACATTACAAAACAAGCTGAAGATATAATCTAACAAAACAAAATTTACCAAGAACAGGTTCACTAGACAAGTAGGGGAGCAAGGACAAGGATGGGCACAGGATTCAGCATGTATTGTCATGATTCAAATGAAACAGAGAGGAAGAAAATTGAGTGACTATGTTCAAATGAACAAAAACCAAATGAGCCTATATATAGGCTAGATGCAACCAGGAGGCAGAAAAAGTTAAAGATTCCACCAAAAGGGGAAAAGTAAATTTAAAACAGTCATGGCAGAGAGATGAGTAAATTGGATTCTCTCCGTCAGTTCACTATGCACGTGCTGAGAAAGAAGAGCTTCAGTTTCTTTATACAAAATATGAAAGAAAATTGGAAAATAGGAGAAAAGAGAAGAACACAACTCCCACATGATACACAATACTATTTTCTACCTCCTAAATCTCCAGGCTGAAACTGAAAACAGGGGCCGGTCATGCCAACATAAGAGGAGGCACCCATTCTCTTCTTTTAGGGTGTACCCATCATAACCATAGTTCTGCAGTAACATCCCTGCCTGCAACAAACCATTGTAACTTAAGGACACCTTTCCAAACCCAGCTAACTCAAGCCTCAAAATCCACTTTTCAAGCTTCTCATGTCTCTCCTTCCTCTGAATGCCCTCGCAAGCAATGATATTTTTAATTTCCTCTCCGAACAGCATCTTCTCAACCTTTTGTCGCTCTACCGATGCTCTTGGAACAGTAGACTCCAGACAATCAAACAGGGAACCATAGAAATACAATGCTTCCACATATCTCTCCATTAAGGTGCCATTATGGTTTGACTCTTGCTCAGTAATCACCATTAGCTTAGGCGACAATCCCCAAAGAGAAGTTAAAAAGCCCCCCATCTTTGGTGAAGATACCAAGGCTGAGTCAGGACTAGCGCAAGATAGATTGACCACATCTTTCTCGAGCCACTCTCCTAGAGTGCGCTGCTTCATATGCAAAGCTCTCTGTCGATGACTAGAATTTGAACTGTTGGATGCAGAAGGCGAGGTTCTCCGCTGCGTCTCATCATCAGCTGCCAAGATGGTATGCAGCTGGAGAACAGAGCTAATTGCAAGTGCTTCACCAGTCTTGACACGCAAACTTTCTAGATCAAGATTTTCCAGTTTGCAGACAACAGGATTGAACTGAAATGGGATATCCAATTTTTCAGCTTCTTCATTCAATCGAAGAGCCATTTGATCTAAAACCTCTTTCTGTTCATGGATACCTGTAATCCTCAAGTGAGGTGGGCCTTCTGGCCTAGCACTTAGTGACTGAAGAAGATTGATCCACTGGGCAGGCTCAAATGAGTTGAGGTCGATAATGTGAACCATCTTCTCCCCATCCATCGCTTCTAGTATGGCCTGATTAGTGATTACATATGCAAGCTTCAAGAAGGGGCAAAGCTCAAAAAACCATCGTTTGACAAGGATTTCCTCAGACACTGGGGATATTTTTGTGGAATTAAGGGCTTTATGAAGGCCTGGCCAACCTTTGAGTATCCGGTCAGCAAGTGCTTCAGTGAAGTAAGCAGCAATTCGCTGCATAGTATCGCCATCTGGAGAAGCATGATGGGAGATTTGCTCAAGGCAAATATTAGCATTATCTACACTACCAGCAGTGACATGGTTAGCGCAGCCAATAAGATAACGGATCAACCACAAACCCCTGTCTTCGGGACTAACTTCCCTGAGCAATGGGTATGGTGATCCTATGCCCGGAGAAAGTGACATCAACGAGAACATTTGAAGTGGGGATGAAGTTACGGGTGATGATCCCTCGTCGTGAACCATACCCATCATTGATGAACCTTGAAGTGGTGGGGGATATATGACCTCACCTGCACCACTACAACGAAATCAGATCATGCAAGAAAAGTCAATCCCAAGCAGTCACACCAAAGTTCCTTTGCGTTGGAAAAAAAGGAAGGACATGAGAACAGATGCAAGCCAGGACTCCTTACTGCAGAACTCAATTTCAGTGAGTAGCTCAACCTAGAAAGGCAAAACAGTCATAGTAAACTCCAGAAATGAACAACAGTAAACGATCTACCAAATGATGTTGAGCATCTCACCACTCACAGAACATATTAATAAAAGGTAGTCCTCCACCTTCATCGACTTCCAACCTCTTATACTGAGACGGTTGGAGTTACAAATATATTGATTCCTCGATGAAACACTTCTCATTTAATTGCCAATAAAGAACACAACAGCTAAAACGGAAGTCTTTTCTACTGTAGCTGTCCGGTTTCTCACTAAGGCCTGAACAATTCACACCATTTGTTGCTCAATATAGTCAATTGGGCACTTCTACCTCTTGGTTCTTAAAGTGGTTTGAGCTTTCCAAGATCAAGAAAGCAACTACTTTCATTCCCCAAAAGAAAAAAATGAACCACATCATTTACTTAAGATATTCAAGGACATGCTATGCTCTCTTCTTTCTATTAAAAAAAAAAATCAACCCGAAGCCATACTCAAAGAAATGAGCAGGATCAAAAGACTTACCGGATCAAATGCCAATGGATGCTTGCTTCTTGAATCCGTGCTCCAGCGGAGCAGCAGATATACGTCACTGAGCTGGGAATGTTGATGAGCCACAAACCCAGAAAAGACTCCAAGAAAACTTCTGAGCAGCTAGGGTTTTATTGCAGAGCGAGCCAATCGGGATAAAAGCTCTTGTCTTGAAGAACTTTTCCATGGCTGCGTTGGCGACAAAGCACGAGGTTGTGTTTGTCGTCATTGTTTTGTTGTTTTTTGTTAGGACCAGAGGAATATGGAATTTCTGAAATCCAGAGCCCCTCCTCCTCCCTCTCTCTCCCTGTGTCTGTTCCAAAAAATTGTTTTGTTCTCTCACTCTCTCACTAGGCAGAGCTTTGTCTGGACATGAAGTGGATGAGAATAAAAGCTGGCCAGAATTTGGGGCTATTCTCAAGAAAACTGTTGATCCAAGCGTGTCATAACAAAACAAAACAACACCTTTTCTTGTTGCTTAGTGGGGGATAGTGGGGATTGCAAGGAAAGCCTCCCAAGTCCCTCCAAAATCTGCATTTGGATTCTTTTCGAAAGGCAAGTGAGAAGAGACCATCCACTTGGTACTTTGTTTTTATTTCTTCCTTTTTAGTTTTAGATGCTAGGAGTCTGAGGACACTGGGACAAGGAGATTGTGGAACAAGCCAAAAGTAGATATAAAAACATCTCAACTTTACTGGTGGAGTTTTTGGGTGGGAGGGTTCTTGGAATTTGTTAGTTCCATTCCTGAGAATTCCTATGCACATTCTTTCAAGAGGGAAAAATAAATAAAAAAAAAAAAAAAACCCATGAACAATTTGTCTGAAGCAAGCAACAGGTTGCCCACATAATCTTGAATATTGGGATATGCAACCCAAAAAGAAAGCCTTTTAATATTGGGTTAAGAGTAGTGGTACACCACATCATGGTTACTTAAACAAATCAATGTGTTTCCTCAGTGGAGGGTACTGCAAGGACTCATGTTTATGTCCAGTCCACCATCTGCGTTGCCAGTAGCATGCTGGACTTTTGATTAGGTATCTTCATTATAATTTGGAAAGGAAAATCAAAGAAAACAGGACTCATGGTTTTTGGTGGTGGCATGGTGTTGGCATTATTGGTTGCCAAACATGCCTTCAGCACTAAAAATAGGGTGCTAACGTTGCTTTGTGCACACCAAGTTATTCACCTTTTACGAGCAAGCCTTTCTGTTGTTGATAACATCATGTGCAATTTCAGCTACATGATTCTGCTTGCCTTCAAGCAAATAAATGTGAGCATCTCTTTAATGGAGGCAAGATTTCCTTGTTACATGACTGGTTAATCCTTCTGTTTTGTTCTCTCCGAACGTCCAAAGCCCTAATCTTTTCTCTCTCCCCTTTTTTTTCTTTCTGGCTTTGGGTTGTGAAGACAAAAGCCATGTTTTCTTGCTTGTTGTAAATCGGTCAACAATTACGCCCCACTCAGATATGCCAAATTCGCATGTGGACAGACGAAAGCATCTGTCTTCGCTTCACACGCTCCCTCAAAAGTGGATACAAACTAGAGAGAAATGATAAAGCAAGGGTACACAGAATTCTCTGACAATTTTAGTTTATGTGGCAGGTTTTCCCCATTGCCAAAGGCAAGCAACCTTGTTAGCAAACTAGTGACTGGTTTTGTTCATCCTAGTACTGAATCACGTAAACCCTCTTTAGACAAAGAATCAAATAGACATGCCTTAAAACTACGCAGGTTAATTAGTATGCAGTTAATCAAGATGTTTAGGTCTTTTTTCTCTTTTCTTGTTTATGGTCTGAACTCCATGTTTGACCAAATATTATGTTTGATTACTTTAAAGGTCTTCGTTGGTGAGAGATTGGTGAACTTAGGTAGGTAATTCCAAAGAGTTAGATACAATCATTGAACGTTGAAAGGGAGAGGTGAATCGAGAGGACATCATTGCTTTTGGAAATTTCCTAGATTTGCTTGTTACTAAGAAAGACGATTTGTCCTCTCGTCATGAAAGCTAACTTCTTGCCGTAAGCGGTAAGATGTCGGTCCTAACAATGTCTTAGTGAGGGTGTTTTCATAGGAATGGCATTTTGTAGCTTTGTAGGCATCGTTAGCAAATATCTCTAAGTCAGTCAAGCAAATATTTTGAGTGCTAGTCCCTGGAGTCAAGTTAAATGATAAGGATGTCATTGTAGAATCGAAAGAAAAACATATGAATGGAAGGCCCCGTGAGGAAGTGTTAGAATTAGGGAGGACAAAGTTAGAGGAGCCATTTTCACCCTTTAAGATAAAGACAATCTCAACGAAAGACAGACTTTATAGCACCATTTTACTGGCAAGGTGATGGGCAAAATCAATCATCATGTAGCATATATAAAGTGGGTAGAACGAGCTTTTTTTATGGAGTAATGGTGGTGGCTTGAGTATATCTCGACATATGACTTGTCTGATATGATGAAATGTACTTAGAGAATGATTTTGTTAATGAATGTATTATTGATAGTCAAGTCTTAATAAACAAAAATGTTTCATGACTTATTTGCTTCAACGTGCATTAACTTCTACTAGATGACTAACTCATACAAATTTCACATGAGACTCGCTCGATGCTACTACTATCGAAATAACCAAGCTGCCGATAAAGATTATACCTTTGAAAAAGGAAGGAGAAGGACCATAAGAATATGCTAAAAATTAAGATAATGCTATGAATTATAAAATTGTTCTAACATTTATGAAGAAAAATGGACAAATAACGAGGTCTTTTTCGACGCACCGAATCAAAGGGAATCCTATGCCACGCGACAGGCTGATGGCGTCTTTTGAGGATGATCACTTCATCACATCAAAAGTTACGAAGATAATCCACATGAAACTAACGACGAACCATTGGTTTGTACGGGTAGGGAAAATTCCTTATTCTTGTAAGATGATACGGATGTTCTAAGAGCAAGGAGCATCGTTTCTCTTTTGTGCCGAAGAGACATGTAGCCCCCCAAATGGAAGCTAAACAAGGAAATGGATCGTTAAACACGCGTGGACATAGAATAGATCGCAAAACCATACAGAAAGTTTACATATATAATATACGTGCGCTAATTCTCCAAAAAGTTTTAAATCCATTATGACAACTAATTCATTCCTAAGCCTTTTAACTTGATTAATTTAGTCATTACGATCAATTTTGATTGGAAATTGATGACATGGACGTTAGTCATCTTACCTGGCACAACCGATATTGACATAAATGATTTTTCAATTTTTTAAAAAAATTATGGATTTTTTAAAAACACATATTTTTTTTATTGTTCTTCTTCCTTGAAGGGTTGGAGTGGGTCATCGGGGCCTTGGTTATGGCCAACGAACCTTGCTTGCCACAGGCAAGTGTCGTGATGCCCTCACCAATCACTAGGCAGCCCCCACTAGTGTTGTGCGAGCTGACCATGACCTTCGCCTTACTTGCAGTCGACAAGGGTCGCCAGCCATCGCCCAACTCTACCAAACTTTTGGGGAAGAAGAACAACATAGAAGAAAAGTAAAGAAAAGAAATTTAAAAATTCATAAACATTCATAATTGTCAAAAGGTTAAGTATTAAATAAGTTAAATTGGAAGGTCCCTGAATTTTTTGGACAAATTTCTCTAATATACACCGTTTGTGTAAAATTACACAACAAAATATGATTCATGTTCTTTTGGATATAAAGTATACATGATATCAATTAAGCACCAAATGACGGGATCCGCATCTCCCACAAAGCCTCCTCAGTCCATCGTCGGACCAAGCTCATCGTCTTATCCACGTAACCATCACTTTTTTTACTTTCTTCCTTTTCTTTTTCGTTGCGCTGTTGGTTCACGGAAAGGGGCACAGGGACGTTCATGCAATGCCCCTGGTACATCCTTTCTTGAGGGGCTTTTTCACGTAGTGTGCTCCAAGCCAGACGATTCCCTTTCTTCTTTTCCCTTGGCATTTAGTGAATTGTCGTTTAGCAAAATCAGCGATGGCGAGCCGCCTTCCCCACCAAGCGTCCGACATGTATCATCAAGCTTTCGAGAGTGAAAAACCCAAGAAAGTCGGAATGGACCAGGGGCGGCGAACACGCAACTTCATCACCATTTTTCTAGATGCTACTTTTCACTGCAGTCCTCCCCATCCGGCTTGCTCCTTGGTTGCATCAAGTTCGTATTTTGTCTCGCCGCACGGGTTAGGAAGGATCGTCGAGGAAGACGCTGACATTTTCTAGGGGATGATATGTGTGCGGTGACATGGGTTTGCGACAATTGAATCAAAGTAATGCAAAATAATTTACAGTCGAGGTGAAGAGTTTGACTATAGTCGGATAGATGAAAAAATTGCAAAATGGATAACCGCCATGTTTCGACTTCTTTCTTTCTTTAGAAGTTAAAAAACAAGCTGTGCGCTCCAGAGCACCTATCAATCTCGGAACAGGTGTTTCCTTAGATGAATCTTCTGTAACAAAACTCCGCGAGCTCATATTTAGCTCCAAACAAGTCGTGCCATCATTTTAGCATTTGACTAAATCATATAAGACATAGAAGGTAGATGTCTCGCCTTCAGCTGTAAGATCTCTCGATTTCAACAGGTTTCCCGTCCTTGGTGAAATCTTAAAATGCTAGGTTGTCAAACTGAGTCAAAAAGTTCCAGTTCTTGATATGCCATGTCCAGCAGCTATGCCACATGTTACCGAACATTCGAATGATCACCATCCAACAAAGTAGGCATATTCCTGCCCTCAAGAGCACTGGATTGATATTGGAAAGCCAAAATCATATTACTGTGCACATCCTAATGCTCAAAGCATCGATGCAGAGTTTTTTTCATTCACATCTTCCTCCTTTTTTTTTCAGTGTTAGATGCATAAATCTTTTGACCAGCATCATATCGTCAAGGTTTAAGAGGTAACAGAAATCAATCACCCCACACCAATCGGAAGATGTTTTTACTGGCAAGCTTGTTGACAACATTGTTGGTCTGCTTCGTTAGCATTTCCTCTTGAGCACATAGGTCGCCATCCTTCCCAATTATGGAACAGACGAGGAATCAGGATTACAGTGAAAGAAACATATCAAAGTACTGTTCTGTTTCAATTGCATGACAAAAACATTGCTTCGATTACACATTGTGCTATGTCACTCTATGCATGTTCTGCATTTAGAGAAGGCAACTCTATCATGAAAAAAATTCAAGGACTGTGCTCTCATTAGACAGAAATAGACATGGGCAAGAGATAGACTGATTGGAAACATGAACAGGAAATGCAGGATCCAATGCATAGAACCAGAAGTGTCGAAGAAATGTAGGAATGGCTTCAGAAGCTTCTTTAGTCCTACAATGGTTACTACGACCTTTTAACTATCATATCCTATTCCAGTCATATAAGCTAATATAGTTTCTACCTGCACTTTCTAAACTATATAACTTGAAGATTATTTATATGTTTTATGCTGGAGAGAGCTGCAAACCATGTAATATATATTCGCAATGTGCATATGAATAACTTCACATACATCAGCACTCACCAGAAGAGCATAGGCACGGGCAAGAGAGAGAAGTGTTGGGTACATGTCGATAACAGCTATAGCAGTTTCTTCAGTCACTTGTGGAACCTGCACACACAATCTCACATAATTTGATCATCCAATTGGGGAAGATTTTATCAACAATTCCAGCAATCAAACATAGAACTCAACATTTATCCAATAGGTAATAACTAAATAGAAGAAAAGAGAAACACAAATCCATTCAAAAAGCCTAAATATAACTCCTGAGCAACAGACAGATCTCCCTTTATTGTTAATAGAAACTTTGTCCAGTAATGTTTCACAGTTTTAAAATATGACCAAATCTATCCTTACTATGAAAAGACCAAGTACCTGCATGAGTTGTATCGCAAAGACATCACTCACAGTCATTTTCTCCGCATCTTGGCAGCTTTTGATAAAATCATCGAAAGGTGGGCAAACCCCAGTGCATTTGGACTGGTCATCTTGCGACTGTGATGTGTAATAATGAATAATCGCTTGAGTTAGATGACCATACTTCTTGAGTGTATCAGCTAGACCGCTTGTTCTCTGCACGTCAAAACCCTCCAGAATCTCTGTCGTGAAACAACTGCATGGGATAAAATTACTTACCGTTTAAGAAAAACTCATAATTACTGATCAGACAAGAAGTCATCAACACAAGAACAGGAAACCTTCAGTAGGAAAGCTTGCTACCGAAAAAAAAACGAACATCCTACATAAAATGAAAATCCATTAACCAGCAATTACACCAAGTTCACATTAGTTGCACAGAAATTTCACATATATTATACAGAAAAATCACATATCAAATGCCCCAACTGCATTATTTTACTTCACAAGGAAACTGGCAAATGATAATGTTACAGAACTTTTCGCTCACTTCGAGAATTTTCCATCTTGCAAACTCTATCAGCATATAAAGGATTTCACAATTAAATAAAGTGCAAGGAAACTACATCTATCCATGCCCTAGAAACTTCTGAGAAAACGACAAATTAAAAGAAGGGAATCTAAGAGGCATTTCACAACCGTTCTACTCCGCTTTGTTGTCCCCTTAGTCTATCCTTCTCTTCTTTCCACTTTCTAGCCTCTACCCTTCCCTCCCCATTGCCAGCTTAACAATGATAGTCTTCCTTGTTTTAACATTCCATAATTTCATTAATTGAATACAGAATGGCTAGAAAGAATCAAGGTATGGTACCTAGGATGAGATACTTACGCTGTCTTGATGCTTTCGGCAGCTTCACACTGATTTGGATCACCTTCCACAAGGTAAATCAACTTCTTAAGCCCACACCTCTAAAACATTTGTAATACCCAGTGTCAGCTTAATCATCAATGATCACATAAAAAAGCTAATACACAGTGCACGCTAATGGGATTCTCATCTGATTCTGAAGCTAGGATTTCATCAGTTTTGTCTAACAGAACAAAAACATGATAGGTCAAACCTATAATGGACGTCAAGTAAATTCTGTGGGAACCATAAGTTCTCTTACTAAGCTTTGCTCTCCTGCTTATTTTAATCACATCAGCTGATCAACTTTGGTGAAAAATTATCATTGTTGTTACAAACTATTGATACTAATATCAACAGCAAAAGTTTTTCTCCTATGAATACTTTAACAGACAGTATCTTTTTGTCCCAACTGCGTCTACATGTCAAAACATGAAAGAATGCTTTGCCTACACTGCCAAGTCACCAAATCAAGATAAGACAAGGAATACACAGTTTAACTTCACGCTGCATGTTGAAAACTTAGGTAAAAGACTGTCAAAACAACACAAGAAATGACAACTCTGCAGGTGACTATCAGTGACATTATTAGACAGGTAAACCACATTATAACATGCTATTGCACAGCTAAAATTTCACAACGAGGGATTTACACAGTTACTTGATGATTTAAATAACTGAAACTAAGTACCAGAAGCTTGAATTTCTGATCCTTATAGCGATTGTCTCTGATGGAAGAACGCAAATCCTCAACCTTCTTTCTCTCTACTATAAAATCAAGAACATACTCAGAATCATGAAATTTATGACGAGCTATCCAGATTCCATCTCCTACCGGTAGCCGCCTGACCTACAAATAATTTTGGTGACAGCAATACGGGGGCAGTCAGAAAAGTAAAGAGCAGGCGCCTGTTGAAGTATCCAATATCACTTGTCAACGGAATTTATATAGGCCTAATATACATAAAGTCTCCCTCCACCTGATAGCTTAAATTTTTAGATTGGACTCCCTCACGGCGTTTACACAAAATATAAGACGCTATTCTTGGCACACTTGGTTGACTCAATAAGTGTCAATAACTCTTAAAAAATTTTATGGCATGAATGCTACCTTGACTAGTAAAATTAACTTCCTATTCTTCTACTTTACGTGATATTCCCGAAGAGCAAACACTAACTTGTACTATCACACATCACAGGTGGAACTCCCTTCATCTGCATAAAATGACTCCTACATAAAAGGCCTTCACTTCAAATTTTCTAAAGCATTAGGACATTCACTTTCATTAAACTCATGCTTCTTCCATCATAGTGGAGAAAATACTATCAATATGACCATGAGTTGAGCATTGTTTGCAAAATTACAGGATCAAGAACATAATTCAAGCCATGCACCATAGAAATAAAGCCAGATGAGGATCACAAGAATTCTCCAGATACATTTCACAAAGAGGTTATTCCTTATTGCACATAATTTCAGAGTTCTTATGTGTAAAGACGAAAAACACACAAAACCATATTATTCTACCTACAAACCTCACAAAGAAAGAATAAAAATTGTTTTATCATGCAAAAGTGGTGGATTATTCATGAGCACTAACCTCTACTTTGATGTTAAATTGGCTGCAAATGTTGTCAATTAGTCTCCGAGAACGTGACCTGGCAATATCACAATAGCAGCATCAATCAATAGCTTAACATTAATGATAGACTCAATGGAAAAGTACCACATGAAGTTGAGAAAACAACTTATTGGCAAGAGCCGAAAATTTGTGTGCAAAATTATAGTTTGATGTGAAGTTTCCTCAACACAACCAACCACTTGGAATTATCTGATAGTTTCTACTATAATGATGACTACTTTTGTAGGATTAGTACCATAAGAATCCATCACCTCACTAAATAAACTATCCCATATACTGCAGATATTGAAATTCATGGAAACAACACTGTTAACTGACTCCAAGAACCACAGAAGTTGCTCAAAATGCCATCAAAATAAATGTTAATTTGCATCTACCAAAATAAATGGACATGCAAAATCCTAACAAAAAAGTAGAGCAAAATGCATGGTACAAACTTGCCAAACAGGACAGGGGAAGATAGAGAATCAAGCTCAAAACTTACTGACCCACGAGTAGCAAATTGCTCTCGGTCATCCAATATTAAGATTACTTCATATACATCCTGAAACCTCTCTCCAAAATTCAGAGGCGGCTTGCTTAAAACATTCATACTGCCCTCCACATTAGAAGAGCCTGATCCACTTGCTGGATAATCCTAAGAATTCAGGTGCAAAAGAAAATAAGAATTTGCATCACCACCAACTGATCTACAAATATTTGCAGAAAAAAGATATCTGATAAATAAAAAGCCAAAGCTGATATTTATATTGATGCAGAAATGAAAGAGGGATAAACATATAACAACTTGAAAAAAAACCTTGCAATATTATTCTCATCTTAGAAACCTGAAAAAGAATCTCAGATATTTAACTCAAATAATATAGGTTCTGTTCTTATCATAGTATCACCGCCAAAAAAAAAAAAAAAAAAAAGGGAATATTGAGAGAGCTTAAATTTGTCCCAGATCAAGGGTCAGCATCATTTGGTAAAAAGGAATACATAAAGAGAAGCAGTAATTTCTCTAATAATGTATTTTAAAATACAATCAGAGACTGCAAATTCATGAAAAGATGTATAATTTGTCTATTACCCAGTGCAAACATACATTTGAGGAGCAAGGTTTCATGGTGAAAGAGTTCTGTGATGAATCAGTGAAGGTGTATTTGGTCTTGGTCGCATCATCACAGCCAAGCTCCTCCCTTGTACTCTGACTACCTTCGATGTCTACTTGACCTAATTGTAGAAAGCAAGAAATTCCCCCAATTAGAATATTTATAATACAAAACTGTATGGCGATATATGTGGTAAATTATAAAAATTATCATCAGTTTAATTTCAGAGAAAGTGATTACCATGTGCCACTGCAGATCTGGTTGAAGTTGAACAACGTTTCATGGCAAATGTGGTTGAGGTGGAACAACCATATACTTGATCCTCTCTAAGGTGACATAGAATTGCTGGCCATAGAGTTGAAATATCCCTCCCATCGGAAGTTTTTGAAACTTCAGCAACAGCACGAAGAACTTGCTCCTTCGCATACCCCATGCCCAAAAACTGGAAGATGAAAAACAATATTCCATATTAGACAAAATGTGAAGCTTCCATCATGCAAAAAATGCTACCTTCATAGTAGAAAGATCATTTTCATGATTCGGTATTCATAACAGTACGAGCAGTTTTAAGATCAAACAATGTGGATATCAACAAGAAGTCTATTTTCCAATTGACTTCAGCAAAATGAGAATGTCTCCTCACCTCATGTCGTGAATGACACTGTTCATGAGAATAACTTATGAACAGTTTATTTCAAAGCCTTGTCTATAACACAGCTTCTCCAGCTAAAATGTTCGAGGACATGGATGTCTTTTTTCCAATTTCAGCATTATAGAAACAAGATCAACAAAGTTTCCTAGAAGATTACACTGCTGAATTGCCATCTCATACCAAGAACATTAAGATAAGCACTCAATTAGTAAGACCAGTTAAACCAAAGATACCACACCTTGCATCATACATCATAAGTGTAAAAGGAGATATAACTACACAGACCCATAAGTATCCCTAAGGAGACAAAAATTTGCACTAATAGCATGAGTAAGGTTTTGACAGTACATAGAAAAATTACATTCTCAACAAATTCGAAAAAGAAAAAAAAAAAAAAAAAAAAAAAACCGTGAAAGTGCCACATTCCAGATACATGATAGCAAGAAGTCAAAACAAATCTAGAACTAATAAAGACACCACAAAAAAGCCCAAGAACAACTCAAAATAATTTGATGATTGCTGAATGATTGACAGCTGAAAGACCAATATGCCTGAACTGTTTGTGCATATGCTACTTCATTGTGGTATCTGACATTTGTCCACTCCATAATTTACTTTAAGCAATATTAAGAAGAAATAACTTACTCTCTCAAGAGTTTCAGGGGGAATATCGGTTGGGTTTTGCCGCTCTCTCACATAGATAGGTTGGACTGTCAAATCTTCAGAAGATTCAGGGCTCACGTCTTCAGATTCACCCCACTAACAATGTCCTGGTCAAGAGATCCATTGTCAGAGTGAGCTGAGTCCACCAAACCAGACCTCAGCAGACAGTCTCGTGCTGCATCCTTGCCTTCCTGAGAAAGCATGTATCTGTTTATGGACAAACTCTCATCAAGCACTGAGCCAACTACAAAGTTATCACATGATAAATATCAGTCCAGATCTGGATCCCCCAACTAATTAATTAAATGTTCACTAGGCTACAGACAGATGATTGAGAGAACATGATCTACAAAGTCATTAATCTAGATGCTTCTACATCTTATCTGCTTAGGAGTTACTGCAATCAACGAAAATAGTAGATGCTCATTACAACTAGTGCGCCTTCTTCCTATATTTCTTACTCCATGAAATGCAATTTTTTATAACAAGTAAGATACCTTAGCCATTGCGGACATAGGCAGTCATTCATGAACAGAAAGTAGACTTTTCACCTGGTTGCTCTATGATTGAATAATCACTAACGTCAGAAATTGACTACATTTACATAATCCACTATAAATGGAATCTCCCAAATCCCCATCATCATTTCATTTCAACGACAAACATAGCTTTAAATGGTTAGTGGCAGATTGAATATTATTATCTTTTCACCCGGTTGCTCCATGGTTGAATAATCACCAATATCAGAAATTGACTACATTTACATAATCCACTAGAAATGGACTCTCCCAAATCCCCATTATCATTTCATTTCAACAACAAACACAGCTTTGAATGGCTAGTAGCAGATTAAATATTATTAATCATTCAAATATAAATGTGCTGAGAAGTTTCAAATGGTAGTGCAATCAAGGATAGATCATCCAACATTCTGCAAGACCACAAACCAATGAAAGAAAGCACAAGATAAGCAGATCTTAGCAAAAGACATTAATGAAATTGCAAGATAAAAGAAGTGCTATACTTTGCTGGACAGCTAGATTTCATAACTAATCCCTTAGTTATCAGTGTCTTCATGCAGCTCCATCCACTGTACCAGTCCCTTGGAGAACTTCCAAATTGACCAGGTTTCCCTTTTCTTTTTCTGGACTAAGAATAGAGTAATGTGGTTACAGAACGAACTGTTAGCTCCCCATTCATAGAAAAGAGAAATTTGATGAACAAATGACCTACACGATAGGCACCCGAGAAAGTCCACTAGCTTCAGCCGCATCAATGAGTTCTTGCTTACGCATGTAGTCATTCCCGTTTGAGGTTCCCCTGAAGAATAACCAGCTTAAAATTAACTTTGCAGCCACTACAAAATATAAAGCTGAGAAGATGAGATATTCTCTACCTATAAAGAGCAATCAGCAATGCGTAGGCAACGGAATTCTTTTTGGGAAGATAACGTTTGGTTCCTTTGGCATTCTTACCTGTGACAAAAAGACGTCGCTTATTTCTCGGAGATAACCAACGAATTCAACATCTCCATCTACGTGAATCACTTTCAATCACTATGCTAAGTAAAATATAGAGCTTTAGTTCGAGATGACTGCATTCAGTTCCCAGCGAGGATTGCTATATCTTACAGCGAAACATAACTTGCAAGTAACATTACACTGCCTTTTAAGATTGGAACGAGAAGAACATGAATTGTGAACAAATTAGTTGTAAGAATCAGAAAGAGAAGTGACTGATAGTACCCTTGGTGATCAAGTCTTCATTATCCGAATTGGGCGTATCACTCTCGAAATATCCTCGCACGAGCTTCAAAATCCACTTCCCAACGCCCCTGATCCAAAATGCCCACATGAAATGCACAAGTAAACATCGCACTAGAACTTTCCAACATATTCACAATGCCCAGGATGCTTCGGCAACGGGAAATTCTATTCCCGAAGACCAATTAAGCCAGCCAGAACGATTCGAGACTCTCCGAGAGAAGGGCGGGAGAACTCACTTCACTTGCGATAACTCCTTGAGGGAGCTTATCGGCGACTGGGACTGGGAAACGTTGCGAATCGCCCTGGCGAGGGTGGCCTCCGTGTTCTCCGACAAGCCCTTGGGGGTCTGCGAGAGCTCAAGCCTCTTCTGCAACATGAAATGCACGAACCCTTCGTTCGACGGACACGCCGCCCCTCCGGTCTGGCCCTCCATTCGAGAGGCTCCGGCGGCGCATTCGACGGCGGCGGGCCCTCCGATTTTCCCGATCGGCGATGCGAGGACGATCTCTTGGCTTGGCTTGGCTTGACGAGAGGGCTTTTGAGCGCGGAGAAAGGGACGAAGAGAAGTAGCGGTTAATTCGAAAGATCGAAAGGCCGCTTCGTGGGTCGGGTCTGGATCGGGTTTGACGAATCTGGAATCTGGAATCGGACGGACCCGTGGACTCGGGTCAGGCCCGACGGATCGAAATCAGGTTCTAATTGGACCCGTTGTCAGGCTAATTGAAAGCTTTAAGAACATCGTAAATACCCAAAGGGGTTGGGTCGGATCTCGCATCTTCCATCCCTACTGAGAGTAGTCATCCGGTGTTAAGTCCGAGAAAATAATTTTCTAGTAAATTCTCTCGAAGAAAAATAATAATTTTATTTCGTGTATAATGTAAGGCCGTGCTAATTCCACCTCTATATTGGCTCCATCCCTGTTTAATGAAAAAGAATGACAAAATACTCTAGCATTTTTATTGTTCATCTTCTTATGATATACACCTCCGCCATTTCTTCTATTCTAAGTATGGTTTGAACTAATGATAAATAGAGTGCACCCGAATCATTTTAAAATACAGAATTTCAAGGAATTTTATATTTAGGAAGAGATTAATTTTTACCTAATATTTTTCATTCATCTTAAATCTATGTGGGAACTTTAGAATCTCCCTTCAAGAACTTTCTTTTGGATACCCAAATTATCATCAAGTCCACTTTCCATGCTATCAACAAATTTCATTCATTGCAGCACCAACAGCTACAAATCTCCCTCATCACCATTTAGGCCCTCGTGGCAAACATCATCACTTCGCCAACAAGTTATTTTTGCTACCATCCATCACCGACACTCAAATTCTTAGCCAAATACACCTTGCCATCAGACCTACAAGGCTACAAATCCGGAGCCACCATTTGGTTGGTTAAATTGCCCTAACCAATGCCATTGCTTCTGAGCCAGGCCACAAGTCACTAGTTACCTTTATTAGATTTTAAATAGATTTCAATAAGTTGATTGCAATTGATAACTGATCTCTCACTCTCCTCCATCTCTTCCTCTCTCTGCTTGCACCACCTTGTGCTTGGTGACGCAGGTCGTCGCCAAGACCTCACAACCTCAGCCCTCGGTCAATCTGAGATTAACCACCTCAATCGGCCTCAAATGTAGCAATCATGACGGCATGCGCTTAGAGCCAAAAGCAGCGATGGGTGGTGGCCGAGGGCAGAGGCATCTGCACTTGCGAGCTAGGGTGGAGGCAAGTGATGAATAATTATGATGGCAACAATGTGTGAAGCCCAACAATGGTGGCGTCGTGCTATGAAGAGGCGAGTTGAGCAAACCCAGTGATTGAGAAAGAGATTAAGGACTCATGAGGGTACTTTCGTCACCTCATTTTTAAGGTGTGAACGGAATTAATTGGGGGATGGAATTATCGTGACCCATAATTTTATAAAATAATCATGTCGAGAACAAAATTTCTCAATCTAATTCCAAAATCTTGAGGTTGACCAATGAACACTTTTCTCATGAGCATGACTTCACGTCCGTTTCCGGTCCAAATAGCGGGTCACATGAAAACATCCATTTTCTTAAAAGAGCATCACTCGTAGCATCACCAATTGCATGTCCCTTCAAGTTGACAGTTTTCAAGGAACGACGCAAGGGCAAGTCCCCCACGACTCCCTTTCGATGTCCTATATAAACCCTAACCAATTTCACTCCCAAGACCCACAGCATACACAAAAGCACACACCGAGAGAGAAGCGAAAAGAAGATGGCAAGGTTCGAGCTTCATATCGCCGTGGCGGTGGTTTTGGCTGTGATGGCCGGTATTGCGACCACAGGCGAAAACAAGGCACGGGTCATGGCTCAACAGTCGTGCCAGGGCGACGTGCGGGGGCTATGGGCTCGATGTATGCCCTATATCCGGAAGGGGGCACCACGGGAGCAGCCTTCGCAGGGGTGTTGCGACGTGATCAAGAGCACCGATGTGTCGTGCTTGTGCAAGAACTTGTCCCACCATGTCGAGCAGCAGCTCAATATGGACAACGCTGTGTACGTTGCAACGTACTGCGGGAACCCCCTCAGCCATGGCATGCAATGCGGAGGTAGAGCGGAAGATAACTCGTTTCTCTAGCTTCTGCATGCTGCTAAATTGACCACTTTTTGCAGGTTATACGGTCCCCTGAAGTCAATGGATGTTGAAGAAGCAGCCCAGACAAGAGGCGAAAACCTAAATAGACCAAGAATAATCTGTCCGTTTCCTATGTAACTTGAGTTATACATTCCATGTTGCTCAAGGAAAAAACATAGTGAGAATAACACATGAAAATAACGTTTGCCATGTTTCTCAACATTTCCAAACTGTAGACGATCCTTTTATGTGCACGCATCTATATGTTTAACTTATAAGTATGTGTTGGAGATGGATGGGACTAAAAGTATTTACCTAAAGATCTATCTATCTACTCCTGAGTTTAGTTAGGAAGATAGGTCCCATGATTTTTTATTTTGTTTTGTAAAGTTGCTAGCTCATTGGTTGGTTGACCTCTCATAACCAACTCACTGAGTCGAGGAGAGTGAGAGTAGCACTATATGATAATACAACTCCATATCGATAATGAATTGCAGATTTGGGTTCACATAAATTTAATTAGTGAAAAAAATACATATTGTGAAAATGGTGTTTATTGATCCTATGTTAATTTAGTGTCTATCAAGTCATCTATATAATTTTAAACTCATAATATAAGAAGCAGTGATTTTTGTTTTATGAGAAAGGGTTAATTATCAATTTAAACAAAAGATATCTCAAGCTTTTTAAAAATATGTCTTACTTACTAGAATATTTTTGTTTAAAAGATTAAAAAGACAATACTCTTGCATATCCACTCAACTCGCCGATAAAGACAACAAGCACGTTTTCATGATAGATAATTCAAAAATTACCATATTTTTAGACAAATATGATAAAAATATGAATTCTTTTCTTATCTATTAATTTCTACTCTTAGAAGTCTATTAATAATTTTTTTTATGATTTAATTATATACTTGTTTGCATTCCCATCGAGCCGATAACATGGATTTACTGGTTCATTAGAGAAATCAATATGTAGCAATCAAATCACCGAATCAATTTCTCTTATAGTGCATTTATTATGCTAGAATAAATGAAAATATTTTTATTATTGATAACAATTAATTTATACATTTTCATGGCCATTGAAAATATTTTATTTATTCAATTTTGTAAGTCACACAAGTGATCATATTATTTTTTCAAATTATTTATTTTATGTTTTTAAATAAACAAACCCTTAGTGCCTCTCGACATCTCTCTTCTTCATCACTCTCTCCTTGCACTAGCATTGAGAAATTTCTCTCACTTAAAATTCACACAAATCTCAAGATCATATCAAGGTTATTACTAAATAAGGTTATTAAATAATATCATTAATTTTGATTGAGCCATGCCAATTGGGAAATACAATGGACTTTTTCAACAATCAACTAAAATTGTTACATAGCGTGATAAGAACATTTTAGTAAGAATAATTTAATATTCCGTGCATTTTTTTTATAGGGGAGAAGACATATTCACAAATTGAGGTTTGAAGTAATATAAGAAAATAAGTAGGGGGGTGACTTTTGCTTCAAACTCTTTAATATGCATATTTTCTAACTTTTATATATATATAATTTCCCATGCTCTATATTCTATTATTAGGGCATGTTTGTTTCAGCTCAACCTAAAATTTAAAGGGCAAAACGTACTTATTTATTTTCCCCTCAAAATTTAATATATTAGGTAAGTTAAAAAATGCTTTGCAAAAAATTATTTGAGACTAATTTTCTTTTAAAATTCTAAGTTCACAAGCCGTAAGTTTTTTTTATTTTTATATAAAAAAAGTGAAATTAAAAAGAAAATTAGATTAGGTTCATAACCTAGTTATTGATCTATCTTCTTTTTTCTGTACTTTTTTAAAAACTAAATTTTTTTTGGGTTCCCAAGCAAAACGAGCAAGCCGACGCTCCGGCCCAATCCGAGTCTTCTCCGAACGTTGTCAACTCGAACTTCGGCAATTGATCTTCCGTCATAATCCAATCACCTTTCTTGCCTCTCTCTCTAAAACTCTTCTGAAATCCATCGTTCCAATCCAAAAAGATCATTTCTTTTGCTTTCGGTTCGCTTCTTCCTCGATCTCCGATATTGGGTGATCTCGAATTTTCTATTTTTCACCTTTTTTTTTTTTTTTTTTGGCATTTCATTTGGGGATAAAGAGAAGGCGAGAGATGGAGTTCAGGTGCGTGCAGTGTGGATTCGAGATCAAGAAGTTGTACGTGCAGTACTCACCCGGGAACATTCGCCTCATGAAATGCGTAAAGCTCTTGACTTTCGTCTCGTCTCCTTTCGAACGAGCTCTTTTAGGTCGGATGAGCTGAATTGGTCATCAATTTATGGTCTTTTAGGAGAACTGTAAAGCAGTTGCTGATGAGTATATTGAATGTGAACTCATGGTGAGAAGTCTCTCTGGTGAATTTAATTTTTTCTGCTGCTGATTTCGGTTTCTTAACATCTGTAAAATGAGTGTAATTCAAGGTTTCTGTGTGGTTAGATTCTGCTGATTGATTTGATTCTGCACAAGCCGAAAGCATATAGACATCTCCTTTGCAATGTACTCAATCACGAAACAGGGGAGTGCAAGGTACGCCCACCTTGCTTTTAGTTGCTCTGGTTTCTTGTGCTGGTGCAAGTGAAATCATTTCATTGACATGGGTTTTGGAAATCTTTTGATGGACTTGGCAGGGCTTGTTGTGGAAGTCAGCCTTGGGTTTTCTTGCTTTGGATGCTTGTATCCTTTTATGTTGAGGATTTAATCATTGACCAGATTGTTCCTCATAATGTGTTTGGTATGTTTGTCCATGAGCTATACATATAAAGAATAAAGAACAAAGTGCCTTAGCAACTCAAGACAGGTGTCTATTGCTGGAAATGGCTCGGGAAGGATGGGATTCATCAGTGAGCTTCAGTTCTGTTACTTGGATGTGTGTAAAGGTCTTTTTTTTACTTGTGTTAAATGGATAGATTAGTTTTTGAGTTGTTTCGAGATCTTAAGAAGTGGCATTGTCAAAGCTGCAGATATTGGTGGATGTCTTTCTTGGGAACTTCTTCCTTTTTTATTTCCTTCTGCTTATGACGAGAATCTCTTTCACAATACCGGCTGGATTTTCCAGGTGAACCTCGATGTTAGTTTTGTATACTTCACCTAGGTGATAGTCAAGACTAAAACACTTCCATTTCTGCTGTAAAATTAATCCACTTTCTATTTAAGGCACAGTTGCTTTTGTTTGAATGGACTCAGCCCATTGAAGATGTGTCGTTTGGTGGATCACTAGAAATGATAAATTTGATATGAACACCCCTCTATCTGAGGAAGAAGATGTTATATCCTTGTCTTAGAGTGGGTCGACCAGGTCTTTCTTGTATTGTGGCCACGGGATACACAGTGAAAGGCTACTGGTCCTCTATGCAGTGTTTAAATGAGATGAAGAGAGCTTTTGCTCATTTAATTGGATGGACAATCATTAAATGAAATATTTACTCCTTTTAAACTATGTAATATTATCCAAGAATGTAGAGACTATTATGTTGTATTTGGCCTATAGCATGCATTAGGTACTCTTTTTTTCTGCTTGAAATTTGCACTGTATTCTTATTAATATGTTATTTGTTTGAGATTTTGATGTGCCTTTTATTTCCTAACCATGTAGGCACAAGGACTTTACTCTCGCAATCCTTGTTTCAAGCTACTTCAAGCTTTTTCTATTAGCCATGATGGTAAGGCTTGGGCTTGACAAGTCTGCAGGGAACACTGCTTACAATGATCATCTTCTCTCTCCACACCCCCCCCCAAAAAATATATATAATAATAAAAAAATAAATAAATAAATAAATTATCTGATATTTGGATTTGTGATACTACAGATCTGGGAATTTCCATCGTCAGTGGTTTTCATTATTGACCTATTTGTCTTGTCCTCCAATGCAATGGCTTTGAAAGGTCAGATAATTGGACAGTTGCACAGATGATCTATGTACTCATTTATATTTGTGTGGCTCTGATGAATGAAACTTGATACTAGATTCTGTTCTGTTAGTGCCTTCTCCATTTTCCTTGATTGGCATCTTTGCCTTGTAAAGCAGTGATCACCGAGTCAACCACAGAAAAATGCATTGGGGCTTGTTTCACTGCACATGCTGCCAAATACTTTGTCAGTCATGTAAGTATACTTATTCAGATCCTTGCTAATCAAACTTATAATTAGTTTTCTTAGCTTCTAGTGATGAATGATCGAGTAGTTTATTAATTCCTTGTCCGATTGATTTTGGTTCCAGCTTTTGAATTGGTGCTTTGCTTGACAAGCCCATGAGGTATGCAGCAATCTCAATA
This sequence comes from Eucalyptus marginata, assembly GCA_014182565.1. Taxonomy (NCBI): domain Eukaryota; kingdom Viridiplantae; phylum Streptophyta; class Magnoliopsida; order Myrtales; family Myrtaceae; genus Eucalyptus; species Eucalyptus marginata. The sequence goes on from CM024591.1 coordinate 45,564,189, forward strand.
TCATGCATTATGCCATGTTCACAAATGAGTTCGACACATTGGGAAACTGTTTTAGGATCACCACTTCTCCTTTTCATGGCTTCCACTTGGTGGAGGAAGGATGAAAAGGAAAGGCTTTGGTTGATATGTCCCGACTTACTTTGACTTGTCGGCCTTCTGATGTCACATATGGAAGAGCAGCTTCAGATGAATGCTTCAAACATAATGCAAATTGCTGGCATCTCAAGTTCTGAAGCAGTGTTTCAGACAACCAAAGCCTACCTCACCACTTCATTGCCTGTTCAAAGCAATGGTAATCTTTAAGTGAACACTTTTACTCTTTCTGCTGTGTCATGTATCCAGCTTTGGCTCCAACTGTTTTCTCATCAGCAGAAGTCGTTGGTGAGGTTAATCTGACCGATGACCCAGTGCTTGCTTCAAGAATATTTAAGTGTTAATAAAGGTGATTACTGAAGTTGGCTTGGTTACTTCTCTGTTGATATGGTCAGCATCGCATTGTTTGTCAGCCCAAGTCCAATGTGGATAAGAGAGAGTAGCGTAAAAGACTCGAGTGTTCAAATGGGCCGTGTTGAGCCCTTCCATCTCGTTGGCCGTTTTTCACTCGCTCATTAACCCAGCCTAGACCGGAGAGTGATGGTTTTTACTGGGATCCACATGATCTTAAGGGATGTGATTGTATCCGATTCGTTTGTCCTCGCTTCCAAAAAGTTGTCCTGCGTAAGGGCCCTTGGTGGCTGCGCCAAATCTACCAAACCTAGACAGATGCTGATGCTAATGACACTAGTAGAAGTGGAAGAAGTTGAAAGTGATGGGAGAGAAGAAATGACACATTGCTTATGCCAATTGGTAACGAGTGTTTATGGCAAATAACAAACTGCTAATCACTGTTATATAATGTTCATACAATTATAACCCTGACAAGGTTTCTGTCGTTACTAACCACCCACCTGACTGCGGGGTGTTTGCTGACTTAATGCGACTCTTTGCATGCATTGAATCTTATGCCCTAGTGCATAAACAAGAAATCCATGCCGCTAGCTACCAAAAAAATAAGTTTGTCATATGCTATTAGCATCTTTTTTAGACCTGACTTGGAGAAAACCCGACCAATGGCAGTCTTGGAACATGGAAAACCACTAGCATACGCATTCTGGATAACATGAAATACCCAAATTTTGGAATAGATTGACGGTTCATGTTACTCTGTCGGCAGCTTGCAGTTACTCGGAACGAGAGAGGAAATTATGATATGCTTGCTTAAAAGGAGCTTAATAGTTTCTTAAACGAATATAATAGCATTTTTGGATCGAAAAGACATTCCAAACCCACCGCGCACTCCTCATTGAAAGAAGATTCGACAACTTTTCATTAGTTTATGATAACGTGGCTGTGTTATTAATAAGAACCGTAAAATGATTCTTTCATGTGCCTCGTTCATGCTATAAAACATAAATTAATGTCTTATAGTCTAAGGCAACTTTGGAATTGTAATAGACAGCCGACCACCATGTTTCTAGGACGAATGTTTTGAATGCTTTGGAGCGCAAGGTAAACGAGAGACATTAGTTTAATCAAATTTCTTCAGTGGAACAACTTTAAGTTATGCAGGCATCCCTATGTTGAAAAGTCAAAAACTCTCTCCTGAAATTTCTGAGCTTGAATAATCACCACAATCCATGCCAATTTATTCAATAATAATTTATAATACATTTACAAAAAGAAAAGAAATAAAAGTAATTGATTTGTCGGTCAATCCTTTTCTTTTTTTCTTTTTTCCTTTTTTCTGGGGAGAGTCGATTCTATTACTATAAGTACCAACTCAATTCTTGATTGGTAGGAGAGAAGAGTCCAAGGGGGGGAATAGAGGGCAAAATAGGTCCATCATTAGGAATATAAAAAATAAATTAGGTGCATAATGGTGTAGCTTAGCTCCAAGAAAAAGAATGCCTTATTTACTAGAGGGTGTGACCCATGTGGAAAATTGATAAAACAGTTAGGTCACTATTCACTAACTTGTAATCTGACGTCGAGTACTATAATCTCCAACCAAGATTCCCACATAAAATCTATTGGATTATTATGACTAGCTAGATGGACGATGGGAAGATGCTTCGAAAAGTTTCTGAATCTTTCAAGGGAGAAGAGACAACGCTAATCGTGATTATTTCCTCACACGTCTTTTCTTTTTCACTAAATTGGTCTAGTTGGGATAATTAAACCAAAAGGGGGAAAGCCATTCAGTTTGCCAAGCGCAAATTCATGGGTAACTTTCACTTTGACCCGCAGGTGAATGACCTAACCCATGAAAGGATAAGCTTTGATAAGACTAAATGAAATCAAGAAATGGGTCATGTTCAATGTCCATCTATCTAGTCAAATTATGAAACTTTGGCTTGAACAACCTAACCCTAAATAGTTTATGGACGTAGGGGAGACGGTAGGAGCGTCACCCTCAAGGGTTCATATCTTATCCAAGATTTGCAGGGAAGCGTTTGACTTGTGTCTCATTCTTTTTGTATTTCCGCCAAATTCAGGAAAAGTGTTTGACACGGTTTGCATCTTTGAACCTTCCCACCGCCAATCCGTTTGAAGATGTCAATTGATCGACCGAGGAATTATAAAAGATTGAACGAGAAAAAGAAGCTCTGAATCCTCATGCCCCTAATGTTGAATGCAGCAGCAATGCCGCATAGGTGACGACTGAGGCTCCTATTCTGGATTTGTTTAGGGACGACATCTGACTCGTCACAATAAACATGTTGTCGCATCGACGTTGGTTTTCACCTCCATCAATCACTCTTATGGACGTAATATGCATCCCTTGCTTTACATCGGCCAATCACGACCTAAAAGCGGAACGCCGTAGCTTATCCTTTGCTTTGTGCAAACTCTGTTTATAGATTCCTTCTCTGAAAGATTTATTTTTGTCGACGTTGTTTTGTTCCGTTGCTTTTTGCCATGCCATGGCCCATGGTAGGCCTAAGACAACTGGTCACCAAAACGGACCAACGTGACCTCGAATTCTAGGAATATTCTAAGTAATGAGGAGGGGGGCGGTGGTCCCTTTCTCCGTAACCTAATTTGCGTGGAGTAAAGTAACGATTTTTCAAAGTAGCCGTTGCACCCACACCCGGATATAACGATTTTTAAAAAAGAGAAATCATGCAAACCCTTTCCCTCAAGAAATCCGTGTGTTTCCTCCTTTACAACTCCGCTCCACTTTAGAGAACTTCCTCTATATAACCTACCCATCTTCGTTCAACACGGTAGTCTCTCTTTAACGTCTCTCAGAACTGCCCCCCGTAGTCTATGTTGTGTTTCTTGATATCTGTATTAAGACATCGACAGAGAAAGTTCTTTGCTCTTCCTTCGATGGATCTTCTTCGTGTTCCAGATGTTGCGGTCTCCATTCCACTGTTGTCCGCAACAATAACGAGCGGTAGCTGCAGCAGCAGCAGCAGCCTCGGCAGCGAAACCGACGAAAGCCCTGCGAGTTCGCGCCGGTTCGAGCTCCTAGACGCGAAGTATCAGCTACCTTGCTCCCCCTTTTCGGGGTTTCAGTCGCACAAGCCGTTGGCAGTTTTGTCTGGCCACATGGGTTCAGTTTCTTGCTTGGCCTTGTGTGGGGAGTTCATCTTGAGCGCCTCCCAAGGGAAGGACATCATAGTGTGGCAACAGCCTGATCTGAAGCTATTCACGAAGTTCGGCCAAGGGGATGGCTCTGTGAAAGCCCTTGTGACTGTGGGCAACAAGGTGTTCACGGCACATCAAGATAGCAGAATCAGAGTTTGGAAGGTCTCGAGGAGATCGGAGAATATTTTCAGGCTTGTCGATACGCTTCCCACCACGAAGGACTACTTGGGGAAGTTCATGAAGCAGAGCAACTATGTGCAGACAAGAAGGCATCACAAGAGGCTGTGGATTGAGCATGCAGATAGCATCTCTTGCTTGGCCGTCCATCATGACTTCATCTATTCCGGGTCTTGGGACAAGACCCTCAAGGTGTGGAGGATATCGGATCTGAAGTGCCTGGAATCCATAAAGGCACACGATGATGCTATCAATGGGCTGGCGGCATGCAAAGGGATTGTGTATTCAGCTTCTGCAGATGGCAGAATTAAAGCTTGGGGCAAGGAGGGAACAAAGAGCTCACATTCCTTGAAGGGCATTTTGGAAGGCCACAAGGATGTTTCTCTGAATTCGGTGATTGTTTCGGAGGATGGGAAGTGGGTTTATGGAGGAGGGTCGGATGGGTTTGTTATGGGGTGGGAGGGAAGTAGTAATTTTGCGAGCTGGAAGTTGGTATGCGAGAAAAAGGCCCATCAGATGGCTGTTTTGTGTATGTGCTTGATGGGAGAGTACTTGTGCAGTGGCTCTGCTGATAAAAGCATATCCATATGGAAGAGAGAGGCTTTCGGTCCGATTTGTAAGGTTGGCCTGATCAGTGGCCATGAAGGGCCAGTAAAGTGTCTGCAAGCATCACCTCTCAGAGTTGGTGAAGGATTCATGCTCTATAGTGGTGGTCTTGACAAAAGTGTGAGGGTATGGTGGGTTCCCAAGTACTCTGCCCAGAAAGAGGACACAGCTTCAACACCAGTGAATACAGAGAAAAGCTCTATTTTTTGTTAGAAAAACTTTCAGATTTCTGCAAGTCATGAGGCACTGCTGCTGCCTTTTTCATTGCCTGCAGTGCTTCAATTTAGTTTTGAGACGTGTCCATAGTTCTTTGAAGGATGAAGAAGAGTCGCGATTCATTTTGTTGAGAGTCTGAAGCTGGGTCTTGGAGGTCTTGAGTTATTTTTTCCCCTGTGCAACAGTTAATGATAGATAGGGTTCAAGAAGATAGATTTTTTGCTATTCGTTTTTGTTTTCTCTCTTTGTTTGGGACAAAGTTTAGAACATACCAGTGAAGTGTGGATTGTTTGTTGTTTCTCGTTTCAGGGGTCACAGAATTCTGAAATACTCTGTATATGAAACCGGTGTGCTTTAAGGATTTGTTCAAATTATGAATAACATCCTTTCTTTGGTTACATGATCAAGTTGCAGCTTTTCCTTAATTTACGCTACTAATTCTTCTCCTCCAACCAAGCCTTTTCGTTTGGAGTTGGGGCAAAATATAATACCATAACGAACAGGCATCTGGAACATGCTTTGCTTCCTCCTACCATGACAATGAGACCCCACCAATAACATAAGAAAGACATTGATGCTAAAAAGTCACAAGCAAACACAATTTAGAGTTGTGACCAAAAGAATATCGCCTCGTTCTTGGTCTTACAAGATTTCCCGTCATTTGTTAGATTTTCCTCAGCAGATGTCCCAACCTAAGGCGAATTTATACCAAGTATAACTGGTTATGTTATTTCGACGCTGTTCATGTTCGAGGAGACTGGATAGCTAGCCCTACTCACTTCGGACAATTTTTCATTAAAATGAAATTATTTCTACCTGGCTCGAGAGCTTATTTGATTCAATCACAAACTTCAATTAGAAAATATCCCAGGGACCGTATGACTCCTCTTTGCATAGTCACTGGACAAGGTTAGATCATCACTAAACAAGAATAAGTTTTCGAAGCCAAGGAGGAGTTACAATTAAATCTCTGATCCCTTTCCCTTAATTAGTACATTATTGTCATGATTTCATCATGAGGAATGATAAAATGAATGGAGGGAATTACCGACCTCATACCCAGAAAATGGTTTCCTTTTCTCTGCATCTCCGGTCAAATCCACCCCTTCCAATCAGGACCACCATAGTCTAAAAGTTTAAGAACCAAATCCTTTATCTTTAAGCAATCACAGGATTGCTGAAACCTCAAGGAGTGAACCAGCAGGGATCATTCATCAAAAAATAAGAAGGCGGTAGGGTTCAACAACCTGTCAAGGTTTTCTCTAGCTGCTTGGAATTTGCTTTTTAGCCACGCCATTAAACCATAAAATATGTCCTATAGAAAGGGAGGGAACACTGGGTACTAAAAGTTTAGCTTGGTTCTTTGATTCCTGCCAAAGGAAACAAGCCAAGCACAAAAGTCCCAACTTCCTCTGTTCTCTTGATGTAGTTTACATAAAACAGTACTCTGAAAACAAACCCAAGAATGATTCTTTGATACATGTGAAAGTAAAGAAGCTACCAAACAAAAGCCATGCTCTAACAAGGCTTCTTATTTCAACTATCGTGGGGGCTGGCGTGCTAATTGGAAGTCTATTCAATTATTCGTGAGAAGCTTCTGATTTTCATACCAGAGAAAGTAAACAAAAGAGGTCCAACCTGGACTGGACCGCCCTTTTGCCTTTTTCCCAAGAAAGAACAGTTCTTTGAAATATCTAAGAGAAAAATCAAGCAACCACCGAGAAATATCCGAGGGAATTCAGCTACTGGCTTCCTGCATCATCCACATTTGTCTACTGCTACTAAAGATCTGGAGGGACCATTCAAAAAGTTCCAGCAATAATCCTTAGCCCTCAAGGGAAAATGAAAATTTTATTTCTCAGCTGTGACAAGCGGACATGACCTCCACCTTGATCAGCCGGCATTTAACGAGAAATTCGATTCACATAATGCACTGCGCAATGCGTACCTCGATCACAACGCAAGTGGCGAGGAGAACAACAAGAGTGAAATGGCGCTAGACTTAGTTGTGATCAAATTTAAGGGCATGTCATATGAAACACCGCAACCTAAATGATGGTCAACACTTCATTTGAAAATGTCAAGAAAAAGACGCCTGATAACAAAAACTGAGAAGATTCCAATGGACCAACCTGAACCGACCCAAAAATTTCAGGTCTTTTTGGGCTGGGTCTTCTTAATGTTTCGCAAAAGTTTCGGTTCGGTTCGGATCATAAATCCGACACCACACAGATTCACATTTCACTTGAGTTCAAACCTTACTAGATTGTACTGCGAAGAAGGCGAAAAATGATACTATCAAACAGTCCTCAACCTCAATTATCAACATCCAACCTCAGCGACTCAATATAGTCTGTTAACAACCTTCCAAGCACAAAAAATTCATGCTGTATCCGCAATACCCCTTTTAAAAAAAAGAGAAAATTTAACCATATCAAAATTGACTATTAACTTACTCCAAGTAGCAGAAATATCATCCATGCTCCCATTCATTAATAATACGTCAAACCCCCCAAAAAAATTTACAATTTACCCCTTAGATCATCAGAAAAGGGAGGCCGAGAACTACCTCAAGTTTCCCAACATAAATGGACAATGATACACAGCAGCATCCATGGCTTTTTGCAAGTGATACATAGTAACAACTTTGTTTCCAACTTATAACTTTATTCAAATCAACAGGCCTCTTTCTTTTGACACAGGTGCAGACATCCATAAACATTCTCCACCTTTACAGTTGCTTGTAGAAGAGGACGTATGCCTGGTTGTGCAATACCTTATTTGTCCCAATAACAGACACAGATGCATCATCAAACCGTAACCACTGGCCATTAGCATGCAGAGCATCAGCAGTATAGTGACCCTTTGTGGGCTCCCTGCCATGGTGGGTTACTGTAGCAACAAGCTTGTATTTGCGGCCCTGTAAAGGCAGAGTACAATAATTTCACTTGTTATAGATCATAATAACCCCAACTAATAAAAACACCTAGCTGTCAGGTCCTAAAGTTGATTTACAAAACATACAGCTATCTCTCATATATATGCACCATAACAAAAATTCTGGAGAAACCGTGACGACAAAACAGATAGTCAGGAATCAGGAAAAAACATGAAAGGATGAGTCAGGAAATGGGATTGTGACAATGATTGCAAGAACAGATATAGTTTCGAGTTCCGCAGCCATCAGAAGGCATTTTCTAAGGGCACTCTAATGCTTTATGATAACAAGATGATGCCAACACAGAATAGGCATCATAATTTAGCAATTCAAAACCTCAAAAGTAGACAAGAATGCAGCATATAACATATTTCAGAAAAAATAGTTAAGACATGCAATTGATAAGTGGAGAAAAGCATCACCTCTGTAGATGAAGATACAAGCAACTCACGATTCAAAACCAAATCAAGAGGAAAATACACCGCTTTATGCAGCTTGGTGCTTCCTTGTCTTCCATACTCAAACCGCATCAGGTGCAGAATCAACATGTCGGAAAGTTTTTGAATTTTGATGGATTTCCTAGCAGCCACCACACCAGCCTGCAAAATGATGGAATTAATTAAAAAACTTAGACGCATATCCTATGACATTTGAAGTTCCCTGATTTTATCTCATGAAAGTAAAATTTCAGGGAATGCTACCTAATAGCTGATTAGAGTTTGCAAAGACTGCTATACCAAGATAATTAATAATTATCCCTACCCTACAGACAGTACCAGAAAAGGCGAGACAATCATACTCATAGTCCAGTAAGAAAACTTGTAATGCCATTAAGGAGAAAACAATATGCAGAAAGGAATAGAAAGTGGAGATGCAATAATGTTAACATGACGTGATATCAAAGAGTTACATATGCATTATGAGGTATATGCATAATCAAAGCAATATGGTTTCAAAATCTAATGACCATAAAAAGTTTCAGTCCATCAAAATATCATGTTCCACAACAAAGATTAAAACAGTAATATGTAATGAGCTGTTGGCTCAGACTACCTTTGCACTTGCAGATGGTTTATATCCCTCAAGAGTTTCTGGTGCTGAAAACAATCGAAGCGCATCCTCAATAGTATGAACAGCCTCTGGGTAAATATCTAGATGTAGCAAGAGAAAGGGTTGAACAGTTGCAGAAGCTTTACTCCCTGAACCAGAGACACAAAGATCCGCAAAATATCACTTTGAGAGTGCTTTATTGACCAAGACAAAATAATGATCAACCAGATTAGAAAATCAGCATGTAGAAGCAGCTCTTCCATCCATAGTTTAGATATTGCCAACATCAATTAGATTCAAACTCAGCTCAGCCAAGCAGATAGAAGGCTAAAATGCCCAAAAAAGATCACGGTTCAACAGTTATGGAATAGAATCAAATTATCTTTTTTCTGAACAAAAAATCAAATCTCTAACAGAACTACCGTGGTAAAAAGCAGTAACCAATGCATCCAATGAATATACGAGGACCTAGAGAAAGCAACTAAGTACTTTAAACCAGTAATATAGTGCGCTACCTCTTGCCTTCACCACACTTCTCAGTTGTCCACCAAAGATATCACTTAATTCTGATGGGACAAAACTTTGTGTTCTAGTCACTGCTGATTTGTTCTTTGGGCCAACCGTCTCCCATTCATCATCTTCCACAGAAGAAACTAAAGATGAACTTCCCCCATTAAGTAACAAAGAATTCCCACCAAACTTAAGTAATTCATCATGCATTCGATCCATGATGAAGCTTAGAAACTCCTGCGCATCTTCTTGCCTACAGCAACAATAAAAATAGAAACCAACTAAGAGACATTTTTTTTATATCACTGACGCAATGCTTAAAAAAAAATAATTAGAAATAGATCTTTTATAACAAAAGTATTTCATTCCATTTTCAGCAGGATACTAGCTGCCATTTTCTTGCATCACCAGGATGTCTAAGCTCAATTCTTTCCTTTGCCAAATTAGACATTATATCTCAAACACTTTGATTGCTTAAACATGCTGTTGACGTCTTGCATAAACAGGAGGGCCAACCAACATATGCCACTCATGACAAGGAAGATCTTAAAAGTAAGAGAATCTTAGGGCACTAACATATCCAACTCAGTCATTTAAAAAGCACTGGCACCAAGATTAATGCATCGTCATTGAACGAATTCCTTTACCTGTGTTCTAATTACATTCTTCAGATATGAACACTGAAGACAGCAATTGACAGAACTTCAAGGCAACATGAATGTAAGCAATAGTTATAGGCCCATAAACGATCCTATTTGCTAAAATAGTTGAACAATTAATTAGCAAAATGAACAAACCTTGGCCTTGCTGACATGCTATTTGGCAAATCTGGAGTAAAATTATTCAGCACGGCTCCAAACATAGCAGGGTTCAAAGGCCTTCCAGTCTCCAGAGAATTGAGTTCCTTTCTGTTTAAGCTTGATACAGCAGGCATCTCAAATTCAGAGATGAACTCAGTGAATGCAACTAAAGTGGGATAGCCAACCTAGTTAACCACGTGCAAGGAGAGCACAGTGAGTTGAATTGAAGCAATGAAAAGTTAATAGAAACTGAGGCATGAAATCATCATCATGTTAAAGCTCTGCAACAGCTCCAGTAAATGTAAACAAGTAAGATAAGCGCAACATACCATTGGGATGTCTCGCTGCTTGAGGTCATGCAAGAGCTGCACAAAAGGAGCACAGGAGAGAAGAGCTTGTAGAGTCGCATTAAGAAAGCACAAGTTACCCGAATTAATTAAGCCTCGTGGAAGTATGTCCTTCAAACATGGGACAGACCCATTTGATTCCTTCAAAATTCCCCTATCAGACACCATCCGTGGCAAATCCCCAGTAACAAAATTTAGCTCACCATCTTTTGCTTCTCCGTCATCCAGGATATGAAACATTGACTTTTGAGAGTGATTAGAGGGACTGTCTCCATTTAGGGATCCACTTATGGATGTTGAAGTAATACTGTCTACTTCTACTTCTTTCACCCCATTACTACTTGACGAAACATGGATTTGATTGAAGTTTCCATTTTCTTTTGGAGTATCTGAAGCTATTGGCACATGGCTCTTTGTGTTCGCTACATCTGATTCTGCAAGTTTCTCTAAAGGTTTTAAGCTCCCAAAAGCAATTGATCCCTTCGAAGAATCCACGTTTCTGCCAGATTGATCATCCTTATCGACAATGGAAAATGAACCTATTCGTTGTTCTATCTTATCAGCCGCCTTTTCAGCACTTTTGGAAGACTGACCTAGCAGCAATGACTTAGTCTCGTCTTCAGTGAATGAACCAAAGATAACTACCTGCTCAAGCATAGTGAAGAGAAGAAACCACCGTGTCCAGATTAAAATTAGCCAACTAGAAAGTTCACAAAGTAAATTATAATGGTTCTTCGTACATATTTTTTTGCTAGGATCATGTGAATTATACACCACAAATATATGATTTTTCAGGGGAGAGACATATTTTCCCAATATCATTCTTTCCACGAAACAGACTCTGTCGGAAGAAAGCGTCTCAAATAATACATTACGCATCAAAATACTGTCTCCTATTGATATGGGTACAAAACAAGAAAACAAAATTACTACGCACAGGAATCCGATAACGTAATAAAATCATCCAGCAACTAGCCTAGAGCAAAAAGACTCGCATGGATATCCGGGGTCCTCACACTAATTGCGTCTAATCATCAAAATCCAGCCCCACAACCTCAAAAGCCATGCATCTTTATCCGTCATCGAACCCACTCGAAATCGACCGGAACATACCCACGACTTGGGCCGACAAGCAGCAATCAAAAAGACAAAATTTTCCAAAAACCCACAAACAAGGAAAAATACCCAACTCCCCAGACCCAGAAAAAAACTCAGAAAGCCCCCTCCTTTTCGCGTCAATCATCACACCCACACTCCCCCCCGCAATCACAACCCCCACAAAAATCGAACGCACCTTGGAATTACTCATGTCTGGGGGGCGCGCAGACGTCCCTGTAAGTTCCGAACGATCCCAGATCACCACCCCAGCAGCACTTCCGGCAATGCCCGAATCGTATGGGAATGGAATGGGAAATCAGGGGTTTTGCGAGCCCGGGAGCGAGAGAGGAGGAGGGGGCATAGAGGAAGCCGATGGCGGTAGACATGAAACTCGGGACGCGGCGGGAGGAGAGGGAGGGGGGAGAGAGCATTTAACGACGGAACCCTCTCTTAGGCCCTTCGCTGCCTGCTCGCCGCGACGGAGCATTGACCGACTGTAGAGAGAGAGAGAGAGAGAGAGAGAGAGAGAGAGACGGGGCCAAGAAGCTAGGGTTTGGATTTTGCTCTCTGGTTTTCTGGAAGATGAGAGAGAGAGAGAAAAGGTTATTCCCAGAGATTCTAGTGTTTATCATGTTATATTTGATTTGGAGATTAATATTTATAAAATGTAACGTGTTGTTACCAAAAATTATATCTTTAACCATTTAAGATTAAAAACACGCATATTTTCAGATATTATTTTAATTGCCAGAGATTTTATGTACCGTGTAAATAGCGAAAAGACAAAAAAAAATCTTCGAATTAAGATTTTGTCACTTTTTCTAAGTTTCTTATGAATCCTATATGAACCCTCGCAGTTCTTTAAGATGCATTTTCGATTTTTATTATTGAGCAGTAGATAGGATCACCAATTGAGATAAATTGCGATAATTAAAAAAGCGATTCCTTGAATCTCGCATACTTTTTGAAATTTAACAATAGCCTCTGATTGCTTTCATAAAAAGTCAAAATTTTACTTTTTTTTTTCATTAAAATGCGGTCCGAAACACGTTGGTGAGATAATTGTAGAGAGAGAGAGAAAAAATGGTAAATTTATTATTGCATGAACAAGTGGAAGGAGTATGTGCCAATTATGCCCTTTTTATTATTTTATCTGGGACAATTTTAAATAAGATTAAAAAGTGAGACTAAGTTTGCTTTTCCAATTATATATTAGATTAAATCTTTAGGAGTTACTTGTTGAAGAGTTTCTTTTGTAATTTTTCTTTGCACATGGGCTTATGCTCTTTTTTGCTAGTAAAAAACAAAATGAGAAAACTTAACTTCTGAAATAAGCAGCCCCATGAAAAAGTTACTTGTAATTTAAGTATTTATTGAAAGGGAGGACAATGAAAAACAAACAGAAAAATGGGAGTAATGGAAATTAGGGATAGTGATGTGATTATGATTTTCCATTTTCTTTTTGAAAATTTTGCAATTTCGATTTTTGTCAACAAATATATCAACCTATCTATGCTAATTGTCGAAGAGAACTCGTTTATGCTTTTTGAGAATCTATTATTCATCCCTTTTCATTCTATTATTAAATAATCAAATTGCACGGACTAGATATTTAAATTTGTCCTTTCAAAGTATTAGGAAATTTCTTTTTTTCAAAGATCATGAGTTTTATCTTTTTATCGATAACATATTGGGAATCCCTTCTCATGTTTATCCTCGAATGATCATTTTACATAAATAATATACGTGGGTAAGTTTGACCTTTCAAAATATTAGACAATTGCTGATCTTTTCAACGATCGCATGCTTGCTTTCTCTATTCACCTTTTGTCTCTCCATCTGTTATAGAGTAGACCTAACACCATTAAAATTAATCATGACTTGATATCTATAGATAAAATGGTAACTCCTAAATCTCTTAAACATTCATATAATTTCATAAATCTCTCACAATTTCTTTTTAATCGTAGACAGATGCGAAAATCAATTATTGTCCTAATATAATTAAGTTCCGAACATCAAACCCGTTTTATCTTATAAAAATGTTTCTCTTTCTATAACCATAATACATATACGTGAATAACCTCTTTATATCACGTGACAATTTTCCCACTGATTAATAACTTTAATATTCTGTATGATTTTTTGTAACCAGTTAAATGTTAATGTTTCCCTTACATGGAAAGCCGTGGGCTTTTACTTTCACCAGTTTGAATTAAATCCTCCACGCGCAAAACTACGAACGAGTTGGAGAGAATTAATTATAATAATAACAATAATAAACATAACTTGATGATTAAGCTTAATAAATTTCCCGACCAAACATGTTGGTGCTGCTCAAATAAATAAAAATTAGTTTAAAAAGAAAAATTCAAAAGTCTTCGTCTTCTTCTCTGCCTCTCTCTCTCTCCCCTCTCTCCCCTCTCCTCCGCCGGCGTCCGCCATGCCGGGCCATCTCCACACTTCGCTCCGGCAAAATGCGCCTTCCCACTACTCCAACTCCTCCTCCTCGTCGCCGTCACTCGCGGCGAAGCTCCTCCTGCTGCTGACGCTCCTCCCGCTCTCCCTCGCCCTCCTGGCCTTCGCCCTCCAATGGCGCGGCGGCGTCACCGACCCCACCACCCGCTGGGCCCCGCCCGGATCCGCCCACCTCTTCCCCGGCATGGACAACGCCTCCCCTCTCTCCTCCGTCGCCCGCCACTCCTCCCTTTCCTCGTCGTCGTCGCCGTCCGATTGCGCCCATCTCGCTCGCAGCGCCTCCCCTTCCTTCCCGTACTACCGCGATTGGAAGTTCGATTTCGGAGCCAGTTTGAAGCCGAAGGTTCGTTTTTTTTCCCTTCTCGCCAGCCTCGTTTCGTCTGATTGCGTTGATCTTGGCGTTGATTGCGCTCTGGAGGTTCAGTTTTTGAATTTCGAGGACGAGATTTGCGATGTCGATCTCGGATCGGACATTTTCAAGATTTTTGTTCCTGTGTGAAGGGGAAAGTTTGTTTTTTTTTCTTCTTCTTTTTGCTTCCCGCTGCTTGTGTCGATCCCGATCTGGGTTCTGTTTTTGTCTCAGTGCGTGTGTGATTTTCTTTGGTCGAGTACGTTAGCTCATAGCTGTATATGGCATTCTGGATGTTCAGAGATGTCGATCTTGGGGGGTGGTTCGCTTTGGTTGTCTGAATGAGTGTTGGTGACTCCTAGTACTAGTCATTGGTCTAGTTGCAATGTGAGTATCTTGACATCATTGATCGATTGGTTTCAAATTATGCGTCTGATCTAGGGTCATAGGGTGCATCCGATGATAATTAGTAGTGTTATTCTCTTTTCTATGTTCAGAACTGGAATGAAAGGAAAAGTTTATATTTAATGACGGACTTTCCATATATAGTTAATTTTGATCCCTTGTCACGAAAAGGAAAAGAAAAATCTGAACAGTTTCCAGAAGTGTTTCATGAAAATGAAAGAGTTGAAAATTTCATCAGCTGAATTCGCCCATATTTTTCTGCATTGGATTGTGGACACCTTTCAGACTTTATATGCTGCATGTCAGTGACATTAATTTGTCAGAGTGATTGGTAGACATCATAAGGGAACACAGAGAACTGTGGGGTAAATGTGCTGGTTACTGATCTTCAGGTCGTGAATATTCTGGCTGGTTTAATTGTGGCAGAGAGTCAATTAGGTGAGGAGAACTGAGAGTTGGTGCGAGCATTTTTATCATTATGTTTGATCGTGTGGTAGAGTCCATTCTCTGCTAAATGATTGCAGATGTATGGACAATGTTCTGTCATCCGTATATACGGAGGCTTTTTTGGGTTTTCAACTTGCATATGACAACCTTCTCAGATTCTCTTTTTACTGTGTAGATATGCGTAACAACAAGCACCTCGGCTGGTTTGGATCAGATTCTGCCATGGATGTTTTACCATAAGGTTATTGGAGTCACAACCTTCTTTTTGTTTGTGGAAGGGAAGGCTGCATCTCCTAGCATATCCAAAGTTCTTGAATCTATTCCAGTAAGTAAACACTTACTTTTATTTGGTTGGCTTTAATCTCTCTTCCCCTTTTCTTCAGGATCTATATCATTTGGATTTAAGATTCACGTGAAGCATTGAAAAGTGTGCTTATAGAAAGATATGATCTCAGGGGCAAATATGTTCTTTTAGTACAACATAAAGAAAACCCAACATTCAGATATACTATTGGGTGAAGGAAATCTTGACAGAACCCTGGACTTGTTATGATTCTATTTGTTTAGTTTACGGTATGGCAGGTCTGCGTGAACATTTATTACATGCTGCTTTTGCAGGGTGTGAAAGTGATATACAGAACAAGAGAGCTAGAGGAGCAGCAAGCTAAAAGGTGAAATTTGCCATTTAAATGTTGGATTGTTACACACCGCTCTAACAGGCTGACTGTCTCTGTTATTATTTCTTCTTCATTATTATCATACTTTGATCATATTTTTGTTTAGTGTAGTGCAATTGGCTTTTGAATTGAGATATGTCAACTATGAAATTAACATATTTTCTGTGGTCTATGTACATGACATGGGCAACCCTCAGAAGTTGAAATTTTATGTATAGTGGTTATTCACTTAATTACCTTTCTAAATCTAATCGTCTTTTATGTTCTTATTTTTCTTTGGATCCTTCAGTCGAATCTGGAATGAGACTTGGCTATCAAGTTTCTTTTACAAACCATGCAATTACGAGCTATTTGTGAAGCAATCTCTCAATATGGAGATGGCCATCGTCATGGCAAGGGTATCAATTTACATTCATTGTGTTGTATAAATTTTATCACAAGAATCACATCTGACTCTGCTTGTGTAACGTCAGGATGCTGGAGTGGACTGGATAATTCATCTTGATACAGACGAGCTGATGCACCCTGCTGGTGCACGAGAATATTCTCTGAGGCAATTACTGATGGATGTTCCTGATAATGTGGACATGGTTGTATTTCCAAACTACGTAAGTGAAGGGTTTTGAAATTATATTGATGGTCTTGTAGGTGCTTCTTTTAATTCTTTTTATTATTTTATTACAAACTTATTTGTAGCCAACTCTGGAAGGTGATTGGTTTTTCCAGGTTGACTTTGCTTTTGATTTGTGTTGTGAGATAATGAGGGACAGAGATATTAAAGTTTCACCTTTCTCTTTGCTGCCTTTGGTTAGCTCTGGTGCCCAATATAATTGATATTTCCTCTGATTGTTTTTTAGGAGAGCAGTGTAGAGCGTGATGACATCAAAGATCCTTTCAGTGAGGTAAATGCTTCTATCACACTCAAAGTTTCTTGACGTTGGCTTCATATCTTATCTCGAAAGTCTGTGTTCACCAGTTTAGGCCATTGCTGTGCCTAAATTCCTACTCGTCTGTCTTTTTTAGATTGTGGCATTATAATTTTATGACTGCTGTCAGTCAGAATGCTGTTACTTGTTTATTTCCGTTAAATCCTTGATTTTTGTCTTCATTACATTGTATAGTTTCAAACATTAAGGCCTTTTTTTCCAATGAAGACACGAGTTTTCAACTTTGCAGTAATAAACAAAGTCTTCTGTCTTTTTAGACTGGCATTATAATTTTATGATTGCTGTTAGTCAAAATGCTGTTGAAATTGTCCATTACCGTCAAATCTATTATTTTCGTCTTCATTAGTTTACATTGTATAGTTTCAAACATTATGCCCTTTTTTTCCATGAAGACACAAGTTTTCAACTTCGCAGTCGTAATTGTACTGGTTTGTCATTGCTCATTAGACGAGGATTTAAAGCATATTTCCAGCTAATTCTGGATGTTTGTGAAAGATATTCGCTTCTTTTGATTTGTATATGAACTCTGCTGAGCAGGTCTCAATGTTCAAGAAAAATTATGACCATCTTCCGAAAGATACTTACTTTGGAATGTACAAAGAATCGACTCGTGGTAATCCAAACTACTTCTTGACTTATGGAAATGGAAAATCAGCTGCCCGAATTCAGGATCATCTCCGACCTAATGGAGCACACAGATGGCACAATTACATGAAAACCCCCAAGTATGGCGCTCTTATCTGTGAATGTTAGGCTTTTGATTGGCAGTCTACTTCATAGGCCGCAAATAATGCATCTCACTTTTTTTATTTCCTTCTAGATGTTAGTACAGTTGTTTGGGTAATTTATCTACAGATCCATCTCCTTGAGTGTCAGTAGGCTAATGTTACTAGGTTTTTTTTTTTTTTTTTTTTAAATATATAATGAAGGATGTTTGCTGGATTTATTTGTCATCTGTCTATTTGTCCATAAATCTTTAGCACAAAGTCTTGGTATCTGTTCGGGTAGAATTTAACTATGCCATTTGCTTTGGCTGTTAGGGAGATCAAGTTGGAAGAGGCTGCTGTTCTTCATTACACATATGCCAAGTTCTCAGATTTGACTTCTAGGCGTGATAGGTGCGGCTGCAAGCCCACAAAGGAAGATGTTAAAAGATGCTTCATGTTAGAATTTGACAGATCAGTGAGTGATCTCTCTCTCTCTCTCTCTCTCTCTCTCTTCACATGTATGTTTTCCCATATAGACATTTCTTTCCCTCTTCTTCTTTTGTTGGGTTGAGGAGTGAACTGTGGGTGGCTTTGAGGAAGGAGAGGCGGTTGCTGGTGAAACTGAGCTGCATTTAGATGTAACTGGCTCTTATTTACTTTTGGGGAGACCACAAGTTGTAGGAGGCCATTACATTGATTTTGATTTAAATTGGACCCATGGAGCAACAAATAAGCTTCCATAGTGATAAGCTATGTCTCGCCTAAGTGTCAGGGCTTCTACACACATGTGCGCGGGCGCACACGAATGATGTAAGATTTTCAGCAAGGAATGAACTCTGCCTAAATGGAAAATCATCTGTCTTGTTTTATGATGATGCTAGGTAAAAAGTGCTCTCTATAACTTGGTAACATCTGGGAGTCCATTGTAGTCACAAGTCTTTATTTCTCATCCTAATTTGCATGTATTATGAAAAATTATCCAGTGGTTGAACTGTAGAGTCTATGTTTATGCTATAACAATCTGTTTGTGAAATTCCTTTTGATCAATGAAGCAAATGTAAATGCTGCAGGCATTCATAATCGCTTCAACAGCTACTGAGGATGAAATGCTAAACTGGTAACACCTGGATACTATTCAGTTCTTTTCTTGTCTCACTTCTTTTAATGATGCTTCAACTTTAATATGATGAGGATCGGTCTGCTCAATAGTATAGGCTCACATCAAGTTGCTCTTTTTGGCAAATTATGTGATTTTTGGTTTTCTTTTGGTTTAGGTATCATGAACATGTTGTCTGGGGTGACAAAGACGTAAAGATGAAACTCCTAAGAAAAGGCATTCTAACTCGTATATATGCTCCCATGGTAAGCATCATTTCTAGTATTTTCTCTACTGAATATTACTATAAAAAAGGCTTTGTGCCCTTATCTCTAATTATACTTTGTCAAGATTGGACATGGGTGGGGGATGATAGAGCAAGTTTGGATTTTGTAATGCTGGACACATTTATATGCTCTAACAACTAATTTCTAGTAGGTGGATCTATACTAGATAAAGTGTAGTTGCATAGGTAAATCTCTGAACCTTACCCCACTTTTGGGGAAAAAAACATGCTTTCTGCTTTTGGAGTTCAAATTGACAGTTTTTTTCTCCTCCTAAATTCTTTCTTCTCTCTATTGAATCCATTTGGTGCAATCTCTTTTACATCAGGCTATTATACAAGGCCTGAGGGAATCTGGTGTCTTCAGCTCTGTCATTGCATCCGCCCCATCAGTTCTATCAAGAGACAAGTTCTTATCTATGATTGGTGGTGGTAATTCATCTAAAGCAGCTGCCTCAGAATCCCTACCATCGAGAAAGGTTGGAAGAAGCATGGAACACCACTCAACTGCAAGGAAGATCTTGGATGTTGAAGCCAGTGCTGCTGCTTCTCATGAATCAGCCGTCCCACCGCTATCACCCCCAGGACTAGGGGGATACATCTTGGATGAAGTATACTAGTATATAAACCGGTCCATGATGATCACCCCCAGGACTAGGGGGATACATCTTGGATGAAGTATACTAGTATATAAACCGGTCCATGATGATCGTTGCCTCTGCTGCTGCCACGGCTTCTCATTCTCGTGTGCAAGTTTTTGGTTGAGAGGAAGAATCAAGAGACGAAATTTGCTAGCTTATGGTTCTGGCGGGTGTGACATGATCTACTTTTGTGCTGTCTCCTTTGATTCTTCCCGATCATTATCCGAGTGGCCTTTGTGAGTCGCGCATTGTTTTGAACTGAGATGCAGTCATCTCAGTGGAAACTGAAGTGATGTACCTATATTTCATTACATGTAAAAGTAGATGCTCAGATTGTTTCCCTTGTAATTATTGGTTGCCTCTCTGACTTCGCTGTGATTTACTAGTGACAAGAAAGAAGACGTTGGAAGCATTTCAGTCATACAAAATTTTGCATCAGGAGATCGTGCATTACCGTGCAATATCTCTATATTACCCAGCTGAGATTAAAACAGGACCAGCTTATAGAAAACCGAAATATGACCATCAATTGATAAGACAAGCGACGGGAACACGAGCTAAGCCTTTCCTAGCTATCAAAATCAACGAAGATTTCAACCAAAACAAACAAGTCAACGGAGGTTGTCCTCTTTTTTTGGTCCCGAACTATTTTCTTTTTCGTTTTTCTTCAAAATTTAAAAGGAATACAGTTTGAAGCATTCAACCATCTAGCTATTAAAGGAGGCATGATGTGACGCCTGGGATTTAATTTACTCAAGATATTGTTTACTATGAACCGTTTCATACTCGAGATCACTTATTATGAAAGTGCTTTTGCGTGAGAATGATTAACTTTGGAGTTCCAAAGTTATAAATTCTATTACGTCAAAAAGCACTTTCGTGAATTAGTGAAGTTTGTGCATACATATTTCATGATCATTCTTATTATTTGGTGCACAATTCGGTTAATTCCCAACCCCTTTGCCATTTTAGAAACTTATCAAGAACCACTTCTCGTCCAAGTCCGTTGGCTCAATGACCACTCCTTGCCCTCATCAGACTAAGTCATTACAAGTCCACCACAAATGATATCAGGCGAGCACCTTCTCGAATGGTCACCCATTAGGAGAGTGCTCCTAAATAAACATGCTTAACTTTGGAGTTCTAAAAGTAAGTGTTATCGTTACGTTGAAAGGTATTTCCGTGAGTTAATTTTAGTTTTTACATATATATTTCAAAATAGCTCTCCTCTTGTTCTGCAATTGTCGGTTTATTCCTGCCCCTTTATCATCTTAAAAGCCTACAAAAAGCTGCTCCTTGTTTAGGCCTTCTGGCCCGGCGACCCTCCTTGTCCTCGTCGGACTTCAATTTTGTCTGCATTTTGCAATTTCGATGAACGAGTCAAAAGTGGATAGAGAAGGAGACTGGTGGGTGGCATAGCAGGCGGCGGAGGTCATTGTGGAAAGTTGAGTATGGAGACTCAGTCGCACAGCTAGTTAACTTCTAGCCATAATGGTTTTTTTTCCTTTGCTTTTGCTGGCATTGTCACCAAAGCAAGAAGACTAGAAACTGTGAATGATTAGAGTCAACTTTCAGCAAAAGTTGGAAATATCAAGCAAAAGAAACCGACATGTCACCCTGCTCGCTTTAGCTGTCTCAGTTCTGCGTCCGCAGCCAAAGCAAAACATGGTTTGGTGGGAAGCAGTTCTCTCTCCGGCCCTGCAGGTGCTTTTTGACAAGCTAACGTCTGGAGATATCACGGAGTTTCTTCATCGCTCAAACATCGATGAATTCCTCCTTGAAAAGCTGAAGATTACATATTTCACGAACATTGCTGTTCTTGATGATGCAGAGGAAAAGCAGTACGATAATCCGGCCATCGAAACCTGGCTAGATATGCTTAAAGAAACGACCTATGAAGCTGAGGACATATTGGATGTGTTGGCCACAGAAGCATTGAGATGCAAGTTGCAAGTCGGCTCTAAAAACACGAGGAATCAGGTGCGCAATTGGAACTTGGTACCTCCTTTTAGATCATTTGATGACACCATCAAGTCAAAGATAACGGAAATTGTCGATAAATATGAATACATTGCAAAACAAAAAGATTTGCTTGGACTAAAAGGTGAAGGTGGGAGGAAGTTTAGAATCACGCGAAGAATGCCAACGACTCCACTACTCGTCGAGTCTCGTGTTTTTGGTAGGGATGATGACAAAGAAGAAATAATTAGGTTACTTTTGGACAGTGATTGTGAAAGGCAAACTAGTGAGTTCTCTGTAGTCCCTGTTTTGGGGATGGGTGGAATTGGTAAGACTCTGCTTGCTCAATTTGTCTTCAATG
Organism: Eucalyptus marginata; assembly: GCA_014182565.1. NCBI lineage: Eukaryota > Viridiplantae > Streptophyta > Magnoliopsida > Myrtales > Myrtaceae > Eucalyptus > Eucalyptus marginata. Next base: position 45,585,914 of record CM024591.1, read on the forward strand.
ACAGAAGGGTGGATGAGTTTTTTGATGTGAAAGCTTGGGTCTGCGTGTCTGATCAATTTGATATGGTAAGGGTAACAAAGGCAATTCTTGAATCGGCCACTCAGAAGTCGTGGGAAACCATGAACTTGGAGCTACTGCAGAGTAGCTTAGGACAGAAGCTAAGCAAAAAGAAATTTCTCATTGTCTTAGATGACTTATGGGATGACAACCATGAGAATTGGCATGAGTTAATGGTACCTTTGCTTGCTGGTGCTCGTGGAAGTAAAATAATGGTCACAACACGCAACGAAGATGCTTTGTCATTTATGAATACCTGTGCGCCTTATTGTCTCAGGGAATTGTCAGACGATGCTTGTTGGTCGTTGTTTTCTCGACATGCTTTTCCAAATGCTCACTCGGGAAGCCGTCATCAGCTGGAAGTTATTGGTAGAGAAATTGTGAAGAAGTGCAGAGGCGTGCCTTTGGCTGCGAAATCCTTGGGAAGCCTTCTTGGCTCCAAGTTAGGGATTGACCACTGGCAAGAGATCTTGCATAGTAACCTCTGGGATTTGCCAACAAGAAGAAACAGCATCCTTCCTGCTCTGCAGTTGAGCTATCAACACCTTCCTGCAAATCTAAAGCGATGTTTTGCATATTGTTCATTATTCCCAAAGGACTATGAATTTGACAGAGACAAGCTAGTCTTGCTATGGATGGCTGAAGGGTTTGTTCAGCAAGGCGAAGATGGTAAAAGAATGGAAGATCTAGGTGTGGAGTACTTTAATAATCTGTTATCAAGATCATTTTTCCAGGAGTCAACTGCGGATAAATCACGGTACGTCATGCATGACCTGATTAATGATTTAGCTCAGCTAGTGTCGAGAAAGATGCGCCTAAGCTTTGAGGGTAGATCAGGGCTGCAAAAGCCAACTGGTTTTTCGGGAAAGGCTCGTCACTTCTCCTTTCCTCGTGGTAGATATGACGTGTACAAGAAATTCGAATCCTTAATGGAAGTTGAGTGGTTGCGGACATTCCTGCCATTGTCTCCATATGAGACCGGATTTTGTTACTTAAGCAATAAGGTGGTCACAGATCTTTTGCCTAGGTTGAGATGCCTGAGGGTGCTTTCTTTGAGTGGCTATTGCATCACTGAGCTACCCAACTTGATCGGTGATTTGAAAAATCTCCGTTACCTGAATCTCTCACACACTGCCATTAAATCTCTACCTCAATCTGTATGTACTCTATACAACCTGCAGACACTGATGTTGAATGATTGTGATTCTCTTGAAGAGTTGCCTACAGATTTGACAGACCTAATTAACTTGCATTATTTCGATATAAGCAGGAGCATAATATCGTGCATGCCTTCGCATATGAGTAGACTGAGAAGTCTTCACACTTTGCCTGAATTTGTTGTGGGCCCTAAAAGCGGTTCTGACATAGGAGAGTTGCGCGATATGGTGCATCTTCATGGAGCGCTTACCTTATCAAGGTTGGAGAACGTCGAAGATGCTTGGGACGCAAGGAGGGCCAATTTGACAAATAAGAAGCACCTGACCACATTGACAATGGAATGGAGCAGCAACTTTGAATTGCAAGACGAAAATGTTCAGATAACCGTCCTTGAGATGCTACAACCTTATTCGAAAGTAAAGAAGGTCGACATAAGAAGTTATGGAGGCACGAGGTTTTCGTCTTGGTTGGGGGACCCTTCCTTCTCTAACATGGTGTTTCTCAGCCTCACAGATTGCCGAAGATGCGTGTGCTTACCCCCATTGGCTCAGCTATCCTTGCTGAAACATCTCTGCATCGAGGGACTGACTGCTGTGAAGAGCGTCGGTGTGGAATTTTATGGCTATGCCTTATCTCGTGGCAAGCCTTTTCCCTCGCTGGAGACACTTATTTTCAAAGACATGTTGGAGTGGGAGGAGTGGTCTTGTTCTCTAGATGATAAAGGAATTGTAGCGTTCCCGAGCCTTCGCAAGCTTTATATTGAGAGATGTCAGAATCTAAAAGGAAAACTACCCAACCATCTTCCTTGCTTGGAGAAACTTGTGATTCATGAATGCAAGCTCTTGGTATCTCCACTCCCAAGGCTTCCTCTGCTCCGTCGACTAGACATTAAAGGATGTGACGCGTTATCACTTGGAACCGCCCTCGATATGAGCTCACTTCTCTCCTTGCAAATCAGTGAGATCTCGAATCTCACTCATTTCAACCCGGGTCTGATGCAACATTTGACACGGCTCGAGCGTTTAAATATCACGGACTGCACTGATCTTAACTATTTGTGCGAAGATGATGGTGGGTTTCAACAGTTGACTTCCCTTCGGAGTATGGTAATTCGCTATTGTCCACAATTGATTGCTTTGACCAAGAAAGAGCAACATCTGCCGAAGGATATTGAGTATCTGGAGTTGGAGCATTGTCATAGTCTACAGACTCTGCCAGCCGCGCTTCACAGTCTCACATCTCTTCAAGAATTGACAATCAAGCACTGCCCTGCAATTGTATCATTCACCGAGACAAATGTTCCGTCCATGCTAAGGGGACTGGCAATTCGCGGATGCAACCTGGAGTCCCTGCCTAGAGAAATAATTTATAACAGGCATACATCGCTCGAGTATCTGTACATAAGCGGATGCTATTCCCTCACCTCCTTTCCGAGAACAGGTGAAGTCATTCCCACCTCTTTCCGGCAGTTGTCTATCGACCTTTGTCCGGATTTGGAGTCGCTTCCCCGTGGAATAATGCTACGGGACAATGTCTTTCTCAAGGTCTTGGAGATCTTCGACTGCTCCTCTCTGATATCCTTCCCGAGTGGCCAATTACCGCTCACACTGAAGACGCTGACCATCTGTAGCTGTTCGAATCTGGAGTCAGTAGCCGACATCCTAAGTCAAGATGGTGAAATAATTCTCGAATCTTTTCGTGTCGACAACTGCACGAATCTCGTGTCCTTACCCAATGGCCTGCACAAGCTGGCTTTTCTTGATTATTTGGAAATCGAAAGATGTCCAAGTCTGACATCCTTCCCTGAAGGAGGACTTCCCATGGCCAATCTCAAAAGGGTCCGTATCGAGAACTGTGAGAACCTCAGGGCATTGCCCGAGCAAATGCAGAATCTGACTGCTCTTCAGGAACTGTGTATTTCAGACTGTCCACGAGTTGAGTCCTTCCCAGAAGGCGGTTTACCCATCAACCTAGTATCCCTAGAGATCAAAGATTGCAAGAGCATTAGCCCCTTGGCCGACTGGGCCTTCCATAGACTGAACTCCCTCGAGAAATTATCAGTAACCGGGGGATGCTCGACTCTTTCGACTTTCCCCGAGTGGATGCTTCCTCCCACTCTCACCAGCCTCCACCTGGAAAGGCTTCCGAACCTGGAGTTTCGAACTAACTGGTTGCAGAACCTGACATCCCTGGAAGATCTTAGGCTTAAAGATTGTCGGAAGCTCCACTCAATGCCCGTCGAGGGGCTTCCCGCCACTCTTTCGCGCCTGGAAGTCAGCGGCTGCCCCCTGGTCGAGCAACAATGCGAAAGAGAATGGACGAAGATCGACCACATCCCATGCATATTAATGTAGACTCTGCTGCAAAAACTGACACCAGCATAAAGATGAAGCTCTCCGTTTTCGCACTCCCGAATCTATCATAACGAGTGAACTGAGGTGTTAATTCAGCCCGTCTCTTTTTCATTGTCCAAGATGGGCACTGTGTATTATTGGGTAGTTGCTAGTCAGTCAGTAGTACTGGAAAGTGGTAAAGCAAGCTTGCTATCATTCATTACACAACACGCTTGGCTCATCAAACACAAGAATCTATTGGCAAAAAACAAGTGCTGTTCGAGTGTTCATCATCTGCTAGAGCTGCCAATTCCAGCAAGTCTTTCAACAGATGCTGGGGTTTTTCTACTTGTCCCATTTTGTTATGTTCCCCTCCTTTTTACTGAAATTGCATTTTCAGAAGCTCGCTTGAATCAAGATAAGGAAACTATCAAAAAAAGAAAACCACGAAATTCTATAAATCCGTTGCTTCCCAAAAAAATTCATATATTTAATTACGATACGTTTATTCTCAAAAAGATTCATGGAAAAAGAAAATACTTTCTGTTGAAAATCATTTCCACGGAAGATAGTTAGCTTTCATTTATTTGATAACATGCTGAAAAATATGACTGAAAATGTTATTAGGCGTTTGCATCTCTTTTGGGATAAAAGGTATTGTGTTTGAGCCCAGTGTGGCTTTTCATCCTAGAGTCGGGATCATTTGTACCATTTGAGTTCTGCCAAAAGACTTGTCAAGCTTGGGAAAATGACTTCCTCTATTTAAAATTAGAAATTTGATTTCCTAATTTTAAGTATGAGTGTTTTAATGGGTCGTAAATATTTTTGTGTTAACTAAACAAATTGAAACTAAGTCTGTACTTTTTTTATTGGATATGATGAGGTCAAATAGGATATGAGCAAGATTAGATAAAAATGGGATTTCTAATAACTTACACAATGTTTGACAAATGTTAAATGTATTTAGATAGATGGGATTCTGGACTTGAGCAAGTCCTAAAAAAAAAAGGCTCAAGGAGGAAACAGGCGGAAGAACCGCCTTTCTCCCGCCTTAGGGTGAGAGACCCCGCGATGTCCTCCGTATTTCCTCTCTATCGGAAAGATAAAGATAGATAGGAGATTTGGGGGCCTCACGGTGGTGAAGATAGACACCACGTCAGGATCACGGTCCTGGCTATCAACATAATGGCTCTGGCCGCCAATAAATCTCACCTCACTCTCGTCCCCGTACTCCACCTCCTCCTTCCCCTCTTCGCCCATGATGATTTGAATGTCAACCGTTCAAATTTTGCACTCCTCGAGGACGTCCAAGCTGTTTGAACATCACCATTGTGCAAAATCTTCAGAAAGCACCAATTCATCCTCCATCTTCATCGTCGGCCAGCAATTTTCAGCAACCGCCGGTTCAGTCGCCACTCACACCTTCATCGTTGCTAACACCAAGATTGAGGCCGAGCGGACGAAGGTTCAAATTTTAATACAAACGGTTCTTAAATTTTGATTTAATATGCAATGTAGTTTTTATACTTTTGGTACATACTCAATATAGTCCCTCAACTATATCAAGATGTGCAATGTTATTTAGTCTAAGGCAATAAATTAAAAAATTCATGAACTATATGATATATCGAGTAAAAATTTAAGAATTACATTGCATATTATACTAAAATTCATAGATTATTTATGTTATTATTCTGGATAAAATTTAGTGTCTTTCTAAATGTAGAACGGGGTCGGGTATGGTTAGGGGCGTTTTGGTAAAATGGCATCGTGGCGCGCGCCGTGAAAAATGAAGAGATAAGACGACGGACGGACTCGTCCCCGCGCCACCGCCATGGCGAGCCTCCTCCCTGCTTCAACTGCCGCCCCCGCCCTCTCCCCGCACGTGCGCCCCTCGGGCCCCCGCGCGTGCGGGTCTCGCAGCCGGTCGTTTTCCCCGGCGTCGGCGGGACTCCTCGCCGCGCCGGCAGGGGCGCCCGGCTGGTGGCCCGCGCCGGCCCGAGCGGGAGCAGCTACGTGTTCGCGTTCGTGTTCCCGCTCACTCTCCTCGTCGCCACCGTCTTCGCCTCCATAAAGATCGCCGATAAGCTCGACAGGGACTTCCTCGAGGAGGTAGATGATGCTCCCTTTCCCTCGATTCTTAGCTCGTTTTTCTCCCCATTTTCCTGCTGCTTTTTCTCCCGGTTTTGTGGAGGTGACGGCTTTCCGACAACATCGGAGGTGATGCTTGTTGTCCGCTCGATTGTTAAAGTACTCGTGTAGATAGTACGAGGAAATCAGTATATAAAAAATGGTAAATTTTGTGAATTTGGTTGAACGAATGACCTCGAGGAGCATTCTCCGAGCTTGATTATTTGAAGCCCGCTTCCGAGTTCGATTTCCGAGGGATGAAACCTGCTAATCGTGAATCAATTTTGAGTTTTTTTGAGTAAAGTCTTGGCCATTTTCTGGGTGTTGTGTCGCGTGAAGCTGGTTCTGTTCTGCTTGTGGAAGACTGCAATTCGCACGACTGTATGTATGTAATTTTCAGATTTTCTTCTATATTGGAGAGTTGCTAAAATGCTGATGACATCCATTTCTTGCGGGAATGGAAACAGAAGATTTGATCTTCTTGCAGTGTAAAATTAAATGGGCAATTCATGTTTTGTTGGGGAATGGTGCAACTCGTGTTCTTATCTTTTAGCTTTAGCTGATTAGTTGACAGCTTTGCTGCTCACCACGAGGATTTAATGTTACCCACATAACAAAACTCCTTGCTCTTTTTCGTTTGGCATATGTTCTAGTCATTCTCAGCTAAGTCTGCTGTATTCGAACTACTCGAGTGTTGCTATCACCTGATTTGCACGTCAAGGACAACGATAAGTTGCCAGCAAATAGAAGAACCAATAAGGATATACTTTAGTTTGTGAATTGCAACAACATAGTCTGCTTTCCCTTTTTTGTTTTGAGTTTGCTACCTCGAGATACAGAAATTTTGCTTTGCAGACAAGATTGCGTGTCTACATTGGGCTACTGTCTCATCTAAGCTTTTGCTACCTTTTGGATGTCTCTCTGCTCTTTTCTGTATGGTAATAGCAATAGGAATCATAACCTTTCTCAGATTTCGAAGAAGCCTCTAATGAAATTTTTACCTTCACAATTTTAATGCCAGACAAAGTGTGCGACCGCTTCTTTCTTCCATGTTTTTAGATGGTCCTTTGTCCTTGTAGTGGGTGAACACTTGTATTACATAGAGATGTGGGTTTTCATATCTTTGATGGTTGAAGACCAGCATGTTGATTTGATCCGACACTTGGAACAAACCATACAAAGAACTTGTTAAGATAGTCTGTCGATGTTTCTATCTGTGTTTATGAAGAGGCTCACCCTAGTGTAACAGAATTTACATTTCTCTAATCCAGCTTGCAATCAATCAAGCAATAAAGGATGCAGATGAAGGTGATGATGCCGAGGTCTCTTTAGAGGAAAAACCTGTTCTTTCCCGCACTCGCAACCGGCCAAAACGAGAAGCATAGGCTGCAGTGGCATTGTGTGCAGTTTTGACTTTAGTTGAGAGACCAACACACCTTCGGGAAGACCAATCTGGAGAGAGCCATAGCATGCTTGTAGTTTCATGTGATTCATCTTGGCTTTAAGTAACTGTAATTTGGTTATGATAGAATGCAGAGTTGGTATACTTCTTGAGGATAATGTGACAGGATTGAACTGCAACCCGAACGTAGTGGATTGAACTGCAACCCAGATGTACTAATGTCGATATCAACAGTTATCAATGTTCCATCTTGTAACGTTGCTTATCCACCATTGTGATCTCTCAAATACATTCAACTAGTCCTTTCTTTTGGTAGTTTGTAATGCAAGGATTCTTTCTTAAGCTAGTGGATTCATGACATGGGTTAATTGCTAATAAACAACAGAACCTCCCTTTATTGATTAACCCTTTCGAGTAGATGCTACAGGATTTACTTTTTAAATGTCTCAAAACAGATCCTCAAAGAAAAAACGTCAGAATTTAGGATCAAACGCAGATAAGCCTTGTGAGGTGTTGAAGACAGCTTTGCCCCAAGGGGAGATCAGTGATGGCCTCAGCCTCAATGCTCTCGTCTCCAGCCATCCGGGCTACCCCGGCTCAGGCCACCATGGTCGCCCCATTCACCGGCCTCAAGTCCACCTCGGCTTTCCCGGTCACCCGCAAGTCGAGCGAGGACATCACCTCTCTTTCCAGCAACGGCGGAAGAGTCCAATGCATGCAGGTACTAAAGACTAGATTATAATTGTTAGGAAGACTTTACCCCCATCACTCTCAAATAAATGTGGACCTAGGATATATAGATCCAATTGCATCTATGTCTTGCGTCTAATTAAAATTGCATGGACTCAATTTCACTATACTTAAACTCGACTCCGCTACGAAATGTCGTGCTTGGTGCGACACTCGGACTTAATCAATTTCTATGTACTCGAGCCCTACGGCAAAAGTTCTAAAGAGCCACAACAAAAACTACACTTTCTCCATTGCAATCCACCATCAGCCTTCCTGCAGGGCTGATGATGAGTCTGGAACATAGCACTAAGACGACTTTAATGGCGACCGTCAGGTGTGGCCTCCGATTGGCAAGAAGAAGTTTGAGACGCTGTCCTACCTCCCTCCCCTCTCTCCCGAGTCCTTGGCCAAGGAAGTCGACTACCTTGTCCATCTTGACATTGGTTTTATTCCACCGTTATCTTATTTTATTATAATTGCTTCTTTCATGAATACAAGTCCTTGTTATGATTCCTTGGAGTTCAAGAACTCTTGTTTCAGGCACGGCATGATGGATTCTGAATGACTGGGAAAACCTGTTATTCAAACTTTCCATGCAAATTCTCAAACAAGTTTTCTTTGGGTCATGTCGTTGGCGTTGGTCATGACAAATGAGATATCTCCAGGAGTTTTGCAGAGGCAGTCCATTTTGAGAGGCTATCTCATTAAACTGACAACAGTTTTTATCATGGTATCAAAGCCTATCCGTGTTTATGGAACTAACAATGGCTCGCTGCATCGCAGTCCGTTGACATGGTGAAATTGCCTTCATCGAATCCAGCTTCGATTCAGTCGGGCAGCCATACGAAATTCACTACCGAAGCATTCTGACCTCATTTTCTTTTTACTCCAGCATGATGTGAATCCTCAAATTTGAATATCTTCCTCATTTAATCTAATAAGTAACTACGGACGTGAATGAACCTTGATCTTAGATCTATAATTCTATTTTTCTGATGCTGATAATGCTCTTTTATTTTCATATTTTCAAGTTGTTGTACTTTTTTTTTTTGGTCAAGAGTTGTCGGATTGACTACAGACCAAGGCGGCAAATGAAACAAGTTGCCTGAGTCCGAGAAATTGAATATCTCTTGTTTCCAGGAGCATTGTCGCAGATCATCTGAATCCTGACAATGTTGTCATTTTCCATTATTTATCATTAATTAGAAATTGAGAAAAGAACAAGTTAGAACATCAAATGGAAGACTGAGTCTTGTTGCAGGGAACTCAAAAATAATTTACATGTCATTAGGAGTATAACGTAAGTATATTTAAAAAGAGACGATGGATACTGTAGGATAAGAAAAATCTGGACAACCTTTCATTACATTTGCAGACGATTACTATCGGCAATTAAAAATTTGGATCATCCTGGAATTCCGGTGAGTCATAGCTACTTAGTGCTAGTGAGTAAAAGTAGCAGCCACATCAGAATGCTGGCTTTCATTGATGGAGAAAGCCAATATGCATATATGTTCAGGCACTACATAGTACATACCAAGATTAAGAGGGCCAAACCAAGGAACATTGTCAGTGATGAAAACGATACTCCTGCTATATATCTTTGCCTCTGTTGAAACAAAAACAGGTTGAGGCACTGTATACAGACACTTTTCCGTTCAACAAGCAATTCTACTACCATATCATGGATGAGACCATCAGTCCTTGAAGAGCCCATCAAAATTGGACGTGCAATCTCCGTTCCCCCAAAAAAAAAAAAAACGAACGAATATAATTCCTGATTGCACGAACCTCTAACTTGGGATTCTCTATACAAACAACTTCATGAAACCGAAGATTCAAAAAGCAGTAACCCCACACAAAAAACTGGCTATAGATTACTGCAGTGCAAGACTAACCCTCTTGTTATCTCTTTCGCTGCTCCAATATTGATTGGCTTGCTTATCGTCCCCGCGGAACCCAGGGCTCCTGTACCTTGACATGTGCTGATGAGAACTTCCCCTCTTGCGTGAGCCCTCTCCATCTCTGGGAACCCAGGTCCTTCTGCTACTTTTTCGCTCATCCTTGTGCTTGTCCCATTGTTTCCAACCCCTTGAAGTGGTGGGCACATTCTCTCTCCATCTTCCATTTGAAGCTCTATCTTCTCCAATATAGCCATAGTCCATAGCAGCAGGATTGGAACCCCACTTCCTCGACTTTTCAGCATTCCAGTCTGACGAGTTAAGGGCAGTTTTGGCCCATTTCCTATTGTTCTCAGAATTCCCACTGTTCCGCCGATTAGAATCGCCTCCCCCCTGGTTCCAACCTGATAATTTGACCCCATCATCCCACACATTTTCCTTCCTCACCCTATTGCCCTGACAGTAGCCTTGTTCCCATGGATTGTCATCACTACGCTGATGTCCTGGTTCACGAATTTCATTATCCCATGAGTTTGTGCTCCATGCCAAATTCTTCACATCCTCACCATGATGTAAATTGTTTATTTCCCAAGAATTTTTGCTGTTTTCTGGATTAACATTGCATCTATCAGATAGTGAGCCAACTAAGTTCCCAGTCCTTTTCATTTTACTCCCCATCTGTTCGCCTTCTTCAACATCATCAGGATTAAAATACTGCTTATCAACGTCCTCAATAAGTTTTGGGTCAATGGCTTGATTCCAATTAATCTCGTCCATAAAAATATCTGGATCAGGCAGAGAGATATCACAAGGGAGGCCATTGATCTCTGCCCAAAACCGTTTCTTGGCATTTTGGAATGCCTCTTCAGCAGCAGAATCTTCCCAGTGGAATATATTGTCATGGTAGTTTAGAAGTGTCTTTGAATAAACAATCTTCCCCCATGGAATTGTTCCAACCAGTCTACAAAATCTCTTCTCCCATGAAGGCACGTTATCTTGCCAAACAACATTAAAAAATTAAACCAGTTGGTGAGAAGACATAAAAGCTATGAAGAATCAGATTTCAGAGGATTGCTGACAAGCAATCTTCTAAAAACAGAACCCAATAAAATAAAAGAGATGGCTATAGAATATTGTTTCATTTGTTTGGAAATATATTACAAGCATACTGCAGGACTTTTGGAATGTCAAAAGTTTTTCCAATCAACCTACCAAGTACAGCATGCTGCTGCTATATGATTGCAGCGCATTTCTGCAATGCCAAGTGCACATGAGAATTCCCTATTAGAATCCAATATAAAAGAGATATTTAATTAACTTCTACTACAAAAACCATCTGCCAGCTTTTTTCCTTTTTCCTTTAGGGGTCAGACCTGCCAGCTTTCAGAAAATTGACAATGTACTGAACCACGAAAAAAAATCTATCAAGTTCAAAGAACATAGTTAATCAAGGCAAGAGGGAGAGCAGCATTAAGAATTCAAACAGCCATTTTATATTCCTTTACTAATCGGAGAATGTGCACCAACTCGCTTTGTGAGTCTAAAAGACAAGAAAAGAAAGACTCCAAACCACAATACACTACTCAATTGGATGCATATGAGGAATTCAATTGTCTGAAATAGAGACAATATGATCAACAATTTCAAACTACGCTACGCGAATTTTATTCACAAATGACAGACAGGGGTAACTCAAGACGGTGAGATTTAGCCATCATGATTGTCCACATTTTATATAGATCAAGCCTATTAAGTAAAACCAGCAATGTCCACCAGCTGTAGAAACCACCATAGAGGAGACAGAGTTCACAAGTGTTTCTCTTGCCACCACATTCTCTATAAGCAGCACTATCTTTGGACAGACGAGTAACTCGTACTTGCAAAGGCTTGAACAAGTTGAACTCCAGGATCACACCATAGCTAAAACTAACATCACAAAGGAGCCTTTTGAAACCTCAGTATAATATGAGGAAAACGAATTGGTGCGATCTATCGAGACGAATTTATGCATAACATAATCAAACCCTAATGCCTCTTTATCATTTGATCACCCAAAACTACAACACTTTCCTTTGCCAAACCATGAAATGGGAGCGCGTATGGCTACATATACATAAAGACGACAACCATAAAGAATTTTAGTTTACAAAGTAATCTTTTAGAGCATTGAAAACACAAACTTCATTTTCAGTGGCAATGCAACTGAACAACAACAGCTCCATAGGCAAAATGACCCACATCGCGGAATGACAACCAAAATCACCACCACACACGAATGAGTGACCCGAAAACTGATCGGGAACAGTTAACGAGTTCCTCGCACAGACAAGCAACAAGATCCTCATTTCTCTCTTGGCAAAACCCGCAAAACATTAGGAATTGAAAGAGAGAGAGAGAAAGCTGGGTCAATCAAGAATCGAGGAAAAGATATCTTGCCCCCCACAGATCGCGAATCGAAGAGCAACCCAGTAATGTCAAGCTAGTTTCTTAACCCACCCTCTGTCCAAGTCAACATCCAGAGCCGATTCAGATGACCCAACTAACAAAAAATCAACAAAACCTTAACAAAAAGAAAAAAGAAAGGACAGGAAGGATTCTTGCTTCTTCTTGCGCAATGTACCTGGAGTAGATTGGTCGTGGTAGGAAGGGTGAGCGCCCTCTTGGTAAAGATAACGATTGGGGTCGTACTTCCTCCTGCGAGGAGCGCGGTTTCTCCAACTGCCCATCCCGACCCAGAAACCAAGACGGTCTCAGATTCACTGTTTCATAGATAGAGAGACCACCCTTCGCTCCCTCCCCGGTACCGATCAGAAGCAAGGCCAGAATCCAGAGGTGGGCAGTCGTCCTTTGTAGCGTCCGGACTCGGGAGTTGGAAGGTCTTCTGAGCTTTCGGCTTGAGGGAAGTTCGTGGGCCTCAAAAGGCGTTTCCTTTCCTTTTTTGTCAGCTTCTTCCGGAGGCAAAACGAAAGTACCTCTCTCTCTCTCTCTGACTCGATGTTCTCGGATGTTCTTTGCTGGATCGAAAGGACCCGACTGTTTCGGCTTTTTATGATTTTATTACATCTGTGATAAATTTTCTATAAATTAATTTTCTAATCATCAAAAACCTTAAATCAATAAATTTATAATAAATTTATCCCATGTCAATTTATGTTAAATTAAATTAATATCATAAAAAAAAATCGCAAATTGATACATCGTTAGTGAGTAGAGGGTAAAATCCCAAATATATTTTTATAGCTCGAACGATCATTCTCCTTGCTGCATAATTCACTTAGGATAAAGATTTTTCTTTTCAGATTTGTCTTTGCTGCATTCCGAAACATACATGAATGTTTTTATTTTCCCAGTTTCAGGTCCCATGATTATATTGGCGTAGGCCTTCTCGTAAACCCAAAAACAAGGTAGAAAAAGAAAATGGGCCCAGAAGCAGGAAGGGTTGGGCCTAGACATATAGTGGCCGCCTCGTCCAAAAACAAATATTCATCGAACTAAGTTGTGGTCCATCCAATTCGAAGAGAAATGGTCTTCCAAGGCCCACCAGCCGTCATCTAGCCTAGTTACTATACTGTCGGTGAATACAGTTTTTTTCCCTCTCCATTTCATTATCGAACACGTGTCATATTAGTAAATTTCCGACACGTGTCTCTATTTCCTCGCCACTAAACCAGTTTATGGACCATAATAAGCTTCGCAAGATTCTGCCGACAAAAATATGCAAGAACTTTGCTTGCATCCGTTTTAAGATCTCTTAAAGTATGGACTGCTGATGTGTTTAACCTCGATTCCGATATTCATTAAGCGACGACCAATTTGGTTATTGATTATTGTTTCGCATGGAAAGAACCAACTTCTCTGTTGTCCCGCCCTATCTCTCGACTGTATGCAAAAAGCTTAACATATCGTTCCACATAAGAGAAGCAAACTCCTTAGCCCCACTAAAGGGAAGCGGTATTTGAGGAATCAAACATGAGTTGGGGAAGATGGCTAGAGCTCCCGGAAGACTATAATCGGTCAATTAGCTATCGTCCAGGCAAAGTAAATGTTTACGGTAGATGTCTTGTGTGTGAAAATATGGCAACTTTATTGACTACTCAAAAGTGTATTCTTAATTATGGAGAAAATTATTCAAAAAGTTTATCGCGCTTTTATCAATTCAGTTATAAACATTTTTTAATTTTGTCAATTCAATTTTAAACTTTTTTTTTTGCTTTTGACTTAATCAATTTTAAAATTACTAACATAAATACTAGTCATCCTACGTTGAAACATTAATATTTTTTTTTAATTTTATTTATTTATTTTTCTTTTCTTTTCTTTTCTTTTTCCTAATCCTAGGTCGGCAACATTGTCGGCAAACCCTAGTAGACAACAAGCGAGGGCGTCAGCCTCGTCTCCCTTTAGTCGGTGAGGGTAGCAACACACTTGCCCAAAACCAAGCGGGGTCACGACGCCCTCATCGGCCCAAGGTATTGGCGACACGTGATATATCAAAGGCACTGAGGAGATAGAATTAGATATGAAAAAGTCATATTTGTAAAGCCATAAAACAACTGTCTTTCTTATCTGCTCGGATCATAATTGGGGTTGAAACCATAAATTATTGCCCACAGATTTCGATATGATTAAAAAGATCATTATTCTGTTAATGGGGGTAAACATCACATTATGTTGTTTAGAGAATCCCAAAGTCCAAAAGGTCTCTGGCATGGCTCAAACCTTCCAGGCCACACCAATCTCCCATTCGTCAAAGCAAAGGGTTGTCTCCCACCACGACCTGTAAACATCAGGGATGTCCTCACTGCCAACGCATGCATTCTCCTTTGGACTTGCACCTAACCAATCTACGACAGGCACATGGTCTGCTCCATCCAAGCTGCAAAAACCCACATTGAATTGACTGAGATAGATTGGTCAAGCCCACTTGAGACGAGGCAACGTCCGTCCAAATGGTCAATTCAACGAGCTGCCTTTCGTGGTGTTGTTGTTAGTGCTTTTCCTCCTTCTCCAAGATGGACTCCGCATTCTCGCTCCAACATAATGTCGAAAGCTAAAGACAATGGTGTTGCGCTTGGAAATTTCATGCTTGTAGATCACTCCATCTTCATGCATGAACGCAAACTATGGAATTGACACCATGTCTCTGTTGATGTACGAAAAGCTTCGTGGTAGACCGTCCAAAGTTGAAGTCCCGCGGGCACACAGGACTTGTGTACGACTTCCATGTGGCAATGACAATGAGAAGCCATGGACTATTGGTGGTAGCCATCATTGAATTGGAGGAAGAGCGGATTCATGTGGCCACCACCTTTTTCTTAGTTGGATTTTACGGAGAAAAGGATCGGTCTTATGTCCAAGGCACGTCATTAGGCAACGAAAAGTACTGAGAAACCAATGGAAATGGAAGCAACTACATGCCAATGAGTCCCATAATCATTGAGATGTGGCCAAACCATAGTTGGCTGATCAGCTTCTTTTGAATGGAAATCTTTTATGAATCAGCGTACTTCCAAATTCCTATAAAAAGTAATTAGCTTCCTTCTAATTCCAACGGTGAACGAGATCTAATTCAACTTGGCATACGACTCTCTCTTCCAATGGTGAACGAGATCCAATTCAACTTGGCATACGACTCTCTCTCTCGCGCAAAAATGCATTTCCCATGAGTAGGTTATGAGAAACGTGGCTACAGAATGAAGTCTACTTCTGCAATGACCATGAACGTTGTGATGAGTGGGACTGGCGAGGAAGCAAAAGCTGCATCATTCGGAGCTAGAAAGGGACTATAGATAGGAAGACCTTTTGGGAAGGTTTTTAAATTGTTGACCTCACAAAGAGTGGACGAGAGAAGTTGCAGGAGGAAAAGATGGTGATAGGCACATGGGATTAGAAAAGGATCCCACGCATGTCCATAAAGATATCCCATTTATTTTTCTTTCTCGTCTAAGCACTTGAAACGAAAACTAGAATCTATATGAAAGTATATGGCAATCGAGTGAAATTGACACCATTCCGATGTTTGGTAGTGATGTAGAAATAATTTGGTCATCCAGACATCATTGGAATCAAATATCAACTATATCATTAAAGACACTTGACAATAAAAAAAAAAAAGAACTCCATTGCTTTATTCGAGGAAAGGTTTAATGAGAGTTTTTCACTGAAATGCACATCCTAGCTAAAAAAATTTCACTAGACAAACAAAAACGAATGAAGATCGAATTGAGATTCCATTAGGACTTGATTCACCATACTTTACGGTAATTTTTATTTTAAATTTGACTTCTTGAAATTTTGCAGACTTAACCCAAAATACTTAAAACTTTTCAAAATCAAATGTAAATATACTCATATGGTAAAGATATTCTTTCAAAACTTGAATGATATTTTTCATTTTCAAAATTCTAAGGAAAGGTAGAAGTAGAAGTAAAAAAAAAAAAAAAAAAAAAGTTGCCCCAGATAATAAGTCTAACTGTTCATGCTCAAATTATACATTATTTTATGAGAGGAAGCTTATCTTATATATAAAGGTTGAATAAAATGGATATTCATTATCCTCACATGTGGATTACACTCATGTACCAATTCTTCTTTCAACCCTTTTGCAAAATCTAGAATATTTCTTCATGGATGGGGTTTTGTGAGGTTTCTTCGGGAAAGTGTATGAAGTGGTACTCCACGTACTTAGGAAGTGGGTTGACGACCTCTTCAATTAAAGTTCAAACACCACCGAATACGTCCCACTTTTAATCATAGTATAGTAGTCCTAAGGGCATAAAGAAATGATTCTTGATCCATTTTTAAAATGTGGATCAGTGCAATACACTCGAAAAAGCAAAGATGTGCACTGTCCACGGCACGACATCTGCTTTTGACGTCAAATGTAGTTGTGGTCTGCTTCCCCACATTCGAATACCCCTGCACTGCCATCCTTAGGAAGCACCTTCCATGGAAAGAAACCCTTTTTCTCCTCTTCCTCTTTGGCTCGACATTAATGGAATTGTCATCCCAAGAGGGAGATTTACAGTCCCACCAGAGAGATGGGTAGGGACGCGCAGATCTCATCGACTGTCATGTTTGCTTTGTTTTTCTTTTGATTTTGAACGACAGGATCTTCTCTTCGACGAGACGCTCGCTCATGCGGATGCTTTCATGCACATGTATTTAGTTTGCGACCGCAACTATAGACCATTTGCGCGTAACGAATGGTCCGTCTAAAGTAACATTTTCCTTGGACTCGAGACCTCCGCTTCCTTAGCATCTATCGTCGGGTGTAACCTAATTCATGATTAACTGTTTAGGCCTTTTGAGTCAATATGAATGTACGTTGATCCATTTTTAATCTTTGGATGATACCCTGCCGACGGATCTTTCTGTAGTATGTCACGAGTGATCAATGCTTCGACAACAGAGAAAGATCACGACAAACATGTTTAAAACACGAACAGAAGAAAAGGTTGAACCTTTCAAAGATCTCACCGCATTAATGAAAGAGGACAGTCCGACATTGATTAGGGTCGAAATGAAGATGGATAGGGAACATGATAAGAATGCTTTCATCTCCAACCCAGAATTGTTTTTCTCAGCACCCTCAAAATCAATTCTGCACCCCACCTACCCGCCTAACTCCCATTACTTCATTATCACCGTAATCCTGATCCTAATCGAACCAACACCGCACGTGGCACAGGACATAGATTACTTCTTTGATCTAATGGCCCTCGAAACGACGCTAGACGATGCGTTATCTCCGTATCTCGATCCGCTCAATCGAGTACCTCGAATTGCAATCAACATGGCATGTTGGTGTCACTTCAATTGATGATTTGATGAGGCGTGTTCTTGAAAAGGCTCGATGGAGCCCCCGGTTCGCCGCCCCTTCGATTCACTAATGACAATTGGAGACGATTAGTTTTTAATGCCTTGGACTTTCATGACCCTTTTTTGAGGTTCCACAAACATGGCATTATGGAGACACTAGGCCCACAGATGGGCCAACCCTAGTACGTGTAAGGAGATGCTCCAGCACAATAATTACTCTTAGGAAACTGATCTAGGATTTAATTATTATGGTCGGTCTCCTTCTAGAAAGCATGCAATCACAATTAGGTTTTTCACCACAAACAAAGGGGGGAGACTATGTTCCTAGTTCACACTTAAGACACCATGATGGCCCATTACCCCCCTAATAAGAATATGAGAATGCCATATCCACTCCATAGATTATTCAGATAATCTAATGAAAGGTGAGTCCAGATTTCGACAGTCCACTATAATTAACGGCTAAAATTCCATGATCCTAGTGAAGATGAAACGTCATTGGATGCATTAACCCGCTACCGAACGAAATGAATCGTCCCAAACAGAGACAAGCCATCCAAGTTTTTTGTCGAAAGTGGAGGTATCGCTGTCGGAAGAACATGAGAGAAACCCATTGGTGCAGCAATTGAGAGAAACGGATACAAACATACCAGTTCAATCCGTACTTGCATACGAGTGATTTAATGGTCAATACTGAGCCCCCCCGCTGACATGGACATATGAGGACTGCAATCGGACAAAACTTAAGAGCAAGAGAGAATATTTCAAAGGAGCTGAACTGCATACTACCATCGTGATTCACGGAAATCTGCTCCTACCCAAACGAAGAAGAAGAGGTCAGATGCATTTAGACACGTAACAAGAGAATCATTCATAACTGCAGACATCAGTGAGCCTTTTGAAAGGCAAAGAGGAAGCGCATAGGGGAAAAATAGCGACTTACAAGCCGTTTCTCACCCTCTTTCTCCTTCCTCTTCCAAACCATTGCACTGGGCCCCGTTCAGGTCCCAGACGCAACCAATCATCTTCATATCCCTCCGCCCCACGAAGCCCACAGCCATTTGAAAATTCACGTGCCAGTCGGACCCATGGACCTCCCACACTGGTCATCCCTCAAGCTTGCAAAAAGAATCATGGAAGGCCCCGGCAGTCTCTGTCATTAGATCTGCAATTAGATACGCGATTTTTAAACTAGGACAACAATAGGATCCACAAAGAACAAACAACTCATCGCGCATCATACATATGAATAAAGACACGACTGGGGGAGGTACCTGTCAACTGGAACAGAGGAATGCTGATTCCATCCCAAGCTTATTTTTTGCTATAAATGGCAAAGGTATCCTTAATATGATTAACAAGAAACCATTGGAGATAAAACCCCTCTGATGCAAAATGTGATGATGTGGTTACAACTGTTTGAAAAAGGGAAAAGATTTGTAAGATCTTCCTTTCTTGTAACTTTTTCCTCCTCAACTTGGCTTATTCGTGATGGCTTCTCTCTCAAATGAACGACACCAAAAAAGGAAGAGCTAAAAGCAAGCTCCTAAGACTCCCACTCAAGTGGGCAGTCTTCATACGTATTCTTGCCAACGTAGATAAGTTGACTCTCCCACCAAATCTCCTCCCTTTAAATTCCAGCTTTCGACCATTCTTTTCTGCCTTGGTTTTGCTAAACCTCTCCTTTGTTCTTTCTCACGACAAACAATATATATGGAAGTAAAAGTCTTCCATCTTCCACTTCTTCTGACTCGTCCAGTGAGAAAAATGAGAAAGCCGGCAGCAAGTTCCCCCAAGCCAAAGAACTTTCTTGTAATAAGAGGCTTCTTGCTCTTATTACTAAGCTGTATAGCTGCTAAACTGACCCTTTGCTTTTCCAATATCCCCTCTTCACTTCTAACGCTATCCCTTGATGGGCATCTCAATTTTGATGAAGTCCAGCACGTGGCCAAAGATTTCGGCAATCGATACCAGTTGTTGCCTCTTGCAGTATTGCACCCCAAGACGGTTACGGATATTGCCATCACCATAAAGCATATCTGGCAAATGGGTCCTCACTCAGAACTCACCGTTGCAGCCAGAGGCCATGGTCATTCACTTCAGGGTCAGGCACAAGCCTACCGAGGTGTTGTGGTCAATATGAAATGTCTTCAGAGCCCACTAATGCAGGTCCATGGGGGGAAATTCCCGTATGTTGACGTTTCTGGTGGAGAGTTGTGGATAAACATACTGCGGGAGAGCATGAAATATGGTTTAGCACCAAAATCATGGACAGATTACTTACATCTAACAGTTGGCGGTACTCTGTCAAATGCCGGGATCAGTGGGCAAGCATTTCGACATGGACCCCAGATTAGTAATGTCCATCAGCTGGAGGTTATTACAGGTACTACTGATGCAAAAGTTAAAGAAGCCAATGGCCAACATACTTCATCATGATATATAAGACGAGGGTCAATATACCAGCATGAACACAAAGATGGAGAAATGACACAAGCAATCATCTCAGCCTTTGTTGCCCGACACCCACCGCATCCCCCCCTCCCCCAAACAAAAGAAAATGCTTTTTGTCCCATCTGCACTATTTATATATCCTAGTCCTAGTTTATCTTGACCTGCCAGGTTCTCCATAACAATCGCCAAATTTTCTTTCTTATTGAAGCACTCCCAAGTTCAAACATGATAATTTTGGTCATTTTGTAAACAAAATGCAGGAAAAGGGGAGGTCGTAAAGTGCTCAGCGAATCAGAACGAAGACCTCTTCCATAGCGTCCTTGGAGGACTCGGGCAATTTGGTATCATCACTCAAGCAAGGATATCTCTGGAACCGGCACCTGACAAGGTAAACGCACACCATGTACCTGTACCTACATAATGCTACATACTTGTTTACACTATATGCCCCCATAGAAGATTAGATGTAAACATAAGATAACAAGATCCTTGGATCACAGATAAATCCAGACATACTCATACTTTAGACATATAATTGCAAGATTTAATGCAGTGGAGTTACAAATTATTCTAATATGGTTACGATTTGAACAGGTGAAATGGATTCGGATGCTCTACTCAGATTTCGACACATTTACCAGAGATCAAGAGCATTTGATATCTTCAGAGAATACATTTGACTACATTGAAGGATTTGTGATAATTAACAGAACTGGCCTTCTAAATAACTGGAGGTCATCCTTTAGTCCACAAGACCCACTTCAAGCAAGCCAGTTTAAATCTGATGGACAAACTCTCTTCTGCCTTGAGGTGGCCAAGTACTTCAACCTGGGGCAGACAGATACTATAATTGAAGTAAGATATCGGAGTCATGATTTAAATTTCATTCTGAACGTAAGAGCCATCATTAGTTGAAAAAAGAAGAAAATTTTAACAAGTTATTTTACATTTCAGGAGGTTGAGAGGCTATTATCCCCGTTGAATTATATCTCCTCGACGCTTTTCCTATCGGAAGTATCATACATAGATTTCTTGGATAGAGTTCACGTATCTGAGGTGAAACTCAGGTCAAAAGGTCTGTGGGAAGTTCCACATCCTTGGCTTAATCTTCTCATACCCAGAAGCAAAGTTCATCGATTTGCTGAAGAAGTCTTTGGCAATATCCTAAAAGACACGAGCAATGGTCCCATTCTCATCTACCCAGTCAACAAATCAAAGTAATCAGAAACATTAGTTTAATCCTCCAAGTTTCAAGAAATTGCCAATCTGTACTGATAATTTTGTCAATTCATTGCAGGTGGGACAATAGGACTTCTGCAGTGATTCCTGAGGAAGATATTTTCTATTTGGTGGCCTTCCTTTCCTCTGCAGTTCCTTCTTCCACAGGAACTGACAGCTTGGATCACATACTATATCAGAACAAAAGAATATTAGACTTTTGTGAATCAGCCCATCTAGGGGTGAAGCAGTATTTGCCTCACTATAATAGACAGGAAGACTGGAAGGCCCACTTTGGCCCACACTGGGAAGCTTTTGTAAGGAGAAAATCTGCTTATGATCCCTTAAGAATACTGGCACCTGGCCAAAGAATATTTCAGAAGGCAGTGCCCTTCTCATGATACTCCTTTTCAGGTTCCCAAGTTCCTTTAGAGAAGCAAAGCAAAAGAGGAAGACCCTTGCCAAAGGCGCGGGGGAATGCCTTAGTTACATATACTGTAAAGCGTTGATTATACTATTTATTCTAATTCCTTGTATCTTCTCATATATTATAAGTAATGAGGAGGAGAAGCCTGTATTAGATATGATTAAGAAATCAAAATGCTTGCTTAGCTATATAGGTAGAGAGGAAAAAAAGAACATGCTCCATACCCCTTAGAAATGATGCATATGACAAATTGACATGAAAGCAAATCGTGATAATTTAGGACATATCGACTATAAATGGAAAGGAAGGCCATTTTGGCCTTAAAATTACAAGAAAGGTGGGCCACTGATATACCCTTTACTAAGGAGAGACATGACGAGTGGCATTTCAAACAGGAATACCTCTATGCCAGATAAAGGCTAAGTACAGTTGCACCAGCAAGAGCGCGCACGCGCGAGAGAGAGAGAGAGAGAGATTATTTTCCATCTGCAAATGAACAACCAATTGCATAAGCAGCAAACACTGATGCAGTTCATCTCCAAAGAATTTGCAGTGCTCATGATGTGGATGGTATGGACAGATACTAGAAGTTGATCTCCCGCGTGACTTTTCTTCTACATTCTGAATAATCACATGCATAAAGGCCTTCAGACAAGTAACAATGTTATCTTAACAAGTGATTATTGCTATTATCAACAACATAGAAAATTCAAATATATCATATCCCTGATTATACAAACATCTTTGAGATGAGCACTCTGTGCGTAGGGGAACCAAAGCAATAAATACTGTTTAAATGCACTGGTGAAGTACGAGACTGGGAGGAGTTTCACGTCAGATAATTAAAGTTTCAATAGATAGCTAATTAAATAAGGTTTCTAATTGATCAAATTCTAGGCTCGTGCTAGTGATCTTCCGTTATGAGGTACAGACTTTTTTCACTGAGTCTTATAGGTCGCATTAAAGCCACTAATCTGAGTATAGCCCCAGTAACAATAGGCATTTAAAAATATCACAGCAAGAATCTTGTGCAACATCGGTTCACTGAGTGAGGCTGGTGTCAAGGTCATCACAGTTCAGTCTAGAAGAACAGAACATAAGTGAACAAGGTGTACATATTGAGAGATCAGTGGACTTTGAATTTGGTGTATCGCTTGAGGTGCCACACAACCCTGGGAACAAACAATTTAACTATAGTATACATTCATTAAATATTAGACCTGGTAGTGGGTGGATATTGTCCTCGAGTTGCACAAAACCAAAGACCAAGATGTCTACCCAATGAAGGAACAGAGCTTCAAATGCTGCATGTACAGTCCATCGAAACATTAGAAGGTTAAAAAAAAAAAAGTGGAGCCGTGATTGTTATTTTCCATTATCTGTTTAATCATTAAACTTGCTCGCTTTGTTACAATTGCACTGTGAAAGAAGATAAACTCCCATGTTTGACCTATATCATCACTAACAAAGAGCAGAATCAGCAGACAAATTACACATCAGCATTTTGTATTTATCCAAAATTACATCATGAGGACTTCACATCAAAACCTTTTCTCTTATATTCAACTCAATTAGCAATTTGTCTTCTTTTTTTTTTATTTCTAGTGTCACCAACAATCATGTACCTTATCTTCTATCCACCCAACAATGCCAAAAGAAATACATCTTTTGAGCTACACAAAAAAGAGATTTAAAAGAGTGAGAAGATCTTTCCACTCAAAATATTCTGGAATCTGTTTCTCAGGATGACTGGGACCATGTTAGTCAATGGTGCTCAGAATCCATGTTTCTGCTGAGTCACTGCCCAGTCTGCACTTGTAGATATGTTCCAGTTGATGTGGATGGGCCCCAGGGACCAACATACTGAACCTAAAATGTAGTGGCTCAAATATTTGCCTTTACTTTTCAGACCATTGGAACTGCCAAAGACACTTGGCAGATCAAAGCATCGCCTACTAATGGAACGGCCCAATTGCCAATTGAAAGGGAATATTCGCTTGAAAAGGACATATTGTACTATACAGGGCATGCATGTAAAGACCTGAAAAATCTAAAGAAAACTATGAACCATTCATTCTAGTCATACTGCCAATGATTCAACAGCACTAACCTTACCGTACATGAACAAGTGGCATTAGAATGCTTCTGTGACATTCTAATCATAAGACAGGTGTTTACTTCACTAACATCAAAGTTGCTTGCTGAGGTTCCTCTTTTGGAATACTACAATGTAACACAGTTCCAACTTCATAGTCAACGAAAAAAGCAAGTGACACAGAAACCTACATTATTCCCGTTTCTCCTAGAACGAGGGCCTGCATTGACCATGGAATAGAATGCAGCTGTCTCCCTAGAACTTGCAAAACTAGATGCTGCTTTTCCATTGACAAGGCAGATCTTTCTTAAACATTAGACACCGCAATAACCGATCCTCCACGCCTATCCATTCAACATCCATCAATCACGGATGTCTTCTTCAAAAGCACCATCCCTTCAACTCAGTTCCTGTTACCCACAAGGGATTCTTGAGGGTCCCGTAAAGATAACCCTTCGAACAGTTTCCAACTCAACTAGGGGAACTTCAAGAAAGGCGTGCCCTGCGCTTGCGGACAGCCATAGAAATGCAGCACTCGGACGTTGCCACTTCACCAGGGTCTTTTGTCAATTCAATTTACACCCAACTCCCTGCACATATATCCAAGAAGACCCACGTTGGTCTCGGAAGCATTTAAGCAAACACCTTGTCCTCGTGCGTCAAAATGACTCTGCCCTCCCGCGAGAGAGAGAAAAACACCTTGTCCTCGTGAACCAATCTCCTCCCTCGTTCTGAATCGAAAAAAAACCCAAGTGAACCTGTCGAAAAACATGCAAACGAGCGTGGAAAGCAATGGAGTGCAAGAGGGCATGGTCGGATTTACAGCGTTACATCGGACGCCGAGGAAGCTGATGCGCGGGAGTTTTAACCGAACCTCTGATGTAATGATGTCATTTCGTGGCGGTCCTTTTCCCGAATCCATAAGCCCAAAAGAAGAAGATAATTATTAAAATGTGCCGCTCGTATTAGTCACTAGAATCGCTTGTTATTACATCAGCAGAAATATTGCAACGCTTTTCTAAAGATTACCCAATATTATTTTACAATTACATTAATGAAAAATCACTAATCATCAATAGAAATTACCAAAAAGATAGATTCATAATCGAGATAAAATTTGTTGCTTGAATTCTAAATTAAGGCCCCTTTACAATTCTATAAATAAAAATCACAATCTTAGTTGGAGAAATTTGGACTGTACTTTTATAATAATGACTAAATATATTAAATTGAACACCAGTCACTTTTTTATGTCACTAACGAGATTAATATTAATAATTTATTTTTCATGTTCATAATTGAGATGAAAATTCATGGCTTGAATTATAAATCAGGGCCCTTTTTCATTTTTCAACTCACCACATGAAACCAAACTATTCTTTTTTCTGTAGAAAAAGTTGCCATCGAAGAATTATTAATAATGTATAAAATGCTATTAATTGATGATAAGTATTTATTCAATGTGAAAAGAAAAAAACTATAATTGCAATACGAAAGGAATTTAACTTAAGTTAATTTTCCATTCCATTTCTTGCTAGGAACATCCACTTCTCTACATTTTCTTTTGCTTTTATTAAGGCTTCATTTGTTTCTTCAAAAATTAATGATTTATGAAATATCTCGTTTATGAAAATAAATGAATGAAAGAACTATTTCATGAAATTGTTTAAACATAAATTACTATAAAAAGCAAAAACGTTTTTCATTGGCTAACTAATTTTAGCGACACAAGCGATCATTGTTAGAAAAAAAAATGATTCTTATTGATTCTTAAATCATTAATTTTAAGCAGAACAAACGGCACCAAAATAAAATAATCCGTATAATTCGTATCTTCTTCTTAAATTGTCTGTCTTAGATTTTATTTACCGAACGTAAGGTAAAAATCCCGCTGGCTTTCACCGTCGGCGAAGCTCATCGGCATTCAATGCGAGCTGTGCACGACCTTGGCAGGCATCGAGTCCGGAATGTCTGTCCGTCGAATCGAATTCGAAACGAGCGAAGCAAAGGCAGAAACCCACATGGGCCGCCACCTCTTTTCCCTTCCGACAACATTATTCTGGTGCGACGAGTCCGATGAACATGAGCTGGGCCACGATGTAAAAGGAACCATCTTGTCGCGATTTCGTCGACGAAATTCGAGCAGAGCCCAAGGAATTTGTGCATCCTCCGATGGCGGTGGGCGAAGAAAAAACGAAACTTTCGACGCGGGTCGCGTGACACGTTCAGCCGTGTACGCGACCGCGGCACCCTGCATTTCGTCGGAGGCCCCGCCTGGCGTAGCTGGAGCTGCTGCTGCGTCGTCACTTCCATCCCCGCAAGAAACGAGAAACGTGGACGAAAGCGTCGCCGGGTTTCCCTTCTTTCGTGGACGAAAGCGTCGCCTGGTTTCCCTTCTTTCGTTTTCTGCTTTGAGTCAAAGATCGCTTTTTTAATCAGGAGGATCGCCGCAGGCTTCCTTCCTGGTTTTCGGACACGAAGCGAAAACGGTGGGACTCCGAGAGAATTACGCGATACACGCGTGTGCGACGTGGGTCTTTGTCGACGGAGAAGACGTGGAAGGATCGAAGCTTCTCTCTTTCCTTTTCCTTTGCCAAGTTCTCCCCCCTACGCGAATTCACTTCGGCCAGCTTTCTGTTGCGTCTTTTGGATGGCACGAGCAGATGCGGACAAAGAGCGCTCGAAATCGACGTGGCCCGCCTTGAGTAATCCGCCGAATTGAATGTCAAGTGCATTTCTTTCCCACTGCTCAATCTTTGTTTTTTTCCTTGTTCCCTGAACAGTTTGGTTCGGTGGGGTTGATCCAAAGGAAGGTGACGAATACCGTGTTCCCAAAGCTGGGTCTTGTTTTGCATGTTTTTTGATTTATCTTCACCGCGGTTCTTGAAGTCAAACCCTGTCAAGTCGGAAACCTTTTAGGAGGGATCTAGTGTAATTGCGTAGGAACGGGGGTGTTCAATTCAACCTGTGTTCCTTATCAGCCCTGAGCGTTGAGCTAAACTTAGCTGATAGAGAGGAGGAGACGGGGGAGACCTCTGAAGGGATGACTGATGATGTCTACTCAAATGGGTCGATTCAGAGTAGCAATGGGTCTCTCGAAGAGAAGCTGGATGAGCTCCGTTGCCTCATGGGAAAATCAGAAGGTGATCCGCTCAGGATCGTTGGTGTCGGAGCTGGTGCTTGGGGCAGTGTTTTTGCAGCTATGTTGCAAGATAGTTATGGTCACTTGAGGGAGAAAGTTCTGATTCGTATTTGGAGGAGGCCCGGAAGATCGGTCGACAAGGCCACGGCCGAGCATTTGTTTGAAGTGATCAATTCGAGGGAGGAAGTGTTGAGGCGGCTCATTAGGAGGTGTGCATACTTGAAGTATGTCGAGGCGAGATTAGGTGATAGGACGTTGTTCGCGGACGAGATTTTGAAAGACGGGTTCTGCTCGAACATGATCGACACCCCTCTTTGCCCTCTGAAGGTCGTCACCAATTTGCAGGAGGCCGTGTGGGATGCCGACATTGTAGTGAATGGGTTGCCTTCAACAGAGACCCTCCAGGTGTTTGAGGAAATTAGTAGGTACTGGAAAGAAAGGATTACAATGCCTGTTATCATATCATTGGCAAAGGGTGTGGAGGCAGAGTTGGGGACTGAGCCCCGCATAATTACTCCCACCCAAATGATTAATCGAGCAAGTAAGCCCTTCTCCTTTCTGGTTTCTTGACCAACTAGACATTGCTGTCTGTTACATGGTAGGCCTAGTTTTCTTGGACTAACATACTTAGGCTGTTGCATTTCTGTTGTATTAACAAAGTATCTCATTTTTGGTATGGGTGATAATATCAATATATTTGTCTGATTAGGATGAATCACATCACAAGTGCTACAGCAGCCCCTTCTTGATAACTGGGCTTTCTTTGTTTTACCTGTTATTCTTCTTAAAGGTTAAGGCAGAGAGCCTCTCTGCTCGTAAACTATGCGAAGTTGGTTTCATTGTGATCTGGCATTTATGTTTCAGCTGTAAAAGGCTATCATAGATTATATGTTGGTGTTAGTTTTGTTTTCTCATTTGCTTATTGAGGAGCACCTTGTGTAATGGAATATCGCATTGAAAATATGAACACCGGTTTCGCCTCTGGCCATTTCAAAATATCCCATGCCATTTCTTGACATGGCATAATCTGCTTTTGAAGAAAGGAAGAATTAGCATTGTTATTTAGAGGGTCCATTCCTTTTACTTGCAATGCTTCGGCTCACAGAACTTCAAATTTCAGTTTCCACTTTTCATGGAGAAAGCTCTTTTTGCAAAAGGAATTATCTGGAGAAGTCTTGACACTATTTTTTTTCTGTGCTGGTTCCTCTTTTGTCCTTGTCTTTAAATGTTGAACAAGCATCCTCTCAATGGTACTATCTTCTCAATATTGTCTCTATCATTGCTCTTTGCAGCTGGAGTGCCACTAGAGAACATTTTATATCTCGGAGGACCAAATATTGCCTCTGAGATATACAACAAGGAGTATGCCAATGCTCGAATATGTGGATCTGCAAAGTGGAGGAAGCCTTTAGCAAAGTTTTTAAGGCAGCCCCACTTTATAGTGTGGGAAAATGGAGACCTTGTTACTCATGAAGTTATGGGTGGTTTAAAGAATGTTTATGCCATTGGAGCAGGTAATATTGTTTGCTTGGAAATTTTACTCTTAGGCTTGGGAAAAATGTGGTTCTGTTGAAATGGCCTTTTCTCCTGACACATCATCGATAGTTCCTTCCTCCACTCTTGTTTAGGAGCATTAGTATACTAGGTTTGAGGTTTTGACAAGCTACGCAATTCTGCAATTGCACCCCTTACAGCTCCTCTCAACTTGAACTTCGCAGGTATGGTTGCAGATCTGACAAAGGAAAGTGCCACCAGCAAAGCAGTATATTTTGCACATTGTACGTCAGAGATGGTATTCATCACACATCTGTTGGCAGAGAACCCTGAGAAACTTGCAGGGCCTCTACTGGCAGACACATACGTAACTTTGCTGAAGGGTCGTAATGCATGGTATGGACAAAAGCTAGCTAGTGGGGAAGTGAACCTTGACATGGGTGATAATATCAAGGGGAAGGGGATGATTCAGGTATTCAATCTCAATCACCTTTAGGTGCCGTTGATAGAAACTTTTGAATTTGAGCCTGTAAATATGAGAAGTTCTATTTCAGAATTTGGTGGATGTCTTTGAACTGAAAGAGCTAGTCAAAAGAGGGTCTTCCAGCAATCATATCTTCAGGATAGATCAATACCATGTGTCACCAATTTCAATTCCTAATTAGATGGATGTATGACCAAATGAAAAAGTATATGATATCTTATTCAAACTACTGGATAGTTCAGTGCTTTCATGTGATTAATGTTGTGATTGAGATGGCTTTGGTAAGAAATTCTTTGTCCACTGTTAAATTTCTTAGTATGGTATTTTGCTTTATCGATAGGGAAGGCATGTGTTCTAACTTCTAATTTACTATGTGATGCAATTGCTCTGCCTTGTGTTTGTGATTGTAGGGAGTCTCGGCCGTGAAAGCCTTTTATGAGCTGCTGAGCCAGTCATGCTTGAGTGTACTGCATCCCGAAGAAAATAGACCAGTGGCTCCTGTGGAGCTGTGCCCACTCTTGAAGAAGCTATACAAAATTCTTATTCTGAGGTAACAAAAGCTCTTATATTTCGAGCCTCTTCTGGGTCCCTTTTCTCTTTCCTGTCATCAGAAAAATTGAAGGCAGTGTACCCAAGTTAATTGATTGATCTGTGTCTTTCATGGGCTTGATAGCCACCCTCCGCAAATCGTTTGCGCAAATATTTGAAGATGACTGGACTGTATGCGTGCATACTATATCTCTGAGAATGGATGGGTTGTAGCAAGAATGGTGAATTCCATCTATGAGTAAGCCCTTTGGTGGTAATGTGCCTAAATGCACAGTCCAGTGAATCAGATAGACTTCAGCATAGCATTCCGTTAAATTACTTTGCTCTGTACCATTGATATGCCATTGATGTTGTGTGAGTACAGCAGCAGAATGTGATATTATCACTTTGTTTGCAGGGATTTCCCACCGGATGCTATTCTTCAGGCAATGAGAGATGAATCTATGAATGATCCCCGAGATCGCATCGAGATAGCTCAATCCCACGCGTTCTACAGGCCATCGCTCCTCGGGCAACAACAGCCTTGATAAGATGCGCTTCCATCTGCATGAAGTTGCAGTCATTTTTGGTCCTGGACTGTGAATTATCGATGGGAATCGGACGGTCCATTGTTGCTTGTAATTTTCTGAAATGGTGTTCATTGTGAATGTGTCCTGTGTAACTGGAATATGTTGCTTGTGTACTAACTCATCTCTAAAATGGTGGTTTGCGAGTGATGATGCATCTATTGCTTGTTAAGACTTTTAGGCTTGTTTTGGGGGAAGTTAAGAAAGTAGCCCGGTTGGCAAGGTAGGTTAGGAATTGTACGGTCATTACCAACTTTGTTAGATGGAAGCTTTTTTTGATCAAAGAGTGGAAGCAAATTGAAAAGCTGCACGAGCTTTTTCCATATCCATATCCACCCGCCGAGAATTCAACCATAATCTGAATGACCGCGCCACGAGATCCATGTATCCGGTTTTCTCTCCGGCAGTGTTTGACGCACGAACCAGAACTATTTTTAATGCGACGACAGGCGAACTTCAAAGTCGGTCCAATATTTACCAAAAAAGATGAGAGGTGTGATGGTATGCATGGTTTGGAGAGAGGCAAGCAACCACGATCCACTCCCACTATATAGGCCAAATTCTTTCAGCTATCGTTCACCGTGGATGCCAGAATTTTAAACCATCTAAGTGAGATCGATACCTTCACAGACCGACAAAATCTTCTTTAATCATCATGTACCGAAAAATGATACGGTCGGTTCTGCTGAAAAAGACAAATTGTCATGTAGTTTCGTCCATCATTTTGTTCCTCGAACGAGAGAGCGTCTGCACTTAATTTTTCTCCCGTTAATTTGAGCTGAAAAAGCATCCATTTTGCTGGTTCTCGGCTTCCTCGTCCGCCGACATGGGACGGGTCGAATAACAGGCGCCCCATCCCCTTCCCCCACAACCCCACAACCCCACACAGAGGAGAGAGAGAGGAGAGAAGAGAGAGAAAGAAGGATGTCTCTGGTGGACTACGACGCTTCTTCAGACGAAGACGCTTCGGACGTTGAAGACAACGAGGCGCAAGAAGGAGCGGAGGGAACGGGGCAGGACCCAGCAGCCCCGAAGCCCTGGCCTACTCAATCCGAGCCTCCTCCTCCTCAGACCCGGTAAGTTCCATCGGGAAAGACTGCGTTTTTCCCTCGTTTATCTTGGGTAGAATTTCTTCCGACATTTCGGACGCGGGTTCAACGCGGGGCTTCATCCAGACTACCCAGGACCTGGCGATGGTTTGTGAATCCTGCATTTAGCAATTTGACGGCATAGGCAGCGTCGACGACGGTGTCCGTTCGCTTGGTCTAGTGTTTTGTATCTTGATTGTGTGCTGCGTGACAACATGAGGCTTAGCAACTGTGCCCTAGATCCCCTTGCTCAGATAGAATTAGTTAGTTGGTTGGTTAGTTTTGAGGGGTGGTCCGGTTGATGGTTGTTCATAGCTCTTAGCGACAACTCTTCTGATAATCGCAGTCCACTATTGGTCTGCCGAAATCGTGGTGATGAGCCTCAAGTTCTGTCCTTTTGTTTTGTTTCCATTGCTTGGAGCCACGCCGCCACGTACCAAGTTAAGCTGATTATGTTTGTGATCTTCTGATTATCTCATAAAAGTCTTGCGTATTTCAGTTGATTTTGCTTTGAACTCCAACATTTCAATGATTTGATCTTTTCTGTTTGTGGTGATAATGATTGAGCAAATACCGTTCTCGTACTTGAAGGTGGAAACTTCCTCCTCTTCCCTACATAGGGGTTTCCGCTTTAAAATTACGTAAGAGGTGGGAGCTTTGGAGAACTGGTGAAAAATAGCTCGAATGTCTTGATTTGTAATATTTGGACATGGTGCACCATGGCCGGAGTGGGTGATCTTGCCCATGCATTGTATGTCTTCAGAAGTCGATACACTTTAAATTACATCTATATAACCTGAGAAGTTGTTCTAAAAGAGAAGTTTACATTGCTTAAGAGGTTGATGCAGATGGGAACACTCTGTAGAGTTCCATTCAAGAGTAAAAGTTTAAGCAGCCAATAGGAGAATAATTGTCTTATCCCACTGTCAATTTGGAAAATATGATTTTCTATTGTTTTACCATGATGAGTTGTTCTTTCCCCTTTGTTTAGAAGTTTTGGTCCCTGCCTTAGCCTGTTTGAGTTGACTGATAGTTGGCATCAAATGTTTGTGTCACTTGTATGGCAAGGATCTAGGGTTAATTGCTTTATGGGTCAATTACAAGTATATGAAGCTACAGTGGTATCAGTCAATGAAATGTCTCTCAAAGGTCGATGGTAGTGAGGAAAAAGAATGAGTGACAGAGAGAGAGAGAGAAACTCTTACTTTCCGTACTTTGGATAAGTTGCCTATTACTAGCTATATTAACATGAGAGATTGGTTATATTAAAGGGCCAAAAGTTGCACCAGTTATCCAGTTTATCCATTTCAGTTAGCATGGGCTATAGGTAGGACTGTTTTTCCTAGTGATCTTTAAGAGATTCAGTATGTCTTTCTTGTGATCTGCCATAAGTTTACGATTGTTGCTGTATATGATAAGGTTTGAGTGTTCTCATTTTGTAATCTTCACTTGCGTTGTGCATAGGGGATCATCATGTGCATCAGATCATCAGCTAGAATCCACTGCAGGTTTACCAGCGCCCCCAATTGAGAAACTTCCTGATGCTTCCCTCTTGTTGGATGCTCCAGCTGGATTGGCTTCTCCGTTGAGTGGTGGTGACCATGCTTCTAGAGTTGCAGTAGCAAGGGCTGAAAGTGCTCTGCGAAAGAGAGAGTCTCATTCACTATCTTCATCTGTTCCCCGCAGCAAAGTGCCAAGGGGGACATTGCCCCATTCGAAGAATGTCCCGGATACTGTTGATGGACGACTGGTTCCTCCTCAGCTTAGTGGAAGGTTAGTTCATTCTAAACTTTGACATCTGCATTACATTGTGTCCTTTGCTTAGCAAATAAAAATTTTCATTCTTGTCAAAAAAGTGCTTTTTCCTATTTTTTCTACCTTCCCTAATAAATCTGAAGACAGGAAAATGAATGTTATAAGTTCAGAAAGTCATGAAAAAATTATTTATGATTCTACATGTGAATATATGTATATTTCGTTAGATTTACGGAGTTTTATTTTAAAGAAAAGTCAATTTGTGGAGCTGCAGAATTTGGAAAAAAATTAAAGTTACAAAGCTCACTGGAAAGTAACTTTAAAACTGATGAGATGATTATATTAATATTCTAGACGAATTACCAATAGTGGCGGGTACCTACACAAGCAGTTACATAGAACAAACACTGAATGAAAACAGAAAACACCTACTGAGTTGAATCAGTGTTGACTGAGTGAACTCGGATACCCTGATACAAGTACCAATATGCATTCGAGTACCCTAACATGAGTACATGCCATACAACATACGTTCAATCTGTCTGTGGGGCTTCTTAGATCATCCTCCTGAGTGAACTTCCACATTCTGTCTCCTTAGAGTTCTTAGATCAACCTCTGGCTCAACATTAGAAGTTACTGGTTTAGAACTTTGATTTAGAATTTGGATGGTTAGTAATTCTGGACCTTGATAAATTTAGTCTTCAGCGGTGATTCAAAGATAATATTTTCATCATGCAACTGATTGGGAGTTTTAGTGGTCATTTTCTCAAACTTAGTTTTTTGTGTGGATGCAAGAAAGTATTTAGACTGATGAGTTGGTGCTTGTTTTTTTTTTTTTCCCAGGAGCAATGTTGTGACTGAAGATATTAGCAAGTTATTTGTAAAGGGACATGCTGAGAAATCATCTCATTAGGGAACTTACAAACAGGTCGTAGTTTCTTCTCCATAACCTTATCAGACCTCTCTTATTAAAGCCCTGAATATGTCCACTTTCTGGAGGGTCTGGCATGTACAGAATGGCGAGCAATGTTGTATGAGAATGACCAGATAAAAGATTCATAAACCTGACAGGATGATATCATGGATTGCGTCAAAACGGAAATTTTGTATGTGGTGGAGTATGGATGTTGCAGGAAACTATTTGGCTGAACCTTTCTGTTGGTTTAATGGTGCACATGTAAGGGATGGTCCATTTATTTACTTTGGTATGATAGCGGCTTTGATAAGCTGAATCTACCTTGTTAATGGAGAATAAATGTGTTGCTGAAGTCAAATGATTTGGGGGGTCAATTATTGCTGCGATTGGCTGTATCTCCTAAAAATAAATTTGCATCATCTCTTCTCAGCCGGCCTCTGTGTTCTTTTTTACTCTGTTAAAAGAATATACATCTACCTTCACATAGTTATGAGATTTTTCTTTACTTGCAAGATGATATGGCTAGTGGCCTGGCTATGGTTTCGAAGACTTCAATATCTTTTAACAGTTCTTCATCAATACCGTCTCGACACGAAAGAGTATATTAAGAGATATCTCTAAAGAATGTCAATATGATGGTTCGAAATTATTTTCATGATGTGGACTCCTCTTCATCTATAGACTGAAATTGTTTGCGATGATTCTGATAAGACGGCGGAATTGAACATCACCAGCCGAGGACAACCGTGTCAATATGGAAGAAAAGATTGAGTTAATCCATGTCATGTCAATATATCCATTTGCAAGATGAGTTAAACTTGATAAGTCGTGTAATTTTGGCCAACAACAAAGATAAGGGGATAAGCCAGAGTTCAAATCCTTAATCAGTGAAATTGATCTCATACCAAATTGACCCTGCTTCGCTCTTTAGTAGCTTTGTTAAAGCTTAAATTAGACGGAGGAGTATTTCATGAATTCGGAGTTTATTCCTCTCTGAAATTCCATGGGGCTCATCCGACGGACGACTAATTATTCTAGTGATATGCGTGTTCAGTCAAGAAAGGGAAAATATTATGCCAGATATGACGAGCTGTTCCATGGCCCCTGATTTGATTTCATAGACGACTAACCAAAGCCAATGACCCTTCAGCAATTCTTTATCAGTATTGCTATCTTCCTCCTGCGTAAGTTTTCACACCGGGCGTTGGATGTAGACCCAACGGAGACTCATTTCATTGAATCAGGAACCGATCGATAGACTAGCCACTCCAATAGCAATCTTGCCAAACCCATCATGACACAGAATCGTAAGACACCATAACTCTAGCTCCAAACATATTTTATTGAGCCGGGGACAAACCCGTCTACATCAGATTGTGTACATGATTATCTTCTTTAATAGAGCAAAAACTCTCCTGGGCCATCATCACCCCCTCAACGTTGAAGCCCCCCTAATCATGAAGAACATTTTTTTTTCCTCATAAAAAAAAGGGCAGCCTCCGCCAATCAAGAAAAGTTCACCTTGGTCACCCCTTTGAAAACTTCCACTAAAGTTTGAATCAATCACTCACTGACACTAAAAGAAAAGTTAAAAACAGCAAAAAAAAAAAAAAAAATGATGATAGATTGGGCATTTGCATGTCTCTGTCTTTACTTTGCCAGCTGTCTCTCCCCTCCCTTTCCATACTTTTAATTTTTTTTAATCTTTGGCAATGAACCCCTTTTTGTGCCACTCTCCAATTTCTCAGCTACTAATGATGAAAGACTCCTCCGGTAGGGGAAATTTGTAGGCCAGTCCCTTTAATTAAGTATGTGATGTGCCTAAAGATCAGATTAGGTTAGAATAGCAGAATTTCTGGCCTTTTCTGGGTTCAAGGAGTGGGGAAGAAGTGATGAGATACAGAAAAGGAGAGAAGAAAAGGGAATCACAAGCTTCACTGACTGTCACACACTCGCAAGTGCTGTTCTGTTCACAGACCCAGAAAAGATTCCTGCAGCAACACACCGTGCACTTTTGTCATCCGTGTGGCGTCAACATCTACTTTTAGATCTGTGCACGTCCTTTCCTCTCGTTCAAGAACCCCATTAAAAGATTATGCAGCACAGAGAGTTGCAGCATCTCTCACATGGGTGTGCTGTTGGTGTGTGAGGGAGAGACCCTACACAACCTGGCATCAAATTATATTCAGTATTTTACGGAGGAAGGGGGGGGACCCGCCGTGAATGTGTCAGCACCCCCCATGTGAGATCACTGTGACACACTGGGTTCTGTGGGGCCCATTCACCCCATGAATGGCACAGTGAAAGGCCTGCTCTGTTGATGACCCCACCACCCACATACATTTGCATATGTTATCATTCACTCACCCCTAAAGATATCATATATGGGCAGATGATAATAAAGAGACAAACTTTTCTAAATTTGAAGGCAGCACATCCACCCAAGAGGGACAGGGGAGAGAGAGAGAGAGAGAGAGGAGAGCCATTTCATAAATTGTGAAACTGATTTCTTTCTTTCTGGTTGCTGATCTTTCACTAGTTCCTTTTCTGTCTCTCTGATCCACATGAGTAGTTGAACACAAACTGTTGTATAATAAACAGCTACAGTAAACATCAAACATTTAATAATCGACCTCACAAATTTGTACCTGAAAACTGAGCTGACTAAAACTCTATTCCTCCCCTTCAAATCTCTCCCCTCCTTTCACTTCCAAATTACCATTTATGGGGATGAAAAATCAGCCCTTGTAGTCACTTCTTGCCTTTTTGGCCACTCCCTGGCTATTTGAATTCTTCGATTCTTCTTGCTGTACAAAGATTTGATCTTTCTTGTACCCTAACAACGCAAACTAATAGAAGACTGTTGCTAATTATGGACTCCGCCACCCTCCCAAAGGGGGGCCGCGGTAAAAACTTGAAAACGGGAAGAAGAGGAAATTTACAGCTCTGTGAGTTTTAAAATAAATACTGCACATAGACTGTAAAATTCTCCTGGTGGTCCAAACTGCAACTAGAAAAAAACATGTGAAAATAGCACAAAGGAGATTGGGCTATCCCACTTAATTTAGTCATTTTTTTTACGTATGCATTTTTGTATGGTATCCAATAGTATAGTATGGATAATTGAGGTAGTGGTGGAGGTGATGGTAGTGGTACGGATTCTCTACAGATCTGGTCTTGATAACGGGTTTGTTTGGTTATTGTTGTTAATCTCCCTGCAAATGTTCAGACAAAGCAGAAAAGAAACAACTGTGTTCAGTCAAAAAGTGAAACCTCACAAAACCTAACAATACAAGGCGGATATAAGGGAAAATTACCTCAGTCAAGGAAGAGCTAGCTATATACCCACTGGGCATGTTGGCCCTCCAGCACCGGCATACATTCCTATGGCTCCATGACCAGAGGAAAATCTGAGAAGTTTGGAGGACAAATTATCATCGTTGCTTTCTCAAAAGCATAATAATTCTGATCTGTTCTTTTTAGTACGTAAGCTTTATATTATGCAATCTTGGGAAACAATCTTACCTAGGAATCTGGCAGTTGAAAGATGTGAATGAAGCCATGTCCATGGCAGAGGTGCCCGGGATCAAGGGTGAAGAGACCGGGTTATTGCTGTTGGGAGAAGATGAGGCCGAACCTGCACCATCCTTTTCAGCCTCGCCGACTACATTGGTTGAGGAAGAGAAGTACTCTGCGGAGGCTTTGGTAGGAGATGCAAAGGGACTATCAGGAAGGTTATGCTCCAAACTGCATCATTTTACAAAAGTTGGTCAGAGTTAGAAAATGTGCTAAAGCAGTGGTTAGAAAACTCATGCAAGCACAAGGGAAATTGCTATTTGCTTAAGAAAAGTCAATTCATTTCTCGAGCAGAAGAATATACCTTTCAGCCAAGCCTTTATCTTCAGTATGGGAGCTTTCCTTGTCATTCCCATTACTCTTCTCACTTCCAGTCAAATCCTTCCCAGCAGAGACAATCACAGACTGGTAGTTCAAGGGCTGACTGTCGGATAAGCCAGGGCTAGAACCATTCTCTGATTAAACAAAAAAAGAGAACCTAATCTTAATACCGCATTTGCCAAAGGAAATCGACAGGGCAAAATTTGAATTAAGAGAGCCTAAGAGGAACAGGTAATACCTTCTGTGACACCCAGGCTGCGAACCGAAGGAATGTTGAGGAAGGTTGGATTGTTGAACAAAGTAGGCGATTGAGCAGGAGATGGAATGGGGGAGCCAGTTGAGAGAGCCCTCTGATGATGATGCTTCTTGACATCTAGAAGCTGCAGACTCATCAGCCGTTGACTCTGGTATTCAAGGGCTTGTTGTAGATCAGCTTGCTCCTCCAATCTCCTCCTCCACAGCATGTCCTGAGAATTGTAAAACGGCCTCGCTCCTGCATTACAGATCAAAACAAAGGGAAGTTAAGAACAGCCCACGACTCATCTCACAAAATAAAAAATCCCACTCAGGCTAAAATTCTAACCGAGGTTGAGGTCAAATGGTCCCCCCCTCGAATCCAAACCAGTTGGAGTTCCACACGGCGAAAAATCACCCCTTTCCACCAGCTGGGACTGCTTCCTGTAAAACGCCCCAACATACTAAAAGTTGAGCTCATTTCCTCTCATCAACTCAGGCAAACAATGGACAGGCAAATATAAAAAGGAACAACCAAACTGAGGAAGAGCGAGAAAACGTGCCTGAACTTGTCTGGCACTTTTCCCTTCTCTTTGTAAGGCTTGACGAGAACTCTAGCATCACAAACAAAATGAGGGTTCCCTTTGGCCAAAATGAGCTTCACCGTTTCTGGGTAAACAAATGTAACAAAGCCAAACATCCTCTTCTGCTGGTAAGGAATTCTCACATCTTGCACCGGCCCAAAGTTGCTTCATACAACAGCCATATAAGACAATTGAACAGTCAAAACAAAGTTCTTGATTTGAATAAGATCAGAAACCGGAAAACGAGGAACCTCCAAATGAACTTGCTAGCGAAAAACATTACTCACCTAAAATAGTTGGAAACATCTTCCTCCTTGAAAGTACTGTCGGCTGGGAAAGTCAAGTAAATCTGCCTAGAAGCCGGATTCACACAACCATTCACTGAAAAATCACTCCTTTCAAGCCTTGATCTGCCATACTTGTAAAAGTCATCACCCATCATCAGCGCAGCAGCAGCAGCAGCCCTGCCCACATATGTTCCTCAACATATTATAAGAACATGAAAGATAAGACTTTGTGGATACATTTGTTACGTCCCTTTACTGACATGCATAGCGTACCTATGAGCATCATTTTGCTGGTGATGGAGAAGTAAATTCATGGATTTGGGAGTGTAAGGGAAGGTTGCAGAACCTATGAGCTGAGAAGCAGCAGCTAGTCTCTGCTGCTGAGCAGATTTGGACCTCAGAACAGCTTCATGGCACTGGCCCATCATGTCCACTTTACTCGGGGAGCCGACCACCGCGGACGCACTGCCGTCCGGGCTGCCGACCACAGAAGCCGCATCGCCAAGTCCACCACTGTGCAAGAACCTGCAGCTGATCCCATTCTTGCAGTACCCTCTTGCATAATACAAGCATGGCCTCCACCCGACTCCACAAGATGGGTCTTCTGAGGACCCCGAGCACGCATCGCTGACCGAGCAGCTCCTCCGGTGCACCGGGGCGCCCCAGCCCGCGGCCGCTCCGCCGTATACGCCGGTGGGACTGGACAGCAAGTCCTGCTGGGGGCAGAACATATCAGGGTTGCTGGTGGGTCCAAGGGGTGGGGAGTTATCGTTGAGGAAGGAAAGCTGGTCTTGGAGCTGAAGCTCATCAATCATGGTGTCACTGCCTCCATTTCCATACAAACAAGAGGAAGAATTGATCAAATCATCTCCACTTGAGAGATCAGAGAAAGAACCACCACCACCACCACCCCAAGAAGATGGGC
Source organism: Eucalyptus marginata (assembly GCA_014182565.1). NCBI lineage: Eukaryota > Viridiplantae > Streptophyta > Magnoliopsida > Myrtales > Myrtaceae > Eucalyptus > Eucalyptus marginata. Next base: position 45,625,563 of record CM024591.1, read on the forward strand.
TGGGGATATTTGAGAGAGAAGATGGCGAAAAGTTGCTTCCTTTAGGCCTGGAGGAGATGGAGATGGGGTTGGTAGACATGAAAGGAGAGGGAGAAGAAGGTGTGGAGGGCGTTGAGGGAGAGTTTGACGGAAGGATCATGTCCTTCCTTGCCTTGAGGACCACTGAGTGAAGCAGAGTCTCCGGTCCAAGAGCCAGCCTGATCATCTCCTTCTCACCATGATCTTGGATGAGGAGGAGACCCATGATCTTCGAGGCATTCTCAGGGTCTAAACTTTGGATTCTTGAGAAGACAATCCTTGTGGCTTCATATGCGTCCATGGAAATAAATGGAGTGAAGTGAGTGTTCCTGTTTGGTGGCTGTGTGACCTTCACCTTTTCATACCAACCCTCTTGAAACCCGGTTTTGTTGGCGATGATCTTTTGAGTTTAGTGTGCCTGCGAGAGAGCGGGCGAGGTTGCTCTCTCTCTCTCTCTCTCTCTCTCTCTCGGTCTCTCGGTAAGTAAAACTTCTTTCTCAACCACAAACCCCACCTACTACCAACTCAGCTTGTGAAGCTGTGTAATGAGTTCATTTGAGTATTCCAGTGTCCATCATTCTCACACACCTGCAGAAACCAAGAAAAGAAAGGAGAAAAAAAGGCAAAGAAAAGAAAAAGGAGGCGTTAAAAGGAGTGCTAGAAAGAGCGATTCTCGTGTGTGGAGGTTGGAACTTGAAAGCAGGCGAGGAGGAAAAATGAGAGTAAACAATATTAGAATATATATATGAAAGAGTTTACTTTTCATTATCCTTTGTTAAAAAAGAGATAAAATAGGACATGTTGGTTGTGCTGAATTTCTTCATAAAGAAACCAGCAAGGGCTAAAAGTAGCAGCAATCAATCATATGAAGAAATAACGATAAATAACACTTAACACGCCTTTCTTTGCTAATATTGTTTGTTTCTTTCTTCCCAAAATTTCTCTCTGGTTCTTCCCAGAACTGAAATTCAAAAACAAAAGCTCCCTGTGCATGAATGAAGTCTGCAGCAATAACTGACTGCTCCTGTGGCTTACCATCAAAATCTGGTCTTTCTTCTTTCACTTCTGACGAGAAGATCAGCCTCTCTCCCCTTCTTTAATGCTCTCTCTCTCTTTCTTCCTCCTTCTCCACCGGTCAAAATTCAAAACTTTATAGCTGCAAAAAGCAAAACCCCAAAGCCCTTGTTTCTAGGCTGGTTTCAGCCATGGCAGAATACCAAAAACAACCTATCAGCTCAAATTTGCTCAGGGTTGTTTCTTGGGAAACTGAGGCCAAGTTGGTGGCAGTCAAGCTGAAAAGGAAAAGAAAGCTCAGCTCTCCCTCTCTCTCTCTCACTACCCACCTAGAGTTCTCTACCCTCTCTCTCCCTATCTCTCACTAGCCACTCTCCCTATCTCTCTCCTTTGAAAACAATAAAAACAAAGACTGGTAGGAGAGGAGGAGTCGCCCACTGTGGCAGTGAGTGAAGTGATAGAGAGAGGAGAGAGAGAGTATGCGGGGAGTTGAGTGATTGAGGATCGAAGTGGATCCAGATCTGTGCTTCAAATAGTGCACGTTCTCTCTTATGCTCACTTGTACCCTCAAGGACCCAAGAAAACTCTTTTTACCTGATCTTTGTTTCATCCTTACATATTTGAGCTTAACCACTAATGAAATCTGAGGTGACCCGGTGAAGAAGCACAAGCCCACTTGCAGTTCCTGGACCGTGAAGAGCACACGCTTATAGAACCGGATACGGCTTGTCGCCCCAGACACGCTTTTGTTTTGAATTGGATTGACCCCATGAGTTATCACACATACAAATTATTGTTTGGCTTTCGTCTGATGCGAGGCAAAACTTGCTCGATTGCTTGTCCGATAAACAAATGGTTTTGCGAGGTTGTTCTTGTCATGTCTGTTTCTTGAATTTAAAACACAGTTGAAGCTCATTAATATAGTGCTTGAGGGGGAAATAGGATAATATTCAGTTGAAATATACATCCAATAAAATCTGGGTTTTGTCTAAATTTCCTATCATGAGCTTGGCATCCTAATCCTAGGGAAGAAAAAGAAGTAGCTTATTAGAAATTAAGATCGTAGGCTGATTGAAACATGATGGAGGGAAATGGGGCCCATCTCCCTAAAATCTTTAATGTCTAGTAATTGGAGAGTGAGTCATTTGATGCTTAGTTTTTTGTTTTGGTTTGATTGAGGCATTATGGATTTTGTGGGAGAGAGTCAATTCTCTCCCTCCCTCTCTCGAAAAGGTGTTTTCTTTATTGATCTCCTCCATCCTCTTTTCTATATTTTGCTTCTGTTCTGCCACATATTCCATGAACATCATGAAGGATCGACTTTTGGCCATGTCCCACCACCACATGTATGCTCCCTCTCCTTTCATCTCCACGGGGCATGTTCTTCATTGCCTTAAATAATTGAAATTATGGTGATTGATGATCATGATGATGATGGAAGATTTATAATCCATGATTTGATTTATGAATGTGTGAGGGAGAGGAGCAAAAGGGTGGACCCTCATGATAGAAAATAATAATCATGAAAGTAAATTTATAATGTTTTGGGGATTTGTATCTGGCCCATGTGTTTCTTGTATTCTTCCTCCTTCAAGAGTTCAAATATTTGTTTAGAGTTAGACCAAATATGCTCTCTCTCTCTCTCTCACTCTCTCTCTTCAAAATAAAGTTCAGAGAGAGAATCATAATAATTGACACCACAAGGTTGAATTACTTTTTCTTCCCTTTTCGCAATATTCATTTCTTTTTCTTGGAGACGTGTAGGAAAGTTAGAATTTTTGAAGAGAGTGGGGGGAGGAGAATAATAGACGAAAAGGTAGAGAGAAAGAGAGTAGTACTAGCTGTAATTTTTCCCCTCGCATTCAATGAGAGCAAGCAGAAAATGGGACTTGAAAAGTGGAGCTTTTTCCACATGGTAGGCACAACTTTCCCTTTTAGCAGACGGGCAAAACTAGCGACACAGCTCGAGCGAGCTAATCCAATTTATCATAAATGTGATAGAAAGAAATGTCTAATCAGAGGGTAACTTTCATGATTGGTTTTTGTGCATGATAAGGTAAACTTGATATGATTTCCAATGCTATATATTTGTGACTTCAATGCAATTACATATGTTTCAAGAGTTTACAAAGTAATAATATGTATTCCAAATGAATATGATTTGGAAAAGGCAAACCAAAAGACTGTTTTTCTCGGCACCATTTCTACTTTGATCGTGAAAAGTTGTTCATATTTGTCTAGGCTCGACAAACTTTGAGGCATAAATTACCTTAATGATCCTCATAAAGTTCGTGTTGTGCCACTTTTTTATAGTAAAAGGGAAAACAAGGAACATCATGTCAATAGGATCGTTTATACTAGCATCTATCTTTGATTGTGCTGATTCATTAGGGAAAATGATCGAATGATCGTTAAACTTTTGATTTAATATGTAATATAATTCATAAATTTTGATTTATTTAATACTATCTCTAAACTTTAATTTAATGCATAATGTGGCCCTTAAATTTTGGTCAAATATGAAATATGGCTCGTGAACTTTTAACCATTTATGTATAATATCGAACTATATTGAATATCTACAAATAGTTTGAGGACCATACCGAACAAATTAAAGTCCAATAACAACATTGTAAATTGAGTTAAAGTTCGGGAACCTTATATAAATTAAAAGTTCATGGACAAACGGTACACGTTAAATTAAAATTCATAAATCGTTTATGCTATTATTCATATGCCTTGCATCAAGAGAGGCTTCATTCAATCATATTTCATGTTTTTTATGATCCTAAATAAAGAGCATCTCATAACTTAAAGAAATAACCAGGGTCAACAACAGCAAAAAATATTATAGATATATATAGTTCTAGCTTTTTATCGCTTGCTCATGTTGTAACTAAAATCGCACAAACTCATTATACCATACCCTTGCTCTCCTCAATGAACCAACTGTACTGTCTTGTGAACAATTTGAATGGCAAAAAGTGTTAGATGAAAATGAAATGATTATCGCTCATCACATTGGCTAGAACCCATATATATGACAGCAAAAGGTGGGTTGCCATTGTAACCACAGTCCACGAACACGAACCCGATGATGTTATTCATGCTGTCAAAACTTGAAAGCCTTGAGCTCGGTAATTGAATGTGACTTCTCACTTATAAAACCCTCCACTGATTTAGGGCCTTCTCGACAAGCCTTAAAAGCAAAATAATAATGTTGACTTTCTCTCAAACATAGGTGAAGCATCTTTTCCTTCAAAATTTACCAAATGCTTGTGCCGTGATTTCAAATGGCTGTAATCATTCATGTAAAATACAGGGTTTTTAGAAATTTTTTCAAATGTTCCAAGTGCAACAACAAGTAAAAGACGCTCGAAATAGATATTTCTTATTTGAGTCCCATGACACAATTGCCATGCAGATCTATGCAATATGTAACTTGTCGGAGATGATGTGTACGGTGATAAGAAATACAGATGCGGGATATGCCATTCTGCTGGAGAGTGATTACAGATGCCAACATAAATTATATTGCATGCAGTGGCCAACGAAAGAGATGTGGGTAGAGACGAGGAAGGCAACGAGAGTTAACTTCAGACCTTTCACTCCTCGATTCTAATAAGCTCTTGCTCTTCACTTGGTTTGCATTGACTCAAATAATATTCTAGGAAGTTCAATCGAGATTTCAAGTTAAAAACCAAAAGTAAATACAAGATGGCCCTACTTCGTGCAGGAGAGACTAGGATGATTGGCCAGAAAGAGAGAGACAGGAAGCAATAATCTATTAGTTGAGTTGTCCGAGGGAAGAGGGGCCATCGGGCGACGGGAGTCCCTCGGACAATAAAAGAGCTAAGAGGGTTTATGTTCCCCATGGGAACAACTTCGTGAAAAGATGGGCATTTCTGCTCCAGTTTGCATGCACTCTTAATTAACACAGACCGCATCATTGGCCCAAGATATTGTCTGTACCCTAATCACCCAATCGAATCCCGATCGTTGGCTCCTCTTTCCTTTTTCCTTCTTTACATTAAAGATCTCAACCGATCTCTCTTCACTTTCTACTGCTTCTAGTCCTTGTATCAAGAACAGGCAGCAATTCATGCAATTACCCTCCATCTGCAAATTTCTCGAGTGTCCTTGATTGCAGGAGCAAATTTTCCATGGTGCTCGCGACATTGCGACGTGGAATACCATTTTGGAATTCGTTTCTGATATCTGCTTTGAGCTGACTCAAGTCCCTCTTGAACAGCAAGAGTCTCTGCCATGAAGTTCCTTCATAGCCTTCTCACGTCTCGTGACAGTTGCCCGTGGATCAGTCTTCTTGCTCACCGTGTCCGTTCCAAATATACCAACAGACAAAAGCAATCCCGTTAAATGACTCCTTCAACCGAACATTATAACAGACTAGCTAAATTTCTGATTGATCCCCCCGGTCAACTCGCAAACCCAATACCCCCCAACCATACACACTCAACCCCGATCACAACCAAATAGCAGAAGCTCCTCATCCTCTTCGAGGTACAAAAAGGGCATTGAGCATGCTCCACCACTCTTCTTCCACAAAGACATCAGTCAGCTCTTAGTCAACAGCTTCCAAACTGATCTGTCAATCCTCTGGGGAGAGATGGGTTCTGCTTATTATCCCCTTAGAGCCTCCTCTTCATGCATAAAAAAGTATTTGCTGGCCCCAACTGTGCAATACAAATAGATTATACATCCAGTTGACGATTGTCAGGATGAAGAGAGAGTAATCACAATGAAATTGCAAAGGTCGGGACAAAAACACCAAAGTCGGATTAAAGAGAACGAAAAGCAAGACAGAAGGCGCTAAAGAGAATGCATGAAAGGACAAAAAGAAAAATTGTCCCATTTCTGAGAGTAGGCATAAGAAAATCTCCTCTCCCCAACAAGGGTTCCTACATCTAGTCTAAGTCGTTTGTCTTATTTTCTGACCCAGTCTATTTTTTTTTTTTTTTTTTTTTTGGGGTGGTTGCCGAAAGTTGGTCCCGATCCGGACAGTTTTGTTTCATTTGAAAAGTTGGTCCGCTCCGGCTCCTATTTTTATTATTATTATTCGTGATTTAAATGTCCTAAAGTTCCCACTCCATTTCATTAATTAATTTGGGTTTTGCTGATTATTCCTCACCTGAGTCAATTACTTAAATGATGCCGCACCTCCGCTCACATTACTTTCAAATTTAAAGGGCTCGTGAGGCATTTCCTAGTTCCAGTTGTTTCACTAAACATCCATAGGAACATTTTTGTATGATGTTGACCCTTTGTTAGCATAGCTTTAATACATATTCATACGACAAGAAGTGTCATGTAATTAACACAGCAAATTTGGAATCAGAGATACGATATCGTTCAACCTATTTACAAGGATACATCTCAAGTTTGAAATTTTCAGAGTTTTGTAACGAACACTTTTCATTGTATTTTCTTTACCTCGAATTGGCATGTGCTGCATAATCATGTCTTCGCTTAAGGTTGACCTAACGACTGGTATATTCTTTTTAATAATTTAACTCAGGAACCAAATTGTGACTCGGGACTATTCAGAGAGGGTGGCTGGCTGATGTGGGGGATTAGTGGAGTTCACCATCAAGGTGACAATAACCCGTCCTCCATTTGTGAGGTAAGTACACCGTCCAATTCCATCAACCAACATCATTTAGATTACAAATTGTATAATAAAAGCTAGGCTGAAGAAAAAAGTATACCAATTATGGTACCGGAACTGGGTTCTAGTGTTTGTCTGTATTATATACCCAGATGTCTACATATATATTTTTTCCCCTAGATTAATCTCTCTTTCTTGGAATCATAGTTCTAGCCTCTGAGAGAGAGAGAGGCTCCCCCTACTGCCTCTTTTAATATTGGTGCATGTATAATGCAAGGGATACTAAAACCAATCATTTAAAAATTTTATTTGATAAGTGATGTGATACATTTTGATTTAGTGTTTGATCTAACTGCTTATTTAAATGCCTACGAGCCATTCTTAAAGCTAGGACACATGGAAACAGAACATTATGAATACATATGACTTTGGTTCATTTTTAAGGAAGAACGATTAATCTCAAAATTGACTTTTTTACCCATTTTTCTCCATTCTTATATTCGGAAATTTTGATACGAGATTTTTCAACTTTTTAATTTTTATACTCTTTTTTTAAGGCAGTTTTTTTTTTTTTTTTAGCTAGAGTAACGTAAATCACTATCTAAAAGTCTAGAAGCCTGTAGAATACTTTGTAAGTCTCACGAACAAATTAAATCGTTGACATGAACGTCGATTTAACTTCATCATAAGTGTTCTAAGTGTTCTAAGTATTCAAGCCTTATGTCTTACCACTTTGTACTTCATACTCATTCTTTGTTCCTAATCCTATTATCAATCATGACATCGTAAGAAAATGGAACAAACACTTCATTTCCATTTTATTGCTCTTATTTTCAACCAACTAAAAGTCCTTTAGGGAGACCAATCAGATACAAGCGATGATACGTCATTATGAGTTTATTGCGCCCGCACGACGTGTGATGAGTGTGGCTTCTTTTACAAATGCTTATGCATTATGCTATTGTCATCCTTTGTCTCTATTATGAAAAAATTATCTAGTAAATCTCCAGAATTGATCCTTTTCCTCCCCTATTCCCTTTGGCTCCTGGTTATCAACAACTTGAAAAAAAAAAAGTCAAGGTGTGTTTTGATGAATTCTACTTTAGAAAAATTTTCCACGAAATTTTAAAATTATTATATGTTAGCAATTTTTTGCCAAAATTAACCAAAATGAATATATCGGTAAATTGTTAAAAGGTTTATGACTAAAATAGCCAATTTAAAAAGTTTAAGACTTTTTGAACCGTTATCCCATCTTGCTTTCAACCTTGAGTTCATATATAATTCAAGATTCGACATGATTCATAACTTGTTCAAGATTTTAATTTTATTCTAATGCTGGTCACTTATAAAATACTTTATTAATAATGATAACACAGTAAGCACGTGAATTTTTTTTCTATGTTTAGCAAAAAGCTAACATAACATTTTAGGTAACCGAGAAAGCAAAGAGTGATAAGTGCGAGCAACTTATTAAAAAAAAAAAAAAATCATATGCATTACAATTATAACCACTTGTGATCAAAGATATATAAGGTTAGCTGTATAATATTGTAAGATCAGTATTACAATTTCTGAAAGTTTAATTAGAATGTTATGAAGGTATTGTCAATTTTAGAAAAAAATTTATGCTGTCATATGAAGAGTCATTTGATATTTAAACATTTTGACACTCTCGCCACTCATTCTCAAGCGTAGAATGAAAGCATGGAAATTGCTAATAATTAGAATAGATGAAGAGTGCAAAAAGATTTGAATTTAGAAACTTCTACTTATCATACAATTTTCTAATTAGACTACCCTCAATTATCTTAAACACTTGAATCTTTAAGGGAAATTCACTCAACAAGAGTATCCCACTTTTATTTTATCAAATATTAATGTAAAAAGCCCTTCGATTTTTTGATCCGAGGGGCACCCATGGTATCTAGTTCTTATCTTTAGAAGAGTGGGAAAGGAGAAAAAAAGGAAGAGAAAAATGGGAGCAATCAATCATAGGGGATAGAAGGAAAAAGAAAGAGGGAGAGAGACATTGAGAGGGGGGATATAATTGAGCAACCACCCCTGGAAAAAGGGTAGATGCGGCACCTAAATGCGATGTAACTGGCTGCATGCAATGGACCATTTATATCATGTCTCTTTCTTTGGACCAAACTCCAAATAAATCAAAATAATTCTATAAATAAATTAAATATAATAAATTTATCAATTGATGGGTGTTGCGAATACACTTGTTAAGCAACCAATATAGCAAGAACTTCAAGCTCTAATGCTCACTTTTCTTTTACATGATCGGTGTTTTGAAATTAAAACTTTTTTTATGAGACATTCTTATTGTAGGGCACTTGTTAATTATGATCCACACATAAAAATCTAACTAATAAATAGTCTCTTTCAATGTGTGTCAGATTGCCTTTTAACTCTTCTATAGATGGTGCCTTCTTTACAGTCTGGTACGACGAACATTAAACACCCACTTCTCAATCTTGGACCATTCTTCGACCGTGCCTTTCTTCGATCATACTCCTTCCATTGTCATCTAATTAAAGGCGGGGATAATTTCATTATCTGGTAGACTTCGATAATGTATGGAAATTCAGCCGAAACTTTCCACCTTAACATGAAACCATAATGTACTCAATCCTAAGCTTTGGAGGTTTCGATTCTCCTTTAAATTATAAACGACATGCGATTCAATATCTCTTTTATTAAAAATTCAATCTTGATTTGGAATTTCAATGTAAATTAAGCATAGGAGTGTCATGGACTTTGTTCTCGGCATTCCGCCACGCGAAAATTTTGTCCAAAAGTAAGACACATTAAGGAAATTTCCTCGTTGCCGTACTACCTATCTTTTTCTTTATTATTTATTTTATTTTTGTAAACTTGAGTGCTTATTAAAAAGGAGAGATGGAGGGAGAAAAACCATGTGCCCTCTCTTTCTCTCTCAACGATAATAAATAGTGGGCATGCTCCATCACCGCCCTCCAATTTCTTTCATTCATGTTGGAAAATAAAGAATCTTCACATGTTCTATTCAAATGCAATTCTTTTGCACAATTATTATATAAAAAAAAGGGGAGATTATTGACCGAAAGAATTAGAAAAAATATATATAAAAAAGGGGAAGTGGAGTAGAACCCATGTGGACTCTGGTCACAGTACATCACGAACTAAAGGGAAAAAAAAAAAAAATAATAGTGTCCTGGCAGCGGGCAAGAACTGAGCCGAATGGGTCCAACGCACGACTGAATCGGACAGGCAGCGAGACAAGAGCGGTGGCTTTCGTGGATGTGACCATGCACTGTCCGAATGAATTATAATTGTTTTTTTTGTCTCCTTTCGTTTCAGAACCATCTCCCAAGACCTTACTTACATTTCTCCATAAGCTCAGGCAATTTTTATTTAAATTAGGAATTACACAAGCTGTTTTTCCTCATCAGTGTTGTCATCATGGTCAGATTAATGTGATTCTTTGTTCTTGTGCACGACGATGGAAAGGGACATACATTTCGGATCCGACAAGATCTTGCCGGACTATAAATTAAAACCCATGTGTTGTGGTCAATGTCAAATGCTAGACTCTCTCTCTCTCTCTCTCTCTCTCTCTCTCTCCCTCCCCGCCAATTTAGCACCACCGTACTGTCATGCACGCACTTCCCCACCTCAACTATTTGCTCAGATATCATGTATGCCACTAGTCAATAAAAAATTGTATCAAGAATCAGAAATTTTGCTGAAGTAAAACAGAGAGAATTCGATTGTCATACAATTATTGCATTGAAATGTTGATGGGCCAACAAAGGCCCGGCGTAGCGCATGATGGCCCATTTGATTTGTATTGGACCCGAGCCCGCCAGATGGATATGGATAAGCTTGGGTCGGCCCTTGTTTGAGTTAAAATGTAGTTTTCTCCCATGTTCCATTTCTTCATCACAACATTGATTCTCACCGATAAGAATATGCTTCACATATATATATATATTATGTTATCAGAGTGAGGCTTGGCACTCTTCTTTGTTGATTGTCATTTGGCAATTTAGTCGGGAAAATTATCCAAAAAGTCCTAAATTTATTGCATTTTTACAATTTAGTTTGAAACATTTTACTTTTACCAATTGAGTTTAAATCTTTTTTTTTTTTTTTTCAATTGAGTCAATCTGACCAATCTTGGCCGGAAATCACCAACATGGACGCCAGCTTTACCACACCATGTAGGATGACCGAGGTCGACGAGGATATATTTAATAATATTTTAATATTTTATTGATTTTTTATTTATTTATTTTTTATCATTTCCTTATTTTCTTTATTTTTCCCTTCACCGGTCCTCTTTGATGGCCGGTAGAGGTTGTCGGCCTTAGGCAAGGGCTTACGAGGTCCACCCTCGCTGACCCCTAGTGATGGTCACCCTCCCCTAGTGAGGGAGAAAGTCGCCCGCCAAGGTAAGAGTTGCCCTCACTAGATTTGGCAAGACTGTGGCCCATTCCTCGCCAGCCCACAATGAAAAATGGGCCCAGGCATCCCTATTAAATATCAACAACCTATTCTACTGGCTATCGACATGGTCTGGCAATGGAAAAAAGAAAGAAAAAAAGAAAGGCCCAACTTCAAAATGAAATGAACATGGCCTGCAGAGTGCATTTTGTACGAAAGGCCCAACCAAAAGAGGCCCAGGACACGTTGTTGCTCAGGCTGGACAACAATGACCACAAGATTTCTTTCGAGGATTTACCCCTGAAATTGGCCCATAAGTCACTTTTTGTGGCTTTGCTTTGCTTTAAGATGCGGAAAGTTTGAAAACCAAGTGAGGTACAAGTTGAATTAAAACGACAATACGGACAATCTAATGGTACAGCAAATACTCCATTGCGAAGAAGTGATGAGCTCGCAAGCAAAGACGACCTGGACAGTTCTGATCTCACTGACGAGTCACAATTAATCTTGATCACCTTGAAGCATCTCATCTGATAGCAGACCATGATCAGAAGCATTCCTAGCTTAGGTATTGACATCTCAGCACCGCCTCTTTGCTGGATAGCCACCCATTAGCCTAGAACAAGCTGAAACAGAGCAACCCTTTCCGGTACTGATCATACGTAACTAGCTTCTTCAACTTCCAGTGGAATCCAAGTTCCTTACAAAAACATAACCCAGCATCTACGCTACAATATCGAGCAAACCCTCCATTTTCACTTCACCCTGAGAGCAACTGTTGTGCTATCAGTTAAATCAGAACTTTAAAAATTCGGCCTTCTTCATCAGTCATCAGAAATAGCAGTAGAGTACAGCTGCTCGGGTTTGTACAGGTTACAGGTTTAAACGTCGAAACAGATCACAAAGGAGAAACAACATCCACAGGATTTGGTGTACAATCTGTTCAACAAGATGAAAATATATATTTCATTACATAGTCACGCCCAATTTGGTATGGATCTACCTAACTGTGTACATGTATTTAGAGAGTCATTTCGCACTTTTGACTAACATTATAAACAAACTGCTATTGGGCTCCCCCCTGATCCCAACTAAGGAGCTGCTACACTTAGGCTATGCAAGAGAGTAAAGCATCCATCAATGTTGGCAAAATTTGGGGGAACTTACGGAAAACCTGCTATTATTCGACTTGAGAAGTGGTTGATGCGATTTTTTGGACCGTGTTCGAATTGTGACCATCAGAATTCATGCCAACATTTGCCTGGAATTGACAATCACCAATTGCTGGCTGGCAGTTTTCCCCGGCCAAGGAGACCATCGCATCATCGCTCCTGCCAACACCAGCCAGAGATGACGCGCCCGTGTGAGGATGAAAGCACGGTAAACCAGTCGAACACTGCAACCCGACCAGTCCGCCGCCAGACTGGACCCCCCAGTCACCTTCCTTACTAGACGTATAATTGCAAGGCTTCTGAAAGGGCATAAGACCTAACTCATAATCAATTTTACCTCTGAAATCTAGCAAAAGTCTTTTAAGCCTGATGACCTCATCTTGAAGATTTGCCTGACCCTGCAATTTTCCAACCAATTGCTGATTCACCATGCGCAATTCCTGGACTTGCTGCTCTAAGCAAGCCGTGTGAGCCTTCTTTTTCTCCCTATACTTCCTCACCGCCACTTTATTACGAGCATTTGTTTTCACCTTCGTGCACGGGTTTCTCCCCTTGCGCTTTTCATCGTCTTCGGACGAGAACATTTGGGTGTGGGTGTGGTGGCATGTGTGAGTGTGAGCAGCGTCTGGACCAGGGAGGATTGCAAGTGTGAGTGTGAGTGCAGGTCCTGGTATTTTTCAAAAACTCTTCAATTAAAGAGTCCACAGAGGCCGTGCTCTGTAAACTGCTGGAAGAGCTGGCATTCGGTACCAGGACAGGATCCGGAACCTCCACCTCCCCATCATCCATGTCCTCCCTTCAAATGCTTCAAGAGGAGTTCTGGAAGCTGTCAAGAACAGAACTTTTGTCAACAAATGCAGTCAATCTAGGCCCTGGAAATCCTGACCCTCCACAGAACTGAACTGAATGGACCTCTACAATCCCTGCCAAAAGCAGACCCTTTACAGCCAGGGCCATGACACCCCAAGAATATATGCAAAGGACCAGAAAGACAGAAACAGAAGGTAATCTAGCGATTGCCCATCTTTCCCACGATCGATCAAATCGCATATGTACCAAAAAAAGGTCAACTTTGTGCGGCCCCGATCAGGGATGAAACCAAACCCCCCTCAGAAATAAGGCAATTTGACTAGTGTAAACAAGACTTTCTTATCTGAAGTACCTAAATAACTGCAGAAGAAGAATCCCAAGCTTGCTTCAAGTGGGTGCAAAGCGACGGGACGCCGAGAAAAAGACCGCCTTTTGCACAGAATCCCGATCAAAAGCGAGCAACTCAAGTTTATCTGGATTGTATAGCATCAAGATTCGATATTTATGGGCAAAAAAGGAAATATATATAATTTTTTTTTTGGGCTTGCTTGAGCGTGATGCTTCAACCCATCGCCACCTCAGGGTTTGACCATTGGGAAATCAACAAATTAAAAACTTCTCAGGTCTCGATTGGGTGGGTTTCCCTTTCTTGCTTTTTCTATGATTTTCCATCTTTTGAGGCTCGAATACAGCAACGCCAGCATGCTTGATGACTTTGCTTACGTTGGGATCAGATTAAAAAAATCCTTAGATTTTGGATGTAAAGAGAATTATTTAAACTTTGAAAAGAAATAATAACAAAGCTGTACGTGCATCTTCGGCCATTAGTAAAAAAAAAAAAAAAAAAAAAAAGACCTTAGATAGCGGTCCTGTATTTTCGAAGATTTGAGAAATTTGAAGTAAAAACAAAAGGGAAAGGCCTCCAAATCCACATGAACAATTTATTTCTTGTTAGCCATTGAGTTACAACAAGTGGAAAAATGTTTTAAATCTATTGTAATTGTGTTAATTTAATTCTAAATTTGTTTTGCTCAATTCAGTTCTAAACCTTTTAGCATTTGTGTCATTCAATTTATCTAACCAATTTGCCAACCATCGAGACAACGTTGATGTTGACAATTTTTAACAATATTTTATTTTTCCTTTTCTTGTCCCTACTTCTTCCTTGTTCTTCTGGTCGGTCATTATTGGCTAGAGGCGAGGGCCGGCAAGATTAGCCTCATTGTCATTGGGTGAGGCTTGCCCCCATTAGTTCGTGCCTCTAGCTGGCGGCAACCGGCCAAAGGAACAAGGGAAGAAGGAGGGGGAAAAAAAAAGCAAAAATAAAAGGAAAAATTAATTAAAAATTCAAAAATAAAATATTATAAAAAATTGTTCACGTTAGCGCTAACCTGTCAAAATTGGCTGAACAGATTGAATTGTCACAAATGTAAAAGGTTTGAGACTAAATTGACAAAAAAAAAAAAGTTTATGATTAAATTGGCATCATTGTAAAAAGTTTAGGACTTTTTTTGATAATTTTCCCTAAAACAAATCTGTTTAAAGTTTGAAGTATATGATGATTGACATGTGTGGATACTTCACATCTATGTGTAAGCTTAGTTCTTCCCGTTGTGGGAGGCTTAAGTTATCTAACATATTGAGAGGCTTAAGTTATCTAACATATTGAAAGTTGCAAATTTTTTTTGCCCAATTTAGTCCTAAAACTTTTAGCATTTGTGTCAATTCGATCTATTTGGCCAATTTGCCGACCATCTGGTCAACATTGATGTAGATAATTTTTTAACAATATTTTATTTTTCCTTTTTATTTTTCCTACTTCTTCCTTGTTCTTGTGGTTGGTCACTATTGGCAAGAGGTGAGGGCCGGCAAGATCAGCCTTGTTGTCATTGGGCGAGGCTTGCCCCCATTAGTTCGTGCCTCTAGCTGGCGGCAACCGGCCAAAGGAACAAAGAAGAAGGAGGGAAAAAAAAAAAAGAAAGGAAAAAAAGGAAAGGAAAAGGAAAAATTAATTAAAAACTAAAAAATATATTATAAAAAATTATTCACGTCGGTGTTGACCTATCAAAATCGACCGAATAGACTGAATTGGCACAAATGTAAAAAGTTTGAAACTGAATTGGTAAAAAAAAAAAATTAGGATTGAATTGACATAATCGTAAAAAGTTTAGGACTTTTTTTTTGGTAATTTTCCCTAAAACAAGTCTGGAATTGAACCTTTAAAGTCTGAAATATATGATGATTGACATGTGTGGATACTTCACATCTATGCGTAAGCTTAGTTCTTCCCGTTGTGGGAGGCTTAAGTTATCTAACATACTGAGAGTTGCAAATTATTTCTATCTCTTTAGTTAATTTTGAAAAATACCTCGAATGTATTTGAATTTTCACCCGAGTTTAAAATACATACATGCATTTCCAAAATTGAGATCTGCACTTTCACCTCCGCTGGAATGACCTAAGCACCGTCCTTATGTAAAGTCCTGAAAAAAAAATATTTACGGCCTTAATCATTCCCACCAGGTCCCTTGGAAGTCCCAATTCAAGTGTGTTGCCGGATTCCACCACCTAGCCCCACCACTGAGGGTGCCACCAACGCCACCAGTCATGCCGACCAGTTTGCTCGGGCAGGCGGTAGTTCCTCGGCGGTGGCGGTGGAGGCGACGACCGGTGATCGAGGGCTTCAGCGGCTGGTGGCTCACGGCGATGGAGTGGGGAGAAGTGGTCGGAGGCGGTGATGATGGGGGGTATGTGGTGCCTAAGTTAGGGGTTTGCCGGGTATGTTGGATAATTGGAAAAAAAAAAATTGTGGATGATGGTACTTTTGAGTTGAAAAACGATAATGTTGTGAATAGATGTGGAACTTTACCATTCGAGGGATGTCAATAGTCATATTTTAAAATAAAAAGCGTGGCGTGTGTTCGATATTTTCCAGACTGATCTGGGCCCAGGTCTTCAGCTCAATAAGACCCTGTTGTTTGTACTTTGCTTCGCAATAATAGAGCTGTAAATAATCAAAGTCTTACAAAAAAAACTCAAGGGTCCAATAGGCAAGCATTCTCAAAGTCAAACTCATAATGGAGGTTACTTATTAATCAATGAGTTAATCATGGTTAGGCACAAAACCATCTTTTTATGTTATCTCACATAGTTGACCTTCCTAGTTCCCGAAAAAAGAAATCACATCTGCAGGTCTACATAGAGTCCTTAGTCATGCGTGATTCAAGAAAAGACTCGGATGACATCACAGCTTACAACTTGTTAATAATAACTGTGAAGGTTCAACGTTCATGAATCTCACTAAGCCAACAAAAGAAAAAGAAAAAGAAAAAAAAAAACCCAGAAGAAAGAAAGAATTCCCATCAAACCTCTTTCAAATTTGTGATGAGGTTTGGCTCCAGTTAGCATGGAAATTCTGCTGAATTCAAGGAAGGTCATATTATAACATGGCAACCCTCCTTTTATTGATTGCCTAATATGAATGGTTTTCATTGTTGGGGATGCTGTTTCAACCAAATTGATTTTCTTGCCGACTTATCTGTGATAGAAGAAGTCAAAGGAAAAATTCAAGCCATCGATGCCATGTTTGAGAGATATTTGTACACATGGCGTGTCGAACACTGCAATCCACGGAACATGGAAGTGCTCTTCCGTGAAGGAAAAAAAAACTCCCTAGGAAATGCTTAGAGGTCAAGAATTCCCACCGGCTACGGTGGAACTGGAAGGAAAACTCCTGTATAGAGGGTGTTGCTTTTGTCTACAATTGCATACGTATCAAAAAAAGTTTTAAATCTATTTCAATTATATCAATCCTAATTTTTTTTAGGGTCAATTCAGTCTTAAATTTTTTATATTTATGTCAATTCAGTCAACTCGGCTAATTATGAATGGTCAGCCTTGATGTTGACGATTTTTTTATAGTAATTCATTTTTTTAATTTTTTTCTTTTCATTTTCCTTTTTTCCTCTTCTGTTTTTCTCTCCTTCTTCCTTCTTCCTCTAGCTAATGACCTTCCCATTGGCCAGCAAAGTTGACCGCCTTGGCTTCTCCTCATTCTTCCTTGAATGGCGAGCATGTGCCTTATGCCGTTGGTTACCAAGTGATCCGCCCTGGTGAAAATGTAGCTTTTTCCTCTAGCTAATGACCTTCCCATTGGCTAGCAAAGTTTGACCTCCTTGGCTTAAGAAAGAAGGAAGGAGAGAAAAAAAGAGAAAGAAAAAAATAATAAAAAATTAAGAATAATAAATTATTAAAAATAATTTACGTCAGCACTGGCCGAATAGATTGAATTGCACAAATGCAAACAGTTTAGAGTTAGCTAAACCTAATTAGGACCGAATTGACACGATTGCAATAGGCCTAGATTTCTTTAGTAATTTTTCCCCACGCACGCATGCATGCAATACACGACCATATCCATTTTTGCTTAAGATAAAAAATTCCCACCTTCTGTAGGTTTTGCTTTTGTCTACAATTACAGAGAATAACCAAAAGAATCCTAAACTTATTGTAATTCAATCATATATTTCTTTACTAATTCAGTCTTAAACCTTTTGCATTTGTGTCAATTTAATATATTTGCCCAATTTTTGTTGATCAGTGTTGATGTGGACGCTGACTGATGCTAAGGTGGACAATTTTTTAATAATAATTTTTTTTGAGTTTTTTTTTTCCTTTTTTTCTCTTTTTTTTTTCCTCCTTTTTCCTTCTTCCTTCTTCCTCTAGCCAGTGAGGTTAGCCTCGCCAGCCAATGGCGAAGTCAGTGCCTCTAGCCTGTGGTGATCGGCTAAAGGAAGAAGGAAGCAGAAGGAAAAAAAAAAAGAGAAAAGAAAAAGGAAAAAATTAAAAATTATCATAAACTTTGAAATTTTTGATAATTTTCCTATTGCTTGAGGTCAAGAATTCCCACTGGTTGCGGGTGTTGCTTTTGTCTTCAATTGTAGAGAATTACCAAAAAAATCTTAAATCTATTGTAATTATATTAATTTAACCCTACATTTTTTTTTTGACAAATTCAGTCTAAACCTTTTGTATTTGTACCAATTCAATCTATCTGGTCAATTTTTGCTGATCAGCACTGACATAGATGCCAGTTGACGTTGACATGAAAATTTTTAAATAATATTTTATTTTTTCGATTATTTTTTCTCTCTTTTTTTTCCCTCATTCTTTCTTCTTCCTTTGGTTAGTGAGGTCGCCTCACCAGCCAATGGCAAGGTTAGTGCCTCTAGCCAATGGTGACTGGCAAAGGAAGAAGGAAGAAGGAGAAAAAAAAAAAAGAAAAATAATTAAAAAATTTGTCCACGTTAGACGACTAGCCAAAATTGCTCGATAGATTGAATTGGTATATATGCAAAACGTTTACAATTGAATTAGCCAAAAATAATTTAGAGTTGAATTGACGTAATTAAAATAAGTTTCGAACTTTTTTAGTAATTTTCGACTATATTTTTACTTTTGCTTAAGGTGGGCTAGGGGTGTTGCTTTTGTTTCCAATTGTGGAGAATTACTAAAAAGGTCCTAAACTTATCGTAATTGTGTTAATTTAGTTTTAAACTCTTTTTTGACCAATTCAATCTAAATCTTTTATGTTTGTGTCAATTCAATTTATTTGACCAATTTTGGCCGATTAGCATTGACGTGGATGCTAGCCGAGATTTTTTAATAATATTTTATTTTTTCCGAATTTTTTATTTTTTCCCTCCTTTCTTTTTCCTCTCGTCGATGAGGTCAGCCTCACCAGCCAATAGCGAGATCAATGCCTCTAGCCGGCCGTGACGGGCCAAAGTAAGAAAGAATGAGGAAAAAAAGGAAAAAAAAAAAAAAAAAAAAAAAAGCTAAAAAATAAAATATTATTAAAAATTATCCATTAGATCCGGCTGACTAAAATTTGTTGGATGGACTGAATTGACGTAAATGTAAAAGATTTAAGCCGAATTGATTAAAAAAAAAATTTAAGATTGATTTGGCACAATTATAATAAGTTGTGGAGTTTTTAAATAATTTCTCCTTCGCATGCATGCATGTAATATACGACCAAATCCATTTTCACCATGCATCATCATACGTTGGTCCCGTATTTATTGCGCTGATGAGTACCCTCTTGGGAGGAAAGGGTCGACTGAGGCAAATGAACGATGACCGACGGAGCAAGGAAAACATTTACGCAAAAAACATATTTGTGTATATAATTATAATATATAATGACGAAGAAAGAGACGGACGAAAAGGAAAAGTCAGATGGTACTTAGATTTTTCTGTGGCTGGGATGAGGTGGCAGCTCGGAAGAGCTATCTGCGGTCGATTCTCGAGGGGACTTCAAAAATTGGACCTTCATATATGGACGAAAAACGAAACAGAGGAGGAGGGATCGACAATCCCTTCTCATTGAAAATGAAAATTCGATCGTTCTTGATTTCTTGGGTCCTGATAGTTGTGTTCATCTGAGCAAGAATAACAGCTTGAATATGCGTTTGTTCTTAAAGAGCGATAAATAATTCAATACATGGAAAAATAGTGAGGAGTTAAATCTAATTTCAGATAATCAGGGAGTACGAAAATATGGTTTTTTTCGAGAAAGATTTCGATATTCAACACATGAAAAACGGAAAAAAACGGTGCAGAAAAAAACAAGAAAAATGGAGCAACTTTTTCCTTGTTTGGCCGTTTAGAGGAAGAAGAAGCTTTCAAGCAACCTAACATCCCTCCCAATAATTCAGTGGGGACAGATTCAAGTTTTTGCTCTCCATGATTCTTCCTTCTGCAAATTGAGGGTGGAGCCTCTCTCTCATTCTCAGTCCCTCGCGTTGCAGTTTCCATTTAGTTCCAGTTCTTTTTTTGATTGAATAAGGTGCTATTTCTTTTCTTGTTTTTGATGGGTCTGTATGCTGTGATCTTTGAGAGCTGCTCTATGTCATAACTGGGAAGCTTGTTCATTTGCAACTTCTTTTTTCCGCTACTTAATTCCCTTTTAAGTTGCCTGGCATGTGATGAGTGAGAGAAGAGAGTGGAGATTTGAAGATTTCTGGTGTTTTAATATAAATTCTTTAGCTTTTAGGATCAATCCCACCCTGGAGAATTGATCAATTTCCTTATCTACAGGACATAGATTCTGGGCATGGAAATTCTCTCGCACAATTTTGCACCCTGCCGTCATGTTGCAGATACGAGGCAGAATTTGAACAATAAGCATCTGAATTCTAGGCAGGCTAAGCTTTTGGGTGGGAAAAGAAGTAGGGTTTTGCTTGTCAAGATCCATAAAAGAGTTCAGTGTGCGAGTCTGTCTGCAGGAGGTCATCTTGGCCTAAACCATTCCGGGACCAATAGTATTGTTAAATCTTTGAAAGCGCTCCAAACTTCCAGGAGTGCAGATTTGAAGGTCTTAAGTGGAAGTTCTAATGGGTATGTGATTGGTGGGGAAGAGGACGCGAGCAGTATATCTGAAGAAGGGGAATCAGAGGCCAAGGTATTGATTCCGGCTTTGCCTGATGAATCCAATGGTGAACAGGGAGCTCTTATAAGCAGCTGTTTTTGGGAGTGGAAGCCGAAGCTAACTGTGCACTATGAGAAGGCAGGGTGTGAAAATGTAGGGTCTCCACCGGTGTTGTTTCTTCCTGGTTTTGGGGTTGGTTCATTTCATTATGAGAAGCAATTGAAGGATTTAGGTCGTGACTTTAGAGTATGGGCATTGGATTTTCTCGGACAGGGAAGGTCATTACCATTTGAAGATCCTGCACCTCAGTATAACAGAGAAAATGACCTAGAAGGGAGGGAGAAAATGTGGGGATTTGGAGAGAAAACGGAGCCATGGGCAAGTCAGCTGGTTTATTCAATTGACTTATGGCGGGATCAAGTTCAATACTTTGTGGAGGAGGTACCTTAATTAGCTATGTCTTTGCTTATTTAATCCTCCAGAAGTATTCTATGACATTGTTCACACACTGCTATATGGAAAATTTATGGAGCTTTAGAGTTCTAATGTGTATTCTGCTTTCGAGCATAATTCACTCGTGTTTGTTAAGCCTTTTTCATTTCTTCTGGATATGTTGTTTCAATGTGAAATTAGAAAATAAAATTGTACTCACATTCAATGCTCTGTGCCAGTGAAACATGTTCTAGAAAGTGACTGTTATGTAGACAGATCTGGACATTTCTTGTGTTTGGAACTGAATGGATCAGAATTCATCTTAATGATTGAATTTTGAACGATTGTTTTTGTTCAGGTCATTGGAGAACCAGTTTATGTTGTCGGGAATTCGCTTGGAGGATTCGTCGCACTATACTTTGCAGCAAGCAACCCACACTTGGTCAAGGGTGTTACCCTGCTGAATGCAACCCCCTTTTGGGGGTTTCTTCCTAACCCTGTGAAATCTCCAAGACTGGCTAGGATATTTCCATGGGCTGGGACATTTCCTCTGCCTTCCAGAGTTAGAAAGCTCACAGAACTCGTGTAAGTTGGTCAGCTAAATTTGTCACCTTCTCTTGTTTGCCACCAAGACCGGGGAACTTGGTGGTTCTGCCTTGATTGAATTAAACAATGTCTTTTCAAAATCGGCATGTAAATACCAGAAACATATACTGAGGTTTTTTTTCTCTCATTTATGATTTACTCATCCAACATGGGAGAGGAAGATGGCCAAAAAACCAAAAAGATCAGAGGGCAAGTTGTAATTGTCAAGATGGGAAAGTCACAAATGAAGTCATTTTATTCTCATTAGCTTCATGGACCATATCGATATCTTTTACGTACCATGATCCTGATTGCCTCCTACACTGTAACAGTTGGCAGAAAATAAGTGATCCAAGGAGCATAGCCGAGGTGCTCAAGCAAGTTTATGCAGATCATTCAACAGATGTCGACAAAGTCTTTTCCTGTATACTTGAAACAGCAGAACATCCAGCTGCTGCTGCCTCGTTTGCCTCTATCATGTTTGCTCCTCAGGGACAATTATCCTTCAACGAGGCTCTATCTGGGTAAAGATATAAATCCTGATTCTTAATGGTGGCATTAGCATTATACAAGTATAACGTGCTTTTTTCCTGCATAACGCATTACTCTAATGTGGTTACTCTGCAGATGTCGGAAGAACAATATACCTGTCTGCCTTATGTATGGAAAAGAAGATCCATGGGTGAAGCCTGTCTGGGGCCTTCAGGTTAAAAGACAAGTTCCTGAAGCTCCATATTATGAGATCAGCCCTGCAGGTCACTGCCCTCATGATGAAGTTCCTGAGGTATGGTTTGAGAAGTTTAACTAATATCATGTGCATGTCATCTCCATTCTTTAGGTAAACCTGTGGAGACAACCGTCATCGAGGACTTTTTTTCATGTACTAGTGTTTGGTTACAAATGGTCAACAATAGAGATGAAGGGTTGTGTATATATTTACTGTTTTCTGCATACTTGAAAGTTGAAACTGATGAATCGGTAATCCTTTATGTAGTATATTATCAATGCTTTAGGTGTGGTTCCTGTCTTCCTGCTATCAGATAAATGTAGAAATCTCATGATCAAACTCCCCCGATACCCATTGCCTCAGGTTGATAATCCAATATCTGGAAGACCAAATCAATTTCGGCAGCATAAGTGTTAGGGTGCCTCCTTATGTATTTATGTCTAAACCAATTTTGAGAAACTTCAAAAAACTATGAACTGCGAAATTGGTTCTACCGATTTGTCACTCTCATGAGATGCTAGGAGGCCCTGGATTCCTAGGATAGCTATGGCAGGCTGTATTGCAAGTCTGCCTTGGATGCTGCTGGTTCTTATGTCGCGTCAATCTATATGCAGGTGGTGAATTATTTGTTACAAGGATGGATCAAGAACCTAGAATCGCAGGGCTCAGTGGCGTTGCCTCTGCTCGATGACCTGGAAACTATTCAGCGTTCCACTGCGAAGGATTTAGAATTTGTCAGAGGAGGAGAAAAAAGATCCGTCAAAGTGAGATTCATCGAATCAACATCCTTACCTTGGGATAGGATAAGCTCTTTTATCGGATCTCATGTTGGGAAATTAAAACTGAAATCTTGATTTTAGAGCCTAGGTTGGGAGAAGAAATGTAAGATGAATACTCAAAACTGCAATTGCAGTCTTTTAAATTGATATTTTCATCTGTATGTAAAGGTTTGTGATCAAGGGCTTTCTCTTGTTTCAGATTAACACGATGTAACTAGTGAAAGGGAAATGTTAATGTCATGGTCATGACTATGCACAATTACACATTTCAGATTTAGAATTATGATCTACTTTTAAAGACCATTGGTTGGATTATCCTTGAACTGTAGAAAAGGCTACAGAAAGAGTTTGGTCAAGCCAATCCAAAATGTGGCCATAAAGAAAACCCAATCCTTGAAGCAATGGGTGTAATTGGTCCTATGCAGGGCAAAAGCTGCTTTGCATAGAAGATCCATCAAAAAGCTTTCCTTTGATGGGCATCATAAGCCATGGTGAACGTAAGTTTGGAAAAGGGGAGCTTTCCCTTAAAGGAAATGTTCCAATCATGAAGCAGTTCAACTTTGTCACGATATGAAATTTATTATTGCAATACTTGCATCCCAAGGAAAAGAGGTATTGATTCCTCCTAAACAAATATATATTACATATGTTGGACCAAAACCATGCCTTTTGGAACTAAATACCAATAAAAATTATGTTTCCTGCAACATATTTATCCATAGTTCTTGAAAAGTTACTAACTCAATAAGAGGATGGAAACTAATAGTAAATTACTAATATAGACGTACAAGGGATTATCAACATATTATACGAATTTATTTAATTACTAACTTTTATGAGACTAGTTTTATTTATATATATTTGCCATTCCGACCGACTTCAATTATGAATTTTGAAATTTAAGCTTCACTTTGTTTGTAAAAAATAAATTGTTTAATTTTTTAAATTACCCATTAACCTCGGACTACCCTCAATTCATCAAATAACCGCAGGAATCAACGGCCTGTCGCCGGCAACAGAGTCGGGGCGTCCGAGGTTTCGGAAGTACGGTACGATTGGGCCGGAGCTGTCGGCTGAATGAATCTGAATCTGAATCTGCCCAAGATCGATCTCAAGATGACGAGGCTTCTCTCCAGGACATTTCGATCCGTCAAGCACCCCACCTCAGTTCCTACCAAAACCAGACCCCCTTCGAGATCATCATCATCATCATCATCATCCGCAGTGAAGCTCTCGGAATCTTCGCCCTCGGCGTCTGCGTCGGCGATTTCAGGAACGGGGTCGGAGCCCATTTCGGGGGATTCAAGAACATGGTGCGTCTACCTCATCCTCTCCACCAACCCACCGGTCAAGACTTACGTTGGCGTCACCACCGATTTCCGTCGCCGGTAGGTAATGCTTCGCTCCTCGATTGAATCTCTCCTTCGAGGAAAGTTCCGTTTTTGGTGCGTCGGAAGGTGGGTTTGTTGGTGTTTGTGTAACTGGGAGCAGGAAAAGATTGACCATTTGAACGGTTTGATTCATTGCCTAGGTACCATTTGGTAGTTTTTCATGATATTTTGCTAGGTTCCTGCTGCTGAGCTGGTCGATTACCAAGTAATGTAGTTGATGAACTCCCTTGGTGTGATGTGGGTTTGCTTGTAATGTTGAACTTTTGCACATAATTGCTCAGACGTAGCCTTGCAATGTATTAAGCATTTGACTCGTGTGTGTATTGTAGGAAGTTTTGCATATGTGACCGAGTCGTGTGGTACATGTTGATATTTCCAACGCTTGAAATGCTACTATTGGTTGATGAAAATATTTTGTTCTCTCATACAGTAATGCATCCGTGTGCTATGTACTCCTCTGTTTTGACTTCCCCTAACTTGGAAATGTTCTTGTGATCTTTCTTGTCCTCCGATTCCCTGTAAATTAGTATCTGAAATAGCATGCAGATACTCGGCTTCTTATCGCTACTCTTCATTTGGGTTGTATGTTTTCTCGTTGAAGGTCATGTAATACAATGCTCGAATATTTGAATCTGTATGCCTCATTGAATCTGCGGTTGATTCAATAGTGTACAGTTTTCTGTCTGCATGCCTAAGTGCTTATTTATTTCTGTTGGCATATCTCAAAGTTCAAATATTTGAATCTGTTATGCCTCATTGTATCTGCGGTTGATTCAATAGTGTACAGTTTTCTGTCTGCATACGTAAGTGCTTATTTGTTTCGGTTGCCATGTCTCGAAGTTTGAAGCAACATAACGGGGAACTTAGCGGTGGTGCCAAAGCATCTCGAGCTGGAAGGCCATGGGTCTGTGCCTGCCTTGTTCAGGGTTTCAAGGACCAAAGTGAAGGTAATTTCTTAACTTTCTTGTAAGTTGACTAGAGCACTAGCTTGAAACTCACGTCTTCCTTCCACTTCTGCAACTACAAGATCACAACCATGTCTCCAAAAATATGCTACTCTCACCAATTGCGACATGTAAGAAATCTAAGCAACATTCATTGCTCAGCGTCCTGCAATAAGTCACCTTCTGCAAATTGGGGGTGTCCTCACTTATGTTTTACCCTTTTGCATGTTTTCGGCACAGATGTTTCGTTTCCTCATATCATGACGAGAATTATTGAGTCATGCCACTAGTTCAAGCGTCCTCATGATTGCAGAGCATAGACATGTCTCAGTGTCTGATAGTTTTAAGCTCTAATTTTCTCCGCATATTACGCAGCCTGTGTTTTTGAGTCAAAATGGAAAAGTTTATCAAGGAAACTACCTCGCCAGAGGTCATGTGGTGACATGGAAAAGCAAGCAGAAGATATCTCTCAGTTATTGCTTCAGCATAGACAAATGGCTTTAGATAGAGTTAAAGGTGCACTTGACTGCAGTCTTTTGGAAATTGATTGGAAATTGAATCTTACTTGATTTCATGGGTTGTCGCTTTCACCAAGGTACAGAATGTTAATATGTCCGAAATTAAGTTACAGCCCTATGAAATGGCTAGCATGTTGTGAGACATATGGTATGCTGGTCTTTTATTCTGTGTTACTTGTAACTTTATGATCATTCGAACTGGCAAAAGGTACGGGGTGAGATTATAGCCAAAAAGATGTCCCTTTCTTACACATTGTAAAGTGAAATGAATGAAGAAAAGGGTTTTTAAGGTTCCATGTGGAGGGAAAGTGTTGTTCATACCATCTTTTCAAATAATTCTGTATCTGCCCCCCACTTGAACGCTTGATTGTACTCCTTGTTTCGAGAAACTACTGAAAACATCATTGTTTAGAGGCATATAACTGGGCATATTCGAAGCTAATTTCTTTGAACCATTTATTTTCAATTTTTTCCTTTTTCATTCTACGGGTGAATTGGGAGACACCGAAATCAATTTACCTTTCTTTATATGTTTTGCTAGGCTTCAGCCTTACTCTATATTCCTGTAAATGGAACAGAGGTGTGTGTATTCATGCTCTGGAACTTGCCATTTTCTGGTGAAGTCACGCAATCTTGCACTAGTCACAAGAATCTGTGACTCATGTTGTTGGGTGCTTGTGTGTGGGTGTGTTGTCATCCTGATATTTAATATGAAAGGCACCGTTCACCTTCTGTGTGATGCACCTAACTGCTGCAGTTAGCAATTGCCTTCAGCATAATGAACAGTGTTTCTGCATGTTTGAGAAGAAGAGATTGAGCTTGGTTTTTTGATGCAAAGGCTCATATTTTTGGACTAGTAAGCCAGAAAAAGTAAGATACAACTATGTTAGCCTTAGATATGATATTATAAAAATCCAGGCACTTTTCGTCATCTTCGAATCCTCACTCAGTAAATTTTGCAAAGCGGTATCTTTCGAAATTCATTTCCAAAAAGAAGAGGATAGTTGTCATGATGAGTCGAGCATTCTCAGTCATTGACTGTTAAAACTTGGATGGCCACTCTACAAGCGAAAGTGATGGAAAAGTGATGAAGCTTTTTCTCCTTTCGATGTGCAGCAGGGGGCAAACTTTTAACTAATGACGCTCTGCTTCCGATAATTAACTAATGACTTTATGGGGGGCCGAAAGTAACCGGTGCATCGATTCGCTTGCCCGAGTTGCGTTATAACCAGTACAACTAATGATATGGATCTTAAGGTTTCGTTCTTGTTTGATGATGAATAAGCGAGGAAAAGAGGGAACTACTTTGATTTCACGTGGTGTCTCAGCCAAGGTTGTGCCTTTACGGCACGTTGGTTGGGTCGTGCCTTATGGGTGAGCTGTGACCACCACCATACGGCACAATTATATGTACCTCCCTAGCTTTAGGCCTTCATGTGGGCGCAAGAACTGGGTGGTGACGCTTCATCTTTTAACTTCTATGGTGACCACTTGGGGGGAAATGGAAAAAGACAAGAACCAAAGAGAGAGAATTGAATTTCGTCTGTTCACCGAACTGGGTTTTTTTTCCTTTTACATGAAATGAGACCGACGGCTACGTTCTCTTTGGTCTGAAAACTCTATGATAAAAACGTCTAAAAGGCAGGAGTAGCGTCGCTCATTGCGGAGTTTGGCAATATCCGATAGGAGTAAGATACGGGTTAGGGCAACCGAAACATCATGATCCGTTCAAAAGCTATGATTTGCAGTATTCATCCACTCAGATCTGCGCAAAAGGAGCTTCTGCTTTTGTTTTGTCTTTGCTTTCCACTTTTGTAGGTAAGCATTGTCGTTGTATAGCTCACAAAAGGTTCATAAAGAAGAGGCGGACGATAATGGAAGACCCACAACGTTAAGAGCAAGCAAACTGATCATTTTCTCGAAGCTGGACCATAGTATCAACCACCAGATAATATAATGCCAAAGCCGATAAATATGCACGTGACATAACAAGAACAAAGGTCTTTTTGTATTATTGTGTATAGACTTCCCAGCTGCTAGCTGCGACATTAATGGATGCTGCAATAATGCCTAGTGGCAGCGAAAGGGCAGCGGTGCTGCGTGATGGTGAAGAGGAAGTTCTTCTGTCCGGACAAACGAGTTCACCAAATTCTGGATTTTGCATCTCATCCCTCGTCTAGCTTCCCTCGATAGAGGGGAAAGGGTTTAGAGAAAGTTGGAACGTGGGTAAAAAAAATAATGAAAAATGTAAAATTTTATAAAAGTTCAGGACCAAATCAAATCTAATCGAAACTTTTGAATTTCAAAGAGTATGAAGTATCGGTGCCATTCATATCAGACTTTAATTCTCATACGAATTGTTATGGTAGTTTTGGAAATGAAACGATTTAAAACGAAGAGTTATACAATGAAAATTTATTGAAGGACCAATAATCACTTCTCTAAATGCATTCCAATCTCATATGTATATAATAAATTGTATAAGAAAATGTTTAGATGTGAAGATTGAACTGCATCAAGGGTACCAAGTCACTTATTTCCCTTTATCTAAAGACGAGAATTTAGTAATGTTGGAAAAAAATTGGTCAGGAAAAACGTGACCGTGAAGGTAGAAAAAGAGGAAGGAATAAAGGAAGACGAGGGAAGACGAGACCAGAAAAATTGATGGAAAATGGCTCGGTGGAAAAGAAAAAGAAAAAGAAAAAAAAAAGGGTTTACAGAGTCCAGATACAGTAAAGGTACGGCGTTGACCGTAAGGTAAAAATACAAGGTCTGTGTACCATGAAATGTAAGTTTAATTGCGTATGTAATAATCTGACCACCTAAATACATGCCATAGATTCATCGGGGATTGTCCTTGGGATTCCAATTTGGTCGTCTCTCTCTCTCTCTCCCTCCCCCCCTTCTGAGACGCCATTACAGCTCTGTTCATAAAGTCATCAAGACCAACGAAATTTATCTCCATAAATTCTCTACCAGCTTCTCAAGTTTCTATACCAGCCAAAAAAAAATTCAATCTTTTTCAGTTTTTGTTTGATGGGTTATCTTTCTTGCAAAGCTGAATCCTCCATTTCCACCTCCAACTCCCTCGCCCGTTCGTCGTCGTCGTCGGCGGCTTCCAAGAACCAACTCCCCCTCAAGCAAGAACGAGAGAGGCCGATCAAGATTCAGCAGTTTGACTACAGCGACGTCGAGGCGGCCACCGATGGGTTCTCCGACCAGAAGCTGCTCGGCAAGGGCAGCCACGGCTACGTCTACAAGGCCTTCCTCCGCGGCCGCCACGTGGCCGTCAAGAAGCCCTCCAAGGGGCTCGAGATCGTCTCCGAGGTCGACAACGAGCTCGAGATCCTGTCCAAGATCCGGAGCCCCCGGCTGGTCAACCTCGTCGGCTTCGCGAGCGACTCCAAGAACCGCCTCCTGGTCGTGGAGTTCATGAGCAACGGTACGCTCTACGACATCCTTCATTCCAACACGCGCGTCTTGAATTGGGGTCGCAGGATTCGGCTGGCCCTGCAGATCGCCAAGGCCATCGAGACCCTTCATACTCAGAACCCACCTATAATCCACAGAGACATAAAGTCTGCTAACGTGTTGATAGATAGGAACTTCAATGCTCGTCTGGGCGATTTTGGGTTGGCTCTCAGATGTCATGTCAATGATTTTAGGCTCCTGTCCACACCCCCAGCTGGGACTCTTGGGTATCTTGATCCGCTCTATGTGACCCCTGATAACTTGAGTACTAAGACTGATGTGTTTAGCTTTGGGATATTGCTGTTGGAGATTATCAGTGGGAGGAAGGCCATCGATGTATCGCACTCGCCGCCGTCCATCGTGGACTGGGCAATCCCCTTGATTAAAAAGGGAAAGCTCCTCTGTGTTTATGACCCGAGAATGGCGCCCCCAAAAGATCCCGTCGTCAGGAAGCAATTAGCTGTTATAGCTGCCAAGTGCGTGAGACCTTGTAGAGAGAGGAGGCCGGCGATGAAGGAGATTGTCGATTGGTTGACCGGGCTGAGCAAATTGGTTCCCCTTCATTCGTGGAATGGGTTTAACAATCCGTGCCTCATGGTGGAGACGATGGGACGGCCGGTCGAATCCAGGAATGTGCAGAATAGTTCTAGATTAGATAACACGGACACGGGATATGTAGATGCTCTGGATGGGAAATTTT
This sequence comes from Eucalyptus marginata, assembly GCA_014182565.1. NCBI lineage: Eukaryota > Viridiplantae > Streptophyta > Magnoliopsida > Myrtales > Myrtaceae > Eucalyptus > Eucalyptus marginata. The sequence goes on from CM024591.1 coordinate 45,655,619, forward strand.
CGAAACCAGCGATGAGAAATTCGCGAAGAGTGTACTCGGATTTGGGGTTCAGGAGTGACTTGATGGATCTCATGGCTGCTAATACAGATGAAGAATCTGAAGTTCGGGGGGAGGCTAGGGGACTTGAGGCTACTTCGAAATTGCCAAACCAGTCATACAGTTCTAGATTCGGTAGCGGAAGATACGTGAACAGGGTAAGAACTCTATCTCAATCCCGTCGCAGAGATGATGCTGCCTCCATTGCGAGGAGAAACCGTTCGGTCGGGGGAAGTCCCAAAAACTTTCCAGCCATAGACGATTCAGTGACTCGTTCACAAACTCAGTCATTAGAGCTTGCTCACGAACTGCATTGATGTAGATATCGTGTCGGATCTTCCTCAAGAAAGAGGGTTCTAATTGAATAGTTCATGTGTTTTCTTTTATTTTCTCATTATGTCGGGGACATCACTGGTGTCTCACCACACCTTCCATAGGATGTCAATTGTACTTGTTACCGATCTTTCATACCTGGATGCTGCAAAAATTGTGAACGAGGAAATTGCTATTTAATACAAAGAGAGCGCTAGGCTGACTTTCATAGTCCTTTGATCTTGTCCTAGTCTCACTTTTACAGTCGATGTGTTTCTTCTGTCGAAAGAAGTAACTCAAGCTGGATTTTTATCTGTTACCCTCCAAAGAATTAAGTGATCCTTGTCGAGCAAAGTTTCTTCTCTGGTCAACAAAACAATGGCTCCTAATTGGAACGGTTTGACGAACTAGTTTTTGGGTTTCTCCATCTCTGCAGCAACTTCTTGTGTTATGATCTCCTAGATCACGGTGGTCATAGTAGATCAACCAGAAGCTGCAAGTCGCAGATATGGACAGCCCATTCATGATCTATCAGAAGAAAAGTTAGAATTTCCTTTGGCCCAAATAAATTTGAGTTTAGAAAATCATATATACATGTGTCATGTCAACCACTCAAGCATAATTATGTGTCTAATGATAAATTATCAGTGATTGCGTAGGTGGCAACCTAATCTCAACCATCTGGTAACAACCCTAATATGATAGCGACGCGGTGTCACTGACACCATCGCATCTCCGACTTGGTCACCTCTATGATTTTTTCCTCTCCCTTTTCTTCGGTAAGTTCAAGCTCAGGACAGATGAAAGACATTCAACTTCTACAAACAACAAAAGGGGAAAAAAGAAGAAGAGGAAGCCTGAAAGAAGAATCTGGTACAAGATAGGCAGATTAATCTTCGCTGTTATGGGCCGGTCTACAGAATTTTAGGACTATAGTTAAATTGGAAAAAGAACAGCCGTGTGAGACTCCAGAAGGCAAGAAATCATGGTTGCGGCCAAGACCAAAAGTACCCTATTGTTCAAATAAGTGGAGTCCTTGTCAGTAGAGGAATTTGAGGAAAAATTGATATATCGAAACCCTAGAAATAAGAGGCATGCTGTCTATCAGCTAACAGCAGTTAGCCACCAAGGATGAAAGTATGTGTGGATCTTTTCCTTATATCAAGGCTTTACAGCTAATATAGTTTTATATCAGCATGTGCCTCTCCTTTTCTTACATAACCGTTTAAGATCCATCGTCTATGCATGGACCTTTGACCTCACGCCCATTTTCTCGAAGGGACCACCCAATTTGTGCAGGCAAACCATTAATCATTCCGGGAAAAAAAAAAGAGAAAAAAGGAACACCTTTTTCTCGTTAGAATCTCTCAGTGCTCCTATCTTCTGAGTGCTTCGATGGGGAAAAAGGTACTTCTTTGAAACGTAAAGGCATGGACTAAATTGTATGAATATAATATTTGACAAGGACCCATCAAAAGGTTGATTCTTTTTGGATGCCAGTATTAAAACGGATTCATGAGAAGAAGCGCTGCTGTTGAAAAGCATAGGGATGCTTATGTAGACACATAACAGTACATCGCAATGCATTCGCCAAACAAGGGAAGATGTCGAAGATATTTCATCTTTCGAGGGCACTTTTTGTCCTCGAGCGGTTGGCCTTTTTTGATGATTGAATGAGTTATGGGTCACTTTTTCTAGGTTCTGGAGTGTCCAGTCGCTTCACCCACTCCATTAGTGTGAGCTTTGGCTGTATATGGTTGTTGTTTTGCATACATTGCTACTTCCTCCCTTCACATGCTCTTGAAGATTCAGAAAGAACCGTCTGCTTCCACACTTTTAAGTTTGAGCACCCAAGTATTTTGATGACCAGTCGTTCATATGCTTTGGAAAGATAACTAGAAAACACGGGAATTCTATGGTTCCCGAACTTTAACCAAGTACTTCCTCTGCTAGGAGAAGTACTTTCTGAATGGATTACAGGACCAACGCAGTATAAGTGATCAATGACGTTATCCCCTTCGATGATTCATTCAAACCGGCTTGCTTCTCTGTCACGTGTCGCACGCCGCACACAATCCACTAAACAAGCGAGTCTGGTTACGACAATGCCCCCAAATAAATTTGAGATTGCAGAATGAGACTACGAACGTACCGGAACTAACATCTGCACAAACAAAGAGGTCCTCGTAGCAGAGCACCGTGCCTTCATTCTTCCACCATGCTTAGAAGTGATTAGTCAGAATACTAAATTACAAAGCTAGCTTATAATTCGCAATCCTTCTATTCTTTCCAGTTGTTGCAAAATATTGACTTGATTACAGTGGCGAGTCAGAAAATACGAAGGATAGATTTGCTCGTTGGAATAACAGCATCTAAATAATACATCCTACCGAGTCTTCTCTCAACAGTTTCAAAAGCGACAACGTTTGCTGCTGTCTTCCTTATCCAGATAATGGAAAAAGAAAAAACGAAAAAAACAAAACGAAGAATCTTCAGCCCCACACCAACAAGATAATCAATTGTTTTCTTGTGACAAGCCTCTCTCTCTTTGACAAGCTATCACTCACCAAAAGCATACCAAAAATTCATAAATGATCACTATAACACTAAGTCATGAACAGACGTCGGGCATCTCAGAAGAGACCAGCCTGGGAGAGTAACTTATAGCGAAAAATATTGTGTCAAAAACATCCACCAGGGCTAGTAATAAGCTCTCTAATTCCTTGACGCTACATATATTGGGTGGAAATCAATAATCACCAACTCCTTTAAAAACTATCCTAACGGCTTTCAGAAGTCAACATCAATGAAAAAAGACATTCTATAACAAAAGACCAAAAATTACTTCAGTAGCAATCTAAGAGAGCCATGCTTTCCAAAGAAATGATCAAATCAATTCCCCTACAGAATCCACCACACAAGGCTAAAGAGAGAAAAAAGAACAAAGGAGATGCGTTGAGAAGAATTGGCCTCTTCTCAACTTAGTCTCACATTCTGCCTTGTCTTGATCATCCGCTTCAACGTTGCCAACCAGAAATTGCACTCATCCCACTCGCTAGTCGTGAGAAGTACCTGGAGAAGAAAGATTGAAAGACACAAAAATCATTGAACACACTACTCCTTCGTGCAATCACAAAGGGAGTTAAAAGACGGCGGTTTGCAGGAAATGCACCTGTATTTGCAGAGCAGTGCTATAATCACCGTTGTCTAAAGCCTGACATAGCTGGACAAGCTTATCAGCTGCGTTTTTAGATATGTCTCCACTGTTGAGCTTTGCAAACAAGGCACCTATTTTCCTTGAATTATCTTCTATCTCACGCTTCTTGGCAGGATTTGCACGTGAGCCTCCCAATGCTTCTGATGTCTCATTGTAGAGTCTCGTCAATGTTGCGATGACAGGTTTCTGGGGGGCTGGTGCATGGATGCAGAGAAGACTTATTCAGTTATGTGTCAGAAAGGAATGCCATCAAGCCACCACAAAGGAAAGCTGAACTCTCATCGATTTGAAGGAAGAACCAATGGATGCTAACTACAGTGTAAAGTGCGTAGAGTTACTAGTACATATGGGATGGAATTAAAAAGCAGCATGCAAGTTTACCCTAGCCCCTTCCTAGACTAAAAAGCTCAGCTCTGTGGTTGCATACTTCATGGGTTGTAACATTTTCATTAAAAAAAAATTAAACAAAATCAATCAAATCACTAATTAGCTATTGCAATTGACTCTGTATATACTAGCTCATGTGCCTAGTGGAAAACCAAATGATGGTATAGAAAGAAAGCTCCAAATTGAGATTAAGGCCTGGTTTCCATGCACCAAAAGAGGTTATCAGTTTCTTCAAACTTTCAGGCACTATTGGCATAGTCATGACCATTTTACCAGGAACAGAGGAGTAAGAGCATCAGAAATTAACAGTCTACTACTACGAGAAATTAATCAAACAAGCCTTGCTTACTGAAAACAGAAACAAAAACACAGCACGACCAAGCATGCAAGCACAAAGGCATGTTTGGATTGACTTTTACGTTTTACTTTTTTCTTGACCTAACCTTTATGAAGAGCAATCTTTGAGTATTTTTAATCCGCAACACTTGAAACTTTCATGACATATATATGTAGGTGCATATATTTCTACATAATTTCTTCATAATTTCTGAAAATTAGATGATAAATTTTGGCGAGAAAGCAGAAAAGTGCTTTTTACTCATCTTCAAGTGGAAACAAACAAAGCCCTCATAAATCGTAAATAAAGAGAAAGGCAGCTATTTTTTCAAAACCATACAAAAGAAAGGTAGCTCTTACCAGGAACATTTGAAGTATCTGCTGTCTGCACAGTAGGTGGGGGTGCAGCAGGTGAGACAACTGGTTGTGCAGCTACTGATTCAATGGGAGTAGCTGGCTGCATGGAAATTGGCCCGGGATTTTGAACAACCCCCGGATTAGTAACTGGCATAAACCCCCGCATTTGAGTAGGAGCCACAGCTTGTGGCATATTCTGGCCAGGAACAGAGCTCGCTTGTGGTGGCGCAGGGGCAGCCGGACCAGGTACATGAGGCAAAGGTTGAAAAGTAGGATTAACACTTCCCTATGAGACATGCCAAAGAGAACCGAATCAGTCAAACTAGACGCTTCTATGATCAAAATTGGAACTGAAGGAGATACATACCGGATACAAATGAGAACCCAATGTTGGCTGCTGATACTGCTCTGGGTTCCTCAGGGCAAGAGGAGGCGCTGGTATAAATTGAGATCTCGTCATGGGCTGACTGGTGACAGGAGTTGGAACAAAACTTGGCTAGAAAGAGAGAAAAATGATCAACCCAGAGATCCTTTGCAAGAAATCAAGGTCACGGTATGCAAAGCAAACATGACAAAACATTGTATCATCCTTGCCAGTGCAAGTTTTCATTCTTAGAAGATACAAGTTCATATGTACAAGTTCAAGTATAAACAAGGGTGCCAGCGCATTATCTGACTCAGACTCCACAGGGCACAGGTAGCAGGTAGTTACTTTTCTATTCTTTGGGCCAATTAGAGACAGCAAATGAAGAAAATTCTTTTGTAGATGAGAGAAAGAGTGAATGACGATATTCACTATAATATGCCCAAATTAGACAACCATCGCTCCTTCAAACAATTCACCATTTATCCTCTTAATTCTGAGCTTTTTATAATCTCGCCACTCTTTTCCATTGGGTAAAGATAGGCAAAGGCTGTGATAGAGCCCAGAGTAAAATAAATTATCAGAAAACTCAAATAAAGCAGCATCAACCACCTCCTCATGGCAATGCAGATTATTTATAAACCAAAGATACCTGGGCATTCTGAGGTGGCTCGGATGGAACAAACATAGACGCCTGTGAAGGAGCCTGATATTGCACGGGAGTATTGTATCCTTTCCCATATGAAGAGCCAAAAGGCTGCTGATAGTTTTCACCGTAAGGGCTACCAGGAACAGTATGCGGCACCTGTGGTTGTGCAGCTTCCTAAGCAGTGACAAGAAAAAGCCAAATATTGACAATCATAGAAAAACATAGTTGCAAAAGAAAGGGAGAGAAAAGAGAAGACCAGAAAACTCAACAACTAGATGAACCCACCGGATAATAGTGCTGAGAAGTATCAACCATGCCATAATTGGATTGATCGACACCATATACTGCACCTCTTGGATCTTGAGAGCCATTAAAAGCAGAGATGTTGGCTCCTTTTTCTGCAACAAATTCAAAAGAAACCTTCAACCGCAATTTTAGCTTCAAAGAAGCATAACAGTGAAGATAAAAGAAATATCAGTTTTTCTCCACTTCGAGTCTTGTTTGTATATAAAATGACTATTCTAAACTAGTCCAGATATCATGATCACCTGTTGGATCCTTATCAAAACAATGTCATTAATGGGGAAGGAAACATAAGTATCAAATAATTGCACTTCCTACAGCTGCTTCTCAAGACATATTTCTTTGCCAAAAAGTAGCAGAAACAACCCCGAGTATCAACCATTCTTGAAGACACTAGCGAAAATAAATAGATAACTACAAATGAAAAGCGACTCTTAATGTTCTTAAAGAAAATATTCAAGACTACATTCTTAGCCATCTCAAGCTACTTTATGAAACAACGAATCATTTCACAAAACCTAATTCAACCCTGTCCTTATAAGGTAGAAGGAGGTAGCAATTGCAAATAATTCCGCTACCCATGATTAAACTCATGTTCCTAACGCTCATGTTGCTCTTTTGAGCTTTTGGATTCTACTACAGAAGAGACGAAGCAGAGGAGCAAAAAAAAATCACGACAGCAAATGTTCTTAGTGGACAGCAAGATAGTTCTATATATAAATTATTAACAGAGCTTTGAATCCACTCCAGAAGTTGCTTTCCCTGTGTTTGGCTCTGAGTCTACTTCTATGAAACAGGGATAAGACCTCCTTCCTAGTAACTCCCAATCAGTTGAAAACCCCCTTGGCCATAAAAAGAAGGGCCAGCAAATGGTACAGACATCTCATTCATTACATAAAGAAATGGAACTGCTAGTAGACAGGACAAGCGATTCTCTCTAGAAACGTATGCTAGGAACAGAACATACTAACTATAATGCATGATCGGATGTCCATTTTTGTATCATAGCTTCGATATAAGAAAAAAATGGACTATTTGGAATTTGTGCATGCAGATCTGTCTTAAAAAATGTGTAAACAGATGCTATAGCAAAAGCATACCAGCTTCTACAGAGAAGGCGATACGATCTCTCAAGACCGCAAGTTCAGGTGACAAATCATCTGTCCCCAACAGCTTCAAGTAGTCCATCGCTGTTGTCAAAAGCCCTTGACTAGCCAAAATCTCTGCATATTTTTCAACAAGCTTGCACACTGAAGCGCTAAATTGTTTTTGGCCGCTAGCCAATGCAAGAACAATAGTCTTTTCCATCAAATCCTGATCCCAAGAAAACATGTATATGAATAACTCTCCAGTTGATACGAAGCTAATGGCGTAAAACAACTAAAAGGAGGTAACCACCTGAAGAAGGTCCATGTAGGACATCCCATCATGTTCAGTTGCCAGGCTTCTCGACCAAATTTCCACTGTTTTATCAATATTCCCAGCACAAATGAAACAGAGTGTCGCCGCCAACATGTTACCAGCTGCCATAAGTTTTGAGGCTAGAGAGTTGCAGAGCATCGCCCACTCCTCCCCCTGTGCAAACTTTATATAACCAGAATTTAGATGCATCAGTAGATGCCCGAAGCATTGCGAGTTAGATCAGCAACAGACGACCAATATAATATGGTTGAAAATCACAATTTCAGTACATCAAAGATGTAAATTAGGCTGTCCAATCAACTAGCTTGGGTATATTACTTCCAGGCATCAAATCAAAATGAGATGGAAAACCTTATCAGTACATAGCAAGCTCGACTATCTCTGAGGAAGAATGATATTAAGTGCATCCACATGATTTTGTAGTTCAACCACCAGTGTTAAGAGAGAGATTAAAATCAAAGTGGCATAGAAAAATGGTAGTTTTTCTAGCATTCCTGCAATAAAGTAGCGAAGGCAAGTATTTGGCATAAAGAAGCATCCATCCACATCATAAGCACAAGAGCAGGAGGCGTGCAAAAAAAACAAAAATGATAAATTAAACTTGAGCAGAAGTACATTGATCAGGGCCATAACAAAAGTCACTTCCAAAGAAAGTTCCTATCACAGAAACCCCAACTGGCATAGTTTCTTAACCAAAAAGAAACATGACACTTAAATTCATTTCTACCAATGTTTTCCTCCAGTATTAAGAAACTTACACTACATAGAATAGCGAGCGTCTCTTTCCAGAATTTGAGGGGCCTGGTGTCCACAAGGCTCCGGAGATCATTATTCACCATTGCAAAAACAACCTGAAAGTAAGATGATTCATTTAACAAGTGGGATAGCACATAGATTTAAAGAAATTTTCACTTACCAAGGTACTACCAAATAAAAATGTATCCAAAAAGAGAAAGATAAACAAATTTAAGTTATCTTAAAACATGTCACCTTCAAGTAAGGTGAGTGGCTCATTTTGAGGTACTTATCACGAGTACTCTCCCATAGGGAGGCACCTCCAACATGCGCAATAACCAAAGCATCAGCCAATTTATTAGCAGACATGCACAATGCAACAGCAGCCTTGTAGTCTCCAACAACCAAAGCACGTTGAACACTATCATCAAACGATGGGTCAGAGCTCTCCTCAAGTCCATCTACTTCGTCTTGCGATGGTTCCACGGCAGCATTCACAGTAGGAAAGCCACCAGCAGAAGTTGATACAGGTGTATCGGCCCTGGGACTAGGAAGATTGTTAAAAAAATCTTCGCCATTATCAGTAGGAAACACCACGCTTTCGTTGTTGTCCTCCTGCACTACTTTATCTGCAGTCACATCCTCAAGCCCAAGACCATTAACTTGCTGGGAGAGATCCTCTTGTGAACCGTCATTCGTCTCCGTAGGAATATCGAAACCAAGGTGAGCAAGTAGCTTCGACCTTGCGGTTCCATCGTCTTCTAACAAAACTTTCAAGAATCCCCATGTTTCTCGGTCATCTGTAGATCTGCTAGGGAAAATTTTGTTATTCTCCAAACAAGAAAAAAGAAAAATTATAAGAAAAATTATTTAAATGAATAAGTAACACACTCGCAATCTTGAGACTTCTTTTCACATAATGCTCTCAATGAAGGTTTATCCCCACTTTGGATTGCAGCTTCAAATTCAGACGAGCGGCTCACCAAAGTTTGTTCTGTAATGATATCGTGTACAAAAACCTGGAAAAGAACACAATGAAAAAATAAATGTTAAGTTCTTCTAAATAGCAAGAGTAATGAAGGGGAATAAACAAGCACCTCTGAGGAATTGACTGAAGGACCTCCTGTTGACCGAGTATGAAATGAAACCACCTTGCCTCCAAAACCAAAGGATGCGCCAACAGGTCGTTTAAACCATTTTGGAGCTCTCAGAGTCGCTGTGTGGGAAAGGAGAGGTTAAACTTAAGGTGTGTGAGAGAACCACAACAGACAAATTAACAGATGTAAAAAAGGATGCCAACTGATCGTTGTCTGTTAGCAACAGAGTACATGAATTGTTTGACATCAGCATCCTTCCAATGAGTGCATAATAAATTTGAAAAAGAACATAACTAATTGAATAATTCTTTGGTGTGCTAGTAGCATAATGCTGTGGTTGTCACCTTATAGAACCTGACCAGAACTGGTCCTGTTACATGAGAGAATCAAGTATCTCATTTGTTCATTAATTTCTGTTGTGTTGCTTGAGTCTGGACATGCAACTGGCAGAATCAGCCCGAGATGAAGAGAGACCATATCTAATAAGCAAATTATAGAGGAAAGAACGAGAGGAGGACACCAAGCAATTGATAAACAAACTCTCATTCTCTCTTCCCCGCTGACAGGGGCATGCACACATGCTAACAAATTTTAACCTGGCTAATGGTACTTGTGTTGACAAATCATTTCTTTTCAGACAATGTTAGACTACAAAACCAAATGCAGACTAGCAAAAACACCGGACTATTAATAAACTGTAAAGTACTGACAGAAATGTAAATTCTAGCCATTAGGATAGAATTACCAGCCGCGAATTCATTTTCCCTGACACCATAGCGGCTACAACCCTGCAAAATAATAGGAGATTTTTATGATTACATGTCTATATTTACAAACAAAATTATGCATTTATAGGCAGATATATAATGGATGTGCAGGTTCGAATCCTGCTGGCTTCTAAGACTTTTAATTTTTCTTTTTGGGGAGATATTGCTAAAATTCAAACCTTTACTCTTTTAATTTTTTTCATTTTCTTCTAAGATATTTTTCCTTTTTTCTCAATAAACATATGATTATGTGACCAAATAGAACATAAGGTGATCCACTATCCCCTTCTTTCATTATTTTTGTTTTCCTCTTTATTTTTTTCTTCAATCTATTCAAAAACAAATTTATCTTTTCTTTATTTCTTTCCCAACTTATCTGTTGAGCATAGGATTGTACTGTTGTTTTTATATATTTCCATATCGAACTCAGGTATAATTAAATTGGTGAGCCTTCACATAACTCTGATAAAAAAGTTCAACAGTCCGATCTATAGTCAGTGTTATACGCCCATTTGTCATAATCAATCATAAATCTCAATCCAATGATAACTTAAAATGGCATCACATATGTTATTCTTTTATTTTGTTAGTAGAAATAAGTGGTGATTTAGCGAACCTTGGTTGCTACGTAAAAAAATTGGTAAATTAAAACAATGACAAGAGATTAAATGTCATTTGTCTATTATCAAGCAATCTCTTTACAGTTTATGGATAATATCTCAAAGAAATTTATAATAGGAAAACACATTTGGTGCCAATTTTAGTTATCTGCATGATATGAAAGGAAGTCTCAAGTCTTTCTCTACCTTGTCATCTCTACTATTCTCGAATTGAAATCAAAAGCCCTCAACAAGGTGCAGCCAGATATGAACCTTTAAACACAGAAGAAAAGAAAAAGAAATACCTCAACATTGTAGATGCCAATCTTTCCATCAAATGAAGATGCTGATATAACTCCTGGTATCTTAGGGTACCAATGCACATCAAAATTCCAGTTGGATCCAGCAGGCAATTCACAAACAATCTATGACAAACATGAGTAAATGTATGTTGTCAGAATAACATAAGCCTGACATACTAGCAGCCAGAATTGCCACTAAATGAGAATGCAAAATAAAAAATAGACATTGAACACAAAAATGAGCACTAGTACAGGAATAAATATTAAGATAGAATGCAAAAAGAAAAAAGGGGAAAACACAGCATCAAAATAAGTACCTCTCCAGTAACTGTATCCCAGCATATGGTTCGATTGTCTTTAGCACAGGTGACCAAATAGGAACTATCATTGGGACACCATGACATTGCAATAACACCTGGGGTCAGATATTCAAGCAGAAGAGGTGAGAAGAGAAGCCATCAACTCAGTTATAGCAGAAATTCCAATGGTGGAAATGAAAAGATATAAGAGCAAATGCTCATTGGTATGCAAGTGGATGATGATACGTTTTACTAACAGACAGAAGCATGTCAAAACAAGCTGCTGCAAGAAAAGTAAGCCATACCAGGTATGCAAAGAATAAACTTGGATTATATGTAGAAGCAATGGAATTCCACGTTGCATTACATATGTCCAAGCAAAAACATTGATATTCATCAACATAAAGAAAAGAAGTGCAAGAAAGGATCAAAACAAGTCAGAGATATTGCATCAAGTTGACAATTCTAACCAGATAAGATAGTCATTTTTTCACATTAAGTTAACTCTACACAAACATCAAGGCAACAGTTTGTTCTTACAAGAAAAGAAAGCTAAAAAGGAAAGAGAAGGAAGTCTCCTAGAGGTGGTAGTTAAGCACAGTGGCCGCTGCTCGCACATGCAATCGACAGTGATCACCATCGTGGTTGTCACTACCAAGACAATGCTATGTTTGTCAGTCTTCTATATTCTCAGGGTTCCATTGCTTTATTTTTGTAATTCAATAGATATTTTTAATTTTTGACCAATTTTAGTTAGGCCTCCCAAATCTTGATTGGTTAGGGATACTGTTCTTATACTCAGTAGATTCTAGAAAAAAGCTTAAATCCAATCCTATCCTATATGATTTTATTTCTTGGTGACCATATGCAACTGAAGCTACTAATTCATACCATTTTCCATATCAATCCATCTAAAAGATTACAATGAGAATGATACTAAGGATTCTGCATTTCTATGCTACAACCAAATCAACTTCTCCCTCCTCCCTGCCTCTATCAATATGACATTAGAAACGATAAGATCTTTAATATAACAACAAAAGATATTACTATTGGCATAGATGTGTACCTCTTGTATGCCCCACAAATTCTTTAACAGGTGACATTATGTTCCTCATATCCCAAAGCTGCGCAAAACATCGGCACAATGAGAGATTATACATGCTCCATCTACCCTGAGTACATATATGAGATAGCAACAACAAGTCAGGTCATTACCCTTAAAGTAGGAGAACTATCTTCATCTGATGCAACAACAAGTTGAGTAGCCAGGTCAGGGTTCCATTGCAAAACTGAGCAACGCCTTCTAACTGAATCTGAAAAACTGCCATATGGTAAAGTGTGAATCATATTTACTGTTGTCCAGATAGCTACAAGGATAATAAAGACCAAGCAAATATACATGTGAGGAAGCTAGAGATTGAAGGCTACCTTATGACTGGTTTTTGTTTCTTGAGATCCCATACAACTGAAAAGCAAAAAGTTAGACCTTTGCCTCGAGGAAGATAAACATCACTTTAGAATAAAAAAGAAGAAAGGGATAATATCCCTTTTTTTCTCACCTGTTGTCCCGTTATAGGAAGTGGAGGCTAATATATGTTGAACTTTGCTATTCCAAGATAAAAATGAAATTTCACCTTGAGCAGCCGAACCACTACCCTGCAAGAAAAAATATAAAGACTTTGGTCAGATGCCTCAGCAAGTCCACCTTAATCTTTATCTTCCTTATAGGCATCATAGTTGACCCATACTTTTAACTTATAAAAGCATTTATGGACAGATTCAGGGAAAGGCCACTGCAAGTGTCATAACTTTCGTATGGCGCTCTTTTTTTTTCTTTTTTCGATCACTTAATTGCCATGACTTATGAAAAAACGTCCACTTAAGTGCCATAACTTTCAATCAATCACTTGATTGTCACATTTAAAAAAAAAAAGAAAGTTCAGCCAAGTGTCAAAAATCCAACATGGCACGACACTTGTGGTGAATTTTTTAAAAAAGTTATGGCACTTAAATGATAAAAAAAATGAAGTTGTTATAGCGCTCAAGTAATCGCCGTTCGAAAGTTATGGCATTTTTGGTGTCCTTTTCCCACAAATAAATAACTACAAGTTACAGAAATCTGGACAAGACACATGAAAGACCAAACCATGAAAATAACATTTTTGACAATCAGCATCAGCAAAGAGATGCTAGACAATTCGAAATTTGGCAGTTCCACAATATAAGCAGGAGATCATTTCGTACCATAGACCAGAGTAATAAGCAAAATGTCAAGGCCAGACCAAGACGCACGTTATTTGGGCATCATTTCATGTCATGCTGGGGACAATGCATCATGGATCATAAATGATGTCTTCCATGCAGAAGTCTAATTATGTTCCGACAATGGGCACACTTTTTAGAAAAAACTGCAGAAAGTACCATCAGAGACAGACCAGCTCACATGCAAGGGTAGAGCAGTCGAGAACCAAATATTACCAAAATAGGAATTGTCTTTGTGCCTACTCACTGGCAGGCAAATAGCTGAGAAGTGAAAAAGTTAACTTCTCTCATGAATCCAAAAACACATCAGCATGCTTGCTGCTCACTAAAATGGCTAGTGGGCAAAAAAATCCTCAGATACATCTGCTTAGCCCAGAAGTTAAAATTATACTGAACAAATCGAGACCTTAATTCTTCACTGATGAACGCCTTGATTAAAAAGATCCATGATGTCCCCACCAAATGGTGTAAGGTTTGTCATAAGGAAAAAAAATCCATTCATCACATAACATGACAAGACAAGCCTGAATAATATAAAAGGATATAAATAAATTCCAAAGCAAGTGAACTGTGTTAAAAATCCTCAGATCCCAACATACCCTAAGAGGAGGGAAATGAGAAGGTTCTCTTGGTGCAGCCAAATCCCAAATGCAAATTTCACCATCATCAGCCCCAGAAGCAAGTAAGTTTGGTGCAATGACGTTAAACTCAAGACCACGAACCTGGATTAAGAAATCAACATAACCATCCCATAAACCTAAGCATCAAGAGACAGAGAGACAATAACAAGCATTGAACAGGAAAAGACGAAGACAAGGGACTTACAGGTCCTTTATGCCTAGAAAGGTGTCCTACGATTGCCTTATCACCAGCCTCAGAACTGAAAAGGGAAAAACATTAAATACAGAATACTACTGTACTTCCTACAAACAAAGCAATAGTGTCAATCCAAATAAACACCAGCTGAGACTGTTATTATTACAAATCAATAACAGCACAGAAGTCCACAGGAATAGGCAGCTCAGCTACTTACGAAAATAATGTCGAAAGCATGTGATATTTATTCAGCCTTACAAAAAGGGGGAAAGATCTCATTACCCTATTGATCTTACCAATATCCCGGCTACATTAACAACCATTCACCTATCCACTTTACTCGTTGTTCAAGTGCATGGATTATTATCATTTAACATGGTATCAAATGGGCCATGTAATTGGATGAGCTGTCCCCCCTTCTAAAACCAGTTTTAACTGGCAGTTATGAGGCTACTTTGTGATATGTGCTATACAACTGCATCCTATCACAGAAAATACTTTCCGCAAGAATTTGCACGGAAGACAAGTACAGATAGTCTTTCAAACCTCATTGTTGTTTCTGTTCTTGAGAATATGTTACTACAGCAAAAAGGAAAATTTTTCGAAAATGACGACTGAAATAAGTTCAGATTAAGTAATTTCAGAAATGAACGTGATAATCACGTGTCTCAATTGAGAAGCCAAATGCCAGCTAAAACCCCTCAGCAAAGGGAAATCGAGGAGGTTACACTTCAACATGCATCTAGATCACTGAACTGAAACCTAATACCAAAACAAACATTTCCAAGGCTAAAAAACACACCACATAACAAGCTTGAAGAAGCTTCATGAAACATCCCCAAGATTAACCAAAGCTTCAAGGCTAAAGCTGCTAAAGCTTAATGAAGCTTGGAAATGAAATTTCATTAAAAGCTTGCTTTTGATCACTCTCATTAAAAATTGACACTTGACAATTCAGGGGATGCAAATCTGGATTCTTGCTATTTTTCAAAAATCAAACGAAGAAGAGAGAAAATCACAGGCCAGCTTCAGAGAAATAGCAGGACTTAAACGTCTAATTTACTAGGTCTAGAGGCACTTTTCGTGACTGGTAAACAGATGGAGAGAGAGAAAAGAATAAATAATTCGCCCCTAGCTCCCCATGTTATGGTCGTCTTGTTTCAGAAACGAGACAGGATTAAAATAATGAAAATGACAAAAAGTTAGTATGGGGAAACACTACTCCCACGTCTCCAAGAGAAAATATTTCCAAAGTGAAACCAAACATGTCCTCAATTGCTAACAGCAACATAGTAAAGGCCAGGCAAGACTTATTATATTGGTGTCCCAATACACTGTATAGGATAGAACCTTCATAGCCTGAATAGAAACATTTAGACGAAGGTCAAAACTAAAGCCAACACGACACACACAAGCAGCTGAATCAAGACATAACAACGAAACCCAAACAATATAGTTCTCGTCCATCTCTTATGGTGAAGATGGAGATGAACATCTACAAGTTTCTCTTTAGAACCAATAGAAAACCACTCAGTGATCCTATGTCTTTAATCTCTGCATAAGGCACACCAACCAAATGACACCTTCACTTAGCAAAAAAATGACCGCAGTTCTGAAAAAAGAGAGAGTACTAAATATATGGGTTATTTGAATCATCTCACTCCAGATGACTAAATAAACTCCACCAAAGAATTTGAACATCCACCTCTCTGTTTTCTGGTTGATTTGGAAGGAACAGAACAAGAGAGCTTTGATGGAAAGGAATCTTCCATTTTTTTGTTTTGAAAGATAATTGAATGGAAGTTTTAAGCTTTTGGTATCGTAAAAACTTGCATATGGATGTTCATGCCTTGGTGTATATAATTAACATGAGAGCTCTCTTTGGCTTTGTGAGCTTTTCATATAAGGGTTTAGTTTTTTGAGCTCTTTTCGCATAAGGATTTCCATGCCCTGGGTCCTCTACATTTAAATATTTAACCTATCAGAAAAAAAAAAATAATAATCAAACTAACTACCTAGAATTAAAATGGAAAAATGCAGCTTGAAAAAGAACTTTACTACTTTACTCAGTTAAACGAGCAACTTAAAATTGAAATTAACCTCAATCCACTACTTCTCTTGATCATATCTCTTGAAAGAACATCCATCGCTCAATTCTTGTCCAACTCATTCATCCTATAATGCCCCACCAAAATGAGAACATGGAGGGGCTTTTTGGTTCAAGAAACATTTTTGGATACCTTTTCCATAAAAAATGAGAATGATTTCATTCTTCACTATTCTGAAAAGATGTTTAGTAAGTCAAAATGAGAATTTCTCCAGGAAAGAAATTTTCAACACCTGTTTCATGCGTCAATTAAAAAAATAAAATAAAAATTATTTCCCTTTATTAGCCAAAAAAGTTCAGTCCAAACGAATGTGCTTCCATTTTGGACTGAAAACAGTGAGAAACCAGAGAGATGTTTTCTTTTTTGTTCCTAAGAAACAAAAACGAGGTTACTGCATCTTTTTCTGAGAACTTCTCTATAATCCCACCAAACACGGAATTAGTGATGTTTTCAATCCCAAATGAGAACAGAATGGAAAATTTGAAATTTTCCATCAGGGAAACAGGCCCTAGAGTACCAAAACATGATTTCAAGTAAGACCCGACAAGTAGGCAATGACAGAAAGGACTTCCCTTCAGATATCTAACCTCAACTAACAAATTACAGATAGATTCGATAAAACCACTATCGCATAGCTACATACAAGTAGTACAATTTGTAAGGGACGCACATTACTATAGATTTAGATGAAGGCGAAGAATTTGTAAGCCAAACCATTCGATTCAAAGACAAATTCTTCAAAAATGTAATCTCCTATTCTTCTGAAACACGGCAACAATCCTGCTATACAGAAGCTACAAAGATACAGAAACTAGACACCCAGTTCGAGACGAGAAGGTTCAGACTTGAAGAAAACTTATGCCGATACTCAACATTCTCACCACACTCACACATCATCACTCCAATAGACTAGAGACCTCAGATTCCCATTCCGTTTCCGAATCGAGAAACGGGCGATTGCATCCAAGAAGAGACGTTCACCAGCCAAACAAACGCTCGAGCTAGATCTCAACTCCAAGACACCAATTTCACACTCGAAACCGAACCAAAACAATTGGGAATTACCGGATCAGGGAGAGCGGGTTCCAAAGACCAATGGTCCCGTCGACGAGGCCACCGGCGATCAGGCCCAGGGAGAATTCCTCGGAGCCGGATCCGTTCTTGCCCCAGGAGAGCCGGTTGAAGCGCTCGGAGCTGGGGGATTCGGCGACAAGGGGGAGATCCCGATCGTCGGACTGGAAGTCGATGCCGAAGATCTCGAGGCTGGCGGAGGAGCTGAAGGAGAGATCCACCGCCCCGGCCATGGTCCCGGTCGCCAAGTACCCGCCGTCGGGGGCCATGGCCACCGACGCCGACCGGCCCACCCCCTTTATGCACGCCATCGCCGGAAATTGCACAGAACGCAAAAGAAAGAGCTCTCAAGATTACGGATTTATTGGTACAGTACAGAATCAATCGGATCAATCGGCGAATGGGTGGAATGAATCTCAGAGGGGGCGATGGCGGTGGTGATCTGGCGATGGCGGTCTAGGGTTTGCGTGATCTGATCTGTGCATGAGAGGGAGGGAGGGAGGAGGAGAGGGACAGGGCAGGGGACGGAGGAGTGGATTTTGGGCGTGTGTTTTTCTTCTATATCGCGGCAGGAATTATATCATCGTCCTCCGCCGTCGCTGTATCATGGTGTTTACTGTTTACTTTTTTTTTCTTTTTTTTTTCGCGTAGAAAGTCATTTTATAATGAGGAAACGCAGTTGCTGCGTATAATAGTAACGCCCCTGGGAAAAAAAAATGAAATTTACATTTTTGTATAATTCAACAATTATCTTAAGATTTCGACAAGACTACAATTCTTCGCATGCTTGTTTATATATATGATCATTTTCATAATTTTTTATCCGTGGATCCATTCAAGGTTTAAGTTGCAAAGCGAACATTTTGGAGTTTCATTTGTATTACCCCGCGAAATTGTTTTTGCATGATTTGTAATCCATTAATATGAGACTTGATATAGGGGAAGAGATAATATTCGCATAATTCAGTCTATAATTTTGATGAAGACTATTGTACTTTATTTAGTGTACCATGAGGAAAGCCATATTCGAAATATGTTTGTTTGGAAAGCCAAATATTAGTGAAAGAGAAGTGATGTATTCTTTTAACAATATTGCAACATAATTGGTTTTTCGTTTAAAGATTTTTATTACGGGTTTGAAATGAATATTATAGTAAGTAAGTTATTTATTCGTTTAAATCACCCATAAGTTAATGAATCATGTTATAAACTAGCTATAGTTTATTGAAATTATTTTATTTTTCAAACTAAGTAAAATTATTTATTTAATGTAATTTTTTTACTGGCCTAAATCAAATGACAAAAAAATTAATTACACTTTAGTTAGCAGTAGTGTGTTATGAATAATTCGATTCGAATATCAAAGAAATAGGCTATATTTGATCCTAGGCTGCATGAATTTTTTTAATGAGTGACATATATGCAAGGAAATAGGCTATAAATGAAATCCTAAACGCAATTGTTTTAAATGATGTATATTTACTTTACTAAGCGAGACTTATCAAATGACATAAGTTATAGTTTCAAATTAAACAAAAAAAAAAATTAAACAGGGGGAATAAATATATAAATTGAATCGATTTCCTTAAATTCATTATTGTAATATTTTCAAAGGTTAACACTGCCAAAAATCCTAAACTATTGACATTAATACTCCAATTTTTTATATCCCCAAAAAGTCGAAACTATGCCCATTGGGATATTTACTACTCCACACTTCTTTTGAGTATCACTAGAGACCCTAGATTATATTTACTATGATATCCTAAAAAATTCGAAACTATACTCATTAGGACACTTACTATTCCTTACTTCTTTTGAGTATCACTAGAGACCTAGATTATATTTACTATGATATCCCATAAAATTCGAAACTATGCTCATTGGGACACTTACTATTCCACACTTCTTTTGAGTGTGACAAAAGACCCTAAATTATATTTACTATAATATCAACATTTTGAAAAAATCCTATGTGTTATCGAAATCCAAAAAAAATTGAAACTATGTCCATTCGAACACTTGCTACTCCACACTTCTTTTGAGTGTCATTACATTAGAGACTCCATATTATATTTACTATCAAAACCACAAATTTTTTTATATACCAAAAAATTCGAAACTATTCACTTATTGTTCCACGCTTCTTTTGAGTGTCACCAATGACCCTAAATTATATTTACTATGATACCGATATGCCAAAAAAAATATTTGCATTATCAAAACCCCAAACTTTATCCTTCTACCACCAAGAACTCCTACAGTTTGGACTTTAAGAAATTCCCAATGAATTTTGACAAAATCTCCTCCATCATTGGTACAAGTTTGGAGCATCGGTAGCATGAAAAAATGTTTTGGGTAAAAATTTCAACATGGTCAAAGTTTAGGATATTTCAGTGGTAGGAAAAGGGTATTTTTTTATCATACAAATACAGTTTTTGTGTTTCCGTGACAAGAAAAATGCTTGGCATACTAAAGTCCCGATAGGGTAAGTTTAGGTTTTTTTTTTTTTTTTGGTGGTAAACCAATGGTACTCTTCTTGCATCGATACAAGTTTATGGGTTTTGTTACATAAGAAAACATATTGGTATTATGGTAGGCATAATTTAAGATTTTCATTGGTATTTTCCTTTTTTTAAAGACAAGCGACATCATTTAAGCACCATTTGAAAGATATTTTTGTATATTCATTTAAGTTTAAATTCAAGTATTTGCACCGATATGGCTTAAAATTTTTGTTTGCAATTACATTTACGAAAGGGTTAATGGCATGAAAAAATCTAAATTGGTACATTTGTGATAAATTTATCCTAAACTATTTTTTTTACCATAAAAATCATATATAACATATGATTGATTTCAGAATTAGATGATGCAAATATTTATGCAAGAAGAGAGGATCAATCTTTTAGGAGCACCCACCCAACTTAGTTGATACTTTTGAATTATATTTTTTTGATAAAGTTTAATAAATAGGGTTGGTACTTCAATTAAATTTGATTTAAATATGAATAGCGAATTAGCGTGGGTCGAATGTTATTGTGGCCCTATTAAATCGTCGCACAAACATGAACATGATTTCTTTTTTGTCCACCCTCTTTAAATGAAGTTAAACATATACACTCAACTCCATTAATCAGTACAGAGATAATTAAAAACTTACTTGCGTCACGTAAAAGTAAAAAAAAAAAAAAAAAATTAATTTGCACATAAAGCATATCAAGTTATCTCTAAACAGCAGCTTGGGGATAATTTTGTCATTCCGCCAAATTTCCAGCTTGGCTGCCGTGTGGCGTGTGGTGGCGCATGTCAGCATTGCCAATGGAGAGGCGCCAAGTGTACGCATACAAGTGTGTAATTTTTGGATTGTGTTTCCCTTTTGACTTTTAGTCTCAATTTTCACCTTTAATTATCCTAATACCTCAAGCCATCAGTAAACGTGAATTTTTAAAACTGAATTAAATTTCCAAATTTTACAGAAAAGCCCCCTTCGGCTTGACCAGATAGAAGTGCAAAGAAAATTTAATCGCGAAAGCATTGCTTGTCGATTCCTTCTAGGAATACCACACAACACACTTTGCTTAAAAAGTGGTCTTGAAATAGTCGATGAAATTAGAATTTGGTGATTTTTTTTATTATTTTATCTCATACATTTAAATCGGAACGGCCGATCAAAAAAGAAAATCAAAACATAAATGCCCAAATATGGGTTGTCAAAATAATATACAACTTCATTGTTATAATTTCTTGCCAACAAAAAATTATTATAAAATAAACTTAAGTCCATCATCCTAAATCTTAAGGGTGATATTGCATTTTCAACTAAAGATCTCAATGATGAGTTTGCATTTTGAATCAATTTAACTAACCACTAGCAAAAAAACACTTTTTGACAGGGATCGTGTGCCAAAAAGTGGAACTTGATCTGCTGTCAAAACATGGAGCTTCCAAGTGAGAAAATGGAGCATGTTGAAATGAAGTAAATGAAGCCGAAAATAGCATTAAAAAAAAAGAAGAAATAAAAAAGCATGATTAAGTTTAAGGGTACATTTATTTGAGTAAAAAAGTTTCATGATTTTCATGATAAAAATGATGCTTTTTGAAATCATAAGATCTATAGATAAAGTGTAGAAATTCGTTTAATGATAACGCAAAATTTCCCCCTCCTAGGTGCCTACAAACAGTGGCGGCGGGTGGCGGCGGGCAAGTAAAAATCCTAAGGGTGATATTGCATTTTCAACTAAAGATCTCATTGATGAGTTTATGCATTCGAATCAATTTAACTGATCCACCAATAGAAAAACACCTTTCAATGGGAATCATGTTCCGAAAGGAGAAACTTGATCTGCTGTCATTACATTGAGCTTCCAGGTGAGGAAATGGAGCATGTTGGAACGAAGTAAATGAAGCTAAAAATAGCATTCACAAAAAAAGAAGTGAAAAGGCATGATTAAGTTGAAGGGTATGTTTATTTGAGTAAAAAGTTTAAATATTTTCACAATAGAAAGGAACGTTTGAGTTGTAAGGTTTATAAATAAAGTGTAGAAATTTGTTTGATAACGACACAAAAATTTTTCCTTCCAAATGTTAGCGAATGTTGAAATGAAGTACATGAAGTTGAAAAAGGCATTTGCACAAGAAAAAATTAGCATTGTTAAGTTTAAGGAAATCTCGGTTTGAGTAAAAATGTTTCAAGATTTTCATGATAAAAAAAATGCTTTTTTGAAATCATAAGGTGTAAAAATAAAGTGATTATTTTTGTAAGTGTCAAATTTTTTTGAGTAATCACTCGAATGCCAAATTTGTCGAAAATTGTTAATTTGAGTGCTATTAGTGATGTGATATTCATTTGTTATATAAACTCCAACATGACTCACTAGTAAGATGAAGTTAATTAGTGAACTTCTAAGGGTTTGTTTGAAGTCAATTGGTAATCGGTTAATTCTTGGCTTCATTCTTTTGTTCCTCAAAAAAAAAAAGAATAGAAATATGTTTGGTAATACCAACTAATTTTCGAAAATAGATTTGGAACTGAATTGAGAAATAGAAAAAAAGTTACTTTTTTATTTGCCGAAACAATTTTAGAATCAAGCAAATTTCTTTTTTTGTCTTTTGTCTTTTTCTTTTCTGTCGACCGGCTAAATGAGGAAGAAGAAGAAAAGAAAAAAAAAAAAAGGAGAAACAAGAAAAATCTTATAAAATTATTAAAAGATTAAAAGTAATTTAAAGAAAGATAAATTTGAGGGTTATATCATACGTATTTTTATTTTTTTTCTTATTTTAGTAATAAAATTTGTACAATTACCAAACGCATTTAAATGCTCAGAAATTTGTGTAAGAAATAAAATCAGAAAAAACAAAGCTTAAATTGTTCTCGGGAATTGGGACAAATTAATGTTCTAAATAACCCTAACCCCAATTTGAGAATCACCTTATCAAATTGGCAATGAAGATTAGAAAGCAGGAGAAACGTCTCACAATTAGGAAATGTTTAAAGCTCGCTCAAGATGCAATTTCACCGCAACGCCTTTGTCTTCGATCCTCCACTCATGACCCCATCTTCCTTGCAAAACCTCCCAATACTTCTGATTCCCTCAAATCTAACACCGCTTTTAGCATAAAAACAAAAACTTTTTTCCAATTTCCCGTCCTAAAATCGTGATTTTCCGCTCCGTTTATTTTTGTTAGAGCAGCACATTGATTCTTGAATCAGTTCTTGATTGAACGTTGCGAAGATAACAGAAGTATAAATTACTTCTGTGAGACGTTTGTTTTTAGGTAAAATAACAAAAAACCATGATAAATTGCAACAATTTACAAACCAACCATTTTTCCAGAGTATGATAATTAACAGGTTACATCTGTCACCCATGGACCAAGTAAAATCCAATATTTGGATAGAGAAACGTGGACACATTCCTAACGATGCAACTTTCTCCATGCACGCCCTAAGAACAAAGCACTCGAACACCAGCCTATCTCAACAGATCGTTCCCAGGGGTCTTCATAACCATGACCATAATCAGCGCTCCTCCTCGTTTAACTCCACCGGCGGGTTGTGCCGGTCGAAGGGGAGTTTGATCTTGCCCATAGAGCCGGCGGGGACGAGCTTGAGGTTCTCGCAGTTGCAGATCTCGACCATGAAGCCGTCCGGGTCGGTGAAGAAGAGCTGGTCGATGGACGCCCCGCTCTCCTCCTCGTCGTCCACCGTCCTCTTCTTGTACTCTATGCCCATCTCGCGCAACTTTGCTCCACCGCACCCATGTCCTCGCACTAGTGTCACATGATATCAGATCAGAAGGTTATTATCAATGGGTCACGCGGGGTTAAGCTTGAGATAATAACCTGAAAGGAGATGTGATTGTCCATGGGGTCCAGAGGGTGAGATGCCGGGGGGAGGCGGTCCTCGTCGTGGGACTGGACCAGGTGGATGCCGATGCCGTAGTTGAAGAGCCACGCGCCGTCGAAGTCGAGGGCCTGGGGCCGCTGGATCTCCACGAACCCCAGCACCTTCGTGTAGAACTCTATGGAATCCTTCACCGACCGGCACAGCCTCGACACGTGGTTCAGCGCCATCAGCGGCATCTCCTCCTCCTCCTGCTCCTTCTCCTTCCTCTTCTCTCCTTCGCCTTCGCCGCCGCCGCCCGCTTTCTTCATCTCCTTCTCTGCGACGTCGGCTCTCTCCTTCTCCTCGTTCGCTCGATCACGGGACTCGTCCTCGACTCGGTGCGCTTTGCTTTCCATGTCTGCCTTCAATGTTATCCTCGCTTCTTCACCTGTGTTAGCCGGGGGAAGACATGGCCGCATTTCTTATGCTATACATATGGCGGCACTCGCTCTAACAGAGAGAGATGAACTAGACATGGAGAGGACACGTAGCGTCGATAGCATTTGGTGCAGCAGGACGTGTGGATACCGCAAGGTGACTTCTGTCCGGTGTCCCTTTACATTATACGTATTTGTTGTGTTTTCATTTGCCAAATACGTACGGCCCCGTATATCTAGGAGGTCGTATCGTGTGATTCGAGGGTTTGAACTTTGGAGCAAATTGAATCAAGTGATATTTCAAATATTGAAAAAAATGTCGGTCGAAATGTAAGTTAGAAGTCCCTAAAGATATTCTTTTCTTAAGGGTACCTACACAGAGTGGAGAAGGACCAAGGAATAATTCTTAGAATTGTTAGATTAAAAGGAGGACAACAAGGATCTATGGTGATTTTTTTCTAGCATCGTGGTGGTCAAGGAGGAGGATAACTAGGGTACACCATGCCGATTGATGGCGTGACGACGGGCAATTATGTGGTTGTGGTTCATTTCTTGAACTTTTGAGGGAGGGGGTATTTATATCAATTTAGATTTAAATCTTTTAATTATGTCAATTTCATGTAATCCTAGACATCTAACAATTACTGATATAGATGCTAGTGGTTGTACATGGCATGGTCGATATTAATGAAAAATTTTTATGTAATTTTTCTCCTTTGTTTTTCTTGCCCTTCTCTTTCTTCAAGTGGCATGATCTTCGATGACCCGCCTCGGGCCATGGTTGGCAACAGTCCAGGCAAAAGCGAGTGCTAGCAAGGGCACCCGTGTGTAGGCGACGCTTGATGAGGTTGCCTTAACTTGGGTGAGGTCAGCCTTGCTAGTTCTGGTGAAGGAGGCCTCACTGGCGCTTGCCCTCGTGACCATGACTTGTGGTCAAGTCAAAAGAAAAGGGGAAGGAAAGAAAGAAAAATTATAAAAAAAAAGTGAAATTATTAAAAAAATATTAACGTCAATGTCGACCATACACATAAGATGGGCTTAATACTCATGTTAACAATTTTCAACGTAAATTAGTTGAAGGACTCAATTGGTAAACGTGACAAGATTTAGGAACAATTGACATGACTGAAAAGTTTAGAACTAAATTGATATAATTATAATAAATCTATGATTTTTTTGGTACTTTTTTGGAATGGATAAGAGATGGATGGCAATCGATTCATGAAATTAGAATTTATAGATATTTGAACTTTATTTGAGAGCCTCAAATAAGAACCGTCTTATACAATTACTCTACTATAGATGTAAAGAAGTAAGATACAATCACTCTTCCTTCAAGTAAAGTAATGAAGTTTGAAAGAGAAAAATTCAATCCTAACAAACATGTTAATCCCTAAATTTATGACAATTTATAATATGATCATGTAAAATGCTTGTCGTCAATTAGGGGCGCGAATGATAACCATTTTGGTAGAAATTGATTTTGGAAGAGAAATAGATTTTTCATTTCTATTTCTGAAAGAGTTTCTAAGAAAATAATCGTTTGATAACGACACAAAATTTCTACTTTAAAAATAGAAATTCGTTTGATAATGACATAAAATTTCTTTCTTTCGGACGGCGGCGGCGGCGGGCTACCGGCGACCAATGGCGACCAGCGGTCGGCGACTAGCGGCGGTGACGACGATGGTTGGCGACCGGCGACCGACCGGCGGCGGCCGAGACCGGCGGCGGCGGCAGGGCGACGGACGGACGGTGGTTGGCGGCAACGGATGGGGCCGATTGACAAGAATGAGAAGAATTTTATTTCTAATTTCCGTTTCGAAAATAAAGGAATAGAAAATTTTAGGCTTCTAATTTCCATTCCAAACCTATTTAACAATAATCTATTTTAAATAGAAAAATGAAATAATGTTCTCAAATGAATTTCTATTCCGTAAAATAAGTGCGGAATAAAAAAATTATTTATGAAATAGAAATTAATTTGTCATGCACCTCTTTAATATCTCGAGTCCCTCCGCTCACTTTGATGGTCGGGGATTGGTGGGGCACGGGACAGTACAAATAGGCATGTCAAAGTTCGACCCTAACGAAAGAAGAAAGAAAACGGCGATTCGAAATTCTCGAAATCCTTTTAGAATATTCAAATCTTTTCGCATCTTCTCGAAACTCAGGAATAATTCCGTTCTTCTTCCTTTCTTCAATTCTTGAACTTTCGAGGGTAAAGTAATAAACGATAATTTCCGAAGCAGGCCCAAGGAACGTACGGTGAAGATTTGACGCCCCCACAAAAAACCACCGCCGCCACCACCGCCAGCGCCGCCACCGCCACCAACACCAACAACAACCTCCGTCGTTACCGAACGTCCATCGCACGCCCGGACAACTAACTAGAGATCCCTCACCCTCTCATCTTTAACTTGTCTCGCCGCAGACCCAACCGAAACAGCAGACCAGAGATCCCACCCGAACAATCACCTACTCGCTCGAAAGCGAACCGGCGACCGAGCCGAAGGAGGAAGGAGGAAGGAGGAAGGAGGAAGGAGGGAGGATGTACAGGGACGTGTCGAGCTGCAACACGTACAACTATGGCGACGCCACTTACTGGGACACGCGCTACGTGCAGGAAGCGGAGATGGGCCACTTCGACTGGTACCAGCGTTACTCTGGCCTTCGCCCTTTCATTCGCATGTACATCCCCAGCTACTCCTCTCGCGTCCTCGTGGTCGGATGCGGCAACGCCCGTATGTGATTCCGCCCCCCCTCCTCTTCGCCTCTTTCTCACTCTCTCTCTCTCTCTGTGCTCATCACTCGTGCCTCGTTTCCTTCGTGCCCTTTTGTCTTGCATCCTCAGTGGTCGTTGTGGTTGTTTCGATCTGCTTGAATGCAAACGGGTATGGGAGAACGGGTTCAAATTTGGGATCTTTAGGGAAAAATTTGGGATCTTGTCGGTGGAAACCCCCTAGTTAGTACTCGGATAATTACTATGAATTGAGCGGAGGATTATAAGTCATTGGTCCGAGTTTGTTTTCCTGATTTTTGATTTTGCCGTGGACTAAGAACCTTGGACCTGGATCAATCTACGTGGTTTTAATTGCATTCTTGATTTGGATCTTTCCGAATTCTGTTCCCTCGAGGACATGCAAATTTGTGTTTTTCTTTTGGGTTGGAGTTGATAGTTGGCCTGGTCCTAAGTTAAACTCGCTGGTTATTATCCGTCCAGTAGCTGTTCACATATGTTTTTGGTGAAACTCTGCTCTTGCAATGTGTCGAGGAATTAAATCAAGAACATGGTATTTGAGGCTTTGAGCTTTACATCTTCTGCATTGCGATTATTATGGGAGAGAAAAACTCTTATCTGGTGGCACTTTAGGTGGTCAGACTGTAATTGGTATATAGCATTGAAAAACTTGGAAGACAATTATTACGCTACAACATAAAGGAGGTGACTCTTCTGCATGGAAGTATGAGAGCTTTGAATTGCATCTGTTGTTGTAAGTGTTAGCTATCTCCATTTGGTCATTCTGTTGGCAGAAGAGATGGATGAGTGAAAATAGGGCCCAAGCATTGTGATGTCAATGGTTAGCCATTCTTGAAGTTAGGCTATCCTGCCGTTTCCTCTGCTTAATTACTGTTCATGCTGAGGTTGAGAGGATTCTGTCACTTCTGGCAGTGCTTTTAGATGCTAAACCCACCTCATCACATACCATGCTTATTTTGTTATTTGTCTTGCTCCTGCCCTTGTTGTTCATGTGGATATTCAGGAAAATTAGAGGCCTTTTTTAATTTTGCAATTAGATTATTCTTTCCTAGGTTTTTTGACGTCAGGTGATTCTTTCCCTTACCATTATTCGGGATAAATACACTAATAGTGCCAAAAGTTGTGTATGGCGCTCACTTTGGTGCCAAAAGTTTCCGTCGGATCACTTAAGTGCCAAAAAATTTGAAAAACGATCATTTTAGTGCCAACTCCGATCAGATTGATCGGAAATCCGACGTGGCAATTTTTTATTAATTTTTTAGGCTGACGTGGCTCGCCGGAGAGCACAATCAGCATCTAAACCACAAAAACGACGTCGTTTGGCTTCTTTCCCCCAAATCGAAACCCTAAATCCCCAAATTGAAAGAGAGAGAGAGAGAGAGGGAGAGAGAGGAGGCACATCGTCTTCTTCCTTGAAGAATGACACTGGCAGCGAATGGCACCGGCAGCAACACCAGCAGCGCACCAGTAGCAGCACCAACAATGGCACCGGCGGCGGCAGCGGCGCACTAGTAGCGGCACCTTCGACCCCTCTTCTTCCTCCCCCTCCTCCGCCCTCGCCTCCTATTCTTTCTTTCTGCCACTTCTTGCTTGAGCAACAATCTCATTCTCTCCTTGCTCACCTGGTCGAGCATCTACAATGGGGGCCGAGCGACGGTGGCCGAGCGTTGGCGGGCGAACAACGGTGGCCGAGCGGCGAGGAAGAAACCCTAACCCTAATTTCAATCCACGTACGAGCTAAACGGCGTCGTTTTGCGAGTGTGTCCACGTATAAGGGCCAAACGACGTCGTTTCTTGAAGAGCATGGAAAACGACGTCGTTTAAAAGCCGAGCAACTTTTTTTTTTAAATATAAATGCCACGTAATCATTTTGGTCGGAATTTCTCGCCGGTGGCACCAAAGTGATCGTTTTTTCTCCGATTTGGCACTTAAGTGATCCGGCGGAAACTTTTGGCACCAAAGTGAGCGCCGTACACAACTTATGGCACCAATAGTGTACTTATCCCCCATTATTCAATATTCTTATTCATTATTAGATTCATTGTGGAGCTTGGTTTATCTCATTTTCTTTTGGCAAGTTCTTTTATATCATTTGTGCAGATATTTCATTGTATATCTATGACTGTCTTCGTGATGGATTATTAAAGAAAATTGGGTGGATTGTGTTGGAGTGTTGTTGGGGATGTGAGAACTCTAAATCAACTGTCTGTCTTTGATAGTTAGATAAATGGCAATAACGCAAGCATCCCCTGGATAAATCTAAATCATTGTGGTTCATGATAAACATACCTTCTCTCTATTTTTTTTTAGATGTCGAATCCACACAAACTTTTGTGCTTGATTGATAGTGCTAGAGAAATATAAATTTTCTTTTATCAATTGTAAAAGAGGAAATTAATCTTTTTCGCACTTTGGAAATCCTGGGTTTGATCCCTTCATCTCTGTCTGGGTTCTTATTAAAGACACAGGAAGGAAAGTAATGCAACTCTAGATTTCTCGACCATAAAGTAGAAACACCTCTCAAGTTTCCAACCTCAGTCCTTTTTTTTGGCCATACACCCTCCATTGCTTGTTAACCACTCTTTTATGGTTAGTTTATTGCAACAGAGGAGTACCTAGCTGGTATTCTTCAATGCAGAAACATATCTATAGTCACTAAAGAATGAAATTTGATTTTCGAGTCACACACTAACAGATTGTTGACCAATGTCATCTGAAACTTTTGGATTTCGGGTTTGTGGTAGTGATAGAAGAAGTAAAATATATTATGAAGGCTTATGGAGGTTCTGTAGAAGTTACTACAGCAGAGTTGTGGCATATTTCTGTAGTTTGAGATGTTCTTCTTATGAAAATTCTTCTTATTTGCAGTAATGTCCGAAGACATGGTAAACGATGGGTATGAAGACATAACAAACATTGACATTTCCTCAGTGGCTATTGAAATGATGAGAAGAAAATACGAATCTATCCCTCAGCTTAAATGTATCCTTTTAGCTTTCTATATTTGGTTTCAGATACCATTCTCCTGCTGCTTCCAAATTCTTGTTATTTTTCCTTCATGAAGCTTGATAGATATGCAAATGGATGTTATGGACATGAGCTTCTTCTCGGATGAGTCATTTGACTGTGTCATCGATAAAGGTTAAAGTTCTCCTCCTCAATAAATGCTCTTCTAATTCTCAAGATTTTGGCATGCTGATTGTAATCTTTTTTTTTTTCTTTTTCCTGAGATATGCATTCACGTGGCTTGTTGATATGGGACCAGGAACTCTGGATTCCTTGATGGTATGTTACTTATTCAATTGTCTGAGTAGTGACTACATACTCAATAATTTCATGCATCGGCATTTTTTTTTTTTAATTTGTGCTTTTCTTGATTAGTGTGGCACTGATGCTCCGACAAGTGCTGCTCGAATGCTAGGAGAGGTGAGCAGGTCGTGTACATGATTTCCCTTGCTGACTTCTTTATATGTTCTTTTAGAATTTCTTTGGTATTTTTTCTGGAAGATGCAGTCCATCTTCTCTTTTAACTGCTCCTGTCCTCACTTGTGTTTGTTTCTTGCTTGTAGACTTCTTAAAGCTGGAGGAATCTACATGCTGGTAATTAAATGCAACATGTTAAGCTTATCTTGCCCACATCCATTTCTGGTTTTAGGTTAAAAAAATAGATGATGAATTGCAGATTACATATGGGGATCCAAATGTGAGGATGCTTCATTTGGACCAACCAGTATACAACTGGCGAATCATTCTGTACATCATACGTAAGTCCTGATCTGGAGAGAAATCCCTTTTAAAATGGAAGAATATGACCAATATGTCCTGACAATCTGCAGAAACTACTTGCTGTAACTGAACTTTTACCATTAGAAACATCTATTATATCTACAGGCATGGGGATCATTGTTTAGGTTGTTTTATATCCTTTTCTTTTCTGGCCAGTTGTTTTATATTATTTGTCCTTTAAAAGGATACGATCATCTGACTACTCTAATTAGTCATTACTAGGTTGGTTCGGTGGTATTGCGTATTACACATGCATTAGTTCAAATGACAATGTGGTGCTTCTGACTGGACTTGTTATCCCTGTGGATTTTTCCAGCATAAGTATGTTATTTTGGTGCTTGCCATTCCAAAGTGCATGACAGTGAGAAGAATCACAAACTAAATTTTGTCAGGTTACTTTATAGCAAATTGCAGCTCATATTTGGTTTACATTGCTGGTTGTGACTTTCCTCGATTTCTAGTTTACTAATTAGTCATTTGCATTGTATAGTTCAAGTTAATTTTGTTTTGTTTTACTGTGAGGTAAAGTGAGAATTTGTTCTTTGTATTATCTATTCATTTTTTCTACAGCCAGACCAGGATTTCAGAAGCTAGGAAACAATAGTTCAACATCAAGGTCATATCTGGAACCCGTGCCTCTTACTGAGAAGGGTTTGCTTCCACCTGATTTTGTGGTGGAAGATCCAGATTCTCACTTCATATACGTGTGCAAAAAGATGAACGAGACAGAGCTGAGTTGCATAACAACCTACCCTTTGGATGTTGATCACTTATAGCGGCTTCTCAGAGTATTTCATTCTGGTTAGCTATCCAAGTGTACTCTTCACTAGTTTTGATGCATGTTATAACTCATCACATTGAATACTGCTTATTCAAGTAGCAGGACGATATTCCATTAATCCCCTAGGTATTCGTAGAGCTCTCTGCATGAAATGGGTGATCTTGGGACTATGATGATGTTTCTAGATGTGGAAAGTCAAATCGACCGAAGGTCCCTTGACATTTTTTGAATTATGTAGTGGTCTTGTAATTTGCATCATTAGTGGGTACTTAAGTCTGTTCTGTCCTAGTCCCTGTCCTTGTTGTTGTGGTGTACATTGAATTGATAAAAGATGCTGATTAGCTTAATAATGTTGCATGGTCAGATCACTGTCCTTGTCTTTCTTGCAGATGTAAGTTCTGTCTCCACGCATGCTAAATACATGTGCATTGTTTTTCCTTTACCCACAGACAAAAGCATGCACAAGTACATATGCGCATGTGAATGTACGTTATGCATGGTGAGAATGTACAAGGGATGATTTAAAGTTTAGCAGCTCTTAATTGGTGAATTGCTTGTAAAATTAACTCTCAATAAACTTTGGAACAATTTCATTGCTGGATCCATTGGCTTTACTAGAACAAGGGCAATGCGTTTCCTGTGTCTTGCTGGGCTTCTACTCAATTGATGCATGCATGGAGTCTATCGATTTGATAAGCATAATATGAAACTATAAACTAGGATGAGAATGTTGGAAGGGCAAATTCAGGGCTCATTGAAGAAAGTTTCTCTCTCCAGAATGCAAATTCATATTGGAGAACTTGGTGGTTGGAGGCATTTGCATGCATGTGTGGACAGTGCGCGTTGGACCGTTTTGATTCTTCACGAAATTAAGCGTATATAAAGCTGTTTCAAGAGGATATTTCTTTAGCTTATAATTGATAAAATAATAATCCAAAAGGATCAATCACTCTGGTCTTTTCTCATAAAGCTCTTTCACATATTTTTCTTGTATACCTTTTTCCTAGTTCAAATGACCATACTTGAGAGTGTACGGTTTTAAATTCGCTCCCTCCTAAGCGTAACTTGTTAGAGTTAGATCTTGAGGAAATAGTTAAATAATAACTGACGAACATACTAGTCTTGACGTGAGCAATCCATTTCGGACAAAAGCGCAGAAATATATCTATTTTTGAGTGTGAAAATTAAACAGGTCACTATTTGACACAAAAAGGAATTAAGTTTAGGGCATACAGGGTCTGTTTGTTTGAAAAAAAAAAAAAGTTTAGGGCATACTATTTCTAGACCTTTTTTAATAGAAAGCTTTCGACAAAAAAAAGGAATAATAGAAAATTAATCGATTTTGTATAAACTAAATGCAATAAATTTAAATTGGGGGAAAATAACTTCCTTTTATAGTAAGAAGGAAACAACTTTCTTTAAATCATTAAATGAAAAATATTTTCTTTTATCATGAAATTTTTAGTGAAACAAACATACCTTAAGCTCATTGTCAATTAAGGCTCCCTTGTTTACGGAAAGTGTTATATTTTTTCAAATATTTTCTAAAAAATCATTTTTCAAAAAAATGACAATATTTACTGGTAGTTGGCTGAGATCTATAAAAAAAAAATTAAAAATATTTTCCATCATTTTAAAATGAAAATTTGATATGATTTTCCTATATATAAGTATATATTATTTGGGTGTTACTAACTTGCATGGGTAATTAAGGCCCCGCATGGTAATGTTCTTTTTTTTTTGTTTTTAAACAATTTTTGTGTTTTTTTGTTAGGGGAACAAAAAAGCAACAGCAAACGTTTGTTTGCGTTTTTGTTCCAAATCTATTTTTTTACGGGAACACTTTTGGAACAGAAACAGAAACAAGAAAAACTTTTTCTTGTTTAAACAAAAAAGAAACACATTTTCTCTCTCCTCTCTTCTCTTTTTTTTTTTTTTTCTTTTCCTTCTCTTTTTTTCTTTGGCCGGTCACCGGCCTCGGCCATGGCCGGCGACCGGCCAAAGAGGGCCGGCGACACCGTCGAGGGCCGGCGACCTCGCCGGGCGTCGCCGCCCCCTGGCGAGGCCGAGCGTCGCCGCCCCGGCGAGGCTCGGCCTCGCCTTGGGCGGGCGAGGTCGGGCTCGCCCGGTCCGGCGAGCCCGAGCTCGCCCGCCCACCGGCGAGGCTCGGCCTCGCCGGGCCACCTCCAGCCGGCGTCGCTGGCGATGGTCTGGGCGAGCTCGGGCTCGCCGGATGCTGGCGAGCTCGAGCTCGCCCGGCTCGGGGCAAGGCGGGCGAGCTCGAGCTCGCCAGATCCGGCGAGCCCGAGCTCGCCCGGCCACGGCGAGGCTCGGCCTCGCCGGGCCATCGCCCGAGCGACGCCGGCTGGAGGTGGCCCGGCGAGGCCGAGCCTCGCCGTGGGCTCGGGCGAGCTCGGGCTCGCCGGATCCGGGCGAGCCCGACCTCGCCCGACCAAGGCGAGCCCGACCTCGCCCGGCCAAGGCGAGGCCGAGCCTCGCCCAACCACGGAGGCTCGGCCTCGCCGGGGCCGGCGAGCCTCGCCATGGGCGGGCGAGGCCGGCGGCCCTCGTCGGCCGGTCGCCGGCCATGGCGGAGCCGGCGACCGGCCAAAAGAAGAAAAAAAAAAAAAGAAAAAGAAAGAAAAAAAAAAAAGAAAAAGAAAATAAAAATATTAAAAAATTAAAAGAAATAAAAAAAGAATACAAATTTACCAAACGTGTTTTACATTTTTTATTCCTGGAACAAGTTTACCAAACGCGTTTTTGTTCAAAAATTGTTCCCAGGACGTAAACACTTTTTTCTATTTCTGTTCCCTAGAACAATTTTTAAACAGAAGTGTTACCAAACGCACCCTAAAGAACCAAAATCTCAAGTCCAACCTCGATGTTTTACAACTTGAGTGTTGGGGACCCAAGCATGGGCACTTAGGTCTCAAGCAAGAGCACAAACATTATTCCTATGTCCACAAAGGCTGGCCCTGATCCTTGGCACCTAGGCCTTGGTTTGCAAAAGCTAAGTGTAGGATCTTGGTACCAAGCCATACTGGCTAGGATGGGGGAACTACTGCTAGGGCTTGAGTCCTGGACACTTGAACTTTGAACAATGGAGGTTGGCCTAGGATGCTTGCAACGATCGAGCTTGGGTCCTTGGTGCTCGAGCCCATAGCCCAACTCCATAAAGGCTAGGCCCAAGTTCATCAAGGTTGGGCTTTGGACCCGATCCCTGTGCTTGTGCTTGGGTCTCTGATGCTCGAGCTCAAAATGTCCATGCTTTGGATGTTTGGTGGTCGAGCCCTAGCCTCGATGGACACGGGCACTAGCAATGGATTCGAGTTGCAGCGAGGGACCTTGGGCTAGGCTCTTGGGTATTAAGGTTGACCTTGATGGACTAAGGCTTGACTTCGGTGGATTAGGGTCTAGGCATTGGTGACCTAGGCATAGGCATTGGAGTCTCAGGCCTTAGCTTTCGTGGACTTTCACTTTGGCGCGGGGATCTAGGCATAGGCACTAGAGGCTCAGGCTCGACCTCGATGGACTTGAGTTGGGGTATCGAGGACTTATACCTCGCCATCGGGTTCCCAAACCTGACCTTGATGGACTTAAGTGTGGACACTAGGGTCTTGGGCCTCAGCCTCGATGGATCTAGGTTAGGGCATGGGGGATTTGAGCACGGGCACTAAGGGTGCGTTTGGTTCAGCATTTCCAATGGGCTTTCAGGCCTGAAAGCCCCTTGGGGAAATATTGGACCGTTTGGTTCAACTTTGAAACTTGCTTTCAACTTTTAACTTGCCTTCAAAATGCTGAAAGTCCAAAGCTAGTAGGGATTAGCTTTGGGCTTTTAGCATTTGGCGGAATGCTGAAATTATTTTTCCCTTCCAAAACTACCCTCACTAATTTTTCATATTTTTGATTTTGCCCTTAATTATTATTATTATTTTTTTAAATTGAAAAAGGAGGCAGCCTTTTGTTGGTCTGGCGAAGGGCTTCGGCCGTCGGTGAGTCAAATCTGGCGTAGGCGGCTGTCAGCCATCGGCTGAGGTTGCTCGAGGTCAGGCGACCTCTAGCGAGGGTCGCGCGACCTAGGCGACCGCTGCCTGGGTCTCGCGGCCGCAGGTGGCCCTCGGCTGGGTTGTGCGACCCTTGCCGAGGGTCGCCCGAGGTCGGGCGACCTCCGACGGCCCTCAGCTGGGTCGCGCGACACTCGCTGGAGGTTGCTCGACCTTGGGGGACCTCAGCCGACGGCCGCTGGCGCCAAATCTGGCTCACCCGTGGCCGTAGCCGGTCTGATGAAGGGTTTAGTTCAATTTTTTTAAAAAAAAGATACACACACACACACACACACACACACACACACACACACACACACACACACACATTATACCCATCAAAGCCCATTGCGAAAGTTTTTTTTACCAAACATACACTCAACTAAAAGTCCATTTGCAAAATTTTTTTAACAAACACAATTGCATTTCCCTAAGTAGCTTTGGACTTTCAGCATTTGCATTGGACTCAAAACCCCTTGCAAATGCTGAACCAAACGCAGCCTAAGAACTCAAGTTAGATCACTGGGGACTTGGACTGAGTGCCAAAGACCTGGTTAAGAGTTTTATGGACTCGGGCTCGAGTGACAAGGAGCCATGCTAGGGTGTAAGCATGGCTATCGGAGTCATGCGTTCAACTTTTATGAACTCAGGCACACAGCGTTCAACTTTTATGAACTCAGGCTCGTGTGTGGGGGCATTGGGCATAGGCACCGAGGCTTTGGGCTCGGCCTTGATGGATTTGGGTACTATCGTCCAAGACCTAGGCATGAGCACCAAGGTCTTGGGCCCAACCTCGATGGACTCGGGTTTGGGAGCCGAGAACCAAAAATGAGCATTAGGGTTTCCATGTCAAGCGTAAAGTTTTTGGTTCAAGTGTCGATATTTAATGATATTTTGGAAAATGATTTTTGATTTTTAGAAGAGAAAATTATTTTTCTGAATTTAAGCATAGTTTTTCTTTAATTAGAAGATTCATTTTTCTAAGCGATTCAAATGGCAGAAAATGAGGAAAATATTTTTCACAAAAAACAAGGGAGCCTAAATCTCAATCAAATTTAGGAAGCCAAAGAGGTCTTGATTTTGAAATCCCACGGTTGAATTGATTTTTACTAAAGCCTCATCAAGAACTGGCTATATAAGTACCTAATAGATGAGCTCAAATAATTGTGCCAGTAGTTGGTTACATTAAGAATCGGGCGTAAATCTATGCCAAAATAAATTATAGGTAAGAAAAAATTGTATGTGAAAAAAAAAAGGAGCTTGGCATTTATTGAATGTACAAATCTGGCATCTCAGTGTTGTAAGCAAAAGAATTACATTGGCTCCCACCGGCTACAGGCTGGTGATAAGACTATATGATGACAAATAAAGAAAGAGACATCTTTCCCTCGCAAATATTTGGTAAATGTTGAAAATTAAATAACCAAATTGGCAAAAAATCATACAACTCATACTACAAGCAAAGAATGATGCTGCTTGCCTGCTTTTACTCCACAACAACTCTCGGCAACTCCCCAGCACTTAGACTAATTTAGGCAATATCTTTAATTAACTTAATCAACATCAAGAAAAGGAAAATAATTGGATTCTAGCTCGCCCATTACACACAAAATCAGTTCTCTCATCTTGTCCTTTTATAGATGTGTGAATACAGCAAGAAAATATGAAATGACTCCTCTACTTATGGTAATGGTTGGTAATGGTTATCCCAATACATTTGAAAAATTTGGGAAGTTATTGAAATAAGGAGGTGGACCCATATAATATGAGGATATGTTGAAAATTTGGAGGTATGTTATTATGGCAATGGGTTATCCCAATTAAAGGAAATTCTAGAGACAAAGTTTACAAAGACACTCTCAATAATACTCACATTGCTCAAATGCTGGATGATTCAAATGAAATAGAGGTTATCTCTATTTATGAGTTACTCTCTCTATAACTATCGATTCCCTATCCATTAATCCCTTAATTCAAGGAAGATCAACCCAAAGGAGGAAATTGTTTAGAGAAATTGTGGAGAATACTTGTATTTTTCAAATGAAGGTAAGGCACCCTATTTATACACGAGTGCATCTCTTTACAACCGTTAAATCCATTTGATGTAAAGTTAGAGAATTTCGATCTTCCTATCTATCACTATCCATTAATCACAAAGTATAGATTTTCCATTATACCCTTGAAATATTCTAGAGTCTCTTTGAAAATGTAAATGTAAGGAGATTCTAGACCTCATGGTTCTTTGGACTGACTGATGGGCTGTCTTGGGTCATTTCCTCGATCCGTTGGGTTCGGACAATTTGTACATCATACAAATTCGTGCTTCACAAAATTCAGCATCCATAAAGCTCTTTCAAAAGGGTATCTTCTTTATACCGAATAATAGGTAACAAAAAATTCAAAAGGATCAATCTCTGGGTTTTTCTCGTGAAGCTCTATTATATTCTAAGTTTAAATTAAATCTCGTTCCTTTACCTACAATAAAAATTCGTCTCTTTAAGTATTTCAAATTACACTTTATTTCTTCTTCATTAATTTTTTTTTGTCTTCTGTATGAGTACCTCTTTTTCTAGTTTTAATAACCATGCTGGAGAATGTACCATTTTAAATATGCATCCTCCTAGAGTTAGATGAGGAGGAAAAAGTTTTACACGTATCAACTAGTTTTTAACTTGAAGGGACGCATTTTTGGCGAAAGGCCGAGATAAAATTGGTCCTGTGTGCGAAAATTAATCACCTAATTATTCGACATAAAAGGGAGTTTGGCCGAAAAAGTCAGGCTCGGCTGAGAGATGTTCCAAAGAGAAGCTTAAAAGTGCTGGTCAGATGAAAAGCAATTAACCGACGTGTCCGATGGATTAAGTTCACTGTCAATGAGAATTCAAACAAATTTAGGAAGAGCCAAAGAGAGGTCTCGATTTGGAAATCTCACGGTTAAATTGATTTTTACAAGGATCTCGTCTAAGACCGACTATATAAGTTGGTTAGATTAAGAATCCCGTGTGATCTATGCCAAAATAAATTATGGGCTTGACGGATAATTTGCATCGACCACTTAAATTGGAAGTAGGAACAGATTCTAAGAAGCCGGAATGGATTGGAAAGATTTTCTTTCCGAAATTCACGGTAGAACAATCTGAAAAACTACCTACATTAAATAATACACATCAACTCGAAAATTTCTTATTGACTAAGTAATGCCAAAAAAGGGATGGCTCAGCTAGAAAGGAGCACCGGTTAATGCAGAAATTACGAAAAAAAAAAGAAAAAGAAAAGTTTAATAACTGGCATCTCAACAGCAAATCCCAGATGGGCAAACATTAAATGGAAATTGGAATGTACCTCGAAAAGAGAATATAATTTAAGGAGCAGAAAATGGAGAGATGTCCATATTTTTTGCAAATTCCCAAATTTGGCAATAAATTTTTTTAATCGGGTCAAGAAAATTGTGCGTGGAAAGGAGGAGTTGCCAGTTATCGAATATGGCACCTCAGCATTCTAAGTAAAGGAATTGTATTTAATCTAATTTGCCTGTTCCAGGCTATGGGCACTCCAAATATGGCAATAAGACTATGCAGAATTCTAAAACTAGAAACAGCAGATAACAAATAAAGAAAGAGTCGTCTTACCCTCGCCAAAACTAGACAACTTTTAAAAAACTAAATGACCAAATTGGAAAAACCATACACCTCATGCTGCAACCCAAGGGTGATGCTTTTTGCCAGCTTTAACTCCACGGCCACTTTTGGCAACTCCCCATATTTGACTAATTTAGACGGTTTCTTGATTTAATCTGCATCAAAGAAAAAGGAAAAGAATTGAATTCGGCAAGGTATCATCCCACCACATTACACACCAAATCGAGTTCCTCTCTCTCTCCTTTTTCTTTTTTTGGTTTCTCACATCTCTAAATACAGCAAGAAAATTAATACAAAAGTCCTCTGGTTATGGTAGTGGACCGTCCCATGTATGGCAATACATTTACAATAAAATGGAAAATTTGGGATCTCTTGAAATAAAGAGATGGACCCATACAGCATCAATATTCATAAGAATTTGAAGAGCAGGGGAAAACCCGGGTGGGCCCACAGGAGAGACCTATTAAAAGCAAAACACTCAAAGTGGCAAAAGAGAGAAGCATGCACAACTCTATCTTAGTCTACAGAGCCATGCAACTTGCCGTTTCCAGGCAATATTGCCATTTGGTGCAAAACGCTCTTTCTCTCATCACGCCCTTTTATTTTCTCCTCCTCTCTGAATTTAGTACTTCCTTCTTTGCCATCTATAGCACAAGAACCCAGACATTAAAGCCCAGTTTTTTTTCTTTTTTTGGTTTTGAAGGAACGGAAAAAGGGTTGCTTTTTTAAACAGCCCAGAAGGGAGATTTTGTTTGGGATCATCAGTTCTGTTCTCTCTCTCTCTCTTTGTTTTTGTTTTTTGGGTGGGAGGGGGTTTATTTTCTGGGTTTTGATTTTGATCAATTGGGTTTCTTTCTTCCTTCTGTTTGAGAGAGAAAAATGGGGAGAGGGAAGATTGAGATAAAGAGGATTGAGAATGCAAATAGCAGGCAAGTTACATTCTCGAAAAGGCGTTCTGGGTTGCTCAAGAAGGCGCAGGAGCTCTCTATCCTCTGTGATGCTGAGGTTGCTGTCATAATCTTCTCGAATACTGGCAAGCTTTACGAGTTCTCCAGTTCTGGGTATGTGTTGTAAAGTTTTGATCTTTTCTTTCTCTCCAAATCGATTGAGTTGCATGTTTTGATCTGTTTTGCCTGACCCTTTGTACGGACTTCCTTTTTGCTTTGTTTTTTGTTTTTGGGCTTTGGAACCTGAAGTGGTCGTCTGATGATATGCTGCTTGTGTGCCTTTGCTTGAAGCAGAGAGTAAATTTCTTTTTCCAAAAAATTGCATGTGTTAGATCATGTCTTCACTTAGCTCTGTTAGTCAAAAAGCTCTTTCGTTCCATTTAACTAGAAAAATGTGGTTTTGGTTGTTGCACATGTCCTTTGGTTGTTGCAGGTTCTCATATTTTGCCAATCCAATGGTAAATTTAGGAACTTTATAGCAGTAGTTTTCTGTGAGTTCTATTTCCTTTTAAATACCAGGGAGGGTTGTGAAAATTTGAGAGACTTTTTTGTATAAATTTTAGATCATATTTACCTGAATAGTCCTCTGTATTTCCAGGAGCTCTTGTGTCATGTAGTTCCAGGAAGTTTTTGTTAAGGTTTCTAGAAATTAGCGGTAATGGACTTTTTTCGTTCATTCACGTTGCTGTGTTCCTTTGCCAGTTGATGTTAGAATGCTTGAAAGGCCGTAGTAGAATTTGGTAATCATGTTCTCTTTTTGGCAGACTGGGATATTTTTCTAGGACTTTGCAGATGTTCTTCTCATGCTGAATGGATCTCTGCAATCGATGCTAAATTTTATCATTCTATTCCTTGCCAATTCAGATTTTGTAGACACTTGTATTCTCAAGTTTATTAAGAGTCTTCTTTCATGTTGTGCATACCCTGTTTCAATATAGAACAATTCAAGAGCTGTAAATGCTAAATTTTGTCGGCATTATAGGTATTTATTCCAAATTTTATTATTTAATCACTTTCCTTACCTCGAAGGTGTCGCCCATTTTGTTTCTTGTGCTTTTCTGGGACTGACTTAAGCTTGGTCTTTCTCGTGGCATTGCAAATTAATTGTGTCCAATAGGAATCCAAAAACTGAAATTTTTGTAACGGCTTATTGGTGAGGGACTGACCTGACAGTCAGGAGTTCAAGGTTTAACTCCTCAAGTTTGCGCCTCCCCATATCTCACCAAGTGTGGAGGGAGGGGTTGGCTCACACGCCTTGCTAGTTTAATCAACCTGAGGACCTATGCTGGTATGGTTTACCAGAGAGAGGGTTTCTCATGCTTTGAAGTTGAGACTTAACATCAACGCACTTTTGTAGAATATAGATATACAAAATGGAAGCCTGGGTACAAAATAAAAAATG
This sequence comes from Eucalyptus marginata, assembly GCA_014182565.1. NCBI lineage: Eukaryota > Viridiplantae > Streptophyta > Magnoliopsida > Myrtales > Myrtaceae > Eucalyptus > Eucalyptus marginata. The sequence continues at coordinate 45,697,187 of CM024591.1, forward strand.
CTCTGTTTTAGAAGTCACTCTGGAGATCTTGCAGTGAGTATGACTTTACTGAACCCAAACGAACGTCGAAGCAATGTGATTTAGTTAGCATGTAATGATTGATTATCATATCTGAGTCACTTTGTTACCTGGTTTCTCACTTTGAGGTTGGATCGTTTGCTTTTGATGTACTCCGACATTTTATGAATTCAAAATATCCTGTTATTTAAGTAGTTAGCCAGTGGAAGAGACCTTGTTTTTTTATGATTTTTCCACTTGCATCTTGTATTGCAGAATGAAACAGATACTATCAAGATACAACAGGTGTCAAGATTCTCCAGAGTCCACTGTTGTAGAGTACAAGCCAGAGTCTACGGTATCATTCTCATCACTGCTCAACTTGGTTCACTTGCTGGTCTTTTTCATTGTTTTAAAGCCAAACAGGATCCATTATCTTTGGAAAGGGTTGCCAGATTATTACTATTATTTTTTTGAATAAGTGCCTTTTGCTCACGTTAATATGCTGGTCCCATGTTAAATTACTAGAGATATTTCCTCTAGTATCCCTCCCATTTAGACTGTACTCATATAATTAAATCTACTTTTCTGACTTAACATTATTTCGCCTGAAGAAAGAAGATGATAAGGTGGTAGACACCCTAAAAGATGAAATCGCAGAGCTGCAGATGAGACAACTGTGAGTGTTTTTTTTTTTCCTCCTTCATTTTTTCTTGTCTGTTCCTTTCTTTAGTCAATACTTCACTGTTCATTTCTTGCAATTGATAGAAGGCTACTGGGCAAGGACTTGAATGGCCTGAGCATAAAGGAATTGCAGCACCTGGAACAGCAATTGAGTGGGGCCTTATCATCTGTCAAGGAGAAGAAGGTTTTCATAGAATCAATCTTCTTTTAGCCTCTTCTTTTCATTACAGTTGAAGCTCATTAGGAGGAGCAAATTTTAAACTGAATTCTGCATTCTGGGTTCTGGATTGCCTTTTCTTAGGTTGCCTTAACGTAATTTGTAATATTTCAGGAGCAATGGCTTCTGGAGCAGCTGGAGCGTTCAAGATTACAGGTACGCCAGATTTGATATAATTTTGTGAAAGACCATGGCTAATTCAGAATGAAAATCCCTAAAGTTGTGACTTGGTACTTATCATGATATAGAGGGAAAAATTGAAAATTATACTTGATTCAATCAAGAAGCACAGAAACACTACAAACCTTTTCCATCTTTTGAGCAATCTCATAAGGTGCTTTATGAGCAGAGTCTACTGTTGCTTCACGTATTTTCTTCACCCTCGGGGTTTGAGTTACTAATTGGTATTGTTGCATGTAGCACACTTTTTTGTTGGCCACGTAGTTCTTGCCTGCTAATAACTAGCTCAATCTCTTCTTTGCAGGAGCAGAGGGCTATGCTGGAGAATGAAACTCTGCGCAGACAGGCAAATATGCTCATCCCATCTTTTTTCGTCCCTATAATCCTCAGATAATCTGTCGTACTAGAGAATTGAGACTTCTCTTTTGGATTTCCTGCACACGCATTGCAGGTCGACGAGCTTAGAGGTTTTCTTCCATCTACCCATCAACTTGAATATAATCCAGAAAAAAAGAGGAAAGCCCTCAACAACTCTGGCTCTGGCAGTCCTGATAAGACCTGCAATCGCACAGCTGAAAACGGAGATTCTGACACAACATTGTATCTAGGGTACGAAATCCCCCTATCCTTGATTGAATAAGCCTAAATTAGTTAGTTTAGTATAGTTTCAGTTTCATTTCTGTAGTTGACAAAAGACTATGGTAAACCACTAAGGGAGTTTACTGAATAAAATGTTCAGTGTGGAGTCGTAAGGAGGGTTGGCAACATGAGACACAACCTGACCGACCCGAAACACAATATACCGAGAGAAATCCTTATGGCATAACACTGCATTTTTAATCCAAATATCAACAAGTTGACACTATTTTTAGGTGCTTGATAGTTTAATTTACTAGTGGTCGTTGTGGCTACATCTAGATGCTGATTTGTATTGAGCCTAAGCCTTTTCTTTGGCTGTTCAGGCTGCCATTTGATGTGTACCACAAACGGAGCATGTCTGACAAAGAGAACTACAACAGCAAAGGGAGTCAAAAGGGCCTGCTGTGATATGCTTTTGGCATTGTTTTACTTCATTCCCTAGGAACTATGGCTTCTTAGATTGATGTCACCAGTTAATGAGATTGATGCATCCTTTTAGAAACTAGGAAAAAGTTAAGATCTCAGCTTTACTCCTCCCTCATTTATTAAAGGGAGACAGACAACTTCTCCTCAGGATATTCGGAAGGTTAGGCGTTTGCCAATCTGTTTTTCGAGATGTGGCTTTGGGAACCGCAGATGTTGGCTTACTTTTGGGGCCTAATTTTAGTCGTTTATTAGCAAAATTTTCCTTCATTGGCTTGAGATCCCTTTTTTTATCACCAGTCGTGCCTGAAATCTGATGATAGTGTTTTGGCAAGTGGAAGATGAAATGGAACTTCGCTACCTCTGAACAGAAAAAAGTAAGTAAATAAATCGTGCTTCTTTCTGATGAAGAAAATACACTTAAGAACAATTCGATCGGAATTTACAAACAAATTATATGTACTACTGAGATCTAATGAACACAAAAGAATTGCAGTATGCCCTTTTTGGTCCCTCTAATGCGTTCCTGGTCTTGAGCAATCGATCATTTGATTTCTGCTTGCCAAGACCTCACCGAAGAGAGCATCCACCTCCTCCCTTAATCCATCCAACATCTTCTCTAATCCTTCCAATCTCATCTTCAATTCCCCAACTTCATTACTGGTTTTCCCATCTTCCAATGCAGCAACAAGGCAAGCCACCGAACCATTAATCTCCCGAACCTCGTTCAAGACACTACCTTTCTCCAGCAATTCTTCATAAAATCCTGCTTCCAGACTGACCAAGGAAGAGCTGAGAACCTTGGTGGCCCCTGTTCTCATTTCCATGTATGGTTTTACATCTCCAGTGAAAGCAGAAATCAAAACCCCACAAACCCAAGATTCAATACCCTTCATAACAATCAAAGCTTTCCGAACTAACAGGTCCTTCCCAGAACAAGCCCTTTCTTGGTCAACATCTTCTTTTGTTTCTTCCACTTTGAGATCCTTGGTAAAAGCCTCTTCTGGCTGGAGTGCCTTCAAACGCTCCAGGGCATGAGACGGTGAAGCATCAGCCAAGCTCAAAGCATGGGTGAGACAGACCCTGGCTTGGCCCAGATGAGAAATACTTGAGCTGATCAGATTCATGTGCTCCAGCACATTCAAGCTGTAACTCAGATAAGCCCCCGCAGTGCCAGCGTCCCACTTGCTCATGGGGTGGTCCAATCCCACCACCAGCTGCGAAAATGCCTTGTTCATGTGAGGCAAGAGCTCAAAGCATCGGCGAATCCAAGAGAAGGAGATGGGCTCCGACACGGGTCTTGGATTTAACAACAAGCTCTTGAAGCGGCTCGAAACATCGGACTCGAACGATTCTAAGAAGGAGGAAAAGAGTTGGGTCTGAAGGTGGTCGGGCTGGTGGTGGAAAAAGTGATCATCCATCTTGGAACGGAATTTGTTGAATCTTGCCAACACAAGAATCATCCCTCTCTCGCTAATCTCAGGCTCAGGACACAACAGGAGGAAGAAGAGGAAGGTTAGGTTTGACCGGCACGGTTTCTATTACCATAATGGTGCGTCCGGTAGATAAATATATAGACAAGAGTTGACGAGAGGCGTGTATGTCGTGTTTCTCGGAGGTTGCTTTTTAGCCTGGAAGACCCACAGGTTGGAAGAAAACACTGCTTTGACTTTTGCAAGAGACAAGGCCACGGCAGCCTCCAGGGGACGATTGGCACCAGGTTTTTCAAGTGGCGAGTGGGGTATCTGGCGGCGGTCAAAGTCAAACGGTGTTATCCTTTCGTTTCGCTGGCGAGTCCTCGCATCAAAGCAGAAACAAGCGGCGCGTTTCCTGCGGCCATTATAGAAAGTGACGAAGGAGGAACCGCTGAAAGCGTGTGTCGTCCAATACGCTTTGAACAACTCGTTTCACCTCCCGCGTGCGCGAAGGCACAGGGGTCTGATGGGGGGTCATTCTCACGTTTCTTTTCTGCTGGTTTGAGGGCATTGCGGCATCTGTCATCCGCAATAGATGCTTTAAGCGATAAGAGTTGCAAAGAAAGATTTGAGCTGAGCTGCTGGTTGAGAACATGTGTGACCAGAACTCTACAAGGATTTGTGAGCTTAATAGAAGTATTTGATTCCATATGACCGGAATGAATTGTAATCCTTTTATTGTACTTTATAATAATGCACCCGCTTGAACTTACATGTCAACTCGATCTATAGAGTATGTGTTTTTAGCCCGAGACATTCATCGTGCTTTTGAATGTATCTTTTGTTTATTCAAGTTCCATAACCTACTTTGCTTGGCTTATAGCTCGATTGTGAATCCTAGATGACTTGATCATAATGTAATAGGTACTTGTTTCAATAGCTGAGATAAGTCAATAGGAGATGATTTGAATATTAATATCTTGAATTCATTTGTGCCACTTGCAGAATTCTTACTTTTTCACTGTCATAGGCTTGTTCACATGGAAAGTTCTTATGTATTCCCCAAGAAAGCAGAATGCCTTGGCAATTGATAAAAAGCCACAAAGAATAATTCTATGATAGACTTGTTCATAATTTTTGTTGGGGTAGTCAGAAATGGGTTTCTGTTGCAATAGCAGATCACTTATATGGGCCATTGTGGCTTATCAGTAGCCCATTTTTGTGGTCATTGCATCAATTTTGGTGGTACAAAATCTAGGCTTGATCCAATCATCTGAGGGTAAGCCCTTAACTAAAGGCCTCATCCAATAATTAAAGGATCGGCTTTTGTTTTGTTCTTCTTGAACTGTATAGTTGGGAACTTTCTTCACCGAATTATAATCGTCTTTTTGTTCTTTGTTTAAATAGTATGTCCTACTCACATTCAATTTTTTTTTCCTCCATTTACGTAGACCAGTCTGACTATGAATAATGTCATATTTTCAAAAGGACGATCTAAAATTTAATTATATATATGGCATTTATCGAGAACAAGTATCATATTTTAACATTATCGGAAAATGGAATTTATAATTACCATCACAGGACACCCTTTGACCAAATCATCTTCCATTATTCTCAACAAGAACAGTGCAGGGACAACCTATAATAATGCATCGCCAAAAGCAAGTTTGGCTGCGGAGGTTAAAGACAATGCAAGGCGGAATATGCTGTCTGCATAATGGCTCCATGGACTTGATAACAACCGGGCGGCGTTGATAAATAATGATGTGGATGAGGAACATAATCATTGTACTTTTCTTTTTGCTCCTTCGCATGACATTTGATGTTTGTCTATACAATTCGAAGGTTCGGCACGGACACAATATACTTCAAATGAAGCCAAAAAAAGGACGGCGGGGAGAGAGAGAGAGAGAAGTGGAAATCTCCTACCAAACTGGTTACCTTCCACGGAAATCAAGTACCTTCCCTTGGAAAATGTGCCGCTGAAATTGGATCGTAGACTAAGGGCGTGTTTGTTTATGTTCTTTTTTTGTTCATAAACAATTTTTCTGTTTTTTTCGTTACTCGGGAACAAAAAAAAAGCAAACGTTACGTTTGTATGCGTTTTTGTTCCAAATCTGTTTGCTTTTGTTAACAAAAAAAGAAACAAACAAAAAAAAAAAGTTGTTTGCTTTTTAACAAAACAAAAGAACACTTCTCTCTCTTCTCTTTTCTTTTCTTTTCTTTTTTTCTTCTTCTTCTTTTCTTCTTCTTCTTGCTTTGGCCGGTCGCCGGCCTCGGCCATGGCCGGCCGACCGGCCGACGAGGGCGGCGGTCTCGCCCGGCCACGGCGAGGCTCGCCGGCCCCAGCGAGGCCGAGCCTCGCCGTGGTTGGGCGAGGCTCGGCCTCGCCTTGGGCGGGCGAGCCGAGCTCACGGTCGGGCCGGGCGAGCTCGGGCTCGCCCGGATCCGGCGAGCCGAGCTCGCCCGGCCACGGCGAGGCTCGGCCTCGCCGGGCCCGCCGCCAGTCGGCGTCGCCGGGGTGGCTCGGCGAGGCCGAGCCTCACCTGGCCGGGCGAGCTCGGCCTTGCCGGGATCTGGGCGAGCCCGAGCTCGCCCTGCCAAGGCAGCGTCGGCCCCCTCGTCGGCCGGTCGCCGGCCATGGCCGAGCCGGCGACCGGCCAAAGCAAGAAAAATAAAAAAGAAAAAGAAAGAAAAAGAAAGAAAAATAAAAAAAAATGATTAAAAAATTAAAAGAAACAAAAAAGAACATAAATTTACCAAACAAGTTTACGTTCTTTTTTATTTCGAGAACAAGTTTACCAAATGCGTTTGTTCAAAAACTATTCCCCACGAAATAGTTTTTTCTATTTCATTCCCTAACAAAAAAGAACGTAAACATAAACAAACGCACCCTAAATAATTTTGGTTGAAATTCGTTCTTTGACCTTTTCAAGATTGAGATAAGTTCTATGATGATTTTGGATAGAAATTATATCAAAGGAAAAAAGAAACGCACGCTTTAATAAAATTTAATCAATGATGAAGTTCGATAACATAAAATTTTTCGTTGTGATTTAATTAACAATAAAGTGTGATGGTAAAGATAAAAGGCCAAAATTTAATGGACCAGCGGATATTTGAAACTACAACTAAAGTACTGGAATCGAAAGATGTTAAAATTGCGGAATAGTAAAAATAAAGATAAATTTATGAGAAAGTTGAGTTCTATGATTGATTGAGAGAAACTCATAGAGTACAATGTTGCTATATATAGCCCACACTTCACAGTTACAATTTTGGATTTTAAATAACATAACTTCGTAACGGTAGTTATAAGAAGTTGTATTATACACTAAATTCTATCATCTAGAATAATTATCCACAAGAAGTTAAAGAAAAACCCTAAATTAACGGCAACAGAACATACCTCAATAGTTACGTTTGGTACTTATTTATACTAATAAAAAAATTGGTTATTTTTGGATGTCTAACAGTATTTCAAAACCGCAATTCAATGATGATATTTTAGTTTAAATGATTGCATCACCTGTCCAAATCCTAATGGTCCCTCCACATTCCTTCTCCTTGAAATCGAAACACCAACTAGATAAAGTTAGAATAAAACACATCTCTAATGAGCGTGAGCGCTCGTTTTCAATCTCTTTTATGTCATACCAAAATATCACCGTACCTGAAATTCCAAAGTCTATTTATTTCTACCTAACCTACGCGACTCTTTGCTAAGATTAAAATATTTTAATAATGGATTAAAATTCTTAGCTATTTTGGGGGTACTCTTAGTAAAATAATCTCAGTATTTTTAAAAAGAAAAAAAATTATTTTGTATTTCAGAATAACACCCAAGGTTCGCCGATACAACTTTTTTATTACAATAAAGAACAAAATAATTTATTATGAATAGATAAATCTTTGTTTTTCATGACATAAAATGTTAATTCATATATCTCTATTAGTTCAAATTACTTGAGAGAAAAATGAACCACCAATTTTTCTTCTGTATCTTACACTTTTTCTATTTAAGTGACTTGTTTCTCTGGTAAATTGACAATTCCTCCATATTATCTAATCAATATGTGTTTTTTAATTCTATATAATTGATAAATAATTTTCTTATAGAATATTTAATGATAAAAAAATCTGGCATATGTGTTGCCAGAAATCTCACGTTACAATATTTTATCAATTTTCATGACCAACGTGGCTTCCCAGCATGTTAAGCCAGCAATAATAGCTCTAAATGATGTTGTCTACATCTTTGTTCCAAATATATACCCTACTTTCAAATTGTCCAAATTAGCATTTCTGTCCGCGTTTGGTATAAATTTTTTTTTTTAATTTGGAAACAATCAAGAAAAAGAAAGGTGGAAGATGATGAGATGCTGAAGCAAATGAGGAAGCTAATGAAGGTCGTCGCCTCAGTCGTAGTCGGATACGCCTCTGTGGAGCGGGGCTCATCCCCAGTTTCACCCTATCGATGTTTGACTCCACGGCCATGAAGAGCTCCATCTCCAGATTTGGAAAACATGCTGCTAGTCCATCTCTAGATCAACAACCATGGCAATGGCGGTTCGACCAAGGCTTCATTGCAAACTCAATTTTCCCCTCCTCATTGCAACCAACGGTAATGGAATTTGGCAGACAGCAAGAGAACGAAAAAAATGTGAAGAAATAGAAAGCAGAAGAAAAATCAGGAAGGAATTGAAGTCATATAATTTATCGAACTCCATGGAGAAAATCTGAACTACAGTGCATTGGAAAAGGCTCTCCTTTGTTGTCGTTGAACGAGAAATTTAAGGAGATTTAACAAGAATGAATGATCATACGACGTGGTTTATGGTCTCATAGTCCATGTTGGACTTGTTTTTTAATTTAAAAAGTCACGCATGAATTATCATTTTATTAAAAAAGTCACGTAGGATTTTTGGCTGGAATTGATCATTGGACGCACTTAAGTGATTGTTTTTTCATCTGGTTTGGCAATTGAGTAATCCAGTGAAAAGTTTGGCACCAAAGTAAACATCATACGAAAGTTATGACATTTATATTATCATTTTCCTTAAGAAAATTTGGTAATTTGCAAACTGTCACATTGAGTTGGTAATTAGGTGACCGTTAATTCGTCCTACTACCGTAAGAGTAGGTGTTTAGATGGTCCAAGTGATCAACATAGTTGGCTTTTATGATTGGTATTTGGTGTAGTTGGACGATGGATTTATCATATAGAACTTGGCTTGTTTAATAAAAATGAAAATGAGTGCAGAAATTTTTAGGTACTGAAAATGAAAATAAAAAATTATGGATAACATCTGAATTGAATGGTAAGTTTTATCGTTCTCACACGAAACATGGAATAGTGAGCATTATTTGAAGGTTTTGACAACACAATTACTAAGATTATACTTTCCATTATCACTTAATCAATTAAGTCATCCTTACTAATCAAAATAAGCGATTTTTGACTTAAACCAATTTATTAAGTTGTGTGTATTGAGTGGTAATCGAACCCTACTTAGTTTTATTGGAATAACCAGTGGAAGCCAAAAAAAAAAAAAAAAAAAAAAAACAAAAGGAAGCCCAAGATTAAGATCTTGCCATTATTTATCACTCCGTTATTCACATGGTAACACGTATACCCCACATATTTACTAACTGTAGATACTTCATCAATATTAAGACACGACATCCATATTTAGTAACAAATCGTATATTATATTTGTAATCATCGTTGATTAGATTAGATTAAATTAAAGAACATATAGATTAAGCGGCATGTGTTTCCATATGACAAAACACTATCTATATTGGAACCACATGGCACAACATGATTCCGAAAATAAAAAAATCTCAATTGCATGGACGTTATTATGTAAATATAATCAAGCTCACTCTGGTTGTTGAGACTTTCTCGTTCAATCAGGATTGCCTTCTTCTCTTTCATCCGATCTTCTATATATACAGTTAATTCGAATCCAATTCAAGTAAAACCACCAATAAACTCTCTCTCTCTCTCTCTCTCTCTTGCGGCTCCTTCTCTCTCTCTCTCGTGGCTTCTTCTTCTCTCTCTCTCTCTCTCGTGGCTCAAAGAGGAAGAAGCTGAGAGCAAAGAGAATGGAGAGAAACTCTAAAACCCACTCTTCTCTTCTTCTTTTCTGTTTATGTATCTTGTCAGCCCTAGTTCAAATCCAGGGAAGGAAGCAAGGAGATGTTCTTGATTCTCTATACAAAGCGAAGTTGGAGAAATCAAGGATCGACACGAGCCTTTTCCAGGCAACCGATCACCATGGAATTCTCAACTCTAGAATTTATAGTCAAGAAGGGCTGAGGGAGAAAGATAGGATCAAAAGGTTGCCTGGACAACCGTCGGTCAAATTCGATCACTATGGCGGATATGTCACCGTAAATGAATCTGCCGGTCGAGCATTTTATTATTATTTTGCTGAAGGGGTGAGAAATAAGGAGTCGATGCCGCTTCTTCTATGGCTTAACGGAGGTGTGTGCTTTAGTTTTCCCATTTTCGCTTGATCTTCAGCATCTTTTTCTGATTTAGAAAGCAATGTAAAGTTTTCTTCTCTTTCAATGCAAGTACAGTATTCTCTTTACTTAAGAATTTATCATGGGTTTTATAGTCAACACAGATAATTGCGTGGTGGTTTCACGGTCACTTCAGGCTGAAAGTAAACTTGATCAATCGATATAAGTACTTTGTCACGAAAACTAAGCATGTCTCTATTTGTTGTGGTTGGCTTTTTATCACTTTTTGAAGCACTGCAAGCTGTCACATTTCTTCCATATTTTCACATACCGTGTACAATCAAAAGTATACCAATACAAGTTATTATCAGGATTTTCCATTTTCTAATCTACCTTGTTCGATACTCTTGTCATTCTGACATTGGAAGGATTATCAGTGAAATGAAATGTCGCAGATTTAAATGTCCTCTTAATTTTCTACATGCATATACAAGCACAGATGAGCTATCTATATAATTTCTTTGGTTATATATGTATGTCATTATACTGTAAATCATCTTAAGAATATTTTCCTGTGCTTTTTAGTAAGTAAATTGTTAAATTTACGTTGCTGATTTTTCAGGTCCCGGTTGCTCCTCCCTCTGCTATGGAGCAATGCAGGAACTCGGACCATTCCGGGTCCACAGCGACGGGAAGACTCTTTACAAAAATAAATTTGCATGGAATAATGGTAAAGTATTTAAAAAATATAGTGTAGTCTTTGCAAAAGCATTTCACCTTTTCTTGTCGCTGACAGAGCGGAGTAATTATTTGCTTTGCGAGGCCAGCTGCGAACGTGTTGTTCCTAGAGTCTCCGGCTGGCGTCGGTTTTTCTTATTCTAACACAACGGCCGACTATAGCTCGAGCGGAGACAGCAAAACAGCCGCGGACAATTATGTATTCTTGCTAAATTGGCTGGAGAGGTTTCCCGAGTACAAGGACCGGGATTTTTACATTTCAGGCGAGAGCTACGCCGGTCATTACGTGCCTCAGCTCGCTCACAACATCCTATCCAACAACAAGAGGGCGAACAAGACCCTTATCAACCTCAAAGGGATTGTAGTAAGTTGTTTTCGCGAATTGCATAGTCTCTTACCTATATTGAATATTGAACGATGCGTGTTTGACCATTGGAAATACCTAACGTCTATACATTCACAACTGAAAATGCTTTAAGCTTTTCGTGTGGTTGTTGGCTTTTTGCGTTCTGATGAATGATTAAAAGCTAGAAGTCATCATGCACGTCTTGGTCATTATTCTATTTTCCACATTGAACATCATCGACATGTAGAAAAATGTTTTTAGCTGTCATAATGAGTAGAACAAGTGTCTTTGTTGGCTGTTTTCACTATTGGAGTTGCTGGCTCCTACTCAATTGTTCTATTCGCTATAATGGATTTTAACTAACAACTTAGCATGTGCTTATTATCGTTGTCAACTCGAGGAATATTTGGTACCGATGCCGCGTCTTTTAATAAATAAATAAATAAATAATGTGGATGCTGCATCATCATCGCTGTAGTAGGTATTGGACTGTTAACTAATAGCGCCATAAAACGCACCGCATGTGATGCTTTTTGTCTTTCCTTTTGTCTTTCCAGCGTATCATAATTTCGAATTTGGGTTCGTTGAATCTGGTCCTTCTAAATATTTATCTCTGGTACTCCATTATGATTGATCATTTTATGGCCAAATGGGGCCCTTGGGCCTAGAGAATGTATATGGATTAATCGAACACGCATGCAGATTGGAAATGCAGTAATCAACGACGAGACGGACCAGCGTGGGATGTTCGAGTACTTTGCTACGCATGCATTGATATCGGATGAAACAGGGTTTGCGATTCAAAAATATTGTGACTTCTCACCAAATGTCACCAGTCAAGTAAGCCAGTGCCTTTCGGCCGCGCAGGATGCTAGTAACGACGTTTCTGCCTTGGACATTTACAATATCTACGCCCCTTTGTGCTTCTCTTCCAACCTTACATCTCATCCCAAGAAGACCAACGTGAGCTCAGATCCATCTGCCTTTTTTTTTGTAGGACAATTTGAAAAGCCTCAACTCAAATTTACGTTGGTCATCCATTTTCGGCTTGCGTTTTGTTTTCTCAGATCATGGACTTAGACCCGTGTGGCGATATCTACGTGCATGCGTACATGAATAGAGAAGATGTGCAAGAGGCGCTTCATGCTAACGTGACGAAGCTCGATCACGACTGGGAAGGGTGCAGCAATGTAATCCAGGGCTGGGGAGATAGCGCTACCACCGTCCTCCCTCTCCTCCGGGAATTCATGTCCAGTGGACTCCGTGTTTGGGTGTTCAGGTGAAAACAAAAAAAACAGAGACAAAAACACAGTTCGGTCACTGATGTGGGGGTATGTCTAACGAATCTTTGAAAATGCAGTGGCGATACGGATGGAAGAGTGCCGGTGACTTCGACCAGGAGATCCCTTAGCAAGATGAAACTCCCGACGAAGAATCCATGGCGTCCTTGGTTCCTTGGGGGCGAGGTGAGGCGGCTCACTTGTTTTAATGCCAATTTTAGAGGAAAGTGACTCAATTTGAAAAGTAATCTGCACCGTCTTTGACGCATGTAGGTCGGAGGGTACGTGCAAGTGTACAAGGGAGACTTGACGTTTGCGACGGTGCGAGGAGCGGGGCATCAGGTGCCAAGCTATCAGCCCAAGAGAGCTCTCTCTCTCATCTCCCACTTCCTTGCTGGCTCTCCACTCCCGTGGCAATAGACACTTCAAGTTCTTGAAGATGATGATAGAATGCTTGGGGATACATGTAATTGTTCAGTTATTTAGGATTCGTACAACTCGATTGATTGTCCTTTAATAAAGAAATTGGTGCGGAGAAGAATGTGAGAAAGCAGGGAAAACTGGCGAAGAGATCGAAACACACAGAAAGAATAGAAATCGTTTGTTGTTTAGGGCTTCAACAAGAGAGATGAGATTTGTGAATGAAGACGAAAACAATATTCTGTTCTTTGACTAATGAATAGTACACGTGCCTATGTATAGGCTTTACATAGCGATTACTAAAGTAACAAATAAGAATAAATCAAAGAGAATATATAGAATCACATAATAATATACATAATCATAGAATATCCTAAATATATCTCTAACATCCCCCCTCAAACTCAAGATGAATTGAAAGATGTCAACTTAAATTTGGAAAATAAATCCAAGTGGAGATAAGTCGACTGGTGTGACAAAGAGCATGATATCGGATGAAATGAAAGTTTATCTTAATGTGCTTAGTGTGTTCATGAAAAACATCATTATGTGCAATTTGGATAACACTTTGGTTGTCACAATGAATGATTGTTTTGCTATGATGATGCACTCCCATATCTTTTAGTAGCCACCCTAACCATAATAACTCCGATGTTGTATCGGGCAAGAGCTCGATATTCTGCTCATGTACTAGAGTAAGCGACAGTGGTTTGTTTCTTGCTACACCATGAGATAAGTGAGTTGCCCAAAAAGACACAATAGCCCATAGTGGAGCCACAATTGTGAGGGTCACCGGCCTAGTCAGAATCAGAATAAGCTGTCAACTTCAAGATAGAATGAGCAAAAAAGTGAAGACCATGAAACAATGTACCCTCGATGTAGCACAAAATTTGAAGAACTATAGCAAAATGAGTCATACAAGGCGCATTCATTTACTAACTAACAATGTGAATGTCATAAGCAAGGTTGGGACATGTAACAGTGGGATAAATAAATGGGAGTAGAAGCAATCTTGTTATTAGTAAGCCCAGCCTGAGAAATAAAATTAGTGGAATATTTTTCTTGTGAGAGATAATAAATAGAAGCATTAAACACAACCTCCAATTCTAGAAAATAGTTGGCTTGCCCAAGATTTTTCATTTCGAATTGATTACTAAGATATTGCTAGAGTTTTGGTAATGCCGGTTTGATCATCACTAGTAATAAACATATCATCTTCATATAAGAGTAGCATAATGTATCTATGACGCGTGTGCTGAACAAATAGAGTGTGGTCATAAGGACTGGATTTAAAACTAGGAGATTCTGTGGTTGAACTAAGCTTGGAGTACCATGTATGGGGAGCTTGCTTTAATCCATACAATGCTTGATGTAATCGGCACACTTGATTAGATAAATGAGGGAGGAGGTACCATATAAACTTTCTGTGTGAGATCGCTATTAAGAAAAAGATTTTTAACATCCATTTGAAATAGAGGCCAACGCTTAACAGTAGCAACAACAAGAAGACTGCAAATAGAAGTAAGATGAGCAGTAGGGGCAAAAGTCTCATCATAATCAATATCGTACTCCTAAGTAAAGCCTTTTGCTATCAACTGAGCTTTATATTGATCCACAGTACCATCTGCCTTATTTTTAATCTTATATACTCGTTTACTACATACAACAGACTTACCAAAAGGTTAATAAACCAAATCTCATGTGTGAGAGTTTTCCAAGGCTTGCAACTCATCTGCCATTACTTATTGCCAAAAAGGATTGATACTAGCTTCTTTATAGGTGCGAGCTAATAATGATAATCACGAAGATGAGCTGGAGGTTGACTTACTCTGGTGGAATGACAGATGAAAGTGGATGGAATGACTGAAGGCATAAAATCCTTAGTCGGGGCAAATGTGTTAGAAGTTGCCAAAGTGGGATTGCTAGACGAGCTTGCATCAAGATGAGAAGAAGACAATTGCAAAGAGGATGATTCACAAGTGGATGGTAGTACAAGATCTTTCTGAAATAAGTCCACTGAAGGATTGATAAAGAAAGGGACATGATGTCGCGACCTCTTTTTTTCGGCGCCCGATCAGGGCGGGCGCCTTGCGGAGGCTAATGGTTTGGCTAAATTTATTAGGCCCAGACTCTCCCAAGTCCACCAATTCACGACTTTAATAGTCTAAGTATTTAACCTGTAAGTTATTTTTAAAACGGAGTCGCCACTAATCAATTTGGGGTGGATTGATTAGAAACCCATGCGAAATATTGGGAGAAATACTCGCTCCTACGCAACCAGAGAAATTAGGATTGGGGACTTGATTACACTAGTTAATCACTAATACCCTTTCGGTACCTAATCTTGTTTAAACCCTAAGGCTTTTTTTTTTTGGATTTTTGGATTTTCCATGCATTTTTGAGGAGGAAAAACATTTTTGGGTCTTTTTCTATTTTTTGGACATAAAAGGGACTTTTTTGGATTTTTTGGTCTTTTTTAGAAAATACAAGTCTTTTTGGCTTTTTATGGATTTTTGGCTTTTTGGAAAATATGAAATACTTTTTGATTTTTTTTTTGATTTTTGATTTTTTTTAAAATATTTTTAATATTTTTTAAATATTTTTTTGGAAAATAAAGTATTTTTGATTTTTCTTGATTTTTTTTTAAAATAAAATATTTTTTACTATTTTTTAATATTTTTCGAAAATAAATCATTTTTTGATTTTTTTGAATTATTTATTTTTATTTATTTATTAAAATATTATTTAAAATAATAAAAAAACTGAAATTGAGTCCGCGTTGGGTCCAACCCGGTCGTTGACCCAAAAAAGACGGGCCCGCATAGCGGGCTCGACTCATTTTTTTTTTCTCTTTGTTTTTTTAATTTTAAAAACGGCATGATGGCCCGTTGTTTTGGGGACGATCCGGCCCAACCCGACGACCCGGCGAAACCCTACCCGAATTCCGGCAATGACCCGGTTCCCACCAGGAACCCTACCCGACCCGGATCCGACCCCACGACTCGGCTTCCAGCCGCCCTTGATTCACGCACAAACCTTACCCGCACAGTGGCCCGATCCGACCCGACAACCCGTGGGCCGCAACCCGAAAAATCGAGAACCCTAGGGTTCTCGATTCGCGGCGCCGAGGGGCGAACGAGGTGTCGCCGGGGCAACGGCGGCGACGATTGCGATGGTGGTGACAATGACGATGGTGACAGTGGCGATGGTGACAATGGTGACGGTTATTACTTGTGGCGAGGTGGTGGATGGCGATGATGGCAGAGGGTGCGCGATGCCCCTTCGATTTCTCTCTCTCTCTCTCTCTACCTTCTCCGGCCGTGAGCTCTCGGATCTCGGCCCGCTCATCCTCGGCCCCCTTTTCTGAAGTCTCTCAGTGGGAGGTTTCGAAGATCTGCAGCCCTCGATCCTTCACCGCTTCTCTGCCCCTTTGCCGTCGTCGGGAGAGGCTTATTTATAGGTGAGGGGGCGACCGGTCGATGGAGCTTCGACCGCGGATCCCTGCGCGCCGAATGGCCTCTATCGACCGAACCGGCGTCCCATTTGCCACCTGTCCGCTAGCTGCCCCCCACACGCATCGCCGTCTATCCGCTCATTCGGCATCGTGCCCTCTACGCGTGCGCTGTAGAGGCGGACGGAGGAAGAAGACGACCGAAGAGGGCCGGGCTGGGGAGGAGGAGGAAAATGGGCCGTAGGGCCCATGCGGAGGGGGAAGAGAGAAAATGGGCTGCTTTTGTTTTATTTTTGTTTTTGTTTGTTTTGTTTTGTTTTTTTATTATCCGAAAAAGGCAAATAATAATTTAAAAAATAATAATAATAATAATAATAATAATAATAATAATAAAATTTAGGCGTAAAAACCTAATTAATTAAAGCGAAATTTAGGTGTTAATAGCCCCCTCTTTGAAGGTGAGTTCGCAGAGGTTGCATTCAAAGACAAACCGATGCTTAAATTTTATCTATGCATGCGTAGCAGATTATATTTTATTTGGGACCTATTATTCTATGCAGAAAAAGAGTAATATAACTTTACATATACTAAGACAGATAAGAAGATACTTGGAGTTACTTATTGGGAGTGAGTGAGATAGGGTGTGAACCCCAAGTTTTGGCAAGTATCAAGGCGTCATCTTACCTGGTGATATGAGAAGGTTGCTTCTTTAGGACCCGAACTATTCTTCGGTCGCCTGTTAGAGCAATCAGTAGTTTGTCTTGAACCTGAACCTTTCTTCAGTTGCCGTGACGGGAGATGCACCGACCTTTCTCAGGGCATCTATTTGTGGGTGCCTGATTTGTATCGAGGACACCAGTTGGTACCCGACCTTTCTCGGGAGATGCACCGACCTTTCTTAGGGCATCTATTTTGTGGGGGTGTCTGACCTCTGTCAAGGACACCAGTTGGTACCCGACCTTTCTCGGGAGGATGCACCGACCTTTCTCAGGGCATCGATTTGTGAGGTGCCTGATCTTTGTTAAGGACACATGTTGGAACCCGACCTTTCTCGGGAGATGCGCTGACCTTTCTCAGGGAGATGCGCCGACCTTTCTCAGGGCATCAGTTTTGTGGGGTGCCTGATCTTTGTTAAGAACACTTGATGGTACCCGACCATTCTCGGGAGATGTGTCGACCTTTCTCAGGGCATCAATTTGTTGAAGATACCTGGACATTTACAGGCATTGAAAGAGTACTTGGATATTCGCAAGTACTAACCTAGAGGATATTTGGGCCTTTGCAGGCGTCGAATGGGTACTTGGATGATCACAAGTACAAACTCTTAAGGATACCTAGATGTTCGCAGATATTGAAGGGGTACTTGTATGATCACAAGTACTAGATGCTGGAAAATACCTGATTGCTTGCAAGTGTCGAAAGAGTACTTGGATGATCACAAGTATGGACTTTGAAGGTTGCCTGAACATTCGCAAGCATTGAAAAGGTACTCACAAGTACGAATTTCTAAAGAATACCTGGCAGATGGAATATCGAGGATGGATCTCGCATATTTGTGAAGGTCTCTCACCCTTTGATAATTGGGGAATATCGAGGACGTGCCTGAGATATTTGTGAAGGTCTCTCATCTCCTGGTAGTTGGGAATATCGAGGACGTACCTCGCATATTCATGAAGGTCTCTCACCTCCTGGAAATTGGGAATATTGAGGACGTACCTTGCATATTCGCAAAGGTCTCCCACCTCGGCAATATATCCCTGCATATTCGTGTCGCATATTCGTGAAGGTCTCTCACCTCCTGGTAATTGGGAATATCAAAGACGTACCTCGCATATTTGTGAAGGTCTCCAACCTCACGGCAATTGGGGAATTGGGGAATATTCATGAAGGTCTCTCACCTCCTGGAAATTAGGGAAGATCGAGGACGTACCTCGCATATTCATGAAGGTCTCTCACCTCCTGGAAATTGGGGAATATCGAGGACGTACCTCGCATATTCGTGAAGGTCTCCAACCTCCTAGCAATTGGGGAATATTGAGGACGTACCTCGCATATTCATGAAGGTCTCTCACCTCCTGGAAATTAGGGAAGATTGAGGACGTACCTCGCATATTCATGAAGGTCTCTCACCTCCTGGAAATTGGGGAATATCGAGGACGTACCTTGGATATTCGTGAAGGTCTCTCACCTCCTGGTAATTGGGAATATTGAGGACGTACCTCGCATATTCATGAAGATCTCTCACCTCCTGGAAATTGGGGAATATCGAGGACGTACCTCGCATATTCGTGAAGATCTCCCACCTCCTAGCAATTGGGGAATATCGAGGACGTACCTAGGATATTCGTGAAAGTCTCTCACCTCCTGGTAATTGGGAATATCGAGGACGTACCTCGCATATTCGTGAAGGTCTCCCACCTCCTGGTATGGGGAATATTGAGGACATGCCTCGCATATTCATGAAGGTCTCTCACCTCCTGGAAATTGGGAAATATCGAGGACATACCTTGGATATTCGTGAAGGTGTCTTACCTTCTGGAAATGGGAATATCGAGGACGTACCTCACATATTCGTGGAGGTCTCCCACCTCCTGGTATGGGGAATATTGAGGACATGCCTCGCATATTCATGAAGGTCTCTCACCTCCTGGAAATTGGGAAATATCGAGGACATACCTTGGATAATCGTGAAGGTGTCTTACCTTCTGGAAATGGGAATATCGAGGACGTACCTCAGATATTTGTGAAGGTCTCTCACCTACTGGTAAAAGGGAATATCGAGGATGTATCTAAGATATTCGTGAAGGTCTCTCACCTCATGGTAAAAGGGAATATCGAGGACATGCCTTTTGGTATTTGGGAATACCGAGGACGTACCTCGCATATTCATGAAGGTCTCCCACCTTCTAGAAATTGAGAATTTGAATGTAGGACAAGGCTTACCTGGATAGCCGCAGGCACACAGGTGTACAAAGTAGAGGGATATTTGGATGAACACAAATATTTAATGGTATGATCAGGGACCGCTCAACCGGTCCAAGTGTAAGAAAGCATACCCGGGTGATCGCAGGCGCATAATGTGGTGGAATACTTGAGTAGCTGTTAGCATTTAATGGCGTAATTTTGAGGACAACTCGGACAGGTCGAGTGTCACGGAAATGGAGTATTCGAATGGTGGTTGGTACTCAAAGACAAGAGAATATTTGGACATCCATGAGTATCCAAATTTTAAAGACAACTTGAATAGGTCGAGTGTCAACAGAGAGAGCACTTGAGTAGCGGCAAACACTCGAAAACATGGAGATGCTTGGACAATCGCAAATATCAATACTTGGGGACAACTCGAATAAGCTGAGTGTCAATAAGAGAGAGTATCCGGCAAATGGTGGGTACTCAAAGACAATGGGATACTTAGACTGTTGCAAGCATCCAAACTCAGGGGATGACTCGAATAGGTCGAGTGACAAGAAGAGATGGGGATGGTAGGTACTTTAAGACGAGATGGGGATAGGGATATGCTTTGGCAATATCTCTAATTACGAGTATGTATGTCTATTATTTGCACAATATGCACATATGCACACATGATTGTATGTGTTGTAAATTCATGAGTTCAAATGTGATTTATGCA
Organism: Eucalyptus marginata; assembly: GCA_014182565.1. Taxonomy (NCBI): domain Eukaryota; kingdom Viridiplantae; phylum Streptophyta; class Magnoliopsida; order Myrtales; family Myrtaceae; genus Eucalyptus; species Eucalyptus marginata. Next base: position 45,717,085 of record CM024591.1, read on the forward strand.
TGACAATTTTGTCAATTTTGTATCATCCGAATTCCATTGGGGAAGATTTTGAAAGACAACCTTCATTTGGAATGTAGATGTCTTGAACATGCCAGATGAGGGACTTTCAGTCTGAAAGGACTTTCCGCTCACTCCCATGGAAAAGGCTATCCTGACCATTGATGCAGGATTTATAAGGACCACACATCTCACTGTCATCATGTCGGCAAGGGTCCGAGTATTCTTGCAAACGGTACGACTTTACCAATGTGAGAGGTCTTTGTCAAACTGTGATGAAGTCTTAGTCAACAGCTCATCAAATGGGACCATCAAGGTCGAAGCCGATGGACGAAAATGTTGTACGATTATCTCCGGGTTTACAAGTCGAGAACCTTGCAAAAAGAGATAGAGTAATTTTGCTCGTACTTCTTCAAGCGATGCTTATGTACATATGAAATCCTACATTAATTGAAGTGCCATAGTTTGAAGAGACTTTTTACAATGGGAATATAACGTAGACTTGGCTCACATGTAGAAGGGTGAGAGTTGGTGACTGTCTCGGCATTCGTCACTGGTCTTTCTTCTTACTTTCGAGATGGAGGTTTTACAACCACAACAACTTTTTCTTGGCTGTATTTTTTTGCTGGGGGCATTGGCCTTGCTTTTATTAGGCACACCGCTTTTTTATGCCCCTATTTTTTTTCCCAACTTCTTCATTTATGGGCATTGACCTTGCTTTTACCAGGTACACTACTTTTTTATGCCCCTGATTTTTCTTGTCGTTAGAGGAACTGGCCTAGGCAAGTTCAAACGAAGCACTATTATTAGACTCTTGAGTCTTCGTCTTAGCCGGCGCTCTAGGCTATGGCAATGACTTTTGCTTTGTCTCAATGTGAGGGTAAAATTATTGACTCACTTGGGTTGTACAATGTATACAAATGCATAGAAAAGGAATTGCTCTTCGTCATTCTAAGACACTTAAATTAACACGAGTGTTCATATGCAATAAAGACACCTGAAGATTGATGCAAGTGCGAGTAAGAAAATTTCTATCCATTTTCTCACCTTGTGATGCTGATTTGCCTTGTCTTTGACATGCCCCAGTGTGGGGTGATTCTTGATGAGAGAAGCTTCACCAGTGTATGGGGCTCAAAAGGGGGTGAGCAATGAAATGCCTCTTACTATTTTGGTTATCGTACCATTCGCGAGAGAACTCTTTACCCTACAGTCATGGAATCTTCTGCACTCATCTCACAAGTGTATGGATGTGGGACTGTGTGTAGGATATGGCTTGCCTGTCATCATTCTGACGCGCCTCATCCAGCATGCTCAACCAATCTTGTATTCTTCACTTAGCTGTCTATTCTAATAATTCTCAATGGAATCAGTGATTTAGATAGACAAAATCATCATGCAAAAATCCATTTGGAGAAGACATGCATCATTTTTTAAGTATGAGAGAGTTTGTACTCTCAAAACAAATGAATGATTTTTACTCAAGAAACCCTATTGACAACTTTAGGGGTGTTTACTTGGTGAAATTGTATTTACAAATGTGTTGAATTTTGAACATCAAAATAGTTATTCACAAAGGGGTGTCAATAGATTGTCCTTATTAAGTAGGGAAATGACATAAGAAGGATCAGCTGGGGTTGGGGATCTGATCATTGATTTGACAGGCCTTTCTGCTTTTGCCCCTGCAGAAGAGAAGATGTGGAAATAGATCAATTAGTAGGGCCAAGATCACACGTGATTTGAGGCCTGAAAGGTTTCTGTCATTTGCTTTGGCGATACTTGAGACGCCATTTGGCTTGGGAGAGCTTATCATGGTCTGACATGCCTCTCATTGATTTTTTTTTCTGCATCTTTGACGATCAGGTGATCCTGCAACAGACAAGAGGGATCATGTTAGTCAGAAGCTCTTTTAAGAGTCGAATAACTTGGAAGCGATACAACATTACCCTTCACCGGTTTACAGATGTTTGAATAGACCTGAAGTACGAGGAGGATATGAATTCCTGTAATTTTCATTCTGTTAGGTCACTTGCTTTCTTGTAATTTGCAGGTGCAAAAGAAGCAAATTTTTTTATTTTTTCAAGCGGCTAACTGTCGCGTCGGGGATTCAAACCCCTGACTTCGGACCATTTTGCTTCTTCTCGGGTAGCACTCAGCTAGAGGTGTCGACAATGTCCGTAGGGGGCGCTTCTTTTTCATTTGACCGAACCAGCTTCCGGATGACATGTCCTTTCATACCAAGTTGGGTAAATCGATATGGGCTACTTGGTTTGCCCAAATTAACCACTAAGCTTGTTTCTTGAATCCTATGCTTCCCTAGAGTTTATATTGGCTAACTCCTAGGGATATTTGAGTGTCAATGACGGCCTTTTGTCTTTGACACAGTTCTTTTGATTGGCCCTCCTCATTTGTGGCCCTGTATGCATGATTGATGGTTGTCGATTTATTTTCAACGTCTTCCTTTTGTGGAATTTTTCTTCTTTCTTTAACCATATGACCATTAGCAGCATTGGGCAAAATTATGTACTTCAAGCTTCTATGGAATCTGAGATGGACAATCAAAATCTCCAATTCTCTTATGGTGATTACTTCTTGCGAGAGTATGCGTCTGGAGCAAAAAGTGAGGCTTCCAAACCCTAACGTCATCATAAAAGATAGGGGCTAGAGACCTACTTTAAATGTCTGGATTTTTACTATTAACAATAGCCAATTCAAAGGGATTGAAGAAATTTATTCCTTGTTCTTCTTGGCTCGTTGAAGAAAGTGTGGAGGCTGAAGGCAACATGGAGGAGGCTATTTTGCCTTGGTCTACCATGGTGTACATGCGTCGAATTTAACCGCATGCCTATGCCTATTATGTCCGATCATTTATCTCCTGTAAGTAGAAGACAGGGGATGTCATTCTCAATACTACATTAAAGGAATAAGGCTTACCTTCTTTTGAAACGGGATGCTCCTTCCTTTTTGCCCCTGCTTTCTTGAAAAAGTGTCTTCGAATTTGGTCTGTTCACACGATGTGCCAGTTTCAAATGCCTTTTGTTACACTAAGTCAAAGGCGATGATATTCTGAGACATAAAGTGAGAGAGTCAGAAAGACAAACATGGTTAAATTTATCATCTTGTTTTGACGAAAGCTTTTGGTGATGAAATATTTTTTATTTTCAGAATATGTCTTTGGGGGAGAAAAAGCACGAGGAAGCCCAACCCTCAGTATTCTACTTGGATGATATTTTCTTTTCATGGTTGGATAGCATCACTGGGCTGGTTTGGAATACCGCCTCATGCTCTCAAAACAAAATATTATAATTGTACATTAAAGTACTGGAATGGAAAATACAACATTAGCACACTAGATAAGAAACATAAAAACAAGCAAAACCAATTAAAACTCCTATGAAAAGGAGCGCTTTGATAGTGCTGGTCCTGAAGTCAAGTGTCTTTGAATTCCTCGTCTCCAGTGGACTCGAAGTATTTGCATGCGATGACTACTTCGTTGAAGCTACGAAAGTGTAACCCATGCAGCCAACATCGATGTTTGTGGGGGCAAAGCTTCTATGAACCGCTTTATCGATTCTTCTTCGGCTAGTTGAGGGTGGGTTTGCATCATAAAAGCCTTCCACCTCCCTGCATATGCTCGGAAATCCTCCATTGGTCTTCTTTTGAAGTGGGCCAAACTCTCGCAAGGCAGTTCAATTCCAATATGGTTTTGGTACTAATGCAAGAATGTGGAAGACAGCTCATTCCAATCCTTTATGAGGTAAATACTTGCTGTGATGAACCATTGCAATGCAGATCCCGTAAGAGTTTCTTGGAACACCTGAGTTGTGAATGACATCGGGCCATAGTACCGACTCATTTCAGCATGGAGATATTGTAAATGAGCCATGGGGCAAGTCGTGCCGTTATACTTGTGGAGATTAGGTATTCACATTTCTCTGGGGGTCATGATCATATGAGGGCAAGACGGGCTTGATATGTCTTGGTTGGGCCACTGGTTTTCCCATTGCATATTCATCGTAGTGGTGAATTTTTGTGTTTTAGGGAAGCTGGACTCTACCGAGATTATCCCATTGCTTTCTTCCGGGTCAAAATTACCGAACGAGGATGAGGCATTTGAGCTATCCTCATGGTCAGGTGACGAACTTAGAAGTTCATTGGGATCATAGCGGATAAAGACGAATGTTCTTCTTCTGACAAGCTTTCGACCCTGTGTGAGGGTAGGAAACAGTTATACGATGAGTGGTCGATTTCATTTGTATAACACTGGAAGTCCTTGGGACTGTATCCTAGGGACTGGAAGTCTTCAGAGTTATACTCTAGGGGATGGTAGCCTTCAGGGTTGTATTCCAGGGAATGCTCGAAGTTTTGGTGCGGCGGCTCATCAGCTATCAAATTTCGCCTATACTTAGTGGTAGATGTTGAATTGATTTGTTTAGGCTTTCTTTTCTTGGCTCCTGGTCGAGACCTTTTGAGTAAGGCTCTTTGTTTTGCCAGTTCGATTCTGTCAAGGGGAGTGAGAGATATTGGAGCTTCACTCTCTACTTCACTTTCTAGGTTGTAGGGGTTGGTATTCTTTAAACCCTAGCTCTTGCAGTAAGCTTGGGGAGCTGTCTTGTCGTGCCTCGGTCTTGAACAGGCTCCGTGTCTTTGATCTCGTACATAGGTTCCTTGCCTTTCCCAGTGGGAAACTTTTCAGTAATATGATGTTGCTTAGTCGCCCATTTATCATACAAGGCTTCATTGACATCTTCTTCTCCTATCTCAGCAACTAACGGCTCCTCGTGCTCCGGGATCATTGGTTCTTCGTAGGGCAAGGCGATGTCACGGCTGATGTCAATATTATATTCTTGGTGGAAAACATGGATTAGTTCCCTCCAGGTTTTAAGGGGACTAATTTCCTGACAATATACCATCGCAAGGCAGGGCCGGTCAGGTTTGATTGGTACGATTGAATCATCCTTCAGACCAGGTAGGCCTGTAAGTAGGTTTCTGGGTGGAAGGTATCAGCATACCTTTCGCATTCAGGCATTTTGAGCTCTTTAGGGATTTCAAAACCGGCATAATTAGACAAGTTGATGGGAATTCGTCCCTGTAGCTGGCTTAACTTTTTCATGATCTTTTCAAGCTGTTCACCTTGTTGGTCATCCTCTAGCAAATTTGCAGGTGCCAGGAGTGTGCTTAAAGCAGTTATGGAGTCGGGTTTAACTTGAGTGGATTCCATTTGTCTCGAGAGTTGTCGAAGGACAATGGACATCTGTCCTACGCCATCTTCAATGTTGGTGAGGTGATTTTGTACATCATTCAGATCGGGTCCTATCACGTGAGGCCATTCATGGGTGTCTGATAGTTGACGGTTCATAATTACCTAGTGTCGCAAAAACCATGAATGAGCACGAAAGTAAACAAAGATTGACCCATGGCAATGGTCTAACTACTTTTTATTTATCAAAAGAGGATTTTATAGACTGCACTTCGACATCTAAAACTTGAAATTAAGATGGCGAACGAAATACTAGGTATTAAACAAAAAGTCCCTAAACAATGGGACAAAACTTTTATGATATCAACACAAGGGGACACAAGATTGCTATTTTATATGCGACGAGGAGCCTTGTTCTTGCGCAGATGCTTGCTTTCTTGGACTAGCTCTGAGATATGTATCCAGCCCATTCCCAAATCCTCTTGCATAAGTTTTGCTTGCTCATGCTGGCTGATCTTGTTGATTGGATGAGGGATCGATGGCTTCCACTTTGTCGGGATACGATGGTTGTGGATGTAGGATTCAAAGGCATGGTGGGCTTTTTCCTATCCCTCAAGCCCTTCAGGTACCACGATCCTTTTGCGATGGCACTTGCTCCATGTTTTCTCATGGATAGAAATTTCGACTACGTAGTCACGGCTTGTGTTGAAAAAGAGTGGAGGGGCCTTCCTCTTCAAAGGGGGTGGGATCTCCTGGAGGGCTCCATACTGTCGTGCCACCCGATATGGAAAATAGGAAATGGCGTCGGTGAGACCGAGCAACGGAATTGGATGGCGGCGTTTGTAAGCAAAATGAGCTCTCTTTTCATGGAACCAACCAGCACACCATTGGAATACTTCAGGAGTCGGGTCTCTTAGAAAGTTCACCCAATTTAAACAGCTTTGATTGGGAATGTATGGTCCTAGAACCATAAATTTTTGTAATGGGTTTTCGAAATTATTTGTTTCAGACGATCGCATGAAGCATCGAAATTCACTTAGGTGAGAAAAGAACCAGATTTGTAAAATTTCCGAGGAGACCTGCATGATTTTTTTTGTGTTTTCTTTAAAACGATTGAGGGACAAGAATGTTTTGGTTAAAATCATGTTGACATAATTTTGCCCCCTTGAGATCTGATCAACTATCCATGCCATCTTTGGACTTATGACATTTCTTTGATGGGAGAAAATGATGAACCCGAAAAAGGCCAAGAGGAAAATCTCACTTTTTTGGGTCATGGGTTGATTTTCAAAACAGGCAGTCAAAAATGCTAGGGGGCAGGTATTATGGTTGTTTTCAAGAATTTGCCTCATAACATGGACTTCAGTTCTTAAGAGTCGTGCTAACCCACGCAACGGGATAATGCCTGTTGATGGCCTAACAAGCCTATTCTCGAGAGGTATTCCAGTGATGATGCTGTATTCTTCCAGAGTTGGGGTTAGTTCGAATCCACCAAACATAAAAGTAGTCGTCTTCGGGCACCAGAAATGTGCCATGGCCTATATGACTTCGGGATGAACACGGACTTGGATCAACGATGGAAGATGACCGACTTTGGCTTTCACGCGCTCTTGGGCATACTGGTCCAATTGACCCCACCACTTGAAGAGCTCTGCTTTGGGAGTGGGAATAAACTGGATGTCATCTTCTCCCATTGCATGTAAACTGAGACTCGAAAAACCTACCCTAAATTGCCATGGGCCAATAAAAGTAAATAAATTACTTTGCTTTTAAAGAAAATGGCAAGCACAAAGACATGCACATGAGATGTGTGGCTCGATTTCTAACTGAGAAAGCTTGTTGAAATTAAAAGGGTATCCGCCCATCGCAGTCTCGCGTTAGCAGCATACCCTCCTAACCTCGGCTAGAGAAATTCGGGGAAAAGAAAGGCAACCTCTACATCGCAGTCTCGCGTTCGAGGTCGTATCTTTCTTGACACCATCCTAAATATCCTATGGCGGCCCAAGTCCGGCGGCCGGGTTGTGTGTGCCATGTGTAGTGTTAAAACAGTAAAACATGCACAACAGTTTATAATCACAAGATAATCTATTTTAAGCAAAATTAAAATAAATTTCTAAGCTACTGACCTGCATAAAGAAAAAAAACCTAAGTTAGTAAAGAAATTACACAAGAAAAAAAAGGCCTAAGTCCTCAAGTCCCTAATGGAGTCGCTAAGCTATCGCGATCTCTTTTTTTTGGCGCCCGATCAGGGCGGGCGCCTTGCGGAGGCTAATGGCTCGGCTAAATTTATTAAGCCCGGACTCTCCCAAGTCCACCAATTCACGACTTTAATAGTCTAAGTTTTTAACCTATAAGTTAATTTTTAAAACGGAGTCGCCACTAATCAATTTGGGGTGGGTTGATTAGAAACCCATGCGAAATATTGGGAGAAATACTCGCTCCTACGCAACCAGAGAAATTAGGATCGGGGACTTGATTACACTAGTTAATCACTAATGCCCTTTCGGTACCTAAACTTGTTTAAACCCTGAGGTTTTTTTGGATTTTTGAGGGATTTTCCATGCATTTTTAGGAGGAAAAACATTTTTTGGGTCTTTTTCTATTTTTGGACATAAAAGGGACTTTTTGGATTTTTGGTATTTTTTAGAAAATACAAGTCTTTTTGGCTTTTTATGGATTTTTGGCTTTTTTGGAAAATATGAAATATTTTTTTTTTTTTTTTTTTTCGGAAAATAAAATATTTTTTATTTTTTTAAATATTTTTAATATTTTTTTGGAAAATAAAGTATTTTTTTATTTTTCTTGATTTTTTAAAATAAAATATTTTTTTATTTTTTATTTTTTCGAAAATAAATCATTTTTTTTATTTTTTTTTTGAATTATTTATTTTTATTTATTTATTAAAATATTATTTAAAATAATAAAAAAAACCAACCCGGGTCGGGTCCGTGGGTTGGGTTCGACCCGGGTCGTTGACTTGAAACGCCCGCATAGACGGGCCCGACTCATTTTTTTTATTTTTTTATTTATTTATTTATTAAAAATGGCACGATGGCCCGTCGTTTTGGGAACGATCCGGCCCGACCCGACGATCCGGCGAAACCCTACTCCGACCCGAATTTTGGCGATGACCCGATTCCCACTGAGAAACCCTACCCAACTCAGACCCGACCCCACGACCCGGCTTCCAGTCGGCCTTGATTCACACACAAACCCTACCCGCACAGTGGCTCGGATCCGACCCGACGACCTGGGGCCGTGAGCCGAAAAATTGAGAACCCTAGGGTTCTCGATTTGCGGCGCCAAGGGGAGAACGAGGTGTCGCTAGGGCAACGGCGGCGACGATGACGATGGCGACGGTGGCGACGGTGACAATGGTGACGGTTATTACCTGTGGCGAGGTGGTGGATGGCGACAATGGCAGAGGGTGCGCGACGCCCCTTCGATTTCTCTCTCTCTCTCTCTACCTTCTCCGGCCGTGAGCTCTCGGATCTCGGCCCGCTCATCCTCGGCCCCCCTTTCTGAAGTCTCCTAGTGGGAGGTTTCGAAGATCTGCAGCCCTTGATCCTTCGCCGCTTCTCTGCCCCTTTGCCGTCGTCGGGAGAGGCCTATTTATAGGCGAGGGGGCGACCGGTTGACGGAGCTTCGATCGTGGATCCCTGTGCGCCGAACGGCCTCCGTCGATCGAACCAGCGTCCCATTTGCCACCTGTTCGCCAACTGCCCCCCACACGCATCGCCGTCCGTCCACTCATCCGACGTTGCGCCCTATGTGCGTGCGCTGCAGAGGCGGACGGAGGAAGAAGACGACCGAAGAGGGCCGGGCTGGAGGAGGAGGAGGAAAATGGGCCGTAGGGGCCCATGCGGAGGGGAGAGAGAAAATGGGCTGCTTTTGTTTTATTTTTGTTTTTGTTTTGTTTTGTTTTTTTATTATCCGAAAAAGGCAAAATAGATTTAAAAAAAAACCTAATTAATTAAAAAAACGAAATTTAGGCGTCAACAGATATGCCTATGTTTATGTTTTGCATGACCATTTTGTTGGGAAGTGCCTAGACATGAGCAGTGAATAATAGTGCCTTGTTGAGATAGAAGTCTAAAAAATTCAGTGTCTTGATATTCCATGGCATTATTAGTACAAAAAACCTTGATGTCTTTAGAAAATTGTGTTTTTAGCATGGCAACAAAATCATGATAGATAAGAGTAAGCTTAGATTGATATTTCAAAAGATAAAGCTAGGTATAATGAAAGTAATCATCAACAAAAATGACAAAATTGTGAGAGCCTCCCATGGTGGGTGTTGGAGAAGGTCTCCAAATGTTAGAAGTGGAGCATGAGAAATAGATTTACTAAGATCAAATGGCAAGGCATGAAGTTTTCCTAATTGGCAAGGTAAGTGATCGAAATGTTTGTCATCAACATATCCTAAATGACCACTGGAAATCAAAGATTTTAATCTTGAAAAAGAAGGATGACCTAACGGTGAATGCCAAGTTTCAAATGACAACGTGACAACACAACCAACAAAAAAGTTGGGAATATTTAAGTAAACAAGCTTTAATAGGTGTCCCATTCTATAGTCAGTTTCAATAGTTTGTCCTGTTTGTGGATCGTACACATGACAACCATGGGAGAAAAGTGAACTTCAAAGGTAAGTTCACATAATTGTCCAACTAAAATTAAATTTAGAGAGAGTTTGGGAATTATAAAAATGTTAGGTAAGGCCAAGGTAGATGTGGAAATGTGTTCTGTATGGCTAACTTGCATTAGAGAATTAGTAGCTATATGAATAGTAGGTGCATGTGAATGGAGGAATTTTGACCGAAACAATTGGAGTTTGATGTCAGATTGCAACAAGCAGAGTCAAACTACCATGAATTAGAATTACCTAAAATGGCAGGCATAGTAGGAGAGATAGAGGAGCTAAAAGTATTAGATTCTCAGAGAACGGAATGAAAATCCTCTAGGAGAAAGTGAATGATAATTCATTGGGAGAAGGCTTTATAGCAGCAACATTGGTAGATGCATGTGCACCTCGGCTTCGGAGTTGATTGTTCAACCTTGTAGGTTGCTTATATCGTAATCAATAGACGTGGGATGTCCTATGACTACGTCAGCGACAATGCTTACAAAATTTATCCTTTATATGCACTTTATTGTGTTAAACACGTTAAATTGGATAATAAATATGGTGAAAATAGTATCTGGAGAGCAAATATGGAGAAACCAAGGCCAAAAATGAATTAAGTGTGCCGAAATACCTTAGAAACTAGTCACGGATTATCAAAAACTGGTCTGAACTCGATCGAACTGTTCAGAAAAGCAACGGAACTGATTCGATTGGTCCAGTCTGAACTGGTCAACGATCTGGCCTGATCTAGTCAACGATCGATCTGGCCCGACCAATGGTGAATGGTCAAAGATGACGTGGTGCTTACATGTCGGATGACGTCAGCAGATCAAAGATGACATGGCTGATGAAGTTAACCAAGCGGAGAGCCGTGGCACGCGTGTTGCTGGGGAGGCACGTGGATCTCATGCGTAGAAGCTTCCGATGGTGCGTGTAGGCACATCCGGTGGTTTTTGGTGGCGAAACTTCATGGGCAGCCTCAGCGGATGACGATGAGTCAAGGGTTGATGTTTGCTTTTTCGAAAATCCCCTCAGAAAACATCCAAGTCATGATGGAACAATGGCGGGTTTCTTGGGTCCAAGATGCGACGGCACGTATGGCAGCATCCGACGGCGGTTGGTGAAAACATTTCAGTATTTCTCGTCTGAGGACGGCGAGATTGGTGGTCGTGACCTTTTTCTGAATTGATTAGCGGAAGTGTGTCGAACAGCAACTCAAAGCTTCGGTCTTGATGTTGAATCAGTAGAGACGTAGCCAGTGCAGCTGGCATCGTGGTAGCCACCTTGTAGTATACTTAGGCCCTGTTTGGTAATCGGCAAAATAGTAAAAATTTCTATTCTTTTGTTTCCGGAAGTAGTTTTATTTGGTAAAATTTTTGTTCCTGGGAACAAATTTCTATATTTTTGTTTCCGAAAGTAAATTTGGAATAGAATCAAAAAAAAGAAGAAGTTGATTCTTGTTCCCGGGAACAATTCTAAAATCAAGCCCATATTTTTTTTTTTTGTTCTTCTTCCCTTTTCTTCTCTTTCATCCACCGCCGCGGTTGCCGTCCGCTGCCGTTTGCCACCCACCACCGCTGGTCGTCGGCAACCGATTCGGCGACTCGCCGGAGGCAAGCCTAGCCACTAGCGAGGCTTGGCCAGCCTCACCGAGGCTCGGCCGAGCCATGGCTGGGCGAGCAGCCTTGCCCAGCCGTCGGTGAGGCTTGGCCGATGAGGGCTGACCTCACTGAGGGCCGGCGACGCTCTGGTGAGGTCACCGACCCTCATCTGGCCGGTTGTCGGTCATCCTAAGGCCGGCAATCGGCAACTTGAAGAAGAAGAAGAAGGGAAAGAAAGGAAAAAAGAAAAGAAGAAAAAAAGAGAGGAAAAAAGTAATAAAATTATTTAAAAATAAAAAGAAAATACTTTGAAGTAGAAATTTTGAGCACGGTACCAAACACAATTTCCTATTCCAGAATCATAAATTTTGTCCAATTACCAAACACATTCTTTTGCTTAGAAATTATTCTCGGGAACAAAATAAAAAAAAAAAATCATTTCGATCGAAATTGTTTCAAAACAAAAGTGTTACCAAACACGTCCTTAATGGGTGCACCTTAGGTAATAATGATTCTGATACCAAGTTGAGATGTGTGAATGAAGAGAAAATTAATATTTAGTTCATTAATCGATGAATAGTACACGTGCCTATTTATAGGTTTTACATAACGACTATCTAAAGTACAAATAAGAATAAATTAAGGAGAATAAATAGAATCGCATAATAATATATAGAATCATAGAACATCTTAAATATATCTCTAACAAAGATAGTTGTAATATTGTATTAACAACGTTCACGTGTTGAGACTACATATTTTGGCTTTGCTTTCGTTATTGAGTATTATCTAGATTAATTTAATTCGCCTCATTGAGCAAAACACATCAAGAATTTGTGGAGCTCACAACAGGTCTCCCTGTAAAAAAGTATATTTTTCAATGTAATTCCCGCTTTGAAATTGGTTCTTCAAGATTATATCATGTTTAAAAATGAGTTTGAAACAATGGTAATGGATTCGTTTTATTTTTTCTCTTTGCGGGCAAATTCATTCACCTTCTCTTATTTACTACATGGAATTCCTTCTAAATAGGATTCTTACATGAATAAAGTTACACAAATTAACGCATACAATTTTAATCTATAATTAAAAAGTACATGTTATATTGGGACTACCAACTCTCTGTGTCTCCGGTAGAGCCCTTTCTCGACCCCCATGGTGGTAGTCTTGAACCCTAAACCCTGCCTTTTCCTTAACACATCATCATTGCTTCATAGCTTCACATCTTCCACCTGTCATCTATGCGCTGCTTATAGCTTTTCTGGAATTTCCTTTTTAAGCTTGTTGGAAACGAAACTCATTGGCCGCATTTGGTCGACTAGATCTCTAGCCATGATAGTATTGGATATAATATGATATGAAATCTAAGGATTTTGTCATATATAGTCCATTGTTTGGTAAATTGTAGTAATAAAATTGAATATTTTCACACATGAAAATTGTGCTAAAAAAGTTATAAACCTATTGCATTAATACTAATTTAGTTTGAAACATTTTAATTGGACCAATTTAGTTTTAAAGCTTTTCATATTGGTACCAATTTAGTCTATCCGAGTAATTTAGATAGGAAATTGTTGACATGAATGCTAGCTATTCTACATGGCACGACTAGTGTTGAAGTAGACAATTTTTTTTTTAAAATTTTTAAAAGTTTTTAAAATTTTTTCTTTTCCTTTTCATTTTCTTTCCTTTTCCTTTTTTTTTTCCGACTATAGTCATCAAGGGTTGTCAAAGCACGCAAGTCACTAGGTGAGGCCTATAAAGCCCTCGGCGGTCGTAAGTGAGGGTTGCGGCCCTTGGCTGGCCTCACTTAGATGTGGGTGAGCTGTAGGCGACCATAGGCGAGGTTGAGCGAGGGCCGCGATTGAGGCCGCCTCACCATGGCCTAGCTGCCTGCTGGTGAAGGGGGCCTCATTTAGATTTAGGCAAATGCAGTGACCTCAGTGGCGGAATCTAACGACAATTTCCATAGCTTTCACGAGGTGATAAAGAGATTGGTAAAGAACGAAGCAATGGTATCATTGAAGGGCTGCGGTCAAAACGGATGCCGAAAGAGGACGGAATCAAGCTCAGGAACTCGATAATGATCGAGTATGGCCGGTTATCGGACACAGCTTCAGACTTGGAGAGGAAACAGATGATGGTAAGAACTGCATCGAGGTGCGAACGCGAAACCCTATGAGATCTTAACTCTCGTAATAAGGAAACAGTTTGTTGTTTTTCTACTACTTTGCCAAAGCGCCGCGTAATAAGGATTCTCTTCCTCTTCTTCTATGGCTTAATGGAGGTATTATGTGTTCTTTACTCTCGTATTCGTGCAATCTCTAATGTCATTGCCAGTTTTAAGAAATAAAGTCAAGTTCGCTTAACTTTCAGCACAAGTATATATTGTCCATATTAAGCATTTCTATGAAAGTCTCTCCTCTGCGCAAAGTCAACATATCTAGTAATGATCAAAGTGTTACGGAAACACTCTTAAATGATTTTGAAGATTGACAAAACCTTTCCTAATTGACTTATGTTTCTGATAATAAGTTTTTCTAGGTGAAAATTCTGAGATACATAATCACATGTTACTTATCAGATTCATAGTCGGTAAGTAGATCATTTTCTCGATATTCATAGTCAATGATATAAGGATACCCTCGTATAACAGCTAGTGGTTTGGCGCAGATTCCTAGTCTTACACATTGATTAATCTAGAAGGAAAGTTGACGATGATAATCTCTTCAAGATGGAATATTGCAATCTCGTGTTAATTCAATTAAAAGACGAAATACTCTTTCTATACAGGAGATTCAACTTATGGAAACCCAGTTTGTTGTATGGGCGACAAAATCAAAGCGAAACTTCATTCTTGGCAAGTTTCATGCAATCAGATCTTCCAACAACGTTCAAATCCAATGAGTTGATTGGATGAACGATCCTCTAAAGCTAAGTCCAATGATTAGCTTGGATAGTGAGGAGTTTAAGAGGGTGGAGAGACAAGTGAGAGAAGCTTCCTAAGTCTTTAATTCCAAAGTTCAGAGAAATCTTTGTATTTGAAGTTCGTCTTCGTGAGCTCAAAGCTGTAATATCTTAGAAGCTTCCAAAAAGAATGCTTACTTGAGTCAAGAGTACTTTGTTTTTGTAACCACTGATAGATTCATCTAGTGGAATCTAGCCATGTGGCTGTTAGCACGGGAGAGTGAACTTAGGCTTATCAAAACCGAACCACTATAAACTTGTTGTATGCAATTTTCTATCCCCTAAACTCTTATTTACTTCTTGTGATGGGATATTGCACACTAGTAAGATCTGAGCTTTGTATGCCTTATCATCAAACACCGTCCTATTGCAATATTAATTTTAATTTTCTTTAATTTTCGCATATTCACCTATTCACCTTCTCTAGGTGATAATTCTAGCCCTAACAATTGGTATCGGAGCTCAATTGCTCACAATTTTTGAAGTGCTATATTACTTCTGAGCTAATGATCTAACAATGGTTAGCAATATTGCACCAAGACTTATGAAAGGATGGAGTGACGCGAGGCCTCCATACTTCGATGAAAGGACTACAATGTTTGGAACAGTAAGATGAAAGTATTCATCAAATCCAAGGATCCCTTGGAATGTGATGTAGTTGTGAGAGGAATAAGGCTTGAAGCTTCATCCTCCAAAAAGGAAGGAGATAGCAAAAAGCCTGAAATCAAAGCTTTGTTTGATGTGGATATATCTAAAAAAGAAGCATTAGATGCTAAAGCAGTTTATTCATTATATTGTGATTTATCTCATACAGTATATAATCATATTTCTTCATGTGAAACAACAAACGAAATATGGGACAGGTTACATATTAGGTATGAGGGAACTGATCGAGTCTAAGAGACAAAGATAAACATTCTTTTTGGACAATATGAATCATTCAAAATGAAGTTAGACAAAATTGTAACTAACATGTTTAGTAGATTCATTGATACTGCTAATGGCCTGGCATACCAAGGACAATCAATGTCAAATCCTTTGAAAGTAAACAAAATCCTTTGTGGATTGTTGAAGGAATGGAACAATATCAAAACATCCATTCGTAAAACTCAGAGGATTGCACCATTGTCCATACATGAACTCGTGGGTACACTTCTGTCACGCCCCGATCCTCGGGGGCGCACCCATCCTTCTCATTGGTCGATTTTAGAATGCGATATCCCAGGACTATGTATCGTTGACCCTTTCATTTATATTTGCACATGCGAAAGCAGTTATAAATCCCTAGAAAATAAAGCAATGGGATAGAAAAGCAGGCCATATTTTTCAAATTGAAATTCACAACCACACTTTTATACACACGCACCTCATAGTATCTTACAATACTATTAACATAGGTTTGATCTAACACCTAACCACAAATACACAAGGTTCACAAAACGGGATGGGATCTCAGTCCTCATCCGAGTTGTACTCGGGATCATCATCTCGATCCTCCTCAAACTCTTCTTCACTAAGTTCGATTTCTTCAAGCTCTTCATCCTCTGCTGGCTCGTCATCAGGGTCATCCAATAGGTAATCCTCCTCCGGTCCCTCTACGGACCTGAAATGGTTATTCAATAACCAATAAGACCACGTTTCAGCAAGTTCTACCCCCTAAGACCCGATTAGTAAATCAATACGCTACTTGGTTGTCTAAGCACAACATGAGTCAGAGGACTTATCTTGGCCTCAGTTCCAACCTGCAATTCAAGGTTAAACACAGATATTCAAACAATTCATGACATCCGATCAAGCATTGCTCAATCGACTTAATCGATTACATGTCAGTCGGACCATCTTTAGGTCATCCTCACTCATACCATGATTCCCAAATGGTGTACTCATTCACCAAATCACATGTGTTTCTCGGGCGTCGTTTTTGCCAATAACATACCGATCATCGACATTGTGCATTCTTTAAGGCACCGTTTTCACCAGTGATATCCTCGATCACCGAACCACGTGTCCTTTCTAGGGCGCCGTTTTCGCTAAGGTGACATCGGTAATAGACAACATCGTGAGTTCTTTAAGGTGTCGTTTTCACCAGTGATATTTCCTTAATCACCGAACCACGTTTGTCTATAAGTCATTCACGTGCGTTCTTTAAGGCGTCGTTTTCGCCAGTGATACTCCTAATCACCGAACCACGTATGTCCAATAATATCGTACCTGATTGGTCTTAGCCAATAATGTTCTCAGTTAGCTCTCATCATTCTCTCTACTATATAGCCCATCAACGTATAACTGGCGCTATATACTCATACTTGGCCATCTACCAATCAATTACTCAATAACAAACAATTTATGACAAATCCTCAAATTTCACAATTTAAATCAATTCCATAAAAATTGAAGCTCAATTAAATAAATGGACTACACCACGACAATCAGCACGAAATTCCGGTCATCGGCCATCCCGGTTGAATTTCCGGAAAAATAATTATTTAAATAATTAATTTCGAAAATTAAATAAATAATTATTAAAAATCCAATTTAGGCCCATAATGCCTGATTGGAACCCGAGACGGGTCAGGAAAAATCCCGAGATGCATTCAATAAATATTAAAGGCTCTCTACTTGCTAATGACTAAGTCTAACCACCTAACATGCATCATTAAGTCACTAATTTAATTGTTCTAAACTAATCTAACAACTTAATTGCACTTAATTAAATCTAACAAACCCTTAAGTATAATTAGCAAAATAATAAAGCATTAGTGAGCAAAACTCACTTGGTTAAAAGCGGGAACCGAAACACCGCGACGGCGACTGAAATCGGGCTTTCGACAACACCGGCGGGCTTGGACCGGGCCTTAAACTTGGGCTCAACAAATCTCAGCCCAACTGAGATTTGTTCTTGCATTGGACTGGGCTCGCTCTTGGGCTTGGGCTTGGCTACGATTGGGCTTTCTTCGCGGGCTGAACTTGGGTTGAACTTGTTTAGGCCAAAGACTCAATTAATGGGCTGCACCTGTGGACTTGGGCTTCAACTAAATTAAACCAACTTGGGCTGAGCTTGCTAGGCCACTTGGTCTTGTGGGCTGAAGTTCACTTGGGCCGAAGTTGGGCCGAATCCCAATGGGTTGTACCGCGGGTTTGGCTTGCGGGCTGCAGAGAGGAGACCAAAGTGGCTTCTACGGCGAAAACGGGTCGATTGAGCTCCGGCGAGCGGGTGGTTGGCAACTGGTGGCTCCCGGGGGTCTTGGGGATCTTGTGGGTGGATGGAATGGGCAAATGAAAGGCTGAAATGGGGTGAAACAGCAAGAAAACGCGAAACAGTGCCGGTAGGCAGCTTCAAGACGGTCCAGCGAGTGGCGGACTCCAGCGGCCGTACGGTACGAACGATGGCTCCGTTTGGGCGTGATGTCGGGCTTGTTGGAACGGTATGGATGTCCTCTTCACGATGATAGGTGGCTCAATTTCTGATTCATCCGGGAAGACTATTTTTAACTCGAATCTTTGACGAAAGGTTGGCTGGAGCAGAAACCAGCGGTGGCGCGGGTGGAGGCGTGCGACGGCTTGAGGGGCTGCTCTGACTTCTTCTCTGCGTTTTCTGGAGTACGAACAGCAGCAAGGAGAAGAGAATGGGCTGGTAGGCTGCCTTGGTGAGGAAGAAAGGCAAGAGGGAGAGAGAGATAGGAGTGTGGGGCAAGTTTTGCCTCTTGGTCAAATTTTTCCACAAGAAATATCTCCCAACTCATCCTAGGCCATGCACTCTTCCTTGGCTGCCATTGATCCACCAATGCATGCTCAACAAGTCATGGAATGGTCCAAAATGGTGGTGGATGGGGGGAGTTACGAATTTTGAGGGAAAATGCTTCAATTGGATTCAATTCCTTTACAATCCAATCTAAAATGGCCTCAATAATTTCAATCCACCTACCATTGGTTACCTTAGTAATTTTCCTCACCCATACATCCATCACGCTTTCCAATTTTGCCATAAAAAACAATCCTCGGCTTCTTCTGCACAAAAACGGTCTTGCGACGACTTTTTCCCAAAAAGTCTCGGGTGTCATAAAAATCTTCTGAGACTGAGTCAACACTCCTAGAATTTATTGTGACATGACAGAAATTTCAATTTCTGAAATCGGACTCGAATTGACGATTAATTTATATTCGACGCGTTTTTAGTGTGACCTAGGCTACCAGGTAGCTTTCAGACATTTTTAGTGCAAATGACCCGCGGTCGATTTTCTTCGAGCCACTATGAACCCACTCGACTCATTGGCGACTCTCGGTTGTCGTGAAAATCTCAAGGATTCAAATACAGACACATGGTACCAAAACAATAAGAAAATCAATCTAGGGCCGGTCGACGAGAATTTTCCAATTTAGTGGTGTCACCCACGATTAGCTACACATCTCTGTCGAACTAGTCTATCTTTGATTTCAAATCGATTTTTAACTGTGCCGTAATGGCCTCTAAAGATAGACACGGTCGAGAAGCCGATTCTTGGTCGAATTCTCAAATCTATTTGCCTTAAAATTCTTAATGGCTTCCCCAGATAGTCTAGTTATCTCGAGAATGATCAGTTCCGAGAATAGCCTCATAGGCGCGTCAATGAAATGCCCGATTCATTCAGTAGAAGACAGAGTTGAAAATTCAGGATGTCACAACTTCAATCATATGAAGTGGAACGTTTGAATGAAGAAGGAGACTCAAGAGGTAAGAAAATGATTGCCTCAAAATCTAACTTTGATTATGATGTCTCAAAATCTTGAAGATGATGAATCTCAGGCTTGGTCTGAGTCATTAGTTTCTTTACGTTTGGGTCCAAATTTTGAGCCTAGTGTTAAATAAAAGTGACAACTCCGTAGAAAAGTTGGTAAGTGATAGACAAAAAGCCCATCAATTATTGTCAAGAAGAGTTAGAAAACCAAAACTAGCTAGAAGATAACATAACCAGATAAAAGTTGGCTAGTCACACAAAAAAGGTTGGTAATACTAGGTGATAAATTTAAGGCCCTGGGGAGCAAGGTAAATAAGCATTGGTAGACGATCAAAGAAGTTTTAAATAATGAATATTACGCGCTAAAAAGTAATGAAAATGAAAATATTAAAGTTATTAGATAACAAGTGAAATTAATTAATTAGTTTTTGTTTTCATACTAAACATGGTATAATGAGCATCAAGAGGTTTTGATAATATGGTTAGTAAGATTATTTTTCAATGTTCTATCACTTGATTAATTAAGTAAGTCATTCTTACTTATTATAATTATTGATTTTTGACTTAGACCAATTAATCAAGTTTTGTGCATTGATGGTCATCAAAAAAAAAAAAAAAAAAACTTATTCATTGATGTTAAGTGCTATAACTTTCATCCCTTACGCTTTTTTCGTTTCGCGAAATGCATCATATGGAAAATATTATTCTGAAAATGATTACTTGTATAACTTATAAAGATGATCAAGCAAAGATTTTTTTGCATCGTCTATGAAAATATTTAAAAATAATTATTGTTTATAATGATTTTTTTATTAACTGATTATTTTAAGTGATACAAGTAATTTCTTTAAAAAAATAATGTTTTCTAAACAATTCACTTTTCACTAATTGCCATTTTAAGGACAATCATCGTCTATCGTTTATAATAATAGCATGGATATTATTACCTAGATCTAATCAAGCTTACTCAGGTTGTTGAGACATTTCCGTTCAATCACTAATTGCCATCTTCTCTTTCTTCCTATTTTCTGTATATACAGCTAATTCGAATTCAATACATTAAAACCACCGTTAAACTCTCTTTCTCTTTCCCTCTCTCACTCTCTCGTGGCTCAAAGTGGAAGAAGCTGAGAGCAGAGAGAATGGAGAGAAACCCTAAAGCACGATCATCTCTTCTTCTTTTATTTTTATGTTTCTTGTCGTCGTTTGTTCATATCCACGGAAAGAAGCAAGGAGAGGCTCTTTATTCTCTATACAAAGCGAAGCACAGGACGTCTGGGATTGACACAAACCTTTTTCAGGCGAGTGACCACGATGGAAATCTCAATTCTAGGATTTATCGTCGAGAAGGATTGAAAGAGAAAGATAGGATCAAAAGGTTGCCTGGACAACCACCAGTCGAATTCGATCACTATGGTGGTTATGTCACAGTCGATAAATCCGCCGGTCGAGCATTTTATTATTATTTTGCTGAAGCGGGACGAAATAAGGACTCGATGCCGCTTCTTCTATGGCTTAATGGAGGTGAATGATTCAGTTCTCCCAGTTTAACTTGATCTCCAATGCAAGTATAATATTCTCTTCATTTAGGAATTTATCACGGCTTTTATAGTCAAGATAGGTAATTGCATGGTAGTTTTAGCGTCATCCTAGGCTGAACGTAAACTTGATCAATCGATATGAGTAATGCTACCATAAAATAATGAATATAAATTTGTCACGAGAACTAAGCATGTCTCTAATTGTCGTGGTTGGCTTTTTATTAATTCTGAAACACTTCGAGCTGTCACCTTTTGATAGCTTAACGAAGCAAGTGCTTTGCGCTCAAGCGTCGCTATATGCCTTTCATATTAATATAAGTTATCATCGTGATTTGCCATTTAGTTTGAGTCAGTAGAAGTTAGCTACTTATGTTATTTTTTCAGGTCCCGGTTGCTCATCCCTCGGTTATGGAGCAATGCAGGAACACGGACCGTTTCGAGTCCACAGCGACGGGAAGACTCTCTACAAAAATAAATTTGGATGGAATACTGGTAAATTATTAAAAAAATTCCAAAAGCATTTCACCTTTTCTTTTTGCTGATAGGGCGATTAATAATTCGTTTTACGATGGCAGTTGCGAACGTGTTGTTCCTAGAGTCTCCAGCTGGAGTCGGTTTTTCCTATTCTAACACAACATCGGACTATAACGCGAACGGAGACAGCAATACAGCCGCGGACAATTATGTATTCTTGCTAAATTGGCTGGAGAGGTTTCCTGAGTACAAGAACCGGGACTTTTACATTTCAGGCGAGAGCTACGCGGGTCATTACGTGCCTCAGCTTGCTCACAACATCCTATACAACAACAAGAAGGCAAACAAGACCCTTATCAATCTCAAAGGGGTTATAGTAAGTTATTTTCATGAATTGCATAGTCTTTGTCTATGTTCAATTTTGAAATCATTAGAAACACCTAAAGTCTGAAGATTCACAATTGGAAAAGCTTTAAGCTTGCGTGTGTTTTTGCGTTGTCCATGAATGATAAAAACTAGTAGTCATCATGCATGTCTTGGGTATAAAGTTATTTTCCATATTAAACCTCATCGAGATGTAGAAAAATCGTTTTATCTGTCATGAGGAGAAGAACTGGTTTTTTTTTGGTAAATTTGATTGCATGATTGGAGTTAACTATCCACTATCTGCTACTCAATATTTGGCACGAATCGTGCATCTGTCAATAAGTAGATAGCGTGAGTTGCTGCATTATCATTGCTGTAGCAGGTACTGTAATGTAAGTAATCGCGCCATAAAACTTATTATATATGTGATGCTCGTTGTCTTTTTTTTTTTTTTTTTTGGGGTGGGGGAATTTTGATTCAGTCAATGTAACATAACTAGGTAATTCTCTTGTTATCAAGTAACCATTATTAATTTGCACCAATCCAGTGCATTAAAGCCATTCTTCATGACTCATAATATCTATTAAATCATTGGACATAGGTAGATTGAGAAAACAAATGAAAGGATTGGATTTAACTGAGGATATATGTGGACGAATGCAGATTGGAAACGCAGTAATCAATGATGAAACGGATGAGATTGGCATGTATGAGTACCTTGTTTCGCATGCATTGATATCTGATGAAACATGGTATGCAATTCAAAAGTATTGTGACTTTTCACCAAATGTCACCGATCAAGTAAGCCGATGCAATTCGGCCATGGATGATGCGGATGATGATGTTTCTCACATTGACATTTACAACATCTACGCCCCCTTGTGCTTCTCTTCCAACCTGACTTCTCATCCCAAGAAGACCAACGTGAGATTATATTCATTTGCTCTTTTTTTTTTTTTTTTTTTTCCACTCGAACTTTTTGCGCTTCTGGAAGATAATATGCAAAACCTTAACTAACTTGATGTTTTGTTTTGCCAGATCAAGAACTTCGACCCGTGTAGCGAGGAGTACCTGCACGCGTACCTGAACAGAAAAGATGTGCAAGAGGCTCTTCATGCCAACGTGACTAAGCTCAATCACGACTGGGAAGCGTGCAGTGAAGTTGTCGAGAAGTGGGGAGATAGCCCTAAAACCATCGTCCCTCTCCTCCAAGAATTCATGAACAATGGACTCCGTGTTTGGGTGTATAGGTAACTACATAAATAAATGTTTTAGTCCCGCACTGTCCATTTTAGAAGTAAAGGATCCGTGACGATAATAAAATCATGTAAGACTAATTTGGGTCGGATCATTGACGACTTTTGGCAATCCTTTGTGGGTGATTAAAGTGTGGTATGACTAATGAATAATTGAAAATGCAGCGGGGATACGGATGGGATAGTGCCGGTGACGTCGACCCAGAGGTCTCTTAAAAGATGAGCCTCCCTACAAAGAGCCCATGGCGTCCTTGGTTCCTCGGGGGTGAGGTGAGGCAGCTTATTTGTTTTCACTACGTCGACCCCTTTAAGTTACATAACCTCGACTATTCTTGTCTTGGATCCCCTCCTCAGAGATGGATTAATTGGCTCGATTTGCTGAACGAAAAGTAATCTGCACCGTCTTTAATGCATATAGGTCGGAGGATACGTGCAAGTGTACAAGGGAGACTTGACGTTTGCGACGGTGCGAGGAGCGGGGCATCAAGTGCCGAGCTATAAGCCCGAGAGAGCTCTCTCTCTCATCACTCACTTCCTTGTTGGCTCTCTACTCCCATCAAAATAGACCTTCAAGTGCTTGAAGATGGTGGATTAATGCCTGAGGACTCACTTTTCTCTCCATTATCTCTCTTTCTCTGGTGATTCACACGGGCGCGCATGTACAAATTCAGTTATATAGGAATTCAAGAACTTTATTGTTTCTCTTTTAACGAAGAAATTGACGCGGAGAGGAATGTAAAAGCAGGAAAAATTGGTGAAGAGAGGA
Organism: Eucalyptus marginata; assembly: GCA_014182565.1. NCBI lineage: Eukaryota > Viridiplantae > Streptophyta > Magnoliopsida > Myrtales > Myrtaceae > Eucalyptus > Eucalyptus marginata. The sequence continues at coordinate 45,740,592 of CM024591.1, forward strand.
AACCACGGAGAAAGATTTGAACTTGTTTGTTCTTTAGGGCTTGCATCGTACATGGAATGTGTTCCATTTTGGTTTTGTTTTCGTTTAACAAAATTGTATTAAGAGTTTGTGGATATCACACCCATTCTCAAATGTTTCAATATAGTTTTCTTTGAAATTGTTGATGTGGATAATTTTCCTGAATTATTTCTAATTTTTTTCAATTATCTCTTCTTTTTTCTTCCCTTTGTCCTTTTTCTTATTCTCCTATTTCTTTTCATTGGTCGTAGGATGATTTTCGATCAAAATTGGCCAAAGCGATTTTTCTCTTGGGATTGCATCTCATATATTCAATATACCATTATGGATCCTAGGAGACCATCGTTAGGCCTGATGGGCACCGCACAAGCACATCCCCAGCGAACCTCCATGATATATCACTTGAATTCACTGCCGCCTTTGTTGGTCCAAGGTCGCCGCTGCTGATCCTCGCCGAATCTCCTTCTGACTCGTCCCTGCAAGGAGCTGTCCGGGAAAATTATTCCAAAAATCCTAAATTTATCATGCCTTTACTAATTAAATTCTAAACTTTCAGTTTTGCTAATTAAGTTCTAAAACCTTACACTTCTTATTAATTGAGTCAATGTGGCCAGTTTTGGCCGGAATTCATTGACTTGGATACCGACTATCCTATGTGGTACTATTGGCGTTGACATAGACAAAATTGATTATTTTAAATAATTTTTCAATATATTTTTTTCCATCAATCTTCTTGCTCTGCTGGTCGCCCAGCCTCTAGTGACCGGCTAGAGGCTACAACTAATGAGGGTTCACCTCGTTGGGATCAAGCGAGGGACGACCTCATGGGCCTTGGGTGAGGCTCATCCTTGTTGGATTTGGTAGGGCTTGCGGCCGGTGAGGCTCGCCCTCACCAGATATTGATGAGGGTGATTGCGCGTGAGGTTGGTGAGGTTAGCCATCGCTGGCCCTTGGTGAGGGTGAGCCTCATCCGAGGTCGGCGAGGGTGACCTCACTTGAGGCCGACGAGGCCAACCCTCATTGGTCGTAGCCTTTGGCTAGTCACTGGAGGCTGGGCAATCGGTAGAGGAAGAAGATAGAGGGAAAAAAAAAGAAAAAAAAAAATTAAAAAACTTGAAAAAATACATGAAAAACAATAAATTTATCTATGTCGGTGTCGATCGTGACATGTAGGATGGTTGGCGTCCACGTTAGTGAATTCTAGCATGGCGGTTTAAAGACCACTCTGGACAACTCCAAAAAAATTGTCCAAAATATCCTAAACTTATTGTACTTTTACCAATTCAATCATAAACCTTTCAATTTTACCAATTGAGTAGTTGTCCGGGACTTTGCAAAACGTCTTCGAGTGACCGTTGCTTCTCGCCCCTGTCGCCTCGTATTACAACTTGAAGATCTTCGTCGCGATAAGACATCGCGCTCCTCGGTGCATGACATCTCAGTATAAACTCAGTGCGGGCACCCATGATCAGAAGCATTATTTGCATCTCATGCATTATTGATGTTGCATATAGCTTATATAAGAAAATACCAAAAAAAAAAAGAGATTAAAATTGCATCATCAATTCACTATTCATTAAATAAATAAAAGTCATTAGGTCGTACTTAGTATCCTAGGATTTAATTCTTTAATTTTTTTAAGAAAAGAAAACATTAAAAATAACCTTTCATCTTGTTTGAATGTCTATCTCATGTCAGAGCATCCACGTCATTACATTGCATTTACTATAGCATAATATGCATTTTATGCTAGTTCATTAACGCATGCTAGATTAAAATTCATTTAGTCATAGCATTTAAGTCAAGTCTTGTTCATCTTAAACAAGAAAAAAAACAAAAAAATAATTAATTGGCCCTGCATTTAATGTATGAATCTAGGTTATCCTACATATTAGTCTTGCATCGTAATAACTAGTTACTAGCACATAATTACATTTAAAAGTCATATTTAGGACATGCATTTATCACACCATTGTTTGTCTTTCAATTAAAGTTTGCAGAATTCCCATTTGACGAAGTGATAGTGAAGCTTTGCTTTTACTTGCTTAGTGCATCTAGGTTCCTTAATCTTTGAGATAAGTGCATTGTAAATTCTCAAACTCATTGCATTGAGTACTAAAATTTTCAAAAAATACAATTAAATCCTAAAATTTATCATAAAGTGTAAATCAATTCTAAAATTTTCAAAAAATGCAATCAAGTCCTAGAACTTGTCATATTAGTTTGATCAAATCCTTTTATTGATTGCAATTTTTGAAAGTTTTAGGACTCGATTGTATTTCTAAGATAAGTTATAAACTTGATTGTAATTTTTTAAAGTTTTAGAATTCGATTGCACTTCCGTGATAAGTTTTAGGACTTAATTACATTTTTGAAAGTTTTGGGATTCAATTGCATTTTCATGACAAGTTCTAAGACTTTTCGTGCATTTATCCCTTAATCGTTTCAAGTAATTTATTTGTCATTTTGATTATTGAGTGTTATATCATTGTTTGCGCACTAGCATGATCACTTCTTACATCTTAGTGATTTAGGATTAAAATTACAAAGATTACTTACATAAAATTTTAAAATAAACAAAAAAAAGTATTAAGCCTCCATATCCATAAATCTCTCCTTCACAAAATTAAAATGAAATCCCGAATTTTACTTGGGAGTCTAACCGACCCTACCAATTAGTGGAGTCCAAAATAATACGGCTTAATTAAAACCGCAAGTTGCAATTTGTATAGGTTTGGAAGAGTATACGCAAGATGACGATACTATCTCTTTAATGAGTTACTTTTTGTACTCATTTAGTAATCCATTAACTTTCCCTTGGTGATTGACCTTTAGGAGAATCTATCAATTTTTTTTTTTTTTTTTTTAGCCACCATATGTAATCTTTGTTAGTTATTGATCTTCCTTTCCATACGTTCCGTAATGAGAAACAAATATTTGAGGAATGGGGATACTTCTTGACGAACTGAGGAAAGACTAGATCTCTAGGAAATACGATCACTTACTTTGTAGACCAATATTAAGCTATCGGTATAGATTATAGATCCATGATCCAAAATGAGTCGCATCATCCATATCTAGTCGTATGCCACTACATATAGCACGTATGTCTTGCATTGATATCTAATATTAAAGAGCAGAAAAAGCGGCATGTATTTCCAAACAACCAAACACAAACTACGCCGGAATCACATGCTAAAATATGATTAGCAAGTAAAACTAATCAAGTTTACTCTGCTTGCCGAGACTTTCCATTAATAGACATGTATCCCAAGACTTGGATCTTATCTCAATAAACCACCATTAAACCCAACCCAAACACCCCCCGCTCTCTCTCAGGCGGCCGAAAGACGAAGAAGAGTGGATGAGAATTGAGAGGAACCCTCGAGGACACAACTCTTGTCTTCTTTTTTTCTTTTTCTCTACTTGTCGCGTCGCGATAGAAGAAATTGTCAAAAAAGTTGCAACCCTTTGGATTTGTTTCAATTTAGTGCGACGCCGAAGCATTCCTAGACGACTCAGTACTACGAAAAAGTTACTGATTGCATAGTTACTGATACCAAGTCTACTTCTGTAACTTCGCGTCTGGAGGGTGTCTGCATTCCTTGAAGGCCATTAATTTGGTAACATTGGATCGAGTAAATCTTGGAGACATGCATCCAATAATATTTATTTCTTATATTTTCAAGGTCTAGTAAATCTCGTTTAAGGTTTCTAGAGTCCTTATTTAATTGTCATTGTTTTCTAGTAAACTAGTTTGTCTTCCTTATGAGTTCTTTTGTCTTTCCAAAGAGTCTTAGTAATTACCCATTGCTTGGGGGGTTGTTCTAAGCTCATCTATATAAGCATGCTTTAATGAATAAGAAGGCAGACTTATTTTGAGTGATTATTCGTTTAGCCTTTGGCTTGAGAACAAGAAGGATTTCTTGTTTTGGCTCCTATCTCTTAGGTGGATTCCTACAAGTGGCGAGCGACCTATCCATTTTAGTTCTAATTTGTGTTGCCTCCTAATTCTGTACACTTTCTCTGGCGTCATAATGTTAAATCTTTCAATTAAGCCAATTTAGTTATAAAACTTTCGACGAATTATTAATGTAGTTCTTCATGTTCTTGCCAATTCTGGATGAAAATTACTGATGTGGACGTCAAGTGTCCTACGTGGCATGACTGACACTATGTTGACAATTTCATAGTTTTTTTTTTTAATTTTTTGAATTTCTTATAAATTTTTTACCTTTCCCTTTTTTCTTTTCTTTTCCTTTTTTTCCTTCTAAGTCGGCGAGGGTTCTAGCTGACCCTCACCAGCCATAGGTAAGGGCTGGCTGTCCCTTGTCAGCCATAGCGGAGGGCCAATAACCATTGCGAGACTTGGAAAGAAAAGGAAAAAAGATAAAAAAAGATAAGAAAATAAAAATTTATAAGAAAATCAGGAAATTTTAAAAATATTATAAAATTATAAAAATTATTCATGTCAGTGAGCATCCTATGTGGCATGGCTAATGTCCACGTCAGTGATTTTTTGCAAAAAATTTGTTGAAAGGATTAAATTGGAAAATTGTCAAAAAATTTATAACTAAATTGATCAAATTAAAATGTTCAAGACTGAATTGGTACAAATGCGATAAGTTAAGAAATTTTCTATAATTTTCCCGTTGTGATGTCTATAGTTCAAATCCAAGGAAAGAAGAAAGGAGAAATTCTAGGTTCTCTTCACAAAGCAAAATTTTAAAATTTTGGGATTGACGAGCCATTTTCGTGTGATTGATCACTGGGGAACAAAGGAAGAACCGAATACTAGGATTTTTTTTTTCTCAAGGACAGAAGGGGAAGGACAAGAACTGAAGATTGCCTAGACAACCGCCGGTCAAGTTCGCTCACTATGGCCATTATGTCACGGTTGAAAAATTGGCAAATCAAGCATTTTTCTATTACTTTGCCAAAGTGCCGCGTAATAAAGGATTCTCTTCCTTTTCTTCTATGGCTTCATGGAGGTATTGTGTGTTCTTGACCCTTGCATTTGCGTGATCTCTAATGTGGTTGCCAGCTTAAAGAAATAACGTCAAGTTCGCTTCACTTTCAGTGGAAGGATATACTGTTCATTGTTTAGCATTCCTATGAGAATCTCTTCCTCCGCGCAAAGTCAACAGATCCGAACAAGTGGATGATCTTAACTGTATTTTTATTTTTCATACCTTTCTTGGAAGAAAGCGTTTTTCATTGTCGAGATATGTTAATTGGGATAAGGGCTATGAGTTATCATTAGATGCAGTTTAATCATGCCATCTTCTTGGGCTGGTTTCACAATGAACAATGGTCAAGGTAATTGTTTCTTCCTAGTCTGTAAGAATCCCTAACCGTTTTGACTTGTATGCTGCTCTAAAGATGATTTATCATTGCTCTCGATTCTTTAGCTTTACTCTCGATCGATTGATCCTAGTTGACTCAGTCAACTATTGTGCATGCTTCGAGTGAATCGATTGCCGCCACCTGTCATTTACTTCGCTTAAATTCCGCCAATTGCAACTCATGATAGATGTGCTCATTAGGTATTGCATCAATGAGCTTTGTGGGTAAGTTATATTGTTGTGTCCCCATGATCAATGAGCTTATTAGACATTCCATTGATTGGGCCTTATGAATCAATTGTATTGTCATGATTTGATTTTTCCCGTCAACTTCAAAAATGTTGGGGCCCAAATTTTGGGCCTAATGTCAAATAAAAGTGATTATTAAATAGAAAATTTGCTAAGTTAAAAATAGATTTACATTATTTCCACTCTCTAAATGCGTATAACACTCCCAATATTGTTGAGCTAACGAAGATAATTAATCAAAATCACAAATGGAAACGATGAAAGTTGCTATGTATTGTAATACAAGACAATTCTTATTAATCAAAAAATGATATTTTATTCCACCGCCGTATTTTTTTTTTCCATTTTTGTCCTATACAGATTTCGTTTCCTCTCTTCAACTTAGTGGGTTGGATCTGATTTTTATGAAGGATACTTTTGTAATGAGTTTGAACCTTTATGGTAATTTTTGTTAACGAATATAATTTAAATATAAATTGTAATCATAAAATGTTCACAACTCTTACCAAAGAATCTCCTAAGGATTCTTGAACTAGAGAAACACTGTAAAAAACATGTACAATGTTGACATTCTTTTAAATTAGATTCTTGATTATTAAATTTATAAAAATACTAGAATATTAGATGATTCTGGTTAAAAAAAAAACATGTAAACTTCTTTAATTGAACAAAAAAAGAAAAAGAAACTACATTTAGGAAATGTTAATAAAAGGTATATTTGTCCTCTTTCGTCAATCTTACCAATAAGGAAGTCTGAGTAAGGGCAATTTTAGACCATTTAAATTTTTTAGGGGAGCCTAAAGCCGTTTCAAAGGTAGAAATAATGCGAGTCTATAAAAAAGCCAATCAATAATAATCAATTCAAATGAGAGTTATTAAATCAAAAGTAACTAGTACATAATTTGAACAGATAACAGTTGGCTAGTCACATAAAAAAGTAGGTAATTTCTTATGAGGAAGGTTAATGAGCATCGGTAGAAGATCAAGAGCTTTTAAATAATGAATATTAAGCGTTGAAAAGTAATGAAAAAGAAAATAAAAAGTTATTTGATAACTTATAAAATCAATTCGTTATTTTTATTGTTTTCATACTAAACTTGGCATAATGAGCATTATCGGAAGGTTTTGATAATATAACGTGTAAAATCTTATTTTACATTATGTTTGATCACTCAATTAAGTAAGTCATTCTTACTAACCATAATGAGTAATTTTTGACTTAAACCAATTAATTAAGTTGTGTGTATTTAGTGGTTATCAAATACATTTAAGGGAAAATTCCAAATAAGGACATGAAGTTGATCTATTTTCTCAAATAAAGACCCAAAGTGAATTTTATGTCAAATAAGGACCCAAAGTGGACCCATTGTTTCAAATAAGGACCTGAAGTGAATTTTGTGTCAAATAAGAACCCGAAGTGATCAAGTTAATCTCTATTTAGGACCTTAGCTCACCGGCAGACATTTTCCGATGATTAAAATAGGGGCAATTTTGTCAGAATTATGTGATTGGAAAAAAAGGGAAAATTCTAAATTAATTAAGTTTAGGCTATTCATTTAGATGTTTACGTTTTCTTCTTTCTTCTCCTCCGCTGCTCCTCAACCAAATTGCTGCCTAGTCATCTTCATGACTCGATTCTCGTCGCTCCTCGCCTTGCTCGATTGGCGGAGAATTTGGGTCTCCACAAAGAAAGAAAGAAGCATATGGTTTTCTTCTTGTTTTTGAGTTTGTGCCTCAACCGGTAGAGAATTTGGGTCTTCGACTTTGCGGAGGACGGGTACAACGTATGGGGAGAACTTCGGTCTTTGACTTTGTAGAGGATGGGTACAAGGAATGGAGAGACCGTAAAAAACCTAGGGGTTTTTTTTTTTTTTTTCTATTTTAAGATTTGTTAATTTTCCCTAGATTTTTTTTTGGAAAAAATTGCCCAGACTCTGGTCGTCGGAAATGTTGCATGCTTGATAGCTAGCGAATATTTGGCTGACCAGCAAGCTCAGGTCTTTATTTGGAATTGATTTAACCACTTCGGGTTCTTACTTAAGACAATGAGTCCACTTTAGGTCTTTATCCGACACAAAGTTCATTTCGGATCCTTATTTGACAAAATTGATCCACTTTGGGTCCTTATTTGGAATTTTCCCTACATTTAATGATATTAAGTGCTGAAAATTTTAACTTTCAACACTAAATATGGTACAGAATAAAAAAAGAAATAACACTAAATATGGTTATGAAAGAAAAAAAGACAAGAAAAGGAAGAAGTAGAATAATATATCGCCATTCCATTTTTCACTTGGAAACATATGTACCCCTTTTTTGTTGAAGGTAACATCTGTACCTCATGTATATACTAATTGTAGATACATATGATCAGTATTAAGCCACGACGAATCTTATATTATATTATATTATATTTGATTCAATTCAATTAAATTACAGTTATCCATAAGTATAATAAGCGGCACATGTTTCCATATGAGCAAACACTGAATATAATGGAGTCACATGGTACAACATGATTCTGAAAATGATAAAACTCTAAAAATATATTTGTTTCGCAAAAAATAAATCATTAAAAAATAATTTTTTTAAATAATCGCTTATATGATCGAAAATAATTAATCATTGAAATTCTTTTTAATTATCGAAAACAATTTAGGTCTAAGCATTTTTTTCAATGATGAATATATTTATCGTTCATTCGTTTTTATAGATGATATAAGCCATTGCTTTTAAGGAAAATGTATTCAAGTCATTTATTTCCTACCAAACAAATGGAGAAATTTACTTTGATCCAATCAGGCTACTAGGTTGTTGAGACTTTCCCGTTCAATCACCAATTGCCATCTTCTCTTTCTTCCGTTTTTCTATATATACAGCTAATTCGAAACCAATTCAATATATTAAAACCACCATTAAATTCTCTCTCTCTCTCTCTCTCTCTCTCTCGGCTCCAATAGAAGCTGAGAGCAGAAAGAATGGAGAGAAACCTCAAAGCACGCTCATCTTTTCTTCTTTTCTCTCTATGTATCTTGTCATCCCTTGTTCATATCCATGGAAAGAAGCAAGGAGAGGTTCTTGATTCTCTGTATAGAGGGAAGTCCAAGAAGTCTGGGATCGACACGAGCCTTTTTCAGGCGAGCGTTCACCCTGAAATTCTTGACTCCAAGATTTATCATCAAGAAGGACTGAAGGAGAAAGATAGGATCAAAAGGTTGCCTGGACAACCGCCGGTCAATTTTGATCATTATGGCGGTTATGTCACCGTCGATGAATCGGCCGGACGAGCGTTTTATTATTATTTTGCCGAAGCGGGGCGGAATAAGGAGTTGATGCCACTTCTTCTATGGCTCAATGGAGGTGCATGCTTTAGTTTTCCCAGTTTCGCTTGATCTCCAACGTCATTCTTAAATTTAGAAAGCAATATAAAGTTTTCTTCTCTTCCAATGCAACCATATTACTCTCTTTACCATCACTATTTTTCGAGTCAAGATGCGTAATTACACGGTAGTTTCAGGGTCATATTAGGCAGAACTTGAATTTGATAAATCGGTATAGGTATTTAATGCTACAACAATAATGAAAACAACTTTGTCACTAGAACTAAGCATGTTTCCAATTTTTTTGGTTGGCCATTTATTGATTTTGAATAACTTCGAGCTGTCAAATTGATAGCTTAATGCAGCAGGTGCTTTGAGCTCAGGCGTTGCTATATGCGTTATATTTTTAGGTGCAGTGTATAGTCAAAGTAGATGAACATAAGTTATGATCATGATTTACCATTATTCATCTTGTCAATCCCAATATATGCGATAACAGATGAGCCATCTATATCATTTTGATGGTAATCTTACTACGTCATTATACTGTAAATCATCTTTAGACTCTTTTCTGGTGCTTTTGAGTGGGTAAAAGTTAGCTATTTCTGCTGTTTTTTCAGGCCCCGGTTGCTCATCCCTCGCCTATGGAGCAATGGAGGAACACGGACCATTCCGAGTCCATAGTGATGGGAAGACTCTCTTCAGAAATAAATTTGGATGGAATACTGGTAAATTATTAAAAAAATACCAAAAGCATTTCACCTTTTCTTTTTGCTGATAGGGCGATTAATAATTCGTTTTACGATGGCAGTTGCGAACGTGTTGTTCCTAGAGTCTCCAGCTGGAGTCGGTTTTTCCTATTCTAACACAACATCGGACTATAACGCGAACGGAGACAGCAAAACAGCCGCGGACAATTATGTCTTCTTGCTAAATTGGCTGGAGAGGTTTCCTGAGTACAAGAACCGGGACTTTTACATTTCAGGCGAGAGCTACGCGGGTCATTACGTGCCTCAGCTTGCTCACAACATCCTATCCAACAACAAGAAGGCGAACAAGACCCTTATCAACCTTAAAGGGATTATAGTAAGTTGTATTCATGAACTGCATTGTCATTATTTACATTACATGTTGAAATCATTGGAAACACCAAAAGTCTGAACGTTCACAAGCTTTAACCTTGCGTGTGTTTTTGTGTTGGGATTTTGCGTTCTAATGAATGATTAAAAGCTAGAAGTCATCATGCACGTCTTGGCTATAAAGTTACTTTCCATATTGAACCTCTTCAACATGTAGAAAAATCTTTTTATCTGTCATAATGAGTAGGAGTTACTACCCCTTACTCAATTGTTTCATTTGCTATAATGGGATTCAACTAACAACCAAGCATGTGCTTATGGTTGTCAACATCACATCGGATTATTCGGTACAAGTGCTGGATCTTTTGATAAATAAATAACGTGGATGCTGCATTATCATTGCTGTAGCAGGTATTGTAATGTAATGTGATGCTTTTTGTCTTTCTTTCTGGGGGTCACCCGATGAATATAACATTAGTAGGCAATTCTCTTGCCATAGAGTAACCATTATCGATTAGCACCAATCTAGTGCATTAAAGCCATTGCTCATGGCTCATAGTATCTATTAAATCATTGGACATATGTAAATAGATAAGAAAAATTAAAGGATTGGTTTTAATTGAGGCTATATGGATGCATGCAGATTGGAAACGCAGTAATCAATGACGAGACGGACCAGAGTGGGATGTACGAGTACTTTGCTACACATGCATTGACATCCGACGAAACATGGTATGCGATTCAAAAGTATTGCGACTTTTCACCAAATGTCACCAATCAAGTAGACCAATGCAATTCGGCTTTGAACGAAGCGGATAATGATGTTTCTGCTATCGACATTTACAACATCTACGCTCCTCTGTGCTCCTCTTCCAACCTGACTTCTCTTCCCAAGAAGGCCAACGTGAGCTCAAATTCATTTGCCTTTTTTTTTCCCCAATCTAACTTTTGCACTTCTGAACGATAGTATGCAAAACCTTAGGTCATAGATTTTCGGGTTCTGTTTTGTTTGGCCAGATCCTGAACTTTGATCCGTGTGGAGACTACTATGTTCATGCTTACCTGAACAGAGAAGATGTGCAAGAGGCACTTCATGCCAACGTTACGAAGCTCGATCACGACTGGGAATCGTGCAGCGATGTTATCCAGCAGTGGGGAGATAGCCCTTCCACCATCATCCCTCTCCTCCAAGAATTCATGTCCAATGGGCTTCGCGTCTGGGTGTTCAGGTAAATACGAAAAAGAATTATTTTTTCCGCGCAGCGTCATCGGCAACTTTTGGCAATCCTCTGTGTGTGATTGAAGTGGAATATGACCAACGGATGATTGAAAATGCAGCGGGGATACGGACGGAAGAGTGCCGGTGACATCGACCCAGAGGTCTCTCAGCAAGATGAGCCTCCCCACGAAGAGTAAATGGCGTCCATGGTTCTATGGGGGCGAGGTGAGGCGGTTTATTTGCTTTCACTACATCAAACCCCTTTTAGTTACATACCCTTGATTATTCTCGTCTAGGATCTCCTCCTCGTGGAGGGATCAATTGGCTCGATTTGCTGAACGAAAAGTAATCCACACCGTCTTTGGCGGGTATAGGTCGGAGGGTACGTGCAAGTGTACGAGGGAGACCTGACGTTTGCGACGGTGCGAGGAGCAGGGCATCAGGTGCCGAGCTATCAGCCCAAGAGAGCTCTCTCTCTCATCTCTCACTTCCTAGCTGGCTCTCTACTCCCATCAAAGTAGACCCTTCAAGTGCTTGAAGATGATGGGTTAATGCTTGAGGACTCGCTTTTCTCTCCACTTTCTGTTTTCTTTCTTTGGTAATTCACATGGGCGCGCATGTAAATATTCAGTTATTAGGGATTCAAGAACGTCATTGTTTCTCTGTTAACCAAGAAAGTGATGAGTGGATGATTAGCAAAATAATATCAAGAATTATTGGAGCTCACAAGAGTCTTAATTATTTTAATATAGTTCTTTCTGAATTTGCTGACGTGGATGATCTTCGCAAATTGTTTTCAAATTTTTTGAATTGGTTTTTTTTTTTTTTTTTTTGACTTTACCATTTTTCTTTTTTCCTATTTATTCTAGTTTGTCGCCATCGGAAGGGTTATATTGGGAAATCGTCACATGGTTTAGCACTAAATAAATCAAATTAAAAGGTTTAGTATTGAATTGACCGCTGAAATAACTAAAGCCACAATTTCAATATAATGGGAAGAATTGAACGTAATGGATGAATTGACGTCACAAGTGCCGTTCCATCGCACTTCCATCATCCCATGATACCTTACTCACTGGAGTGAGCGCTAAACATGAATAGCCACATGCCTTGCACAAGCCGCAGTCGCATGTCTTCCCTTTCTCGCTCTCGGTATTCTCCGCCTGGCAGTTCTCCTTCCCCACGTCCAGAGCTCTCTTTGGCGACCGGCCCTCCCTCACTTTTGAACAGATTCACTGGCGGTCCCTACAACCACGATCGATTTCATCTACCGGTGCTCCTCTATTGTGCTCAGCCGAGCTCAGCCGAGCTCAGCCGGTCGGCATCTACCGATGCTCCTCTACCCTGCTCAGCTGGCCCCTTCTAAGCCTACTGTTGTCGTCTGTATCCTCCATCCCCCGTGTTTGAATTGCGATCTTATCCAAGGTAAGACTGCATTTTTATTTACTTCGATCACGCATGTGTCTACTTTGCTTAAACTCCGCCAATCGAAAACTCATAATTGACGAGCTCATTAGGTATTCCTTTGACGGGCTTTGTGGGTAATTAGATTGTTATGACTCTCATTATCGATGAGCTTTTTAGGCAATCCGTAACTAGTCTTATGGATTAATTGTATCGTCATGACCTGGTTTGAGCCATTAACTTCTCCAAATTTGGGCTCAAATTTTGGGCTTGACGTTGAAAAAAAGTGACAACTCGGTAGAAAAGTTGCAAAGTGAAAAACAAAAAGCATAATTATCATTGGTAAGCAACTTAAAACAAGAGTTAGTAAACCAAAACTAACTAGTACAAATTTAGATAAAACTTTAGCTAGTCACACAAAAAAGGTACGCCATTGAATTTCATATACTAAGTGGTATACTTGGCATTGGTGAGAAAGATAAATGAACATTGGTGCAAGATCAACGAAGTTTTAAATAATGATTATTAAGAGATGAAAAGTAATGAAAATGAAAATAAAAAAGTTATTTGATAACATATGAAATTTATCAAAGGAAACAGATGTAGCAAAAGTAAGCCATTGAATGATATCATGCCAACACGGTAAAATATTTACCTCATACTAATTATAGAAGCCACGATATCCGTATATAGTAACAAATCATATATGATATTTGATTCAATTCAATAAAATGAAAGTTTTTCTATAATAAGCGGCATGCTTTTCCATATGAGCAAACACTGGCTATATTGGAGTCACCTGGCACAACATGATTCCGAAAATTAGAAAAAATATTAATTCAATGGATATCATTACCAAGATCTAATGAAGCTTCCTCAAACTTGTGAAGACTTTCCCCTTCAATCACCAATTGCCATCTTCTCTTTCTTCCGACTATATATGCACCTAATTCGAATCCAATTCTATACATTAGAAAAATCGCCATTAAACTCTCTCTCTCCCTCTCCCTCTCTCTCTCCCTCTCTCTCTCTCTAGTGGCTCAAAGAGGAAGAAGCTGAGAACAGAGAGAATGGAAAGAAACCCAAAAGGACACTCCTTTATTCTTCTTTTCTCTTTATGTGTCTTGTCGTCGCTTGTTCATATCCTCGGAAAGAAGCAAGGAGACGCTCTCGATTCTCTATACAAAGCGAAGTACGATAATTCTAGGATCGACATGAGCCCTTTTCAGGTGAGCAGCCACCATGAAAATTTCAATTCTAGAATTTATCGTCAACAAGGATTGAAGGAAAAAGATAGGATCAAAAGGTTGCCTGGACAACCGCCAGTCAAATTCGATCACTATGGTGGTTATGTCACCGTTGATGAATCGGCCACTCGAGCATTGTATTATTATTTTGCCGAAGCGGGGCAAAATAAGGACTCGATGCCGCTTCTTTTATGGCTTAACGGAGGCAAGTGCTTTAGTTTTCCCAATTTTTCTTTAATTAATGCAAGAGTATTATTTTCTTCGCTAAGGAATTTATCATAGTTCTTACAGTCAATATATATAATAGCATAGTAGTTACCATGTCATACTAGGCTGAATTAAAACTTAGAATGTGTTTGTTTTGGGGAAAGTGTTTTTTGAGAATTGATTTTCCAAACTTTCAATTGTTTGGTTTGCAAAAAATGACTAGTCAATTGAAAACACTTTCCGATCAACGAAAACATTCATGCATAAATTTAAGAAAGTGAATTCTTAAATCTAAAGAGGTGGAAACATTTTTTAGGACTTGATCATATCTCGATGAGACGAAACCAAAGATCTTTAAATATTTTTCTTTTCTTTTCATTTTCCTTGTTCTTCTTCAACTTGTTGCTAGCCATGGTAGAGGCTGGCAATTAGTAGAGGGAAAGAAAAAAGAAAAAGAAAAATATTTAAAATTTTGATTTTTTTTTTTTGCCGTGAGATAAAGTCACGAGTTTAAAATCATTTTCCAAAATGAGATTCAAACACCGTTTTCAGTCAAATATCACCAAACAAAGGAAAACTTTCCACTTTCTTGAAAAATGATTTTCCAAAAAATATTTTATTTTATCATGAAGTTTTCCACGAAATAGACACACTATTAATCATCCTATCAATTCCAACATGTGAATGGATTATCAGTGATAGAGAACATTGCAGAATTGAATTGGTCCAGCAAATATACCATTGTCCTCCTCTTAATTTTCTATGGCACATACATGAGCACATATGAGCCATCTATATCATTCTTTGGGTTATCTTTCTACGTCATTACATTGTAAATAATATTTAGATGAAAAATGATTGCGTGATAGTCTTTAACGTATTGTGAAAATAACAATCCATTTAGGAACACAAAAAATCAAATTATAAATAATTATAAATTATTGTGGGATTCACTTTTTCAAGAATTTGTGACTTACAATAGACTGTTATTCTCACAATACCTCAAATATTGTTATGCTAGCAAAGCCCTATTGAGATTATCTTCTAGCGCGTTTGAGTGAGTAAAAGTTAGCTCATTATGCTGATTTTTCAGGTCCCGGTTGCTCCTCCCTCGCCTATGGAGCGATGCAGGAACTCGGACCGTTCCGAGTCCACAGTGACGGGAAGACTCTTTACAGAAATAAATTTGCATGGAATATTGGTAAAGTATTTAAAAAACACAGTGTAGTGTTCTCAAATGTATTTGACCTTTTCTCTTCGCTGATAGGGCAGATCGATTATTTGTTTTACGAGGGCAGCTGCGAATGTGTTGTTCCTAGAGTCTCCGGCTGGTGTCGGTTTTTCTTATTCCAACAAGACGTCGGACTATAGTGCGAGTGGAGACAGCAAAACGGCCACGGACAATTACGTATTCTTGCTAAATTGGCTGGAGAGGTTTCCCGAGTACAAGAACCGGGATTTTTACATTGCAGGCGAGAGCTACGCGGGCCATTACGTACCTCAACTCGCTCACAACATCCTATACAACAACAAGAAGACAAACAAGACCCTCATCAACCTCAAAGGGATCATAGTAAGTTGTCTCCGGGAATTGCATGGTCTTTATCTATAAACCGTGCGTGTTTAAGTACAACAAATGCTTTAAGCATGCGTGTGTTTTTGTGTTGGCCTTTTGCGTTCTAATGAATGATTAAAAGCTAGAAGTCATCATGCACGTCTTGGCTATAAAGTTACTTTCCATGTTGAACCTCTTCGACATGTAGAATAATCTTTTTATCTGTCATAATGGGCAGAACAGGTGTTTTTGGTTGTTGTTTTTATGATTTGAGTTACTAGCTGCTGCTCGATTTTTCCATTTGCTATAATGGGATTCAACTGACAACCAAGCACGTGATTATCATAGTCAACATCACATTGGAATATTTGGTACAGGTGTTGCATCTCTTGATAAATAAATAATGTGGATGCTGCATTATCATTGCTGCAGCAGGTATTGTAATGTAACTAATCGCGTCATAAACATAATAGATGTGATACTTTTGGTCTTCCTTCTTGGGGGTCAAATTTCGATTTGATGATTGTAACATAAGTAGGTGATTCCCTTGTTATTATCCAACCATTATTGATTAGCACCAATCTAGTGCGTTAAGTCCATTCCTCATGACGCATAATATCTATTAAATCATTAGACATAGATAGATAGATAGATGAGAAATATAACTGAGGGTATATATGGACACATGCAGATTGGAAACGCGGTAATCAATGACGAGACGGATAACAAAGGAATGTATGAGTACTATGCTACGCATGCATTGATATCTGATGAAACATGGTATGCAATTCAAAAGTATTGCAACTTAGCACCAACAGGCACCGATCGAGTAACCCAATGCATTTCGGCTATGTTTGAAGCGGATGATGATGTTTCTCCTATAGACACTTACAACATCTACGCCCCTCGGTGCTTCTCTTCCAACTTGACTTCTCATCCCAAGAAGACCAACGTGAGCTCAAATTCATTTCCTTAATTGTTTTTCCCACTCTAACTTATGCATTTTGAACGGTAATATGCAAAACCTCAACTCAAAGATGCAATGGTCACTGATTCTCGGGTTGTGTTTTGTTTTCGCAGATCATGAACTTTGACCCGTGTGGAGACCACTACGTGCATGCTTACCTGAACAGAGAAGATGTGCAAGAGGCACTTCATGCCAACGTTGCGAAGCTCCATCACGAATGGCAATCGTGCAACGATGATGTTCAAAAAAATTGGAGAGATAGCCCTTCCACCATCACCCCACTCCTCCAAGAAGTCATGTCCACTGGACTCCGTCTTTGGGTGTACAGGTAACTAAAAAAAGGAATGTTCTAGTCGTGCACCGTCCATGTTAGAAGTGAAAGATCTGTGACAATAATAAAATAATGTAGAACCAATTACGATCGGCTCATTGATGACTTTTGGCAATCCTTTGTGGGTGATTGTAGTGTGGTATGACTAACGAATAATTGAAAATGTAGCGGGGATACAGATGCGGTAGTGCCGGTGACATCGACCCAGAGGTCTCTTAGCAAGATGAGCCTCCGAACGAAGAGTCCATGGAGTCCTTGGTTCCTCGGGGGTGAGGTGAGGCGGCTTGTTTGTTTTCACGACATCGACCCCTTTAAGTTACATACCCTTGATTATCCTCGTAGAGGGATCAATTGGCTTGATTTGTTGAACTGAAAGTAATCTGCACCGTCTTTAACGTATTTAGGTCGGAGGGTACGTGCAAGTGTACAAGGGAGACTTGACGTTTGCGACGGTGCGAGGAGCGGGGCATCAAGTGCCGAGCTATCAGCCTAAGAGAGCTCTCTCTCTTATCTCTCACTTCCTTGCTGGCTCTCTACTCCCATTCAAATAGACCCTTCAAGTGCATGTAATACTTCGGTTAATAAATTGGCTAACCTGAAAATTTTAGCAGCGATTTAATCACTGTACACTAAATTTATGACTTTTAGATAATTATCCCAAGTGAAATCTATTCGACTTGGGAAAATTGTTCAAAAAGTCCTAAATCTATTGCACTTTTGCCAATTCAGTTTTAAATTTTTCAATTTTGCCAATTCGGTCCCAAACCTTTTCACCTTTTATCAATTCAATTCTAAGTCTTTTCACTTCTTGGCAATTGAATTTATCCGGCGAATTTTGGCTAAAAATTATTGACGTGGTAAATTTTTTAATAATACTTTGAATTTTTTTAAGGTTTTTCTCTTTTCCTTTACTTTTTTTTTTTTAAAAACTAGGGTCTGCCAGGGTTGCCGATCGACCCTCGCCAGCCACAGGCGAGGGCGTTGGGCCCCTAGCTAGCTTTGGGCAAGGGCTGTGACGCCCTTGCTAACCAAAGTAAGGGTGCACGAGCCCTTGCCTAGAATCAGCGAGGGCGTTGCAGCCCTCGCCTAGGGCCAGTGAGGGTTAGTCGCTTGTGGCTAGTGAGGGTCGGCTCGCCACCCTCACTAGCCAAACTCCAAACCTCCCTCCCCCAAAAAAGAAGAAGAAAAAAACCATAAAAAATACAAAAAGTTATTAAATTATCATTAAAATATTATTAAAAATGTGCCAAGTTAATGTCAATCATCCATATTAGTAAATCTTGGCCAAAATTGGTGGGATAGACTTAATTTGTAATAAGTGAAAATGTTTGTGACTGAATTGATAAAATTGAAATGTTTAGGATTGAATTGATAAAAGTGCAATAAGTTTAAAGTTTAGGACTTTTTGGACAATTTTTCCCATTTAACTCTATTGTTGACACCAAAATTTTGGCTATCTAGCATTTTCATTTATCTCATAAGAAAATTATGATCTACCTCAACCCCTAAACCAAAATTTCATTGTTTCTCTCTCATCTCTCCCTTCCTTGCTGGCTCTCTGCTCCCATCAAGATAGACCCAACAAGTGCATGTAATAGCTTCATTGTTCCTCTTTTAACAGAGAAATTGATGAGGAGAGGAATGTGAAAGCGGAGAAAATTGGCAAAGAGGGAAACGAAAAGAAAGAGTTTTGAATTGTTTGTTCTTTAGGGCGACGATTGTGCTCCAATAGTAAGTGGAAAGTGTTCCATTTTGCTTTCGCTTTTTAACGACTGGCCTAATTAATTAAAAAAAAAATATCAAGAATCTTTGGAGCTCACACTGAGTCTCACCATAAAAAGGCAAATGTTTCAATATAGTTCTCTTTGTAATTGGTTCGTCAGTATTATAACGCGTGTAAAAATGAGTTTAAAACAATGGTAACGGAATTCCTTCTGATTAGCCACGGACGGAGTTACACAAATCAGCACTTGCAAATGAATCTTGAATTGATTAATTTGAAAAGTTTAGGACTATATTAGTCGCCATAAATAGGCTTAGGATTTTTTGAATGTTTTTCCTAATTTGACTTGGAGCAAATATGAACAATTTAGTTTTAATTTTCACAAATTTGCCACCTAGGACGCTCAACGTCCACATCAGCATTTCTCGGCCATATCATCTCATATTGAAAGAAGATATTAAACCAATTGCGAGCGGAATTCGTGGAAAGAAATCCGACGAAATTCGTGAACCAAGAGCATTTTCTCGGCGTTATATTCTCGGTGGGGGACAGGGAAAGTGGAGCTTTCTTTTAGGCGGTGGAATTAATTTCCTACGCTCCCTCCACCCTATTTATTCACGCCTTCACTGCATTACCTGGGGCGGATTCCATCTCATATAATTCTTCAATGCACCATTATAGATCTGAGGAGGCCATCGTCAGACCTGAAGGGCTCTCCCAGCTAAATTCGCCTGGCGCTGCAAAAGCACATCACCAGCCAACCTCCGTGATATCACTAGGATTGATCGGTTCTTGATCTAATCCGGTTCTAAGGTGGAATCGGAAATTAGATCGGGAGGATCGATTCCCAAAAATCAGAACCGAAGACCAAACTGGTTGATCTTAGGACCAGGAATCGGAACGAACCATTGGTCCGGTCTGGTTTAATGGAACCAAGTCATTTATTTTTTCCCACTAATTTTTTTCTCACTACTCAAAACTAGACCGGGACAATTGATAGTGTTTATTATACATTTTACTATTTTTTTTGGAAGAAATAATAAAATAGAAACGTATACTTAATTAGTCCGGTCCGGTTTGGCTTTTCCTTGGTATCGGGAATTGGATTGCCCAAACACCGGTTTCGCTTTCAGGAACCGGCAACCGGACCACATTGGCTGGTTTGGTCCGATCCAGTCCGGCTGGTTCCCAATTTGGGAGGTCCATTTTGCACATCCCTAAATATCACTAGAATCTACTGCCACCTTCGTTGGTCCGCAGTTGCTGCTGCTGCTTCTCGCCATATCTGCTTCGACTCGTTGTCGCAAGGAGCTGTCCCCAGTGGTCGCTGAATTGCCGTGCCAGATTACCGGGACCTTGCGAAGCGTCTCTGAGTAACCGTTGCCTCTCGTCCCCATGTCCTTATATCACAACTTGAAGATTTTCGTTGCGATCAGACATCGAGCTCGACGACTTACGTAAAGTATCTCAGACAACTTCCTCTGTGCATGACGTCTCAGGACTCTCATGAGCCATGATCACAAGCGAAAGAAAACAATGGAGAGCAAATCTGAGTCGGAGCCCTAGGATTTCAACGACCAACCTGTTATAATTTTATTTAATATGATCCCACGTTTAATTAAAATTACCTACATTAAATTTCATTGAGAATTTATTATCCAAATCTAGTTGTTGATAACTATGGAGATTGCCCATATCTACTAGGATTAGTCTTGATGGAAGACTATATCTGATTATTCTCATTATACTGATTATCTGATAATTGGAGAGCACATCATCAACGTTGAGAGGACAATTGGCTAGAAGTACCTATTCACGATTGTTCAAGTTCCGTGTATCTACTCTTGATATCATCGATGGCTGGAGGTTAATACAAAATTTACACCTTTCCGCAATTGATCCTGATTATCAAGATTATGGTTTTTTGCAAAATTTATAACAGTTGTGATTAGAGCATGTCTACATCTCTACCTTGATGATTTTCAAGCAATTTTTTTTGCCGTTGTCGCCGAATCTTGGACCTATATGGTCATATGCTGGCGTGGTCTCCAGTACCCATTCCTTATTTTGGTCTAAGGTGGGCTATTAGAGGAAAACCGGATGGCGGAATGCGCGACCAATATGAGGAACGACGAAATTGCGCGAAAAAGCCTCGGGCACGTGCAACCACGTGCCCATGCAGGCCTCAGGTGCGTGATGCTCACGTGCTTGTGGGCTAGCATAGGCGCTTGTTTGTGACCATGCGCCCACCCGGCGATCTGGTGTGTGAGATGCACGTGCCTAATGCGGCTCCTCTCTGCGTCTTTTCTCTGCGTTTTACTGTTTTGCGGCCCTATGGCCGTTGAAATTACGATTCTCCCTTGATCGATTTATTTACGGTTTTGCCATTGGTCGCCTTAATTTACTGTTTTGCCCTTGTTGCGTTGATTTATTATTTTGTCCTTACATGCAATTTAATGAATGTTTTATGCATGTAATTAAATGTCTAGTGATTCGTATATATTTAATTAATTGAAGATTAGCTACAATATCTTTGATTATATTAAATTATATACATTAAGAGTCTTTGGATCACATACAGTCAAAAATATTAATTGTGATTGGTCACCTTAATATTATGAATTTTATCCCATAGGAAATTTCAATATATTAATGTGATTAATTATGATGAAATATCATTTTATTTTTTATTAATTTACCCATAGGGATTGAGAAATGGAATATAATTTGATAGTTACATCATGAAGTAATTACAAATCTATTTAAATTGAAAACTTAGCCGACATGTAGTTTTTGATGTTAGGTGATTCATATTTTATAACATATTTTACATCGGCAAAACATGATTTAAATTTATTTGCCTCAAATATATGATACATAAGTTTCCATTGATTATAATATAATTTTACCACCTACGATTAGTTCTGGTATAATTATTCATGAGTTGAACAATGATAATTATAAAGAATGGAGGAAATTAATTCTTCTCTAATTGGAGTGTATGAATATTGATTATGCTATACGGTCATACGAACCACCTTCTCTTACTGAAGCTAGCAATTAGGTTGAAGTTACTCTTTATGCACAATGGGAGTGGTCCAACCACCTCAGTGTGATGTACATAAAGACAACTTTCTATTAACATTCGTGGTTCAATCATTCATCATAACAATGCTAAAGAATTGCTTGAGTCTATTGATGCAAAATTTAAATCTTTAGAGAAAGTGCATGCCATGACCCTGATTATGAAGTTCTCATTGTTGAAACTTACTAGTGCAAGAGGCGTGCGTGAGTACATCATGAAGATGAGGGGCATTGTAGCTCAGGTGAAAAATCTTGTGGTTGGGATATCAAAATTTTTTCTTGTATACTAGATCCGAACACTCTCCCACAAGAGTATGCCCCTTTCAAGATCTCTTACAACACATAATGCTAAATGGTTAATTAATGAACTTATGACTATATGTGTTCAAGAGGAAGGGAGGTTGCTCATGGAAATGGGAGAAAGTGCTTATATGGCAATACAGGATAAGTATAAAGGGCATGCATGCAAAAGGGAAAAATGTAAAATACCTCCCCAAGCTGGCATTAAGAAAGAATCCAAGTGCTTCTTTTATAAAAGAAGGGGCACATGAAATAGAATTGTGTCAAATTTAATGCCTGGCTCAAAAAGAAAGGTAACTAACTATCGTGTATTTGTCATGAATCTAATATGGTTGATGTGGATCACAATACTTGGTAGATTGATTCTGATTTTAAAATCCACATTTCAAATTCCTTGTAGAGTTGTTAGACCCAGCGGAAATCAATGGGAAGTGAACAAAGAATTTATTTAGGAAACAAGATATGTTCGTGTGTAAAAGCTATTGGAATAGATAGATTGTTCTCAATAATGGTTTTATTTTGAATTTAAAAAGAACCTTTTATATTCCTAGTTTCTCTAGGAATTTAATTTTAGTTTCAAGACTTGTACCATTGGGATAATCCTTTAAATTTTCAAGTTCAACATTCAATATATTGTATAAATATAAAATTGCTGGGAGTGATATTTTATTTGACGATCTCTTTTGAATTAATTTACAAGACAATACCATTTATAATGCGATGTGCGTTCATGATAATGCTGGCATAAAATGATGTATTGTGAATGATGATTCCTCTATGTTGTGGTATCAGAGATTGTGACATATTTTCATAGATTGAATTATGCGATTAGTAAATGATGGAATGTTTAGTACTCTAGATTTGACTGATTATGATATTTGTGTAGACTGCATAAAGGGAAAGCAGACCAACAAATCAAAGAAAGGTACCAAGAGGAGTATGCAAATATTAGGAATCATACATATATATATTTATAGTCCAGATATGGATTCAAATGATTTGAGATACTTCATCTTTTTCATAGACGATATTCACGATTCATGTATTTCTACTTGCTTTGTAGTAAGCACGAAGCCCTAGATGCATTTAAAGTATTTAAAAGTGAAGTAGGGAAATAATGCAGTAAGTAAACTAAGATCATGAAATCAGATAGATGTGGAGAATATTATGATAAATACGTTGAAGATGGACAAACACCTTGTCCCTTTGCGAAATATCTTTAATAGCATGAGATTATTGCCTACTACACTATGCCTGGTTCTTCGGACTAGAATGGTATAGTAGAAAGAAGAAACTCAACTTTATTGGACATGGTACGGAGTATGCTTAGTAGCTC
This sequence comes from Eucalyptus marginata, assembly GCA_014182565.1. Classification (NCBI taxonomy): domain Eukaryota; kingdom Viridiplantae; phylum Streptophyta; class Magnoliopsida; order Myrtales; family Myrtaceae; genus Eucalyptus; species Eucalyptus marginata. The sequence goes on from CM024591.1 coordinate 45,763,976, forward strand.
TAAAATTCCTAAATCTTTGTGGATTGAGGCTCTTAAAACAATAGTGTACATATTAAATCGAGTTGTGACTAAGACAATTCCTAAGATGTCTTTTGAGTTATTCAAAGGTTGGAAATTGAGTTTGAAACGTATACACATATGGGGATGCCCGTTTGAAGTAAAAGTCTACAATTCATAGGAAAAAAAGTTAGACCCAAAGACTATAAGTGGGTATTTCGTTGGATATGTCGAAAAATCCAAGGGATATATGTTTTATTATCCATGTCACACCACTAGGTTTGTGGAATCGAGAAATGCTACGTTTCTTGAGAATGATCTGATCAGTGGGAGAGTTCAATTTAGGGACTTTGTTTTATGAAAAGGATCATTCAGATACTAAACCTTCTACTTCAGGTACTGGATTATTTGTTATTTACAATGCCCCTTCGGTTCAACCAATCATTGAACAACCAATCGTTGAAATTCCACAACCTGCTAATATTGATCTGTAGATCTAGCTATTCAGCAATTACCAGAAACTGTTGAGTAGCTAATTGAGCAATAAACTCCTCAGTAGAATGTTGATGTAATATTAAGAAGGTCTACTAGAATGAAAAAATTAACAATTTTTAGTGATTACATTATTTATCTACAATAATCTGACTATAATTTTGGAGTTGAAAATGATCTTAAAATATTTTCACAAGCCATGAGTTATGATAAATTCAATTTATGGTACAATACCATGAAAGAATAGATAAGTTCTATGGCATCTAATGAAATCTTAGATTTAATAGAGTTGCCCAATGGGGCGAGGGTTATTGGTTGTAAATGAGTCTTTAAAACTAAGAAAGATTTATTGGGTAATATTGAGAGATAAAAAACTAGACTCTTTGCCAAGGGATTCACCTAGAAGGAGGGAATCGATTATACAGAGACAATTTCTTTTGTATCTAAGAAAGATTATTTTCGTATTATTTTGGCAAGGATTGCTCATTTTGATATGGAGTTACATCTAATGGATGTGAAAATGACGTTCCTCAATGAAAAACTAGAAGAAGTGGTTTACATAAAACAACAAGAATGATTCTTCTCTAATGCTGATGAGCATCTGGTGTGCAAGCTTAAGAAGTCTCTGTGTGACTTGAAACAAGCATCCCACTAATGGTACTTGAGATTCTATGAGGCCATCACTTCTTTCGATTTTGTAGAAAATGTCATGGATCAATATATATACTAGAAGGTTAGTGAGAGCAATATTTGTTTTCTTGTCTTATATGTGTATGACATTTTACTTACAATCAATGATAATGGATTGCTACATGAGGTGAAATAATTCATTTCAAAGAGTTTTGATATGAAGGATATAGGTGATGGGTCTTATGTCATTAGCATTAAGATCCATATGGATAGACTTTGAGATATATTAGGACTATCTCAAGAAACCTATATTAATAAGGTCTTAGAGAGATTTCGGATGAAAGATTGTTCACCAAATATAACACCCATTGTAAAAGGTGACAATCATTGCTTGAAGAATGATTTTGAAAGGTAACAAATGAAGAATTTCCCATATGCTTTTTCTGTTGGAAGCTTGATGTATGCTTAGGTTTGCACTCGACCCGACTTTACTTTTGCTATGGGAATGTTGAGAAGATACCATAGTAATCTAAGTATGGACCACTAGAGAGCTACAAAGAAGGTGATGAGGTACCTTCAAAGTACAAAGGGACACATGCTTATGTATAGGTGGACTAATAGTCTTAGGGTAGTTGAGGTGTCTTTAGACTTCGTTGGCTGCATTGATTTTCGTAAATTTATATAGGGATACATTTTTATGTTTGCTAGTAGAGCTGTATCCTAGTGGAGTGTGAAATAGACGTTAGTTGCCACTTTCACTATGGAGGCTAAGTTCATTTCCTGTTTTGAGGCCACAATGGGTGATTGAAATTTCATATCAAGGCTTAGAGTTGTGGATTCTAGTGTTAGGCCATTGAAAATATTTTGTGAAAATTCAGTCACAGTTTTCATGGTTAAGAACCACAAAAATAATAGTTGAAGTAAGCACATCGACATCAAGTATTTAGTTATCATGGAACGTGTTAAAGAAAAGAAAGTGATCATAGAATACATAAGCACTGAATTGATGATAACTGACCCTTTAACTACATGCATGCCATTAATGAGTTATAAGGATCATGTAGTCAGAATGAGCATTGGTCAAACCATGTAAGTTTTCCTTTATATGGAAAATTTGTGAAACTTTTATTCGTTTGCGATGTTTTTCTCAATACAGTTGTATACATTTAGTTATTTTGAGAAAAAAACAATCACGTTTGACCTAGAATTAACATAAGGTTTATTTATTATGTTATGTTATCACATATGGGCTGATGAGATACATTGTGATACATAAAAGATAATATTCATTCTAAGAGGACTTATCACCATGATTCATGTGTTTTATTTTCAACATGAAGTTTTGTGGATTTGGTTAAATATTTCATTCAATGAAATGTTGGGATCAAATGGGAGAATGTTATAATTTTATTTAATATGATCCCACATTTAGTTAAAATTGCCTACATTAGATTTCATTAAGGATTTATTATCCAAATCTAGTTGTTGATAACTATGATGATTGCCCATATCTATTAGGATTAGTCTTGAAGGAAGACTATATCTATTAGAATTTGTGTGAGCATATAAATTGGTCATCTAAGCCAAACTCTCTCATTATTCTCATTATTTTGTTTATTTGATAATCGGAGAACACACCATCAACGTCGAGAGGGCAATTAGCTAGAAGTGCCTATTCACGATCGTTCAAGCTCTGTGTATCTATTCTTGATATCATCAATGGTTGAAGGTTAGTACAAAATTTACACGTTTCCGTAATTGATCCCAATAATGAAGATTATGGTTTTCCGCAAAATTTCTAACACAACCTTCTACTCACTTGTGGCAAGAAGCATGATTGAATCCATGTGAAAGAAGCAAGGAGAAATTCTTGGTTCTCTCAACAAAGCAACTTTCTAGAATTCTTCCATCGACAAAGAGCCATTTTCATGCGATTGATCACCATGGAATAAAGGAAGAACCCAATACTAGGGGTTATTCTCAAGAGGGACAGAAGGGCAAAGGCAGGATTTGGAGATTGCTCGGACAACTTGAGGAACTTCTCTTCCAATTCTTAACGATTATCTATCAAGAAAAACCCTAAATTGAAAGGTTTTAGGGTAAACACCAGTCACCACTGGCGATGGGCAGCTGCCAACATCCGGCAAGCAATTGAAGGAAGAAGGAAGGGAAGAAATAAAAAAAGAAAAGGAAAAGGAAAAAAACGAATAAATAAATAATTCAAAAAATATTTAAATATAATTAAAAATTGTCCACTTTAGTGCTAGCCGCATTGCGCTTCACGTAGGACGGCTCATGTCCATGTTAGTACTGCTTGGAGAAAGGTTTATGACTCAATTGGTAAAAAGACAGGTTTACGACTAAATTGACACATTTGTAATATGTTTAACATTTTTTTTTGGTTGGTAATTCTCTCCACAAAAAATGTTGGTAATTTCATATATTAGATGACATATTTAAGGTGTTGGTGAGAAAGGTAAATGAACATTGATAGAGGCTCAAAGAGGTTTTAAATCATAAACATTAAATTCTGAAAAGAAGTGAAAATGAAAATAAAAAAAAATTTATTTGATAACATATGAAATTAATTAATTATTTAATTATTTTCATGCTAAACATGGAATAATGAGCATCACCGGAAGGTTTTGATAATATAACTAGTATGATTTATTTTCCATTGTATGTTTCATCACTTAATTAAGTAAGTCATTCTTACTCAACATAATATGTGATTTTTCACTTAAACCAATTAATCAAGTTGTGTGTATTTAGTGGTTATCAAACACACCTCATGATATTAAATGCTGGATATTTAATTTCAAAACTAAATATGGTTATCAAGGAAAAAAAGGCAATAAATGGTAGCTGTAGAATATATACTAATTACAGATACATCATCAATATCAAGCCACGATATCCATATATAGTAACAAATCATATACTATACTCGATTCAATTCAATAAAATGAAAGTATTTCTATATTAAGCGGCATGTGTTTCCATAGGAGCAAACACTGTCTATATGGAAGTCTCATGGCACAACATGATTCCGAAAATGAAAAAATCTTGATTGCATGGATGTCATTACCTAAATCTAATCAAGCTTACTTAGGTCGTGGAGACTTTTCCTTTCAATCACCAATTACCATCTTCTCTTTCTTCCGACTTTTGATACAGCCAACTCCCTCCCTCCCTCTCTCTCTCTCTCTCTCTCTCTCTCTCTCTCTCTCTCTCTCTCTCTCGTGGCTCAAAGACGAAGAAGCTGAGAGCATAGAGAATGGAGAGAATCCCTAAAGCTCGTTCATCTCTTCTTCTTTTCTCTTTATCTGTCTTGTCGTCGCTTCTTCATATCCATGGAAAGAAGCAAGGAGACGCTCTTGATTCTCTATATAAAGCGAAGTCTGGGATAGACAAGAGCCTTTTTCAGGTGAAAGACAATCATGAAAATCTCCATTCTAGGATTTATCATCAAGAAGGATTGAAGGAGAAAGATAGGATCAAAAAGTTGCCCGGACAACCGCCAATTGAATTCGATCACTATGGTGGTTATGTCACCGTCAATGAATTGGCCGGTCGAGCATTTTATTATTATTTTGCTGAAGCAGGGCCAAAAAAAGGACTCGATGCCACTTCTTCTATGGTTTAATGGAGGTGAGTGCTTTAGTTTTTCCAATTTCACTTGATCTCCAATGCAAATATATTATTCTCTTCACTTAGGAATTTTTCACCATTTTTATAGCCAAAATATATAATTGTATCGTACTTTTATTAGGATTTGGCACACAATCACAAGAAAATCGGGAAAAGAAATTGAGACACAAGATTTCTATCCCGATTCACCATTAAACTAAAGCTACACTAATGGATCATTCCACTATAATTAGCATCTTGCTACACCTCTTGATTATAAGAGAAAGAGATTATATCCAGTAGCTATTTATGAGCCTAAGCCCAAACTAACAAGAAATTATGGGCTTAAATTATAAGAGCTCTCTGGTAGCTCAAGGGCATTATTATCCCGTCGATGGAAATATGAATCACAACTCAACAACTTTGAGCATCATACTAGGTTGAACTTAAACTTGACCAATCAATATAAGTATTTAACGTTGCCATTAAATAATGAATATAACTTTGTCACAAGAACTATGCATGTTTCTAAGAGTTGTTGGCTTTTTATTGATTTTGAAACACTTCGAACTGTCTCATTGATAGCTTAATGAAGCAAGTGCTTTGTGCTCAATCGTTGCCATATGGCTTTCATATGTTTAGGTGCAGCATAGTTAAAGTACATTGACGTAAGTTATCATTGTGATTCGCCATTCTCTAATCTACCTTGTTAATCCTATCAATTCTAAAATCTGAATGGATTAACAGTGATATAGAACATTGCATGATTGAATTGGTCCAATGAATATACCAATGTCCTCTTAATGTACCACACATATACAAGCTCATATGAGTCATCTATATCATTCTTTCTGTTATCACATTTATAAAGCAATTATATAGTAAATCATATTTAGATTATTTTCTGGTGCGTTTGAGTGAATAAAAGTTAGCTGTTATTACTTTTTTTTTTCATCAGGTCCCGGTTGCTCATCCCTCGCCTATGGAGCAATGCAGGAACTTGGACCATTCCGAGTCTATAGTGATGGGAAGACTCTTTACAGAAATAAATTTGCATGGAATATTGGTAAAGTATTTAAAAAACACAGTGTAGTGTTCTCAAATGTATTTCGCTTTTTCTTTTCGCTGATAGAGCTGATCGATTATTTATTTTACGAGGACAGCTGCGAACGTGTTGTTCCTAGAGTCCCCGGCTGGTGTCGGTTTTTCTTATTCCAACACGACGTCAGACTACGGTTCGAATGGAGACAGCAACACAGCAGCAGACAATTATGTATTCTTGCTAAATTGGCTGGAGAGGTTTCCCGAGTACAAGAACCGGGATTTTTACATTTCAGGCGAGAGCTATGCGGGCCATTACGTACCTCAACTCGCTCACAACATCCTATACAACAACAAGAAGGCAAACAAGACCCTTATCAACCTCAAAGGGATTATAGTAAGTTGTCTTCGCGAATTGCATAGTCTTTAAGTATAGGAAACACCTAAGGTCTGAACATTCACACCTGGAATATGCTTTAAGCCTGCGTGCGTTTTTGTGTTGGCTTTTTGCGTTCTAATGAATGATTAAAAGCCAGAAGTCATCATGCACGTCTTGGCTATAAAACCTCATCGAGATGTGGAAAAATCTTTTTAGCTTTATAATCAGTAGATCACGTGTTTTTGGTCGTTTTCATGATTTGAATTACTAGCTGCTACTCAACTGTTCCATTTGCTAAATGCGATTCGACTAACAACTAGGAATGTGCTTATTGCAGTCAACATCACATTGGAATATTTGGTACAAATGCTGCATCTCTTGATAAATAAATAATGTGGATGCTGCATTGTCATTGCTGTGGCAGGTATTGTAGTGTAACTAATCGCGCCATGAAACATAATAGATATCAGGGTCAAAGTTTGATTCGATGAATATAACATTAGTAGGTAATTCTCTTGTTATTATGTAACCATTATCAACTAGCACCAATCTAGTGCGCACCCATTCCTCATGACTCATAATGTCGATTAAATAATTGGTCATGGGTAGATAGATAAGAAAAATAACTGAGGATATATATTGATGCATGCAGATTGGAAATGCAGCAATCAATGATGAGGCGGATGAGAGAGGGATGTATGAGTATTATGTGACACATGCATTGATATCCGATGAAACATGGTATGTAATTCAAAAGCATTGCGACTTTTCATTACACGCCACAAATCGAACAAGGGAATGCATTTCGGCTACGAGGGATGCGGATGATGATGTTTCTCCTATTGACGTTTACAACATCTACGCCCCTCTGTGCTTCTCTTTTAACCTGACTTCTCTTCCCAAGAAGACCAACGTGAGCTCAAATTCATTTGCTTCTTTTTTACAATCTTTTAACTTTTGCACTTCTGAACGACAATATGCAAAACTTTAGGTCATAGATTTTTGGGTTGTGTTTTCTTTTGCCAGATCATGGACTTCGACCCGTGTGGAGACTACTACGTTTATGCTTACCTGAACAGAGAAGATGTGCAAGAGGCACTTCACGCCAACGTTACGAAGCTCGATCACGACTGGGCACCGTGCAGCGATGTTATCAATGGCTGGGGGGATAGCCCTTCCACCGTCCTCCCTCTCCTCCAAGAATTCATGTCCAATGGGCTCCGTGTTTGCTTGTTTAGGTAAATAACAAAAAGGAATTTTTTTTTTTTTTGCGCGTCGTCCATGTTGGAAGTAAAAGATCCGTGATAAGAATAAAGTCATCCAGAAGCAATTACTGTTGGGTCATTGACAACTTTTGGCAATCCTTTGTGAGTGATTGAAGTGGGAGTATGACTAACGAGTGACTGAAAATGCAGCGGGGACACGGACGGAAGAGTGCCGGTGACATCGACCCAGAGGTCTCTTAGCAAGATGAGCCTCCGAACGAAGAGTCCATGGCGTCCTTGGTTCCTCGGGGTGAGGTGAGGCGGCTTATTTGTTTTCACGACATCAACCCCCTTTTTAATTATTCTTGTCTTGGATCCCCCTCGTCCTAGAGGGATCAATTGGCTTGATTTGTTGAACGAAAAGTAATCTGCACCATCTTTAACGCATGCAGGTCGGAGGGTATGTGCAAGTGTACGAGGGAGACTTGACGTTTGCGACCGTGCGAGGTGCGGGGCATCAGGTGCCGAGCTATCAGCCCAAGAGAGCTCTCTCTCTCATGTCTCACTTCCTTGCTGGTTCTCTACTCCCATATAAATAGACCCTCAAGTGCTTACAGATGATGGATTAACACTTGAGGACTCACTTTTCTCTCCATTTTCTCTCTCTTTCTTCGGTAATTTATTTGGCGGATCATATCTCTTCCAACCAAATCTCTCTCTCTCTCTCTCTCTATTTTTTTTTCACCTTCTGTTTTTGTAATTTTCTCTTTCCTTTCCTTGTTGTTTCCTTTAATAATGCAATTCCTTGTTCTTCCCTAATGCAGCTCTACCTTTAATCCAAATGGAAGAGGATCCTCAACAAATCCTAAATACAAATATAACAGACCAAATCCCAAACTAAGGAAAATCATTTGGTCAATTCTGAATCTGTTTTATGGATGCTAATTCAAACCTAAATTTTCCATTTTTGTCAAATGTAGCGTTAAACCTCCGTGTGTAATTCCAACGTAATCCTATCAGCCTATTGCTTTGCCGACGTGGCAATCTGTAAGTTTGGAATTAGCCATGCTTTCCTAAATGTCCGGTAAGAGAAAATTTCCTCCACTCCCTGTCGATGGGGGCTGCTCACGGAGGTTATCCACATGCAAATCCTGAGCCAAACAAAAGCCAGGAGTGCTCATGCTCACGCCCAACCGGGTCGAAGGCATGGAGAACGTGTTGCCCTTATTGTAAAACATGACTAAGCCGCTGCCCCTGAGAAGGCAGAACGTATCGCACATTTTAGGTTCAAGTTTTGGCTTCGCGCTCGTGGTCTCGTCGTACCTTTGTGTGGACAATTTACGTTTGGATAGTGGTGAGTGGGTGAGGTCAATCGCACGATGACCCTCAAGTGCATGTAATACTTCAGTTATTTAGGAATTCAAGAACTTCATTGTTTTTCTTTTAACAATTACATTGATGAGGAGAGGAATGTGAAAGCAGGGAAAATTGGCGAAGAGAGAGAAACACAAAGAAAGAGTTGAGCTTGTTTGTTCTTTAGGGCTTAAACATGACGGTGTTTATTTTAATTGGATAAGAAGAAGCAACAATTACGCGACAATAGTACATGGAATGTGCTATATTTTGTTTTCGTTTTCTTTAAGGATCGGCCTAATCACCAAAAATAAAATTCAAGAATCTGTGGTGCTCACACCAAGCCTCACCATAAAATATAAATATTTCAATGCGGTTCTTCGGTATCATATCATACGTAAAGTTGAGTTCAAGACTTCTTCTTCTTCTTCTTTTTTTTTTTTTTTTTTGGGGTGGTGGGTGGCGGGGGGGAGAGAGAGGAAATGCATTCTCCTTTTTTATTTACTGGATTTCCTCTTGAATAGTTCCTTCCACGGACAAACTACGCAAATTAACTCATTGAAATGAATCTAGAATTCTTTATTTGGCTGTTACAAATTGAAATAATTACAACCTATGTCAAATTACTAGTAGTATATGCTATAAAGTGAAGCACAAGTTGATAGAGTAGTGCTGGCACCAAAAAATGACTGACTTTTGGTTATAATCGACTAGTGACAGACTTAGTAGTTAATCGACAAATAAGTCAACTGAGATACAAATATAATTGTATGGGCTTCATTTTTCAATAATTGTAGACCATCCCAAGCAAATATTTTGCTGGCAACTACATGGAAGCTTCCTATCACCATATTCTCGCATAATTAGCTGTGTTTGTAATGTATGTGGACGCTTTTGAGCCTTTGTACTTCATCTGATAAATGACATTTACATATTAATACAAAAAAAAAAATAGTAGTACAATTTGGTAAAAGAAAAATCATCAAAGAAAAGAAAAGTGGACAACTTGAAGAGCATTGATAACATGCCGAGGAAGCGATTGAACCCAAATGTTGGTTATTTGGGTATGAAGTCCTCTACATGGATGGATATGTAAAATTGTAAGAGGTAAGGCTTCATTTTTTCATAATTGTTGACCCTCCCAGGTAAATATTTTGTTGGCAATTATGTTGAGGCTTCGTACTCCATATTCTTGCATAATTAGTTGTGTTTGTAATGTTGGGGGACGCTTTTAAGCCTCTATACTTCATTTGATAAATGACATTTACATATTTATACCAAAAAGAAAATAGTAGTAGAGTTTGGTAAAATGCAAAATCATTGAAGAAAAGGAAAGTGGACAACTAGAAGAAAGATAACATGCCGGGAAGTGATTCCACAGCATACATAAGTTATTTGGGGGTAGAAGTACAGCCCAAGTGCCAAAATTTGGCACGGAGGGATACTTAAGTGCCAAAACTTTGCCAAAACTTTGGAAATGTACACTTAAGTGCAAAAATCGGAATAAAATGGATCACTTAAGTGCCACTCTAGCCAAAATTCCGGCCAAATTGCTGACGTGACGATTTTCCGATGAGGTGAGTGCAAAACGGCGTCGTTTTGCACGCTAACGTGGCGAGAAAATGCAAAAACGACGTCGTTTTGTCTTTAATGTGTAAATAATCAATATAAAATTAATTAAATTAAATTTAAACTTAAGTTTATTTAAAATATTCTAAAAAATAAAAAACTTAAAAACTTAAAATTTTAAAAAAGAAGGGGGTGGGGGCGAAGGGAGGCGGGCCGAGGGCTGGGCCCTTGCCGCCGCCACCTCCCGCCGTGAGGGCTTAGCCCTCGGCCACCTTCCTTCGGACGCCCCCTCTTTTATTTTTTTTTTTTTTATATTTTGAGTTTTATAATTTTAAGTTTTTTATTTTTTAGAATATTTAAAATAAATTTAGTTTTAAATTTAATGTAATTAATTTTATATATTAATTATTTACACATTAGAGACAAAACAACGTCATTTTTGCATTTTCTCGCTACGTTAGCGTGCAAAATGTTGTCGTTTTGCACTCACCTCGTTGGAAAATTGCCACATCAACAATTTGGCCGGATTTTGGCCAGAGTGGCACTTAAATGATCTATTTTACTTCCGATTTTGGCACTTAAGTGTACCTTTTCAAAGTTTTGGCACTTAAGTGTTCCTCCATGCCAAGTTTTGGCACTCCAGGTATCCGTACCTCGTTATTTGGGGATGAAGTCATCAACATGGATGGGTAATTGTCGAGTAGTGATAGTTTCAAATTTGTTACCTCATGGTTAAGTGTTGTTGTACCTTCTTGTAATAACAAATAAGATTATGAAGTTATTTGTTTTGAAGATAGGATTAACAAGTTATCATTTTAAATTCAATGACCATTTGTAAACGTCAATTATAGGCTTTAAATAACCTTATCTTACTATTTGTAAAAGCCTTCTAATGAATCACAAAATTCATCATTTATTTTGCAAATTTATCTTTATTTTTACTTTTCCACAATTTATATGTCTAAGTTGATGCCAAAGTGATCAAATTTTGATTATAAGGGAAAAGTGACAAACTTAGGTGATGGCAGAAGAGTCTAGTGAACAACAAGATGAAAAGAACAGTGGACAACTTGAAGAGCATCATCAACTCGATAAGGAAGTTATCAACAACAAACATCCATTTTCTAGGGGTGTGACTGCCAAGTAGTAATAGCTTCAAATTTGTAATTTCTTGTGGATGAGTATTATTGTAACTTCTTATAACCATAGATAGGATTAGAAGATTATTTGTATTGAAGATAGGATTAGGAAGTTATCTCCTTAAATTCAGTAACCACTGTTTGTAACTATTAATTATAGACTTTAAATAGTCACATCGTACTTTGTAAAAACTCCCCAATCGATCATAGAATTCAACTTTCTTTTGCAAATTTGTATTTATTTTTACTTTTTTGCAATTTAAATGGCTAGTCACAATTGCCTCCAATTTTCATATCTTTAAATTTCTTGTCATTTTCTTTCCCATTAAAAATGAGCAAAGGACCCTTCATATTTTCTGTTGATTCACCCATTGACCCACATATATTCATAACGTATTTCATTGATGATTCAATTTCGATGATACAAGTAGCAAGTAAATGAATTTGGGAAAGTTTGTATTTATTTCAAATGAAATCGGGAAAATTGTCCAAAAAATTCTAAATTATTGTAGAATAGCCAATTCAATCCTAAAATTTTCAGTTTTGCCAACTTAATTCTAAACCTTTTGATGACTTTCCAAAGTAGTCATTTTGACCAATTTTGACCAAAAATAATTGACGTAGATGATTTTTGAAATTTTTAATAAATTTTCTCAATTTTTGTTCCTTTATTTTTTATTTTTTTATTCTTATCCCATTGGTTGCCAAGGCCTTGGCAATGGCTAGTGGAGGTCATCGACTAGAGGCGGGGGCTGCAATGCCCTTACTGTCCCTTGTCTGTGGCTGACAAACTCCATTGACCATCATTGAGGCCTTAATGATCGAAGGAGGGAAATAGGAAAAAAGAAAAATAAAGAAAAGAAAAAGAAAAAGAAATCATAGAACTTTTTTTTAAAAAAATATTGCAAAGATTGACCAAGTTAGCGTCATTGCCAAGTTTGCCATGTAGGATGTTTGACATCCATTTAAGTGATTTTCAGCCAAAATTGGTGAAGGGGATATAGAAAAATCATTAAAAAGGTATATGTCTTTATTATATATATATATATATATATATATATATATATATTATTTATGTGTGTGTGTGTGTGACATCCTGGAATTTCAGTTTTGTTTTCAATTAAATGAATCAGGTCTTTCATCGACGTGTCTATAGTGCCATTCTTTGAGCTGATCACTCACGAGATAACTAGAATATCTGGGGAAGCCATTAAGGGATTTTAATGCAATAGACTTGAGAATTCGACCGGGAATCGACTATTCGACCGTGCTCATCTACAGAGATCATTACGGCACACTTAAAAATCGATCGGAGATCAGAGATAGGTCATTTCGACTGAGATAGGCGATCAAAGTGTGGGTGATTCCACCAAATTGCGAAATTCCCGTCGATCAACATTATACCGATTTTTCCATTGTTTTGGTACACTGTGTTCCTATTTGAAATCTCAAGATTTTTACGACAATCAAGAGTTGCTAATGTGTCGAAGATGTACATTGTGACTCGAAATAAATCAATCACGGGTCAATTGCACCAAAAATTTCTAAAAACTACCCGGTAGGTTAGGTTACGCTAAAATTGCGCATATTGAAATTAACCGCGAATTTGAATCCGATTAAAGTTCTGTCATGTCACGAGTCATTTTAGAAACATCGACTCATCCTCTGAGGATTTTTCTGCAAACCGAGATTTTTGGTGAAAATTCAAAGTGGGGTCGTTTTTGTTAGGAAAATTCAGAGGACCGTTTTTTTATCGCGTTTTTGGGATGCAAGTTGGTTCTATTAGCGAGGAAAAATGTCAATTTGGTCGTGGACACATTGGTGGATTTTATAGGACCGAAATTGGCTTCAATTGAAGGGGAATTGGTTCAATTTGGGGGAAAATACTTCAAAATTCGTAGGTCCCATGGTCCTCAACCTTTTGGACCACATGGGACTTGTTCTAGGGGGAATTGTGTGTACAAAATTGGCTGAAGAGGTCTCCCAATTGAGGTGGGGCATGGTCAAGGGGACAAAGAGATAGGAAGAAGCCAAGAGGGACCCTCCATAAGAGTAGCTGTCCCCTTTCTTCTTCAGCAAACTTTGCTTCCTCCATTGTTGTCCAAGTGAAGCTCAAAAACCAGAGAGAACCTCCCCTAGTTGTCGACTAGCCGCCCGAAGCCGCCTGCTGTCGTCGCACGCTCACGGCTTGCCATTGCACCGCGCGCCAGCTTGCGCGACCGTCCCACCATCCTGAGCCCTTGTCTCGCCTTGGCCATCACCCCCTGACATCTCGAGCCTCTGTCTAGCTTCGCCAGCCATTGTACGTCCCCGTCGTGGTTGCCGAAAGCCCCACCCGCCTCCGCCTAAGCCGTTGTAGCCATCCACCAACCTCTCGTGCTATTTCCAACCCGTATAGTCGCTTGACCCAGCCATTTCGGTTCTAGAATAGAACCGAAACCCAACAACCCGCCGTGGGCTTCGAGGTCCGTTTCCAAGCCTTTCCCGGCCTCGCTTGGTGTCGCCGCTTTGGAGTTTGTTGCCCATCTTTGCCTTGCCGTCGTCGTGGACTCATTAGATTTCAAAACCAGTGAGTTTACTCACTAATCTCTGCTTAGGGAGTTAATTATACTTAAGGGTTGATTAGTTTAGACTAAGTATGGTTTAGGTGGTTAGTTAGAATGAATTAGTGATTTAATTACTAGTTTATGCATGCTAGGTGGTTAGATCGGCTTAATTAGCAACTAGATATATTGTATTATTTATCTAGATAAGTTCGGAAATTTTCCGGGCTAGTTTCGGTATTTAATTAGGCTTTTCAGCCTAAGTTTCTATTTATGGCATTTATTGGTATTTATTTAATTAATTTTAGTAATTATTTAATTATTTATTATTTTACGGAAAATTATACCGGGATAGCCGGTGACCGGAATTTCGTACTGATTGCAATGGTATGATTGATTTATTTAATTGAGTGTTGATTTGTGCAAATTGAGTGAGAATTATAATTTTGAGTATTTATTCCAAAATTGAATAATTTCGGTATTTAATTAGAAAATACTGGGCATCGGTTTACAACACCAAAAATGTGTTTATAGACTATTATAATTAGTGGGAATTTGTAAAATAAAGATATTGTGTTTTTGGCTCAGGCTGATTGTGTACCCACACACGATTATGTTCATCGAGTATATTTTAACATGATGAAATTGGGCCAAGTTTGTTGTGTACAAAGCACAAGGTCCTTAGCCAGGATTGATTTATCGTAGTTTAGCTTGTGAGAGCAGTATACTATATCAACTTATAAGTGCTTGATATGACAGCTTGTGAGAGCAGTATACTTTATCAGCTTGTGTGAGCAATGATCGTTTATTAGCTTGTGAGAGCAACGATCCCTATATTAGCTTGTGCGCGCTACTATCTATCCTTTTCAGCTTGTGTGAGCATGGTCGGTGTTGATGGTACCGGATAGAACTGAATTGATAGATAGTATTGCTTGGATTGATCGATTATTGGATTGAGCAATCGTCGGTATTGAATGAATGATTGGTCAGGGTTTATGAACTGTACTGACTTGCAAGAATGAACTGAGGGAAATGTAAGTCACCTATCTCTTGTGTGCATAGGTAGCCTTTAGGCGTATTTCCTTCATAGTCGGAGTTTAAGGGGTGAACTTGCTGAGATATCGTCTCACCCCATCGTGGGCTAACATTTATAGGTCCTTAGATGGCTATTCCTCTTGAGTGTTTCGGCCAGCCAAAGAAGGTCACCGAATAGATCTCTCAGATTCCCCTCCCTGGGAGCCAAAGAGACTGGGTCTACGAACTTGTTAGATCCATTGTCTGGGTTGATGCGGGTCTATCCCGGAGGGTACCCAATCAATTCAGATCGTGGTATAGTTACGGGCGAGATGGACCTAGAGAAGGTCCCCTATTGGAATCTGCGATTCCTTTGTCGATGCTAGAGATCGCTTTTGGCAAGGGTACAGTTGACCCTCTTAGTGGTTCAATGGTGGACCCGAGTTCCCCGGAGTAAGAGACCCCAAAGCCTTCGGTTGAGGATTCGAATGCTTAGAGGACTAGTAGCTCTTTTGTTTTTGGTAGACCTGTGAATACATACTAATATTGTATATAACTTAATTTGCTTGTATAAAGGTGTGCAGTGTGGTTTTAAAATTGTGGCCCTACTTTTCAATCCCATTTTTATGTTGTCTGTGGATTTATATATTCGCTTCTGCATGCGCATTAAATTGAAAGGGTTGGCAATGCGTCTTGGGATGTCGCAACTTAATCGACCACCAAGGGATGGGCATGCGGTTGAGGATTGGGGCGTGACGTCCTTGGCCGGAGTGGCATCAAAGTTGGTTGATAGTTGGAGTGATAAGGTGCGATAGGTTTATGGGATAATTAGTAGAATTGGGCTTTACTTCATGCTGGTGCATGTCTGTGTTAGTTGTTTGGTAGAATTGTTTGTTGGGATCACTCAGCTTTTGATTCAGTGTGGAATTGGAAAGTAGGTTTCTTTAAAGACCCTGCGAGATGAGTGATCAGGAGTAAAGGACTCCTAGAAAGCGTACCATTGGACTTGTTACTTGGGGTAGGACGCCGACGAGGGTCGGTACCCGAGGAGGTCGTGGTTGAGCGCCAGCTCAGGCTAGCGCTAGTGGAGTAGCACCGCCTCCTGTTGGTGCTGGGGTAGCAGCCTTTGGTGATCCTAGGATCGAAGGGATCATGTAGGCGCTTGAAGCTATGGGAGCAATGATGGGGCAACAGGCCTAGAATCAAGCTGTTGCCACTATCGCCACCGCCACAGCTGCTGCTACCGCTGTCGTTGCCGCCGTCGCCACCGCCACCGATGCCGCAACCGCTGCCGCTCCCATTGAAGTTCAGCCTGAGAATGCGGTGGTGCAGAGAGAGAGACCAATTCACAAGTTGATGGAGTAGTTCTTGAAGCTGAATCCGCCAAGGTTCACGGGTGCTGGAGACCTCGAGACTGCCTCTCTTTGGATTCGAGACCTGGAGAAGGCCTTTGCACTTTTGATGTGCAGTGAGGAAGAAAAGGTTGTCCTTGCAGTATATCAATTGCAGGGTAATGCGAATACTTGGTGGAGAGCCACCGGAGGTACAGTGTTTCCGGAAGGCGTGGTCCCAGTGTGGAACGCCTTCCTCAGAGCTTTCGATGACAAGTACTTTTCGGGTAGTGCCCGAGAATAGAAGATGGAGCAATTTCAACCCTCCGCCAAGGGATGATGAGCATGGATCAGTACGAAGCGAAGTTCGCGGAATTGTCACAGTACGCTCCAAGATTGATAGAGGATCCCAAAGACAAATCACGAAGGTTCAGGAATGGCCTTCGCCTGGAGCTAAAGAATCCATTAGTACCGTTTGATCTGAAGGACTATAATGAGGTGTATAGTTGAGCCCAACTGATTGAGAGAAGTTTGAGTGAACAAGCTGCCTCGTTTGGGTCGAGGTTCAGTTCGAATAGAGAAGGGAATCGGTTCAAGAAGAAGCCCATGACCAGAGGAAGGTTTCATGTGCTGCCCAATAGGAAGGGTGGAATTGGCAAGTCAGCACCAAATTAGAATGACGTGTGTCGCTTCTGTGGAAGGCGACATGGTTTGATCCCGTGCCCTTTAAGGATGGGTGCCTATTTCGAATGTGGCCAACATGGTCACCTGGCCAGAGATTGCCCTAGAAGACCGAGGGGACAACAGCAGTTATCGCCGCCGCCACCGATGGGTCGGATTAGGGGTGTAGTGCCACTAAATACACCGCAGGGTGGACTAATTAGACCCCTAGCTCAATGTGACATCCCGATTTTCCAATTCTAATTTCAGTAAATTGAAATGGGCATTTCATCTGCATGCATATAGTTCTTTTCCCTGAGTTGGCCACTCATGTGAAAACTAGTCTATTAGGTGAAGCCGTTAAGAGATTCTAATGCATAAGACTTAGGAATTTGACCAGGAAGTGACCTTTCAACCAAGCTACTATGCAAGGGTCATTACGGCACAGTTAAAAATCGATTAGAGACCGGAGATAGGTCGACTCGACAGAGGCATGTGATCGAGTGTGGGTGATTCCACCAGATTGCACAATTCTTGTCGATCGGCATTAGATCGGCTTTTCTGTCGTTTGGGCACCTTGTGTCCGTATTTGAAACCTTGAGGTTACCACGACAACCGAGAGTCGCCAATGTGTCAAATATGTATATTGTGGCTTCAATTGATCAACCATAGGTCAAATGCATGAAAATTTCTAAAAGCTACCCGGTAGATCAGGATGCGCTAGTATCGTGCCAGAGTGAAATTAACCGTGAAATTGAAATCGAATTCAGAAATTGGAAATCCTGTTGTGTCACAATAATATTGACTCATCTTCGGAAGATTTTTCATGCAAACCGAGTTTTTTGGCAAAATAATCAAAGTATGGTTAATTTGGTTCGGGAAAATTGGTAGGCCTGCTTTTGATCGTATTTTTGGGACCCAAGATGGTTCTATGGTCAAGTAAAAATGTGAATTGAAGTGTGGTGACATTGGATTATTTTATGGATTTCAATTTGGTTCAATTAGAAGAGAATTGAATGAAATTGATGTACAAGATTTTGAATTCATATGCCACGGTGGAGGAAGCAAATGGACCCATTGGAAGATTGTTGTGGAAGCTTGGTGTGAGTGTAGTGTGACATCACCTGATGTCATGGTGGGGCCAAAGTGAATGGGGTTTGGACAAGTGTCAAGAGCCCATTGGCTCACCAAAAGTGGGGATTTCACTTCACCCATCAACATCATCTTCTTCCTTGAATTTGGGCTTTTCTTGGAATTTGGAGGAGAGAGAAGGCCGGACGGACCAGTTAGCCCGCATGCCCACCTTCGCCGTTCGCTCGACGTTGCTGTGCATTGTCGGAGACCGTCGCCGTCGCTGCCATTCGCACGCGCCGCCGTGTCGCTCCTCCTTTGCTCGCTCACCAGCCGGCTCACGCTTTGCTTCACCTTTGCTTGAGCCCCTAGCTACTACCGTCGTCGCCAAGGCCACCGGAAGACCGCCGGAGCCACCGCCAGCCACCGCCCAAGCTGCCATTGCTTGTTTCCGTCAATCCCGCGCCTAACCGGTGACTAGAACACCTTCGACCGAGCTTGGACAGTAGTCGGAGTTCCAAGCTAGATCGGATCTTCAAGGCCCGTTTCGGGTGCCCTCCAGTCCTCTTTTGGTGCCACCCCGAGGAGGTTTCCGACCACCTCGTCATTAGCTTCGCCGGAGACTCATCGGAAAGCGATTCTGGTGAATTTAGCCTCCTAAACCTTGATTAGAGGGTTGATGATGCCTTAAGTGTGCTTAGTCCAAGCTAAGTAAGTTTAGGTGGTTAGATTAGTTTAATTAAGTGTGTATTAGATTAAGGGGTGTGATTAATTTAAAGTATGTTTAATTAAGGCTAAGTAGGTTTATATTAGAATAAGCATTGATTTGACTTTAATGAAGTATTTTAGATTAAATAAATATTTCGAAATTATTTAATAATTTAATAATATATTAGTATTCGAAATTATTAAAATATTATTATTTAATTAATTTTCGGAATAAATTTAATTATTTAATAAATTCCAAAAATTATTTTGGGACCCTAAATTCTCATAATTTCGCGCTGATCGTTGCTGTGTATTCAAATTTTGAATTTGATGAATGGATAATGCAAATTGAATGTTGATTGTGAAAAATATGGATTTTATTCATAAAATCTCAAGTGTTGGGTTTTGATACCAAAATTGGATTTTAAGAATTATATTAAATAGTGGGGTTTGAAAAATTAGATATTAGTTTTCTGGTTCGAAATTAACGTGTCCCCACACACGTGGTGGCTTCGCTGGATAAGGGCTCCGTTGATCCTTCCCCAAAGGTGAGGGGTTCGAAACCCAGTGGAGGCGCTTGGTGTCTTAAGTGTGACGTCGGGGTGGTGGGTCCTCCGCTAGTGTCACCCTGGGTTTATCTCGCCGGCTACCGGCTGTACGGGAGTTCCCGGGTCATAAAAAAAAAAGGCCGGGATCACTATTTTAAATTGAAGCATTGAATGAAATGCAAAGTGTCTTGGGCCGAGTATGGATTGGTCGTGTGATAATTAAGTGGAAATTGTCTTGAGCTGTTGAGTCGAACTTACCCTTATATGGGAAGCCCCATACAACGGATGCGGGTCACGGTAGATTCTGGGCCCATGCTCCTTCGGGAATGCCGTCGACGTAATGACAAAGCCATGCTCCAAGGTGGGGAGACGATGCTTGGCTAAATGCCAGTAGATAGCTAAACTGCGAGTAGGCTATGTTCATGTGTGGTAGTGATTAAATGAACATTGGAATGCGTGCTGAGTGTGATTGTTGATTATGTGAAAGTGATTGTGTTCTAGTTATTTAAGTTCTTATTACTACCTGTGATTGAGTGATTTGAACTGTACTAACATGCAGGAAAGAGATAAGGTGAGGTAAGTCTTCTGTGTAGTGTGGCTAGGCCACTCCTATGTGTATTTTCTTTCTAATAGGAGTTTAGGGGGTGAACTTGCTAAGACAATGTCTCACCCCGTTGTGGGCCAAAATTACAGGACCGTAGATGGCTGAACCCCCGGAGCGATACGGTATCCTGGTGCAGATTATGGAGCAAGTGCACAGTTTTCCCGATCCTAATAGTCATTGGATCTACGAGCTAATTAGGACCACGGTCTTGATCCAGGAGGCCGTGCATGTCAGGGTGCCTCATAGATATAGGGCGTGGTTTCGCTTTGGGCCCAATAGTTTTAGGATTGGTCCACTTGATGGTTTTGATATTCCACCTGCTGTGATGGAAGCCATTCTAGGTGAGGGCGTAGCTGACCCTCTAAATGGTGGGGTGGATGACCGGTCGTCTCCGGAGGCGGATAAGTCAGAAGTGGGGTCGATGAACGAGTCCGACTAGTAGTCATAGGACTGTTCCTTCTCTTTTTTTGGTGGATCGATCCCTTTTTGTAGATTGACCCATTTTTGGTGTATATGAACTCTGGTGTGAGTATATATGAAAGTACATTGGTTTTTGATTGAAGTGATTTCCTGCTTTCTTATCCCGCAAGTCTTGTCAGAGGTTTTATAATACGTTCCGCTTGCGCATATAAAAATAATGGGATTGGTGACACTACCTGGGAATGTCGCATTTGCATGACCATGGCGGGTTGTTTGTGTGTCTCGGGGTTCGGGGCGTGACACTCAAGGTCGAGTGTACGCCATCACGAGAGGTTAGGCAAAGGACGCACCTGATGTGATTACAGGTATAGTTTCGTTGAACGACCATACTGCTTATGCTTTGTTTGACCCTAGCGCGACTCATTCTTTTATAGCTGAGCAATTTCTTAAGCTGATAGGGTTGAGTCCTGAGTTGTTGGAGTCAGTGGTTAACATATCTACACCATTAAAGGATAAGGTGTTGTCTACATTGGGTTGTTCTTGTTGCAAGTTAGCGATTGGTGAGCGAGAGAGGAAGATAGACTTGTTAGTCCTAGTCATGTATGATTTCGATTTGATAATTGGCATGGACTGGCTCACCAAGCAATGAGCTAAGATGGACTGCTATCGTAAAGCGATTCAGTTTAACCCATTAGCGGGTGAAAGTTTTGAGTTTGTTAGGAGTCGAGGAGGACCCTCGATTACCTTAATCTCGTTACTTAAGGCAACCTATTTGTTAAACAGGGGTTCTCAAGGTTATCTGGCAACTGTCGTGGATACGACAGTTGAGGAGTTGAAGATCGAAGATATCTCGGTAATTCAAGAATTTCTAGATGTGTTTCCAAAGGAGTTTCCAGGCCTATCACTAGAGAGAGAGAGAGAGAGAGAGAGAGAGAGAGAGAGAGAGAGAGAGAGAGAGAGAGAGAGAGAGAGAGAGAGAGAGAGAGAGTTCGTGATTGAGTTAGCACCCGGGACAGAGTCAATTTCTAAGGCTCCTTACCGAATGGCGTTGTTTGAGTTGAAAGAATTGAAGGTACATATGCAAGAGTTGTTGGATAAGGGATTCATACGTCCCAATGCATCGCCTTGGGGAGCACCAGTTCTCTTCGTGAAGAAGAAAGATGGTTCGTTGCACCTGTGCATCAACTATCGTCAACTCAATCAGGTGATGATCAAGAACAAGTATCCACTCCCGAGGATCGACGACTTGTTTGACCAGTTGCAAGGAGTGTCGATATTTTCAAAAATCGACTTGAGAATAGGGTATCATTAGTTGAGGATTAGGAAGGAGGATATACCGAAGTCAGCGTTTTGTACTCGATACGGCCATTATGAATTCATTGTAATGTCGTTTGGTTTAACGAACGCTCTAGCTGCTTTTATGGATTTTATGAACCAAGTGTTTAAGGAGTATTTGGATAAGTTTATGATCGTGTTCATTGACGACATTCTGGTAT
Organism: Eucalyptus marginata; assembly: GCA_014182565.1. Lineage (NCBI taxonomy): Eukaryota > Viridiplantae > Streptophyta > Magnoliopsida > Myrtales > Myrtaceae > Eucalyptus > Eucalyptus marginata. The sequence goes on from CM024591.1 coordinate 45,785,806, forward strand.
ATTCGAGGAGTGCTGAAGAACATGAGAGACATCTGAGGATGGTACTTCAGACCCTGAGGATTCATGAGTTGTACGTAAGTTCAGCAAGTGCGATTTTTGGTTAGCTCAAGTAGCGTTCCTAGGTCACGTGATTTCAGGCGAAGGAATCTCTGTGGACCCGTCCAAGATTGAAGTAGTGATCAGTTGGCCGAGATCGACATCAGTGACAGAGATCAGAAGCTTTTAGGTTTAGCAGGCTACTACAAAAGGTTCGTGGAAAGATTTTCAGCTTCGGCGTCACTGTCACTCGCCTGTTGAAGAAGGAAGAGAAATTTGTGTGGACAGACAAGTGCAAGCGTAGTTTTCAAGAGCTTAAGCAGAAGCTGACTACCACTCCTGTGCTGACCATTCCATCTGGTCCTAGAGGATACGAGATCTATAGTGATGCGTCATTTAGAGGACTGGGTTGCGTGTTGATGCAGCATGGTAGGGTTGTTGCATATGTGTCCCGTCAGTTGAGACCTCACGAGCTGAATTATCCGACGCATGACTTGGAACTCGCAGCAATCATTTTCGCACTGAAGATTTGGAGACATTATTTGTGCGGAGAGAGATTCCAGATCTTCATTGACCATCAAAATCTCAAGTATCTATTATCTTAGAAGGAGTTGAATATGAGACATCGCCGCTGGATGGAACTTCTGAAGGACTATGATTGTGATATTCTATATCACCTTGAAAAGGCGAATAAGGTTGCAGATGCTTTGAGTCAAAAGACATCAGTTGCACAGATGATGGTCAAGGGATGGACCTTACTCGAGAAAGCTCGAAATTCGGTTTTCAAATTTGAGGTAGGCCACATTTCGAATCTTATGGCCAACCTCAGAATTGAGCCAGAAGTGTAGATCAGGATCAAGATGCTTTAGTGGACAGACCTAGAGATACAAAAGATTCTGCAAGAGAATATTGAGAAGAGGAAAGCTGATTTCCAAGTTTCTAAGGACGGAACACTGAGGTTCCGAGGACGATTGTGTGTACCTGACGATGCAGCGCTTGAGGAAGAGATCTTGTTAGAAGCTGATCGTAGTAGTTACAACATTCATCCTGGTGGTACAAAGATGTATCAGAATCTACGTCAACACTATTGGTGGTCCGGTATGAAGGCGGACATCGCCAAGCATGTCGCCAAGTATCTGACGTGTCAACAAGTGAAGGCACAGCATTGCAAGCCAGGAGGACTTCTGCAACCTCTCGAGATTCCCGAGTGGAAAGGGAGCACATCATGATGGACTTTGTGACAGGTTTACCAAGGAGTCAGAGAGGTAATGATTCCATTTGGGTAGTGGTCGACAGACTGACGAAGTCGGCTCATTTCATTGCAGTGCGAAAGGACCTTGATTTGGATAAGCACGAAAAGTTGTATGTGCGTCAGATCATTCATCTGCATGGAGTGCCGATGATGATAATTTCAGACCGAGACCTGAGATTCATAGCTGCTTTTTGGAAGAGTTTACAGGCTGCCTTAGGAATGAAGCTGCAATACAGTACGGCCTATCATCCTCATACGGATGGCCAGTCTGAGAGGACGATTCAAACCCTCGAAGACATGTTGCGAGCTTGCATGTTGGATTTTAAGGGAAGTTGGGAAGAACAGCTTCATCTTGTTGAGTTTGCCTACAACAATAGCCACCAATAGAGCATTCAGATGGCTCCTTTCGAAGTGTTGTACGGTAGAGTGTGTAGAACACCGGTGTGTTGGGATGAAGTTGGGGAAAGAAAGATCAGAGGCCTAGAGTTGGTTCAGCAGTTAGTGGATGTAGTTGCAGTCATCAGGGGCATATTGAAGACTGCTCAAAGCCGCCAGAAAAGCGGCGCAAATAAGTGTCGGAGACCATTGGAATTCCATGTTGGTGATCACGTCTTTCTAAAGATGTCACCAATGAGCGGTACTTAGCGCTTCGGCAAGAAGGGAAAACTGAGTCTGAGGTATGTAGGTCCCTTTGAGATTCTTTAGAGAATCGAGATCCTAGCATATCGTCTTGCATTACCACCGAGGTTGGCGCAAGTGCATGACGTCTTTCACATGTTGATGTTTAGGAAGTATGAGCTCGACTCGACCCATGTGCTTAATTTTGAGGAATTAGACATGGACGACAGAGTGTCGCACGTGGAAAGCCTTGTTCAGATTGTGGATTGGAAAGAACAGATTCTGCGTACCAAGATGATCCCATTGGTTAAAGTGGTATGGCAATACCATAGCACTGAAGGAGCAACTTGGGAAAGCGAGGATTCAATGAGACGATTGTACCCCCACCTTTTTGTTTAAAGAATTGTAATGGTTTAAATTTTGAGGACGAAATTTTTATAAGAGGGGAAGAGTTGTGACATCTTGGAATTTCAGTCCTGTTTTCAATTAAATGAATCAAGCCTTTCATCGATGCGTCTATAGTGCTATTCTCTGAGCTGATCACTCACGAGATAACTAGAATATCTGGGGAAGCCATTAAGGGATTTTAATGCAATAGACTTGAGAATTCGATTATGAATCGATTACTCGACTGTGCTCATCTGTAGAGATCATTACGACACAGTTAAAAATCGATCGAAGATCAGAGATAGGTCATTTCGACCGAGATAGGTGATCAAAGTGTGGGTGATTCCACTAGATTGCGAAATTCCCGTCGATCGACACTAAACCGATTTTTCCGTTGTTTTGGTACCTTGTGTTCCTTTTTGAAATCTCGAGATTTTCACAACAATCGGGACTCGCCAATGTGTCGAAGATGTACATTGTGACTTGAAATAAATCGATCACGGGTCAATTGCACCAAAAATTTCTAAAAACTACCCGGTAGGTTAGGTCACGCTAAAATCGTGCCAGATTGAAATTAACCGCGAATTTGAATCCGATTAAAGTTCTATCATGTCACGAGTCATTTTAGGAACGTTGACTCATCCTTTGAGGATTTTTTTGCAAACCGAGATTTTTGGTGAAAATTCAAAGTGGGGCCGTTTTTGTTCGGAAAATTTAGGGGACCGTTTTTTATCACATTTTGGGGATGCAAGTTGGTTCTATTGACAAGGAAAAATGTCAATTTGGTCATGGACACTTGGGTGGATTTTATAGGACCAAAATTGGCTTCAATTGAAGGGGAATTAGTTCAATTTGGGGGAAAATACTTCAAAATTCGTAGGTCCCATGGTCCTCAACCTTTTAGACCACATGGGACTTGTTCTAGGGGGAATTGTGTGTACAAAATTGGCTAAAGATGTCTCCCAATTGAGGTGGGGCATGGTCAAGGGGACAAAGAGATAGGAAGAAGCCAAGAGGGACTTTCCACAAGAGTAGCTATCCCTTTTCTTCTTCAGCAAGCTTTCCTTCCTCTATTTTTGTCCAAGTGAAGCTCCAAAACCAGAGAGAACCTCCCCTAGCCATCGACCAGCTACTTGAAGCCACATGCTGTTGTCACATGCCCACCACTTGCCGTCGCACCGCACGCCAGCCCGCACGACCTTCCCACCGTCCCGCGCTCTTATCGCGCCCTGGCTGTTGCCCCCTGCCATCCCAAGCCCTATCCAGCTTCGCCAGCCAACGTACGTCGCCGTCGTGGTTGCCGGAAGCCCCGTCCTCCTCGCCTAGGCCGTTGCAGCCATCCGCCAACCTCTCGTGCCGTTTCCAACCTGTATAGTCGCTTGGCCCAGCCATTTCGGTTCTAGAACAAAACTGAAACCCAGCAACCCGCCGTGGGCTTCGAGGCCCGTTTCCAAGCCTTTCCTGGCCTTGCTTGGTGTCACCGCTTCGGAGTTTGTTGCCTGTCTTCGCCTTGCTATCGTCGTGGACTCATTGGATTTCAAAACCAATGAGTTTACTCACAAATATCTGCTTAGGGAGTTAATTATGCCTTAAGGGTTGATTAGTTTAGACTAAGTATGGTTTAGGTGGTTAGTTAGAATAGATTAGTGATTTAATTACTCGTTTATACATGTTAGGTGGTTAGATTGGCTTAATAAGCAACTAGATAGGTTGTATTATTTATCTAGATAAGTTTAAAATTTTCCGAGCTCGTTTCGGTATTTAATTAGGCTTTTCCGGCCTTAGTTTCTATTTATGGCATTTATTGGTATTTATTTAATTAATTTTAGTAATTATTTAATTATTTATTATTTTCCTGAAATTATACCAAGATAGCCGGTGACCGGAATTTCATGCTAATTGCAATGGTATGATTGGTTTATTTAATTGAGTGTTGATTTGTGCAAATTGAGTGAGAATTATAATTTTGGGTATTTATTCCAAAATTGGGTAATTTCGGTATTTAATTAGAAAATACCGGGCGTCGGTTTACAATGCCAAAAATGTGTTTATGGACTATTATAATTAGTAAAAATTTGTAAAATAAAGATATTGTATTTTTGGCTCAAGCCGATCGTGTACTCACACGATTACTTTCATCGGGTATATTTTAACATGATGAAATTGGGCCAAGTTCGTTATTTAATTGAGTGATTGGTGTGCAAAGCACAAGGTCCTTGGCCGGGATTGATTTATCGTAGTTCAGCTTGTGAGAGCAGTATACTATATTAGCCTATAAGTGCTTGATATGTTAGCTTGTAAGAGCAGTATACTTTATCAGCTTATGTGAGCAATGATCGTTTATCAACTTGTGAGAGCAACGATCCCTATATCAGTTTGTGGGAGCTACTATCTATCTACATTAGCTGTTGTGAGCTACTATCTATCTTTTTCAACTTGTGTGAGCATGGTCGGTGTTGATGGTACTAGATAAATAGTACTGAATTGATAGATAGTATTGCTTGGATTGATCGATTGTTGTATTGAGCAATCGTTGGTGCTGAATGAATGATTGGTCGGGGTTTATGAAATGTACTGACTTGCAAGAAGGAATTGAGGCAAAGGTAAGTCACCTATCTCTTGTGTGCATAGGTAGCCTTTAGGCGTATTTCCTTCATAGTCGGAGTTTAGGGGGTGAACTTGCTGAGACATCGTCTCACCCCGTCGTGGGCTAACATTTACAGGTCCTTAGATGGTTGTTCCTCCTGAGCGTTTCGGTCAACCAAAGAAGGTCACCGAACAGATTTCTCATATTCCCCTCCTTGGGAGCCAAGGAGACTGGGTCTATGAACTCGTGAGATCCACTGTCTGGGTTGATGCGGGTCTATCTCAGAGGGTACCCAATCAATTCAGATCGTGATATTGTTACGGGCGAGATGGACCCAGAGAAGGTCCCTTACCAGAATATGAGATTCCTCTATCAGTGCTAGAGATCGCTTTTGGCAAGGGTACAACTGACCCTCCTGGTGGGTCAGTGGTGGACTCGAGTTCCCTAGAGCTAGAGACCCGGAGCCTTCGGTTGAGGATTCGAACGCTTAGAGGACTAGTAGCTCTTTTGTTTTTGGTAGACTTATGAATACAGACTAATAGTGTATATAACTTAGTATGCTTGTATAAAGGTGTGCGGTGTGGTTTTAAAATTGTGACCCTGCTTTTCTATCCCATCTTTTCTATTGTTTGGGGATTTATATATTTGTTTTTGCATGCGCATTAAAATGAAAGGGTCGGCGACGCATCCTGGGACGTTGCAACTTAATCGAATATAAATTGGCCACCTTATGTGATCTTTGTTAGTTATCGATGTTCCTATGCATACGTTGCTTCATAAGAAACGGATATATAAGGAAGGGGAAATACCATAAAAAAAACCCCAAACTTTGCCCAAAGGGATAAATTTACCTCAAATTTTTTTGTTACATGAAAAACTCTAAACTTTACCAATCGTGACACATTTACCCCAAACTTTTTTTCGTGACACAAAAAATCCTGAACTTGTATCTGTGTGACACATTTACTCTAAACTATAAGGCATTTTCATCTTTTATTTTTAAATTTTTTTTCTTTTTTTCTTCTTCTTCTCTCTTCCCTCCCCCATATGGCGGAGGGAAGAGAGAAGAAGAAAAAAGGAAAATAAAAAACACAAATAGAAAAAATAAGATGAAAATGCCATTGGTGGGGTAAATGTGTCACGGTTAGCAAAGTTTGAGGTTTTTCATGTCAAATTTTTTTTTTTTTTTGGGTAAATTTGTCACTTTGAGCAAAATTTGGAGTTTTTGGTGGCTTTTCCCTATAAGGAATGGGGATACTTCTTGAAGTAAAGTAGCAAGACTAGATCACTTGGAAATACGATCACTTACTTACTTTATTGGCCAGTATTAGACAATTGGTATAGCTTCTAGATCCAAGATCCAAAAGTGAGCCACGTTATCCATATTTAATCGTATGCCACTTCGTATGGTTCGTTTGTCTTGCATTGCTATCCAATATTAAAGAGCAGAAAAAGCGGCATGTGTTTCCAAATAACCAAAAATGAACTACACCGCAATCACATGCTAAAACATGGTTGGGATGATATAAATTATATTCAATTGCATGAATTATTGCGTAAGTTTTGTCAAGCCCCCTCTGGTCGTTGAAACTTTCCATCAATAGACTTGTATACATGAACACAGCTACTTGGATTTCATCTCAATAAACCACCACTAAACGCCTCTTTGTACTCTCTCTCTCTCTCTCTCTCTCTCTCTCTCTCTCTCCTCCCTCTCTCTCTCAAGCAGCTCAAAGAGATAGGAGAGTGGAGAGAATGGGGAAGAACCCTAAAGATCACAACTCGTCTTCTACTTTTTTCCGTACTTCTCTTGACGTCTATTGTTCACATCCATGGAAAGAAGCAAGGAGAAATTCTAGGTTCTCTCCACAAAGCAAAGTTCCAGAATATTGGGGTCGACAAGAGCCATTTTCATGCGATTGATGGCCATGGATTAAAGGAAGAACCCAATTCTAGGCTGCATTCTCAAAAGGGACTAAAAGGGAAAGACAAGATCCGGAGATTGCCTGGACAACCGCCGGTTGAGTTCAATCACTATGGAGGTTATGTCACAGTTGATAAATTGGCAGGTCGAGCGTTTTTCTACTACTTTGTCGAAGCGCTGCGTGATAAAGATTCTCTTCCTCTTCTTCTATGGCTTAATGGAGGTATTATGTGTTCTTGGCCCTCGCATTTGCAATATCTCTAATGCATTGCCAGGTTTAAGAAATAACGTCAAGTTCGCTTCACTCTCAGTAAAGTATATATCGTCCATTATTTAAGCATTTCTATGAAAATATCTCTTTCCCCGCAAGGTCAACGTATCTAATAATGCCCAACGAAGCAAAAGATCTTAACTCTATATTTTATCTTTCATATCTATCTTGGAAGAATGCCTTCTTCATAGTCAACATATCTTTATAGGGATATATATGAGTCATGACTTATCATGTGCCATCTTCTCGGGATGGATGCACGATGTCTGCTATATTAAGATCAGGAATTTAATGCTCTAATCTCAGGTCCCGGTTGCTCATCCCTTGCCTATGGAGCGATGCAAGAACTCGGGCCATTTCGAGTCCACAGTGATGGGAAAACTCTTTATCGAAACAAATTTGCGTGGAATATTGGTATTGCCCAACGACCATATATTGTCTGATTCAAGTAACTACGAAATATTTGACTTACTATTACCATTGTTATCATGTGGCAGCTGCGAATGTGTTATTTCTAGAATCTCCGGCCGGTGTTGGTTTCTCGTATTCAAACACTACGTCCGATTATAGCACCAATGGAGATCGGAAAACGGCAGAAGACAACTATGTGTTTATTCTAAATTGGCTTGAGAGATTTCCCGAATACAAGAACAGGGATCTTTATCTATCTGGTGAGAGCTACGCGGGTCATTATGTACCTCAGCTTGCTCACGACATCCTCTACCACAACAAGGAGGCAAACCGGACCCTTATTAACCTCAAAGGCATTATTGTAAGATCTCTCTCCCCCTCTAAGAAAATTATCCTATGTTACACAATTATATCACGCAACACATTATCAATCTGAGTTCATAAAATTGTCAAATTTAAATGTGAACTCAATTTTGTAAAGAACACCAAATCATTTTATGCGAGAAGTACTTTGCTTGAAAAGTTTGACATGGTGTTATATGACAATATGTGAAGGATCGTGTAATTGACAGGAGAAAGGAAATGCAAATATTCTACATCCATTTGCTTAAAGAAATGCACATGATCCTCGTCCACTAGCTTTTGACGCATTCATGTCTTATCATTTGAACATAGAAGGTAGGTTACACAATCGGAAAGCTTTGGTGCTGACGAAAATATCTTTCAATAGTGCTAGATATACACTAAAATTGGTTCAGGAAATCCGTTTATTAAGTGATGGCAGCAAATTGTAAGTTGACCCTACCAATTAATCAATAATGGTCTGTCACATCTTTTTAGCTGTCAGATTGAGTAAAACAAGAAAGATGTGCTTTGGTTGTGGTCTCCATGATTGGAGTTGCTTGCCAATGATGCTCATTAATCGATCCATCTGCCAACGGCGGTCCACTAATCAACAACCATGCGATATGAGAAGGGGCATGTTGATGTCAACTTCACAGAGAAAGATTGTGGTACCGATCGGTGCTGCGAATTTGCTATTATTGTTTAAATAGGTAGATGATAGATACATCATGTGTATTAGTAGGGTCCTGCTACAAAGATAAGCTAAATATGAAAGCGGCATTAATTGAATGTTGTCTGTCCATTTGTCTAATATCTATTTAGTAGAATATGGCAGTTTCCTCCGAACATAGCTTTTATGTATGCGTAAATATATGGGTATAGAGATAGGTGATTAATGGAATGGACCCTGATTTGTCCTCTCAGGCTGCTTGGTCCATTGCCTCATGATCTCAATTATTAGTGTTGAATTATTGTCCAACATTGCTCGACAACAAATCCTAAATTCTCTTTATATTTATGTGGCACTTTTTATATTTATGTGGTTTTCCTCTATCTATCAACTTAAATTTTAGAATAACTAGTCATATGATATGAAATTTTGTGAAATCACTACCAACGTTTTAAAAGTTTAAGTTATTAGGTGAAAGTTAAGGCATGGAAATATGCAATTGGGGAGGTAATATGGGAATGAAAAGATTTGAATGATTTGATACCACGTAAGGTTTTGAGGGACAATTGCCAACTATTTTAAAAGTTTAAGTTTTTAGATTGGACTTTCTAACATGGTATCAAAATCAATGCTATCCTTCTTGTGAATGTGCGTCTACTCTCATTAGTCAAATTCCACATGCCGTGGTAAAAAATTCACATGCTGCTCATAATCTAGCTTGCTTGTGAGAAGTGGTGTTGAAGTATTGACTCACATTGGTTGACAATGAGTTCTAAATGCTTTTTATATTCATGTTGTGCTTTTTATGTTCATGGGGTATCCCCGCACCTATTAGCTTAAGTTTTGGAACAATTGGTAGTGTTTTCACAAAACTTACAATTAATATACACATACTCAAAAAGAGTATGGATGTTACACAATAAAATAAAATAAAATAAAATAGATTGATAGGATGCATGTGGACTTTAATTGACTGGTTATGCAGATTGGAAACGCTGTGATCGATGACGAGGCGGATCCAAGAGGAATGTACGACTATTTAGTAACGCATGCGTTGATATCGGACGAAACTTGGAGCGAGATTCAGAAGTACTGCAACTTCTCCGCAAATGCCAGCGCCCAGTCGAGCCGGTGCATTTCCGCGGCCGATGATGCGGACGACGATGTGTCGTCCCTCGACATGTATAACATCTACGCTCCCCTGTGCTCTTCCTCCAATCTCACTTCGATCCCCAAGAAGGCGTCCGTGAGTTGCAGTTTGAAGTCTAATTGTTTTGATAGGCTTTATTTATGAACAACGTTTGGGGGTAAACGCGCGCTATTCAATTATCACCTATGATCAAATTATTTATTACATAGTTCTTGCCTTTTTTTTTTTCGTTTTGGTTTTGCAGATAATGAAGTTCGACCCATGCAGCGAGGACTACGTTCATGCGTACATGAACAGAGCAGAAGTGCAGGAGAAGCTTCATGCGAACGTGACCAAACTCAAGTTCGACTGGGAACCATGCAGCGACGTGATCCAGAAATGGGGAGACAGCCCTCACACCATCCTCCCTCTCCTCCACGAACTCCTCTCCCATGGACTTCGCGTCTGGGTCTTCAGGTGGAAAAATTTGTTGTGCACAAATTTTCTTTTTCTCACATAAGAGGTAATGATAGGAATATCGAATTAATCATGGTGACATCGATTGAAATTGAGTATAGTATGTGGATTTGGGTGAACTATAGTGAAGCTAATGCATCAATTTAGGTACATGGTACGTAGCTTTTGGATCGATACACTAATCAAATGATTCGGAAGTGCAGTGGGGATACGGATGGGGTCGTGCCGGTGACTTCGACCAAGGAATCTCTTCATAAGATGGGCCTCCCGACAAAACGTCCATGGCGTCCATGGTACGTCGGGGAAGAGGTGGGTGGCTGACATTTCCCATCAACGATAGAGAAATCAATAGCGATAAATACATTTCGTTTGAAGAATGCGTTGTTAATGTCATTTTATATATGGGATGCGTAGGTGGGGGGATACGTAGAAGTGTACGAGGGAGATCTGACGTTCGTGAAGGTGCGAGGGGCGGGGCATCAAGTGCCAAGTTACCAGCCCAGGAGAGCCCTCTCTCTCGTCTCTCACTTCCTTTCTGGCTCTTCACTCCCATCTCAACAGCAATAGGATAGACCCAATTCATGAAGACGATCGATTGCTTTTACTTGTTCTATTGCCCTTTCTGTCGATTACCATTTGGGAATTTGATTCTTTGTCCTTCCAAGAAATTAATCGATTTGGATAGTTACGAATTCATTTTCCCCTTCCCTTCTTTTGAAGATAGTTGGACTGGACGGGTTTGGTGTTAAACCTCTTTTTTTCCGCCGTACCCCGAGGTTTTCAAAGTGTACATTAGAGCTTACGTATCTATGTACAATTTAATTAAGGTTCTTCCGCAGTAGACTTGTTGGAGCAGCTGCGTGCTAATCTTGATCTGAAAAATTAAGAGGGATATCAATATTTTCCGTCCGTAATAGGTAACTGGTGATTAGAGATCAGATTTTTCAAATAAATTGATTTGGATTCCAAGTGTCCTTTCTCAAATAAAGTTAACCACTGAATTTACGTATCTAGGTGGGAAAAATTGACCAAAAAGTCTTAAACCTATCACTTTTTTACCAATTCAATTTTAAACAATTTCATTGTACTAATTATCTTGAATCTTTTTATGTTTTGTCGATTAAGTCAATTCAGCCAATTTTGATTAGAAATCGTTGATGTGGATGCTAGCCATCCTAAGTGACATGACCAGCATTAACGTGGACAATTTCTAAGAATATTTTTTTAGATTATTTATTTATTTATCTTTCTTTCTCTTTTTTTTTTTCCCTTCTCTTCTTCCTCCTAGCAACCAGCCAAAGGTGAGGACTAGCAACGTTGACTTTGCCAGCCTTTGGCGAAATTTACCCTCGTCAGGCCACTGGCCATCTATGGGCTAGCGAGGCTAACCTCACTAGCCCTCACCTCTAGTTGGTCATCAACCCATTGTTGAGCTTGTTGATCTGCTAGAAGAAGAAGCGTAAGGAAAAAAAAAAGAATAGAAAACGAGAAAAGGAAAAAAATCGAAAAAATATTAAAGCATTATTAAAAAATTGTTCATGCTAACATCGGTCGAGTCACGTAAGATGACTCACATCCATATCAATGATTTCTAGTTAAAATTAGCTAGATGAACTTTATCGTGACCTACCCCTTGGGGGGAGGGGACAGGTTTGGGGGTATTGCCCAAAGGACGGGCCTATGGTCCATGATTAGGCACGGGCTCTCCCAAGCCCATACCCCGCTTGACATTGGGGTATTCTCAATAATTTTGCAAAAAGGAGTCGCCACTAGTCTAGTGGGATCGGCTAGAAACCAATTGAGGCACATGAGTATGCCACACTTCCTATGCAACCAGAGAACCTTAGGGTTGGGGACTTGATTACACTAATTGACCAATCAGTGTCCTTTCGGTACCTAATCTTGTTCATTTAAAAAAAAAGGATTTTTGTCAGGCAGTTTGGATTAATTTTACACCTATCCACTAACATGCGAGGTGATCATGCGATCATTAAAATAACAATTATAGCTACCAAGATCCTAATTGCAGTAAAATTGAGCACGTGCAATTAAACATAATAAAACATGCAAATTAAACACGCGATATAATCAATATACAAGCAAATAAAGACCTAATTTCACTAAGAATGCAAGACACTACAATTCCTAACCAAACCTTACATTTTTTAATTTTCGATTTTTTAATTTTTTTAATATTTATTTTTAATATTATAAATTATAAAATATAATATGTTAAAAACGACTCGGGTCGATCCCCGAGTTGGGTCCGACCTGGTTTGTTGGAAAAGACGGCCCGAGCCTAGACTAGATCAGGCTAGACCGCTTGAACCCGGACCAGACTAGGCCGCGCAACCCAGGCCAATGGATACCTATCCAAGCTGGGCCTGATGTGCAAGCCTAGTCTAGTCTAATTTTTATTTTTTTTTTATTTTTTAAAAAGAAGTCCACAAACCCACGTACTAAACCAACCCAAACCCAACTCAGGTATGCCCGGCCTAATTCGTCCAAAATCCTACTCGGTTAACTGCACCCGGCCTGACTCTTTTGACCCGACTCGTACCTTGTCACGCCCCGATCCTCGAGCGTGCACCCATCCCTTACCTAATCGATTAAATAGCGATGTCCTAGGATGCATCGCCGACCCTTTTCATTTTAATACGCATGCAGAAGAATATAGAATCCCTAGACAATAAAGCAATGGGATAGGAAAGTAGGATTTCAAATTTCCACACTTTAAAAGCAATCACACTTATATACATTGCAAATCACAGTGCAAATATATACAAGTCTGGTTCTAAACCACAAGTTCCTAAAACAAAGTCTGCAAAAAGGAATCAATTTCCATCAAAAGAGGCTTGTCCTATGACAAGCTAGTCAGATAGGACTGTCATTTCTTCAGACTTCACCTTTTACTCTTCGGGCCTTTGGTCCTTCACCAACGTTATCTAAGGACTTGAAAATGGTTATTCAATAACCAGTGAGACAATGTCTCATCGAGTTCTATCTCACTAAGACATTGGCCTCAGTTCCTTCCTGCAAGTCAGTATGTATATATATATATATACAAGATCACATCACATCACATCACCCAATTAGATTGAATTATCGATCAATCGACCTAATCGATTACATGTCACCACGACCTTCCCCTGGTTGGTACATTCAATACTATATACAAAGTCCGACCTTAGTCTAGGACTGCTCACCCAAAGCTGATAATATAGTATATTGTATATGTGCTCGCCCAAAATTGATAGATTAGGGCCCCCAAGCCATCAGAGTATACTATGTATGCTTGCCCAAAGCTGATAATATGTGCTCACCCAAAGCTGATAATACGTGCTCGCCCAAAGCTAATATTATGGATTCTCACCCAAAAATGATAATTTAGGGTCCCCAGGCCAAGATAATATACCACTTTAGACATATAGTCAACTTCTCATTTTTATCATGCTCGATAAAAATAGCCGTGTGTGGGTACACGGTCGGCCTTAGCCAAAATATCATAATTTCACTTTTACAAATATCCCACTAGTTTCAACAGCCCACTGCATATCTTTGGCATTGTAAACCGACACCCGGTTAATTTCCAATCAATTACCACAATTGATTAATTTAGGAATAAAATCCTAAAAACACATTTAAATCAATTCGGCACGAATTACAGCTCAAATAAATAAATGGATTGCACCACGATAATCAGCATAAAATTCTGGTCGTCAACCATCCCGGTCTAATTTCTGGAAAATAAATAACTAATTAAATAATTTCAAAAATTAATAAATAAATACAATAAATCCAATTTAGACCCGTAATGCCTAATTGGAAGCCGAGACAGACTCGGAAAATTTCCGAGACCCATTCAATAATTACTCGAGCCTATTTACTCACTAATGACTATGTCTAACCACCTAATATGCATTAGTAAGTCACTAATTTAATTATTCTATACTAATCTAATCCCTTAATCATGCTTAATTAACACTAAACAACCCTTAAGCATCATTAGCAAACTAAGCGGGATTTAGTGAGTTAAACTCACCCGTTTAACAATCCGCTCGGATTGAAACGTCGGGAACATCACGGGGGACTTTTTCTCCAAAGCGGGCCTAAGGTCCGAGGCTCGTAAACACCTCAAATCGAGCTCCAAAGGTGTTGTGATACCCACTAAACTCCTTGCTGTTTTTGCTGCGAAAACAGAGGAAAACAAGACTAAGATGAGCGGCAAGGCTCGGGGATGGACAACGGGGTGGTTTTAGGTCCAAATCGGCGACTCCGAGGGCTTCCTCAGCCACTTGTAGCGGTGAACAAAGGCTGGACAACACTGCAGGGGTCGGGATTGCACGGTGGGGGTGGCGGTTTGCACGGCCAGGTGCGGGTGGAGGTGGACAGCGGTGAGCGGCGCAAATCCGCGGCGGTTTGGCGTGTGACGGTGGCTGCTCCTTCTCCTCTGGTGGCTGCTGGTTTCGCACAAGCAAGGAGGGAGAGAGAGGTGGGGTGCATGACAATGAGGGAGAGAGAATGAGAGAGAGTTGAGTGAGGGGCAAGTCTTGCCTTGGTGGGGTCCTTTGGCCAAATTTTCCACCAAATTGTCCCCCTTGTGCTTGCTCTCCAAGCCAAGGTTCTATGGCTATCATTTGGCCACCAAGACACTCTCCACAACCTCTTGAAATGGTTCAAAGACCATAAGGAATGGGGGCACACGAATTTTGAAAGAAAAGGCTTCAATTGGATTCAATTCCTCGCTTGATTAAATCACAATTGACTTCAATAATTTCAATTGGTCATCCATCGATCATCTCGGCATTTTTCCTCACCCATATATCCATCATGATTTCCAATTTTGCCATAAAAAAAACAATCATCGGCTTTTTTTGCACAAAAACAACCATGCGACGACTTTTTCCCAAAAAGTCTCGAGTGTCAGAAAAATCTTCTGAGACCGAGTCGACACTTTTAGAATTTATTGTGACATGACAGAAACTTCAATTTCTAAAATCGGACTTGAATTTACGGTTAATTTCCATTTGGCACGTTTTTTAGCGTGACCTAGGTTACCGGGTAACTTTTAGACAATTTTAGTGCAAATGACCCATGGTCGATTTTCTTCAAGCCACTATGAACCCACTCGACTCATTGGCGACTCTCGGTTGTCGTGAAAATCTCGAGGATCCAAATACCGACACAGGGTACCAAAACAATAAGAAAATCAGTCTAGTGTCGGTCGACGAGAATTTTTCAATTTAGTGGTGTCACCCACGATTAGCCACACATCTCTATCGAACCAACTTATCTATGATTTCAAATCAATTTTTAATTGTGCCGTAATGGCCTCTAAGGATGGACATGGTCGAGTAGTCGATTCCTGGTCGAATTCTCAAGTCTATTGCCTTAAAATTTCCTAATGGCCTACCCAAATAATCTAGTTATCTCGAGAATGATTAATTCTAAGAATGGCCTTATAGACGCGTCAATGAAATGCCCGATTTATTTAGTAAGAAACATGACTAAAAATCTGGGATGTCACATACCTCCTCTCTCCCCTACTCTTCTGTGGTGCCGAAGGAGGACGTTCGGGACGCTGGCGTCGGTGGTCGCTGAGGAGACGCCGCTGGTCTGTGACCAGCCAAGGACTCCGGTGGTGGACTGCAGCTCGGCAAGGACGTGTTTGGAGGTGGCTAGGTTTTCGGAGACGACATCGATGAGGATGAGCAATGTCTACATCGGAGGCGACACTGACGGAGTCGGGTAGCAATAGGGTTAGCTATGTTGGGGATGGAGTCGAGATGGAGGCAACATCGACGGGCCAGCGAGCAGCACGGCGAGGCTCGTGTCGAAGGCTGGCGAACATGGTGGCGAGTAACTTGGCATAGTGTCGGGTGGATGAGTAGCAACAGTGTCAAGCCCAGGTGTCGCCGTAGTTGGGGTCGGAGGGTAGCGGCTCGGTACGGTTAGCGCAGGGACGGCGTTGGGCAGCAACGACGGTGCTTCCTTCCTCTCCCAGCGGTGCCGTCCTCTTCTCGGTTTCCTCATGCTTTCACTCTGCCCTCCTTTCCGGATTCTAACACCCTCATGGACTAGCAGCGTGGCGTCGCCGCTTCGAGCTGCAGGGGATGGGCAGGTTGCAGGAGCAACGGTGGCGCGATGAGGAGGCTCGGGCTCTTGGTTCCAGAAGCGGTGACGCGGCAACAGGTGCGACAGAGCTAGGTGGAGTTTTGGTTGCTGGCGTCGGCAGCCATGTCGGCGAGTGTAGGGGGTTAGCATTTGGAGCTCCCCAGAGGGCCAAGGGTGGCGAGCCCGCTGCACCCGAAGATGCCCCCTTCCTCCCCCCCGCCCCCTTTTTCTTCTCTTCTCTTTTTCCTTTTTCTTTTTGCTGCAGGTCCCCGCGTGCGAAGACACGGACAAGAGGAGGATGACCACTGGCGCACGCTGGGCTGGAGGGGAAAAGGGATGGGCCAAAGGGGAAATGGAAGCTGGGTTGGGCCATGCGCGTGTGAGAGAAGAAAAGGGAGAGGCAGGTTGGGCCGAGGTTGGATTTGGCCCAACCCGGCCCCCTCTAGTTCTTTTTTTTTTTTCATTTCATTTCATTTTTTTTTTTTTTGTTGTTTTATTTTTTTTTATCTTTTTTGTTTACTTTTTGGTTTTTGTTTAAAAATAGGTGTCAACGTTGCCCATCTTTGAATGTAGCCTCGGAGAGGTTGCATTCAAAGACATAAGACACCTAAATTATTTCAGTGGTAGAGAGACCCTAGGTGCATAGGCTCGCACCAAGTTGAGCTTTCAAGTTATGGAAGTGTGTCATGTCAATAAGAGGAAGAAAGACCTCGGGCTACAGAAGTACGTCGTGTCATAAGAATAATGAGAGACTCGAGGTTATAGAAGTACACCGTGTCATAAGAAGAATGAAAGACTCTAGGCTACAGAAGCATGTTGTGTCGTAGGAAGAAAGAGAGACTCCGGGCTATAGAAGCATGCCGTGTCATAAGAAGAAGGAAAGACCCTGGGCTATAGAAGCACGCCATGTCATAAGAAGAAGGGGAGACTTCGGGTTACAGAAGCACGCCGTGTCATAAGAAGAATGAGAGACTCAGGGCTACTTCGGACTACAAAAGCACACCGTGTCATAAGAAGAGAGAGAGAGACTTCGGGCTACAAAAGCACTCCATGTCTTAAGAAGAGAGAGAGACTCTAGGCTACAAAAGCATTCCTGTCATAAAAAGAGAGACTCCGGGCTACAGAAGCATACCGTGTCATAAGAAGAGAGAGAGACGGGCAACAGAAGCACATCGTGTCATAAGAAGAGAGAGAGACTCTGGATTACAGAAGCACATCGTGTCATAAGAAGAGAGAGAAACTCTGGGCTACAGAAGCACTCTGTGTCATAAGAAGAGAGAGAGACTGTGGATTACAGAAGCACACCGTGTCATAAGAAGAGAGAGAAACTCTGGGCTACAGAAGCACTCTGTGTCATAAGAAGAGAGAGAGACTCTAGGTTACAGAAGCACTCCGTGTCATAAGAAGAAAAAGAGACTCTGGGCTACAGAAGCACACCGTGTCATAAGAAGAGAGAAAGACTCCAGGCTACAGAAGCACTCCGTGTCATAAGAAGAGAAAAAGACCTCGGGCTATAGAAGCACACTGTGTCATAAGAAGAGAGAGAGGAAGTCTCACCATTTAACAACAGGTTTCGACTGGACTAGAAATACATGATTTAAGGAAAGCCCATGAACCTTTGTAGATGACATGGTTTAAGGTTGACCATAAACCTTGTACGGCGACATGGTTTGAGGTTGACCATGAACCTTTGGCTTTTTTGGGGAAGCACCCGCTAACCCCCTGAAAACTACATGGCTTCACTAAGGCATCCTGTCAAACTCAACTTGAGCAAATGTCATTAGGGACGTCATCAAGAGATGTATTGGCAATATTGCAACATTAATAGAACAAGCTAGTCAAACTAAGTCCGATTGCTTTAACAAAACATTCGATGTCAATCAGCATCATGTGGTGCATAACTGTGATGTTGCTTGAGGATGTATCATTAATTATTAAATTCTGTGGGAGACAAATTCTTATCAAAACGATTTCCATTCGTGAAAAAGGCGATTAAGCATGCCAAACTAGAGCTTCTTAGTCAAAAAGGGTTTCTCACATACTCTCAATAAAATGGATGCTTGATCCCATCCATTCATGTAGGAGATAATTAGTTGTTGAGGGTATCTCACATAACCTATGTTGAAGGCTTCCATGAACATTCATGATGAGCACAATCTGATCAATCCAAAATGTCTTTTGAAAGAACCACAATATAGGCTCGGTTAGGGCTTACACAAAGGGATTATTGCTTTGAGGCCAATAGAGGAACATTTATCACTATCTTCATTAGGTTTACAAATTGAGAACTTGGAAGATGAGACAAGATAGAATTACTTTCACTCCTTTAAGCAGTAGCTTCTTTGTGGCATTCTCATTTTCACTCAAACCATCCCAATCAAAAGAGATTTTGGAAGAGGGTTGTAATGTTGGCTCGGGAGAGGCTCGAAAGGCTTAAAATTTTCAAGAGGGTTTTTAAGAGTCGGTGATCATCATGGCATCGTGACCAAGTCGCTCGATCTTTCGAAATCATTTGGCTTTTGAAACACAACACATCTCGAAAGTCTCTTGACTAATCATTCCTGCGTGGGAGCTTTGCTCCTTTCTCTAGTTTCCTTTGCAATTGCGATGATTTTTTTTTTTTTTTATGTAGGCACTTGGATTTTGATAATTTTTCTTTCACATGAGATACAACCTTTTTTGCTCTTTATCTTGACGGGCATTGACCTTGCTCTTACCAGGCACACTACTTTTTTATACCCCATAATTTTGTCGAACTCTTTGCTCTTTGAACTTTTGGAGCTCTTATGACTTACAAGATGCTTTTCACGTTTTCTTGTAAATGTCAATTGTATGTGGTCAATCCTTATGCCTTGCCCCAATGAAGGGAGATGATCACCACTCAGGATTCATAAATGAACAATCAGGCCCAAATTGGTTAAAGCAATGGGTATTAGTGTTTGGGTAGAGAAGGAAATGCTCTTCTTCACTTTGGGATGAGTCAAGTTTTGATGAAATTCCTTTGAAGTTATCACCAGAAGATTGATGTAAGTGAAAGTAATAGAACCTTTCTCAATCCTTTGCTCTACAACACGATCGTAACCTCCTATGCTGCCTCAATGTAAGGTCGTTTTCGACAGGGGTACTTTGAAGGATTGTCTTTATTCGATCCAAAGGGGTAGCAATAGATTAGTGCAATGCTTGGGATTGATGAAGGAAATGCCTTTATCATTTCAATCTTTGCGCTCAATGCAAATGGATCATTTGTCCTAAGAGAATGTTGCTTTTCACTCAACTCTCAAAAGTGTTAGAAAGATGTGTTTAGAAATGGCTTGCCTTTCTTCATCCTAAGCACTCCTTGTTTGGCATGGTTAATGTCTCCATTTCATTCTGCTGAAATCATCTGAGTAGATCAATCTCCATAGGAAAATTTGATTCAAAATGAATAACCCACAAAATGAGAAAACAATTTTGAGATAAAAAGGATGTTCATAAAGTTTGTGGAAAGTTTTTTTTTATCTTTTCTCAATTATTTGTTTTTGTGTTTGTCTCTAGGAAAGCGCTAAAGGTTTTTTTTTTGTAATGGAAATTCTTCGTTTTTTTTTTTTAATTTAATTTTGAGAAGAAGGGTACTTACCTGTGGCATGGTGACTGGTAACCTTATAAAGAATGTGAAAGAATATGTTAGTGCAAAAATCTTTAGGGATTGAAATGTTGGAAACGATACATTATTACCCTTCATTTACTTTCATCCTTTGGGTGCTAACATTTCTTGGATTCACCCTCGTGGATATTTGGTAACTCGACAATACCCTTCACTTGCATTTGCCTTTAAGTGTTTGATGTCTTCTTTGAAAGGAGAGGGATTGCTCCTTGTTTCCACATTTGAGGATATTGTTCTTTAGATGCTTTGCCTATTTATTGCCTGCAAAGAAAAGATTGGAAATGTTACTTCCTCGCTCGATTGGGAATCATTTAGGAACTACATACATCCCTTTACGCCAAAATGGACAATCGGGTCATGATTCCTTGATGGAAGGCGCTAGACATTTCCCCCCATTTATTACCCTATAAGAAGGGGAGATGAAATGGGTTATCTCCATATTTAATTAGGTTCAATTGAGGAACGATACATCCTTTCTTGATGAATTTGAAAATGTTGTTCCAACACACTTCATGGTGGGAGAAGAGAGATTTTTCTCTAAATCAAACGTTACTCTCCCACTCTTTATTTGGCAAACCTTTGTTCTATTCGAGTCTATCCTGTACCAAAGAAAAGGATGTCATTTTTTTTTATACTAAAGAGAATCAAGTTTAGGAATGAAATACATCCTTTTCCAAAGTCAGGCGATCAACATCTCAAGGTATCTCTTATGGAGGAAGGGATAATATTGCCCCTATGTTTCATCATTTGAATCTTTCTTTGTTTAAGATTAACATGACATAATAATGCTCAATCGCGTTTATTGGAACGTTACAAAACTTGGTACTCTTGATGTATCCTTGACAATGAAAAGAAAGTCATATCAGAAATGGTATCGGAAATGGATAATCGGAATAGATACAATTTACTCTTCCTTCAAATTCGCCTTTTTGGATGCTTGGCAACTCCCTTCATTTGTCTCATCATGCAAAATGAACGAGATCAATGGGTTATTTTGGCACCTAAGGCATTTGTGTCATTTCTTCCAAATAAAGAAACTTCCTAGAACGGAATTCAACTTCGTTCCGCCTCTATTGGAAGATTGGTGCCGACGAAGCCTCGGCACATGCTTGCTACTCGAGCTCCATGAGCCTACACTTTTATCTTTTAGAAGGGGCAGATGCTTATCTCGAATAAACTCCTCATCCTACTTGAAAATTCACTTCTCTATGTGGTCAAACATGAGAATGTCAAGGAGCATCACGCATAACCTGCAAAAAAGATGACAATGTCAGTATGTGAATGAGAAAATGATCTCTCAATGAGGTCGCTTCTTACAAAAAAATCAAGGCGATGGTACATGCCCCCATAATCCTTATTACGGGGTTTTAGTATTTTCCCAAAAAAATTTCATAAGAGAAGACATCATTAAAAAAAAAAAAAAAAAAAAACGACTAACGGCTATCAATCGAATGTCCACTCCATTCCAAAAGTTTCATATGCAAAAGTGGCATTGATTTTTGAAAGATTGATTTGTGATTTTATTCCTAGAAAAATGAAATTATTTCTATTTTGAGAATATTTGTACACAAAATTATGATTTGCATTTCAGTCCCAAAATGTGAGAATGAGAAAATTTGATTAAAAATGCAATTTTTTAATTTTTGTGCCCCAGTATATTTATTTGCAACTTGAAATTTTTTTTTTTCAAAATGTGATTTTGAGCCCATAACTAGAAATTTGAGAAAAACCATATGTTCAACAGGGCCAAATCAAAACATTTAGAACTTGTATTCAATGTTCATTTATCAAGAGTGATTGCCAATTTTTTCAATTATGAGCCTACAACACCGAGGGCATTCGATTGATTTCCATGAATTTCAAGATGAAAATTCAATAAAAAAAAACGAATAAAAAGAAGAATGATACGTATAGTGGGGGATGACTTTTCTCTCTCTCTCTCTCTCTCTCTCTCTCTCTCTCTCTCTCTCTAAATTACATAGGCATACACATGGGATGTGGTTCGATTTCTACTCTATACGGCTCAAAATGGAGCCATAGGATTACCAGACCAAACCAACAAGATCACAGCTAGGTCATGTTACCCATGACTCCGGCTTCGTTAAAGAACCGACATATGTCACATGGTTGTAGACTAGGGTGGGGACCTTTGACATTAGGAAGGAAATTTTGGGGTTGAGATAGGCGACTCGTATTACATGGTTGTAGTCAAAGTGGTATCCACCTCAACACCATCCTATGTGATCCTATGCGGCCCAGGTCCGGCGGTAGGTAATGTGTCATGGTGTAGTGCAATGTAGAGGACATGGACATAACAATTTATAAACAAGCTGCACTTCATAATTTCAAAACATAAACATTCCTTCCAAACTCTACACCTGCAGGACAAGGGGTTAACAATCACTCATCCCCTTATAACTCCTAATTGCAAAGACATTTAACACTCGCGTTAGGGACGTACCTGATATCCTCACTGCCAAACAAAAATATTTTTTTAACAAGATCAATTCCAGCCTAAGTCCTCTAAGGTCTAAAATCGTCCTCAACGGAGTCGTCAAGCTGTCATGACCTACCCCTCGGGGGGAGGGAACATGTTTAGGGGTATTGCCTAAAGGACGGGCCTGTGGCCCATGATTAGACACGGGCTCTCCCAAGCCCATACCCCACGTGACATTGGAGTGTTCTCAAGAATTTCGCAAAAGGAGTCGCCACTAACCTATTGGGGTCGGCTAGAAACCAAGTGAGGCACAGGAGTATGCCACACTTCCTACGCAACTAGAGAATCTAGGGTTGGGGACTTGATTACACTAATTGACCAATTAATGCCATTTCAGTACCTAATCTTGTTCATTTTAAAAGAAATGATTTTTGTCAAGCAGTTTGGATTGATTTTACACCTATCCACTAACATGCAAGGTGATCATGCGATCGATAAAATAACAATTATAGCTACCAAGATCCTAATTGCAGTAAAATTGAGCACGTGCAATTAAACATAATAAAATATACAAATTAAACATGCGATATAATCAATATACGAGCAAATAAAGGCCTAATTACACTAAGAATGCAAGACATAGCAATTCCTAACCAAACCATACATTTTTTTAATTTTCAATTTTTTAAAATTTTTAAATATATATTTTAATATTATAAAATTATAATATATTAAAAATGACCCGAGTCGGACCCTTGGGTAGTTCGACCTGGTTCGTTGGAAAAGATGGCCTGAGCCCGAACCGGAACAGGCCAGACGGCTCGAACCTGGATTGAACTAGGCCGTGCAACCTAGGCCAACGAATACCTATTCGGGCTTGGCTTGATGTGCAGACCCAGTCTAGTCTAATCTTTTAACAAAAAAAAAAAAAAAAAAAAGCCCACAAGCCCACGTACTAAACCAGCCCAAACCCGACTTAGGTATGCCCAACCCAATTCGCCCAAAACCCTACTCGGGTTGACTGCACCCGGCCTGGCTCTTTTGACTCGACTCTTACCTCCTCTCTCTCCAACTCTTTCGCAGCGCCGAAGGAGGACATTCGGGATGCCAACGCCGGTGGTCGCTGAGGAGATGCCGCTGGTTTGTGACTAGCCAAGGACTTCGGCGATGGACTACAGCTCGGCGAGGAAGCGTCTAGAGGTGGCTAGGTTTTCGGAGACGACATCGACGAGGACAGGCAGTGGCTGTTGGAGTTGACATCGACGGAGTCGAGGCAACAACAGGGTCGGCTGCGTCGGGGATGGAGTCGAGATGGAGGCGACACGAACGGGCCAGCGAGCAACATGGCGAGGCTCATGTCGAAGGCCGGCGGTTGCGGCGGCGAGTAACTCAGCATGGCATCGGGAGGATGAGCAGCAACGACGTCAGGCCCAGGTGTCACTACAGTAGGGGTAGGAGGGCGGCGGCTCGATATGCGACGTAGGGATGGTGTCGGGCAACGATGACAACGCCTCCTTCCTCTCCCAACAGTGCCGTCTCCTTCTCGGTTTCCTCCTGCCCTCATTTTCGAGTTCTGACGCCCTCGTGGACTAGTATTGTGGTGTCACCACTTCGAGCTGTAGGGGATGGGCGAGTTGCAGGAGCAGCGACAATAGGCATTATAGAGCTGGGCGGAGCTTCGGCTGTTGGCACGACGGTTTTGCAGTAGTGTCGGGTTGAGGCGAGGCGAAGCTTTGGTTGCTGGCGTCGGAAGCCACGACGACGAGTGCATGGGGTCGACGTTTGGAGCTCCCTTTGGAAGGCCGAGGGCAGCGAGCCCGCTGCACTCAAAAGAAGCCCCCCCCCTTTTCCCCCGTTTTTTTTTTTCTATTTCTTCTCTTCACTTTTTCAGTTTTCTTTTCGCCACGGGTCCCCACACGCGAAGACACGAATAGGAGGAGGATGACCCTAGTGCACGCTGGGCTGGAGGGAAAAAGGGTTGGGTCGAAGGGGAAACGGAAGCTGGGCCGGGCCATGCGCGCATGAGAGAAGAAAAGGGAGAGGCAGGTTGGGCCGACATTGGATTTGGCCCAACCCGGCCCCCTCGAGTTCTCTTTTTTTTTTTTTTTTCATTTCATTTCTTTCTTTCTTTTTTTTTTTTTGTTGTTTTATTTATTTATTTATTTATTTATTTATTGGTTTTTGTTTAAAAATAGGTGTCAACAAACTCAATTGGCAAAACTTACAAAAGTTTAGAACTCAATTATCACATTTAAAGTTTTAGGAATGAATTGACAAAAGTGTAATAGATTTATAATTTTTTGGATAATTTTTCCTATCTCGTCAATCGTGTCAAGATGCTAGCAAAAAATCCACAGTCTGTTTTGTCAAATGATATTTTTCTTCAATATATTGTAGACTAGACAAAATCCCCATGCATGTTTAGGTATAGGGAAAAATTATCAAAAGAATCTTAAATCGATTTTACTTGTGTTAATTCATTTATGAACCTTTCAATTTCACCAAGTCCTATATATTTTGATAATTTGCTAGTTAAATCTTTTTTGGCCAATTTTGTTAGGAAATCATCGACATGACTTCCGGTTGTCTTATATAGCACGACTAGTGCTAATATGGACAATTATTTTTATAATTTTTTGATTTTTTTTTTTTTGGAATTTTTTATCTTTTATTTTTTTCATGCTCGGCGAGGGTCACCTTATATGCTTCGACTCATTGTCGCAAGGAGCTGTCCCATAATCATTGGTAAGCAAGTCAATAAATCAAAACTGGCTAGTAAATAACTTTGACATGTAAAAGTTGGCTAGCCACGAAAAAGGTAGGTAATTTTATATATTTGATGATATATTTAAGGTGTTGTTAAGAAAGGTAAATGAATATCGATAGAGGTTCAAAGAGGTTTTAAATAATAAATATTAAATTCTGAAAAGAAGTGAAAATGAAAAAAAAAAAGTTATTTGATAACATATGAAATTAATTAATTGGTTTTATTGTTTTCATGCTAAATATGGAATAATGAGCATTATTGGAAGGTTTTGATAATATAACCAGAATGCTTTTATTTTTCATTGTATGTTTCATTACTTAATTAAGTCATTCTTACTCAACATAATAAGTGATTTTTTTATTTAAACAAATTAATCAAGTTGGTAGTTATAGATAAATCATCAATATTTAGCCACAAATTCCATATATAGAAACAAATCATATATTATATACGATTCGATTCAATAAAATGAAAGTATTTCTATAATAAGTGGCATGTGTTTCCATATAAGCAAACAGTGTCTATATTGGAGTTACCTGGCACAACATGATTCCGAAAATGAGAAAAGTCTTAATTCAATGGATATCATTACCAAGATCTAATGAAACTTACTCAAATTGTGAAGACTTTCCCGTTCAATCACCAATTTCCATCTTCTCTTTCTTCCGATTATTCATACAGCTAATTCGAATCCAATTCTATTTATTAAAACCACCATTAATCTCTCTCTCTCTCTCTCTCTCTCTCTTTTCTTTCTCGGGGCTCAAAGAGGAAGAAGCTGAGAGCATAGAGAATGGAGAGAAATCCTAAAGCTCGTTCATCTCTTCTTCTTTTCTCTTTATGTATCTTGCCGTCGCTTGTTCATATCCATGGAAAGAAGCAAGGAGACGCTCTTGATTCTCTGTACAAAGCGAAGTATGGTGAGTCTGGGATCGACGCGAGCCTTTTTCAGGTGAGCGACAACTATGAAAATCTCCATTCTAGGGTTTATCATCAAGAAGGACTGAAGGAGAAAGATAGGATCAAAAGGTTGCCTGGACAACCGCCGGTCGAATTCGATCACTATGGTGGTTATGTCACTGTCGATGAATCAGCCGATCGAGCATTTTATTATTATTTTGCCGAAGCGGTGCAAAATAAGCACTTGATGCCGCTTCTTATATGGTTTAATGGAGGTGAGTGCTTTAGGTTTTCCAAATTCGCTTTATCTCTAATGCAAGTATATTATTCTCTTCGCTCACGAATTTATCACGGTTTTTATAGTCAAGATATATAATTGCATGGTAGTTACGACGTCATACTAGGGTTAACTTAAACTTGATCAATCGATATAGTATTTAATACTACCATAATACATATATATATATATATATATATATATATATATATATATATATATATAATTGTCTTTGTCAGGACAACTAAGCATTTTTTTAATTGTCGTGGTTGGTTTTTATTGATTCCGAAACACTTCGAGCTGTCATATTGATAGCTTAATGAAGCGGTGTTTTGCGCTCAAGCGTTGCTATACGTCTTTCATATTTTTAGGTGCAGCGTATAGTCAAAGTATATTGATATAAGTTATCATCGTGATTTTCCATTTTCTAATCTATCTTATTCATCTTGTCAATTCCAACATATGAATTGATTATCAGTGACATAGAACATCGTAGAACTGAATTTGTCCAATAAATGTAGCACCGTCTGTTAGGACTAGAATTAGCACCTAGAGGGGGTGAATAGGTGACTAAAGCGATTTTAGCAATTTAATCCGAATAAGAGATTAATGAATTAAAAACAACAATCGCTGCAAATGAAAGTAATGAAAGATAAAAGGATTAGGGATAGAGAATCAAGACTCAGATTTATAGTGGTTTGGCTTAGACCAAGCCTACGTCCACTCTCCCGCACGGACAGCCCTTCGGCTGGATTTCACTAAGAATCAAAAAGAGTGTTTACATAGTCTCACGCTCTTGAGTCCACAGTGTAGAAATTCTACTACACTTCCTCAAGGTCTCACCACACTATGGTCTCTCTTTTGATTACATGTATTGCTCGAAGAATAAGATCACAAACATAATAAGGAGATTCTGACTTTGGAATTCTTCTATCCGGCACCCTTCAACAACTTGAGCGTCTCTCTTTATACACTTCTTCATGCCTTCATTACCGTTGGCACCTTCCAAAGAAGTTCTTCCAATCAACCCGTTGGACAGAATCAATTTGGAGAGATCTCGAGCTCTTTAAGGTAAGTGTAGATAGCCCATCAATCCTGCTCGCCCATACAATCAGGATCTTGGTTTCCATAAGTAGAACTTTCCAAATAAGTTGTGAATCTTTAGAGAATCTATATAAATTCGGATACGAATATAAAATCTTGTAGTGCTGATTCCAATCGGAGGATATTCCTCAGCCGTTGATATAAAAACTATATAGAATCAGAATAGAAGTTTTTATATTGTCGGTCTGGAAACTGTCCATGAGAGTAGACTTTGAAACTTGAGTCTTGTTAGCTTCGACTTTGATCTTCGACTTTGCCGCAGTAGAGTCTGCAAGTCTTCAGACTAGACTGAGAGAAATGTTTTGTCAACTTCAAAATCTCTGAAGAGAATTTATCCAACAATCTCCCCCTTTTTGATGGTGACAAAACTTTCCTGCAGATTTGAATACTATTGCCCTGCAAAACAACTTTTAAGCTAGCAAAGATATCTCATAAATGATTAGAATAAGAATAGTATAAGATGTCCTGTATTACGATGTCCTGTATACGACTTACCCTATACACAGTCTGCATCCACGAAACCTCATTAGTCATGTGCGGGACATTACTATCTTTATCTAATTTTAACAGCTTAAAGTAATGCAAAGTAAGCAAACATTCAAAAAACTCAAGATAAAGTCAAAATGTCAATCACAAACATAACAAACTATTAAATCCAAAAATTTTAGAAATGAAGGTTTGGGTTTGGGTTTGGTTTGGAATGAGAATAGAATGAAAATCTGCCTGCAGAGTCTTCTCCCCCTTTTTGTCAGCATTAAAAAGTAAGAAAATCAAGAAGCACGAGGAATGCGAACAAGTTGAAAGTCCTCCATAGACTTGACAGTTCCTTCCACTTCCTTAAGTCTTCCCGTAGTTGAGCGAGAGCAATGCCTTTTGCGGTGTCCCGAATCGACGTTGAACATCTTTAAGCCGATCATGCAAGGAGATGAACATAGCATGATTCTCATTACGAAGAGTCTGAAATTCACACCCCATAGCATATATTTGGCCTTTGAGCTCCAAAATGATGTCAAGCAACCTTCGAAATCTCCCGAATTGTCGGGCCTCCGTGTGCTTGCGTCAACTCGGTCTGATGGTGGAGTTAAGCCAATGTGAATATCAGTAGGGAGATCAATGTTTGGAGATGATGCCTCTCCCTAAGGAAAATGAGCAGCATGAACATCTTCTGCATCAGGAGGCGATCTACTCACACTTGCACTTTGGTAAATGTCAAGAGAAGAGGAGTACTTTCTCTTTGGATATCTCCCCCGTTTTTCAATGCCTTCGGAGGGGAGAAGTACTCTTCTTTCGAGGAGTTTCCTTAGTGACGTATGTTGTTGATCCTCCTTTTCTCTGGAGAATCTGTTTTGGCTTGTGAGTCTCCGCTTTAATGCTTTGAGAGTCTGTCTTTGCTAGCTCTTCCTCTTCATCTTTTTCTTCTTTTTCTTCTTCCTCTTTCTCTTTCTCTTCTTCTTCCTCTTTCTCTTCTTCCTCTTCTTCTTTTTCTTCTTCTTCTTCCTGTAAGGATTCCTTTTCTGGTTTCCTTTTTCGGTTTCCTCTTCGCAAATTGTTGTTACGGGAACAACTAATATAGGAGTAGAAAACCGAGAAACAAGGGCGAGATAGGCATATCATCCTCATCATCTTCATCCTCCAAGATGATTGCTCGCCTCTTCTTAATAGGACCAGTCCACGATTCCTTTCCTTTCCTCTTTGCGCGAAGAGTCTCGTCTGGTCTTAACACGGGTTTGCTCCTTGAACTCCGCTCCAGCTTCTTCTGAGTTCTTTCGACGCATCTTTGTAATCATCCTCAATCCGATGACCATTTGATCAATAGTCTTCACGAGAGAATGTGGGGAGGCTGAATGTTCAAATGTCTCGAAAAGACTGGTGATGAGAGCAAAGATAAGGGAGTTTTCCCTTGTCCTTCACCATAGACCCTGTACATGTGAAACATGATAGTGTGTGGCGAGAGAAGTTAAGACCGATCTTGATTGCATACATCAATTTTGCTTCGAGATGGACACATCTCTGTCTTTGAAGTTGATTTAGGTCTAAGACAGTTGATCACTATCTTTTGAAGCAAAGTGTTCGTAGCATTCATCCTGGAGTAGGAGAGACGACCTTTTGCGATTCTGTCTCTCGCAAGTTCCAGAATTGCAAAACTCACAGACACAGAATTTGATTGGAAAGCTCCTCTTTCCACACCAATTACATCCGCGAGTATCCGTGTCAACCACATATTCTCTATCTCTCACACTGAAAGAAAAGCTATTGGCATCAAGAAAACTGAGATTGGAATAAAAACATGCGGTTAATTCGAAATAGGCAACCTCGCTCTTAGTACAGAAATTGTGAAGTTGAAGTTTCTCAAACTTCTCCCTCGATTGATGCTCAACGCATCCGAAAATCAAAATCCACCGTTCGTGGGTTCATCACCCCACGCTTCAGCAATTTCCCATACACTTTCTTGTGTTCCTCCGATCGAAACAATTCATCATTCTTTCCTCGAAGAGTTGCAGCCACACCTATCCTAGGCTTAAAATGTATAAACATCTTCTCATCATCATCTTTCCCCTCAGGCTGATTTACACTACTAAAGCGAGGGTCACTCGGAAAGTTCGCGAATGTCTTTGCTGCAATTCCAACAGGAACAACGCTCGATCGCTCCATCACAGTGAGAAAATGTGTCTCATTTCTATAGCCTTTCTCTTTCAAAAACTCATCAATGAAAGTCATTGCAGAACCTCCTTCCTTCAACGCAGAATAGAGCTTATAAACAAATGCAGGCTTAAGAGATCTTACAGGTTCAACATCTTCAATGATTTCTTCTGTATGTTGAGGATGACGAACATGTGATCTAGTTGAGGAGGTGCGCTGTTGAGATTGTTGGTGTGTTTGTTCTCTTGGAAAGTCACTTTCTTCTATGAGATCAAAATACGTAGGCCCCTCACCAGAGCCCTGTGGTCCCCTGCTTGCTATTCTTGAAGATTTCCTTTGGAAAGACATTGTCGCTTTCTTGGATGGAACTTTCACACTTGTGTCGCAAGAAAGTCAAAAACTTGAGAAGGAGAAATTGAGGAGAGAAATTCTAGAGAGTGAAAAGCTTTTGAACTAGGGTTTCTGGGTAAAGTAAAACGGAGAAGGAGAAGGAGTATAAAAGGTAATCGAATCGTGGTAACTGAATCGTCGCAAAAGAAATTCATTTTTGAAAAATAACTGCCTTAATAAATCGATAACTACCCTTTTTAAGATAAACTGCCTTAATAAACATGATTATACATATATAAACAGACAAACTTACCTTTTCGAGATAATAGATTAAGTAAATAGATGAACTTACAGTCGTGTCGATTGGTATTCCAAGTCTACAACTTTTGAGTTTGATACGCTGTCAGACTTTTAGATTCTGAGTCTGAGCTTCAACAGTCTTCAAGAGATAAAATATTGAGTCTTGAGCGAATAGACTAAAATAAGCTTTTCTCAAGTGGCTTTGTGAAGATGTCTACCGGTTGATTCTTTGAGTCAATAAATTGTATCAAGACTTTTTGTTCTGAACATGATCTCTTATAAAATAATGTTGAATCTCGATATGTTTTGCTCTTGAATGTAGGATAGGATTCTTTGTAAGATTGATTGCGCTGGTATTGTCACATTTGATCTCTCGTGCAAGAGTCTTCAATACCAAAGTCTCGTAGTTGTTGTTTTATCCATAGTATTTGAGAACAAAGAACTTCCAAGTGCTACGTATTCTCGGTCACCGTTGAAAGAGCCACAATACTTTGTTTTCTTGAAAACCAAGATACTGCCCTGTTACCAAGTAATTGACAAGTTCTTGAAGTACTTTTTCTTTCAACTCTACAACTTGCAAGATCTGCGTCTGAATAACCAAGAAGGGTAAAGTCTCCTACTTTGGGATACCATAGACCAATCTTTGCGTAGTTGCAACATATTTAATGATACGTTTAGCAGCACTTAAATGAGATTCCTTAGGATCGATTGAAACCTAGCACATATGCAAACACTAAATAATATGTCGTCTAGATGCAGTAAGATAAAGAAGTGAACCAATGATACTCCCGTATAATTTTTGGTCGACTTTCTTCCCGCTTTGTCTTTGTCTATCTTCAAAGAACTTGACATAGGAATGTCGGGCTTTTTGCAATTCTCCAGACCGAACTTTTTAACAAGTTCTTTTGCATATTTTTCTTGATGAATAAAGATTCATTCTTTCAGTTGTTTCACTTGTAGACCAAGGAAGAAGGATAGTTCACCCATCATGCTCATCTCAAATTCATCCTGCATAGACTTAGAAAATTTCTTGCACAAAGTCTCATTAGATGATCCGAATATAATGTCATCAACATAAATCTGAACAAGTAGAAAGCTTTTGCCTTCCTTTTTAATAAACAAAGTAGTGTCTACCTTTCCTTTAGAGAAACCACTTTGAATTAAGAAATTACTTAGTTTTTCATACCAAGCTCGAGGAGCTTGTTTTAATCCATATAAAGCTTTCTTCGCCCGAACACCGAGTCTGGTTTCTTTGAGTCTTCAAATCCAGGAGGTTGTTCCACATAGACTTCTTCTTGAATAAATCCATTCAGGAATGCGCTTTTGACATCCATTTGAAATAACCTGAAATTCTTATAACATGCAAAAACAAGTAATAATCTGATTGCTTCTAACCTTTCTACTGGAGCATAAGTCTCATCATAGTCTATCCCTTCTTCTTGCGTGTATCCTTTAGTCAAGAGTCTTGCTTTGTTTCTTGTCACTTTGCCTTTTTCATCAACTTTGTTCCTGAAAACCCATTTAGTTCCAATAACAGATTTACCTTTTGGTTTAGGAGTTAATTCCCAAACATCGTTAATACTTGAATTGTTCGAGCTCTTCTTGCATTGCTTCAATCCAGTTTTCATCAACTAAGGCTTCTTCAATGTTTTTGGGTTTTATTTCAGAAATAAGTGCAACGGCACTAGACTCTTCTCACCTTTTGGATCTTGTATGAATTCCCTCATTAATGTTCCCAATAATGAGTTCTTCGGGATGACTGGATTTGTGCTTCCAGTTACTGGATGGTCTGATAGGTTGTTGATCATTTTCTTGAGTTGATTCTTCATCAACAACTTGTTGTACTGCATCTGGATTTTGGATTGCTTTATGGGAGATAGATCTAGCAGAGTCTGGAATGATTCTCGATTCTTCGCCGTATTGGCCGAACTTGTGGAGAGTCTTGAAATTTGACGTTCATTGATTCTTCTACAGCCCGAGTCTTCTTGTTGAATACTCTATAGGCTTTGCTTGCGTTGAGTAACCAAGAAAGAATCATTCATCTGATTTTTCTTCAAACTTACCAACTCGATCATTTGCATTCTTCGAAATAAAGCATTTACAACCAAATACTTGAAAATAAGAAACAATTGGTTTCGTTTCTTTAAAAATTTCATAAGAGGTTTTCTCAAGAATTGGTCTTAAAATACTGTTAATAATATAACAAGCAAATAAATAAATTTTCAGCCCAAAACTTTGAAGAAATATTACTTTCAATTAAAAGAGTTCTTGCCATTTTTTTGTAAAGACCTATTCTTCCTTTCCACAACCCCATTCTGCGTTCGTGTGTATGGAGAGGAGAATTTGTGCTGAAAAACCGAATCATCACGTAATTTAGTAAAGTCTTGATTTTCAAACTCACCTCCATGGTCTGTACGAATGCTTGAGATAGTGTAACCTTTCTCATTCTCGCACTTTCTTAGCAAACTTTGAAAAGAGAGAGAAAGTCTCGACTTACTTGAAAGAAAGTAGACCCAAGTAAATTGTGAATAATCATCCACTATTACTAGGCGTAACCTTTTTCCACCAATGCTTTGCGTTCTAGTAGGTCCAAATAAATCTATATGCGTAAGCTGCGCATACACGATTAGTGGAAACTTTACTTATTGGTTTGTAAGAGTTTCTAACCCGTTTACCCAAGACGCATGGTGTGCATAGATCGACTTTAAGTAATTGAGAATAGGCAATCCTCGAACAAGTTTCTTGGAGGAGATCTTGCTGATTTGCTTCATATTGGTATGGCCAAGTTTTCTCGTGCCATAGATTAGCTTCATCTTGTACTGATATCAAGCACCGTGATCTTTCATGATTTACATCCGGAAGATAGATATTTCCATGTCTTCGTCCGCAAAAGATTGAGTAAAGTCTTTACTGATTTCTGATCACGTTCCTTCCTGGAAATTGATCTTGAATCCAGTATCACACAACTGGCTTATGCTAAGCAAGTTGTAATTTAATCCTTCAACTAAGGAAACATTCTTTATTGACAGACTTCCAATCTTTACTGTTCCATGACCAATGATTCTTCCTTTGTTGTTACCTCCAAAGGAAACTTTTCCTCCATCTTTCGGTCAAGTTTTATGTAGCAACTTGAGTCTCCCGTCATATGTCTTGAGTAGCCACTATCTAGATAGCATTTAATCTTCCTTTTGATAGTGACATGCAATTAAAAAGAATTCAAGCTTTCTTTGGTACCCACATCATCTTGGGTCCGGAAGAGTTAGAGCAATAAACAGTCTTTGCCCAATTTCTTTTAACAGTCTCCAAACCAAAGGACATTCTTTCTCAAAATGTTCGAGCTTTGACACTTGGAACATTTCAAGGCATTTCTACGCCAACAGGTTTTACAAAGACTTTCGAAATGATTTTTATAAACAATTCTAGTTGGTCTTTGTTTGATTCTTTCCTTTACCTTTGGAAAATCAATTAGAGGAATAGTTTCAGAAGTCATACCAAGACCCATCTTATCAAAGTAGGGTCTTTGTATCGAAAGAATCTTATCCAACTTTTCGAACCATTTGAAAATCTTTTGATATATTAGAAATATCATTTTTCAAAAGATTATTTTCTTTGGAAACAGTAGTCTGAGTTTTCTTTCAAGACAAGTAAAGTTGTTTTCTAACTTTTCAAACTTCTCTTTCCAAAGTTTTTCCTGTTGCTTCAATGTAGAATTTTCCTTTTTCAATTCGGAGATCCTCTTAAGAGAAGTTTTTAGACTAAGACAAAGTTCATCAATATATTTCAAAACTTTGATAGGGATTTTTAGATTACTAACCTCGAGTTCACTGTCTGAGTCTGTATCTGAATCAAGGTCTGAGTCTGAATCAGATTTTGCCATTAAACAGATATTGGCATAATCATCATCACTTTCTTCACATTCGCATCACTCCAAGTCTCTACTTTGAGTGCCTTCCCGTATTTCTCGGTCTTTCATTTTTCTTCTTTAACAGAGGACAAGTTGGGTCGATGTGTCCATTTTTCTTGCATTCAAAGCAAGTCACTTCTTTGTTAGAGTCATCTTCCTCTGTTGATTTGTTTTGAAACCTTTGTGAGCTTTGTTTCTTCCAATTGAATTTTCTTCTTTTCTGTTCAACTTTCTCAATCTCTTTATCATGAGTGCCGTTTCTTCATCATCTAGATCTTCTTCGAATCAGTAGCATCGAGAATAGTCATTAGACTTTAAGGCAATTGATTTCTTACCTTTTGAATCTTCCTCTTCGTTGGTTTGCTCTACTTCATAAGATTGAAGAGTCCCAACCGGTTCGTCTACGAGAGTGGAGCAATCCTCTCAGTGTCTCTCTTATTGAGGTTTTTATGTAATTCCGTCTTTAGAGAGTCCTCGTAAGAGTTTGTTGACCTTCATATGTCCCGAGATTGGATGTCCCCGATATTCAAGACCATTCACAATTTCAGTAAAGCGACTAAACATGTCGGTTATTGATTCTTCGATCTCATCTTAAAGACTTCATATTGTCCCAAAAGAATGTTGATCCTTGTCTCTTTCACTCGATCGTCCCTTCATAGGTAATGTGAAGCCTATCCCGACTTCTTTTGCTGTACCACAAGAAGATATTCTGTTATACTCGTAGGGGATAAAGCACAATATAAGGAGTAAATGGCTTTAGCGTCAAGAGTCTGCCTCTTGGTGATTTCTTCTTGAGTCATTAGAATGGGATGGGCAACTTTTTTCCTCTCTTTGATTCTCGATGCACAGCGGGAATGATTCCTTTATCTACCACTTCCCATTCCAAAGGATCTTTCGATCTTAGGAATGCTTTCATCTTGTTTTTCCATATGCTTTGTAGTCTTTTCCATCAAAGTATGGAGGTCCGGTATTGCTTTGACCTTCAACCAACCCCGTAGGTAACATACTAGCCATAGATCTTTTACTCGAAGTAAAGACACTTCTTATAAACGAGTACACAAGCTCGATACCAATTGTTAGGACTAGAATTAGCACCTAGAGGGGGTGAATAGGTGACTAAAGCGATTTTAGCAATTTAATCCGAATAAGAGATTAATGAATTAAAAACAACAATCGCTGCAAATGAAAGTAATGAAAGATAAAAGGATTAGGGATAGAGAATCAAGACTCCATTTATAGTGGTTCGGCTTAGACCAAGCCTACGTCCACTCTCCCGCACGGACAGCCCTTTTGGCTAGATTTCACTAAGAATCAAAAAGAGTGTTTACGCTCACGCTCTTGAGTCCACAAAGTGTAGAAATTCTACTACACTTCCTCAAGGTCTCACCACACTATGGTCTCTCTTTTGATTACATGTATTGCTCAAGAATAAGATCACAAACATAATAAGGAGATTCGACTTTGGAATTCTTCTATCCGGCACCCTTCAACAACTTGAGCGTCTCTCTTTATACACTTCTTCATGCCTTCATTACCGTTGGCACCTTCCAAAGAAGTTCTTCCAATCAACCCGTTGGACAAATCAATTTGGAGAGATCTCGAGCTCTTTAAGGTAAGTGTAGATAGCCCATCAATCCTCGCCGCCCATACAATCGGGATCTTGGTTTCCATAAGTAGAACTTTCCAAATAAGTTGTGAATCTTTAGAGAATCTATATAAATTCGGATACGAATATAAAATCTTGTAGTGCTGATTCCAATCGGAGGATATTCTCAGCCGTTGATATAAAAACTATATAGAATCAGAAGTTTTTATATTGTCGGTCTGGAAACTGTCCATGAGAGTAGACTTTGAAACTTGAGTCTTGTTAGCTTCAGACTTTGATCTTCAGACTTTGCCAGTAGAGTCTGCAAGTCTTCAGACTAGACCGAGAGAAATGTTTTGTCAACTTCAAAATCTCTCAAGAGAATTTATCCAACAATCTCCCCTTTTGATGGTGACAAAACTTTCCTTGCAGATTTGAATACTATTGCCCCGCAAAACAACTTTTAAGCTAGCAAAGATATCTCATAAATGATTAGAATAAGAATAGTATAAGATGTCCTGCGTACACGACGATGTCCTGTATACGTACTTACCCTATACACGATCCGCATCCACGAAACCTCATTAGTCATGTGCGAGACATTACTATCTTTATCTAATTTTAACAAATTAAAGTAATGCAGTAAGCAAACATTCAAAAACTCAAGATAAAGTCAAAATGTCAATCACAAACATAACAAACTATTAAATCCAAAAATTTTAGAAATGAAGGTTTGGGTTTGGGTTTGGTTTGGAATGAGAATAGAATGAAAATCTGCCCGCAGTCTTCTCCCCCTTTTTGTCAAGCATTAAAAAGTAAGAAAATCAAGAAGCACGAGGAATGCGAACAAGTTGAAAGTCCTCCATAGACTTGACAGGTTCCTTCCAAACTTCCTTAAGTCTTCCCGTAGTTGAGCGAGAGCAAAGGTGCCTTTGCAGGTGTCCCGAATCGACGTTGAACATCTTTAAGCCGATCATGCAAGGAGATGAACATAGCATGATTCTCATTCTCAAGAGTCTGAAATTCACACCCCATAGCATATATTTGGCCTTTGAGCTCCAAAATGATGTCAAGCAACCTTCGAAATCTCCTGAATTGTCGGGCCTCGTGTGCTTGCGTCAACTCGGTCGATGGTGGAGTTAAGCCAATGTGAATATCAGTAGGGAGATCAATGTTTGGAGATGATGCCTCTCCCTAAGGAAAATGAGCAGCATGAACATCTTCTGCATCAGGAGGCGATCTACTCACACTTGCACTGGTAAATGTCAAGAGAAGAG
Organism: Eucalyptus marginata; assembly: GCA_014182565.1. Classification (NCBI taxonomy): domain Eukaryota; kingdom Viridiplantae; phylum Streptophyta; class Magnoliopsida; order Myrtales; family Myrtaceae; genus Eucalyptus; species Eucalyptus marginata. The sequence goes on from CM024591.1 coordinate 45,823,191, forward strand.
GAGTACTTTCTCTTTGGATATCTCCCCCTGTTTCAATGCCTTCTGGAGGGGAGAAGTACTCTTCTTTCTGAGGAGTTTCCTTAGTGACAGTATGTTGTTGATCCTCCTTTTCTGCTGGAGAATCTGTTTTGGCTTGTGAGTCTGCTGGTTAATGCTGAGAGTCTGTCTTTGCTAGCTCTTCCTCTTCATCTTTTTCTTCTTTTTCTTCTTCCTCTTTCTCTTTCTCTTCTTCTTCCTCTTTCTCTTCTTCCTCTTCTTCTTTTTCTTCTTCTTCTTCCTGTAAGGATTCCTTTTCCTGGTTTCCTTTTTCAGTTTCCTCTGCAAATTGTTGTTCTGGAACAACTAATATAGGAGTAGAAAACTGAGAAACAAGGGCAGAGATAGGCATATCATCCTCATCATCTTCATCCTCCAAGATGATTGCTCGCCTCTTCTTAATAGGACCAGTCACAGATTCCTTTCCTTTCCTCTTTGCAGCAGAAGAGTCTGGTCTGGTCTTAACACGGGTTTGCTCCTTGAACGCTCCAGCTTCTTGCCGAGTTCTTTCGACGCATCTTTGTAATCATCCTCAATCCGATGACCATTTGATCAATAGTCTTCACGAGAGAATGTGGGGAGGCTGAATGTTCAAATGTCTGAAAAGACTGGTGATGAGAGCAAAGATAAGGGAGTTTTCCCTTGTCCTTCACCATAGACCCGTACATGTGAAACATGATAGTGTGTGGCGAGAGAGAAGTTAAGACCGATCTTGATTGCATACATCAATTTTGCTTCGAGATGGACACATCTCGTCTTTGAAGTTGATTTAGGTCTAAGACAGCTTGATCACTATCTTTTGAAGCAAAGTGTTCGTAGCATTCATCCCGGAGTAGGAGAGACGACCTTTTGCGATTCTGTCTCTCGCAAGTTCCAGAATTGCAAAACTCACAGACACAGAATTTGATTGGAAAGCTCCTCTTTCCACACCAATTACATCTGCCAGAGTATCCGTGTCAACCACATATTCTCTATCTCTCACACTGAAAGAAAAGCTATTGGCATCAAGAAAACTGAGATTGGAATAAAAACATGCGGTTAATTCGAAATAGGCAACCTCGCTCTTAGTACAGAAATTGTGAAGTTGAAGTTTCTCAAACTTCTCCCTCAGATTGATGCTCAACAGATCCAGAAAATCAAAATCCACCGTTCGTGGGTTCATCACCCCACGCTTCAGCAATTTCCCATACACTTTCTTGTGTTCCTCCGATCGAAACAATTCATCATTCTTTCCTCGAAGAGTTGCAGCCACACCTATCCTAGGCTTAAAATGTATAAACATCTTCTCATCATCATCTTTCCCCTCGGCCGATTTACACTACTAAAGCGAGGGTCACTCGGAAAGTTCGCGAATGTCTTTGCTGCAATTCCAACAGGAACAACGCTCGATCGCTCCATCACAGTGAGAAAATGTGTCTCATTTCTATAGCCTTTCTCTTTCAAAAACTCATCAATGAAAGTCATTGCAGAACCTCCTTCCTTCAACGCGAGAATAGAGCTTATAAACAAATGCAAAGCTTAAGAGATCTTACAGGGTTCAACATCTTCAATGATTTCTTCGTATGTTGAGGATGACGAACATGTGATCTAGTTGAGGAGGTGCGCTGTTGAGATTGTTGGTGTGTTTGTTCTCTTGGAAAGTCACTTTCTTCTATGAGATCAAAATACGTAGGCCCCTCACCGAGCCCCCGTGGTCCCCCGCTTGCTATTCTTGAAGATTTCCTTTGGAAAGACATTGTCGCTTTCTTGGATGGAACTTTCACACTTGTGTCGCAAGAAAGTCAAAAACTTGAGAAGGAGAAATTGAGGAGAGAAATTCTAGAGAGTGAAAAGCTTTTGAACTAGGGTTTCTGGGTAAAGTAAAACGGAGAAGGAGAAGGAGTATAAAAGGTAATCGAATCGTGGTAACTCGAATCGTCGCAAAGAAATTCATTTTTGAAAAATAACTGCCTTAATAAATCGATAACTACCCTTTTTAAGATAAACTGCCTTAATAAACATGATTATACATATATAAACAGACAAACTTACCTTTTCGAGATAATAGATTAAGTAAATAGATGAACTTACAACCGTGTCGATTGGTATTCCAAGTCTACAACTTTTGAGTTTGATACGCCGTCGACTTTTAGATTCGAGTCCGAGCTTCAACTTCAAGAGATAAAATATTGAGTCTTGAGCGAATAGACTAAAATAAGCTTTTCTCAAGTGGCTTTGTGAAGATGTCTACCAGTTGATTCTTTGAGTCAATAAATTGTATCAAGACTTTTTTGTTCTGAACATGATCTCTTATAAAATAATGTTGAATCTCGATATGTTTTGCTCTTGAATGTAGGATAGGATTCTTTGTAAGATTGATTGCGCTGGTATTGTCACATTTGATCTCTGTGCAAGAGTCTTCAATACCAAAGTCTCGTAGTTGTTGTTTTATCCATAGTATTTGAGAACAGCAACTTCCAAGTGCTACGTATTCTGCTTCAGCTGTTGAAAGAGCCACAATACTTTGTTTTCTTGAAAACCAAGATACTGCCCTGTTACCAAGTAATTGACAAGTTCTTGAAGTACTTTTTCTTTCAACTCTACAACTTGCAAGATCTGCGTCTGAATAACCAAGAAGGGTAAAGTCTCCTACTTTGGGATACCATAGACCAATCTTTGCAGTAGTTGCAACATATTTAATGATACGTTTAGCAGCACTTAAATGAGATTCCTTAGGATCTGATTGAAACCTAGCACATATGCAAACACTAAATAATATGTCAGGTCTAGATGCAGTAAGATAAAGAAGTGAACCAATGATACTCCTGTATAATTTTTGGTCGACTTTCTTCCCTGCTTTGTCTTTGTCTATCTTCAAAGAACTTGACATAGGAATGTCAGTCTTTTTGCAATTCTCCAGACCGAACTTTTTAACAAGTTCTTTTGCATATTTTTCTTGATGAATAAAGATTCATTCTTTCAGTTGTTTCACTTGTAGACCAAGGAAGAAGGATAGTTCACCCATCATGCTCATCTCAAATTCATCCTGCATAGACTTAGAAAATTTCTTGCACAAAGTCTCATTAGATGATCCGAATATAATGTCATCAACATAAATCTGAACAAGTAGAAAGCTTTTGCCTTCCTTTTTAATAAACAAAGTAGTGTCTACCTTTCCTTTAGAGAAACCACTTTGAATTAAGAAATTACTTAGCCTTTCATACCAAGCTCGAGGAGCTTGTTTTAATCCATATAAAGCTTTCTTCGGTCGAACACCGAGTCCGGTTTCTTTGAGTCTTCAAATCCAGGAGGTTGTTCCACATAGACTTCTTCTTGAATAAATCCATTCAGAATGCGCTTTTGACATCCATTTGAAATAACCTGAAATTCTTATAACATGCAAAAACAAGTAATAATCTGATTGCTTCTAACCTTTCTACTTTTGGAGCATAAGTCTCATCATAGTCTATCCCTTCTTCTTGCGTGTATCCTTTAGTCAAGAGTCTTGCTTTGTTTCTTGTCACTTTGCCTTTTCATCAACTTTGTTCCCGAAAACCCATTTAGTTCCAATAACAGATTTACCTTTTGGTTTAGAGTTAATTCCCAAACATCGTTAATACTTGAATTGTCTCGAGCTCTTCTTGCATTGCTTCAATCCAGTTTTCATCAACTAAGGCTTCTTCAATGTTTTTGGGTTTTATTTCAGAAATAAGTGCAACGGCACTAGACTCTTCTCACCTTTTGGATCTTGTATGAATTCCCTCATTAATGTTCCCAATAATGAGTTCTTCGGGATGACTGGATTTGTGCTTCCAAGATTCGGATGGTCTCGATAGGTTGTTGATCATTTTCTTGAGTTGATTCTTCATCAACAACTTGTTGTACTGCATCTGGATTTTGGATTGCTTTATGGGAGATAGATCTAGCAGAGTCTGGAACAGATTCTGATTCTTCAGTCTGTATTGGCTGAACTTGTGGAGAGTCTTGAAATTTGACGTTCATTGATTCTTCTACAGTCTGAGTCTTCTTGTTGAATACTCTATAGGCTTTGCTTGCGTTGAGTAACCAAGAAAGAATCATTCATCTGATTTTTCTTCAAACTTACCAACTCGATCATTTGCATTCTTCAGAATAAAGCATTTACAACCAAATACTTGAAAATAAGAAACAATTGGTTTCGTTTCTTTAAAAATTTCATAAGAGGTTTTCTCAAGAATTGGTCTTAAAAATACTCTGTTAATAATATAACAAGCAGTCGAAACAGCTTCAGCCCAAAACTTTGAAGAAATATTACTTTCAATTAAAAGAGTTCTTGCCATTTTTTTGTAAAGACCTATTCTTCCTTTCCACAACCCCATTCTGTTCTGGTGTGTATGGAGAGGAGAATTTGTGCTGAAAACCAGAATCATCACGAATTTAGTAAAGTCTTGATTTTCAAACTCACCTCCATGGTCTCGTACGAATGCTTGAGATAGTGTAACCTTTCTCATTCTCGCACTTTCTTAGCAAACTTTGAAAAGAGAGAGAAAGTCTCAGACTTACTTGAAAGAAAGTAGACCCAAGTAAATTGTGAATAATCATCCACTATTACTAGGCAGAACCTTTTTCCACCAATGCTTTGCGTTCTAGTAGGTCCAAATAAATCTATATGCGTAAGCTGCACACGACACGATTAGTGGAAACTTTACTTATTGGTTTGTAAGAGTTTCTAACCTGTTTACCCAGTACGCATGGTGTGCATAGATCAGACTTTAAGTAATTGAGAATAGGCAATCCTCGAACAAGTTTCTTGGAGGAGATCTTGCTGATTTGCTTCATATTGGTATGGCCAAGTTTTCTGTGCCATAGATTAGCTTCATCTTGTACTGATATCAAGCACTGTGATCTTTCATGATTTACATCCAGAAGATAGATATTTCCATGTCTTCGTCCGAAAAGATTGAGTAAAGTCTTTACCGATTTCGATCACGTTCCTTCCCGGAAATTGATCTTGAATCCAGATCACACAAACCGGCTTATGCTAAGCAAGTTGTAATTTAATCCTTCAACTAAGGAAACATTCTTTATTGACAGACTTCCAATCTTTACTGTTCCATGACCAATGATTCTTCCTTTGTTGTTACCTCCAAAGGAAACTTTTCCTCCATCTTTCTGGTCAAGTTTTATGTAGCAACTTGAGTCTCCTGTCATATGTCTTGAGTAGCCACTATCTAGATAGCATTTAATCTTCCTTTTGATAGTGACATGCAATTAAAAAGAATTCAAGCTTTCTTTGGTACCCACATCATCTTGGGTCCAGAAGAGTTAGAGCAATAAACAGTCTTTGCCCAATTTCTTTTAACAGGTCTCCAAACCAAAGGACATTCTTTCTCAAAATGTTCGAGCTTTGACACTTGGAACATTTCAAGGCATTTCCAAACAGGTTTTACAAAGACTTTCTGAAATGATTTTTATAAACAATTCTAGTTGGTCTTTGTTTGATTCTTTCCTTTACCTTTGGAAAATCAATTAGAGGAATAGTTTCAGAAGTCATACCAAGACCCATCTTATCAAAGTAGGGTCTTTGTATCGAAAGAATCTTATCCAACTTTTCAGAACCATTTGAAAATCTTTTTGATATATTAGAAATATCATTTTTCAAAAGATTATTTTCTTTGGAAACAGAGTCCGAGTTTTCTTCAAGACAAGTAAAGTTGTTTTCTAACTTTTCAAACTTCTCTTTCCAAAGTTTTTCCTGTTGCTTCAATGTAGAATTTTCCTTTTTCAATTCGGAGATCCTCTTAAGAGAAGTTTTTAGACTAAGACAAAGTTCATCAATATATTTCAAAACTTTGATAGGGATTTTTAGATTACTAACCTCGAGTTCACCGTCTCGAGTCTCGTATTCGAATCAAGGTCTGAGTCTCGAATCGATTTTGCCATTAAAAAAGATATTGGCATAATCATCATCACTTTCTTCACATTCGCATCACTCCAAGTCTCTACTTTGAGTGCCTTCCCGTATTTCTCGCCTTTCATTTTTCTTCTTTAACAGAGGACAAGCTTGGTCCGATGTGTCCATTTTTCTTGCATTCAAAGCAAGTCACTTCTTTGTTAGAGTCATCTTCCTCTGTTGATTTGTTTTGAAACCTTTGTGAGCTTTGTTTCTTCCAGTTGAATTTTCTTCTTTTTCTGTTCAACTTTCTGAATCTCTTTATCATGAGTGCCGTTCTTCATCATCTAGATCTTCTTCAGTAATCAGTAGCATCGAATAGTCATTAGACTTTAAGGCAATTGATTTCTTACCTTTTGAATCTTCCTCTTCGTTGGTTTGCTCTACTTCATAAGATTGAAGAGTCCCAACCGCCCGTCTACGAGAGTGGAGCAATCCTCTCAGTGTCTCTCTTATTGAGGTTTTTATGTAATTCCGCCTTTAGAGAGTCCTCGTAAGAGTTTGTTGACCTTCATATGTCCCGAGATTGGATGTCCCCGATATTCAAGACCATTCACAATTTCAGAAAGCGACTAAACATGTCGCTATTGATTCTTCCGATCTCATCTTAAAGACTTCATATTGTCCCAAAAGAATGTTGATCCTTGTCTCTTTCACTCGATCGGTCCCTTCATAGGTAATGTGAAGCCTATCCTGCACTTCTTTTGCTGTACCACAAGAAGATATTCTTATACTCGTAGGGGATAAAGCACAATATAAGGAGTAAATGGCTTTAGCGTCAAGAGTCTGTCTCTTGGTGATTTCTTCTTGAGTCATTAGAATGGGATGGGCAACTTTTTTTCCTCTCTTTGATTCTGATGCAGCAGCAGGAATGATTCCTTTATCTACCACTTCCCATTCCAAAGGATCTTTCGATCTTAGGAATGCTTTCATCTTGTTTTTCCATATGCTGTAGTCTTTTCCATCAAAGTATGGAGGTCTGGTATTGCTTTGACCTTCAACCAACCCCGTAGGTAACATACTAGCCATAGATCTTTTACTCGAAGTAAAGACACTTCTTATAAACGAGTACACAAGCTCGATACCAATTGTTAGGACTAGAATTAGCACCTAGAGGGGGTGAATAGGTGACTAAAGCGATTTTAGCAATTTAATCCGAATAAGAGATTAATGAATTAAAAACAACAATCGCTGCAAATGAAAGTAATGAAAGATAAAAGGATTAGGGATAGAGAATCAAGACTCAGATTTATAGTGGTTCGCCTTAGACCAAGCCTACGTCCACTCTCCCGCACGGACAGCCCTTTTGGCTAGATTTCACTAAGAATCAAAAAGAGTGTTTACAGCCTCACGCTCTGAGTCCACAAGTGTAGAAATTCTACTACACTTCCTCAAGGTCTCACCACACTATGGTCTCTCTTTGATTACATGTATTGCTCGAAGAATAAGATCACAAACATAATAAGGAGATTCTGACTTTGGAATTCTTCTATCCGGCACCCTTCAACAACTTGAGCGTCTCTCTTTATACACTTCTTCATGCCTTCATTACCGTTGGCACCTTCCAAAGAAGTTCTTCCAATCAACCCGTTGGACAGAATCAATTTGGAGAGATCTCGAGCTCTTTAAGGTAAGTGTAGATAGCCCATCAATCCCGCCGCCCATACAATCGGGATCTTGGTTTCCATAAGTAGAACTTTCCAAATAAGTTGTGAATCTTTAGAGAATCTATATAAATTCGGATACGAATATAAAATCTTGTAGTGCTGATTCCAAATAAGGATATTCCTCAGCCGTTGATATAAAAACTATATAGAATCGAATAGAAGTTTTTATATTGTCGGTCTAGAAACCGTCCATGAGAGTAGACTTTGAAACTTGAGTCTTGTTAGCTTCGACTTTGATCTTCGAGACTTTGCCGCAGAGTCCTGCAAGTCTTCGACTAGACTGAGAGAAATGTTTTGTCAACTTCAAAATCTCTGAAGAGAATTTATCCAACACCGTCCTCTTCCTTATTTTCTACAGAACATAGACAAGCACAGAAGAGCCATCTATCACACTTTTGGTTGTCTATCAATGCCATTCTATTGTCAATCATACCTATATTATTTTCTGGTGCATTTAAGTGAGTAAAAGTTAGCTATTTATGCTGTTTTTTCAGGTCCTGGTTGCTCATCTCTCTATGGAGCAAAGCAGGAACTCGGACCGTTCAGAATCCAAAGCGACGGGAAGACTCTCTACAGAAATAAATTTGCATGGAATAGAGGTACAGTTTTAAAATAAATTTTCAAAGTATTTCACCTTTTTCTTTTCGCTGATAGGGCAGATGAATTATTTGTTTTACGAGGGCAGCCGCAAACGTGTTGTTCCTGGAGTCTCCGGTTGGGGTCGGTTTTTCTTATTCTAACACAACGTTGGACTATAGAACGAACGGAGACAGCAAAACAGCCGCGGACAACTATGTATTCTTGTTAAATTGGCTGGAGAGGTTTCCCGAGTACAAGAACAGGGATTTTTACATTTCAGGCGAGAGCTACGCGGGTCATTTTGTAACGCAGCTCACTCACAACATCCTATCCAACAACAAGGCGGCAAACAAGACCCTTATCAACCTCAAAGGGATTATAGTAAGTTGTTTTGCCGAGTTGTGTAGTCATTTATTATTGAATATAGTGCATCTGGAAATCGATCTCGGATCCTCTATTATGAAGGATAATTCCTTGGCCAAATGGGGCCATGAGGCCTAGAGAAGCCCACATCCTGATGACTCGCAATATCTATTAAACTATTGGACATCGGTAGATTGCTTAAAAAAAGGATTGGTTTTAATTGAGGACATATATAAATGCTGCAGGTTGGAAACGCAGTACTCAACGATGAGACGCACCGGAGTGGGATATATGAGTACTACGCTACGCATGCATTGATATCCCAAGAAACATGGTATGCAATTCAAAAGTATTGCAACTTTTCACTAGATGCCAGCAAAAGAGGAAGCCAATGCAATTCGGCAACGTCGGAAGCAGATAGAGATGTTTCCTATATCAACACTTACGAAATCTTCGCCCCTCCGTGCTTCTCCAACCTGACTGCTCATCCCAAGAAGACCAACGTGAGCTCAAATTCTTCTGCTTGTTTTCTTTTTCTCCACACAAACTTTTCGCACTTTTGAACAGTAACATGCAGAAACATAACTGAAATTGGCAATCGTCATGGATTTTTCGGGTTGCGTTTGGTTTTGGCAGATCATGGACTTTGACCCGTGTGGCGAGCAGTACCTGCTCGCGTACCTGAACAGAGAAGATGTGCAAGCGGCGCTTCATGCTAACGTGACGAAACTCGATTACGGCTGGGACACGTGCAGCCGTGTTATCCAGGGCTGGAAGTGGGGCCCTTCCACCGTCCTCCCTCTCCTCCAAGAATTCATGTCCAATGGCCTCCGTGTTTGGGTGTACAGGTTTTTGCGTGCGTGTGTATTTGTTCGAGGGCGATTGAAGTGGGAGTATGACTAACGAATAACTGAAAATGCAGCGGGGATACGGATGCAGTAGTGCCGGTGATGTCCACCCAGAGGTCTCTTAGGGAGATGAGCCTTCCTACGAAGAGTGCATGGCGTCCTTGGTTCCTTGGAGGCGAGGTGAGGCTGGCTTATTTGTTTTCAAGACATCGACCGCTTATAGTTACATACCCTTGATTATTCTTGTCTTGGGTCCCCTCCTCGGAGAGGGATCAATTGGCTTGATTTGCTGAACTAAAAGTAATCCGCACCGGCTTTAACGCGTATAGGTCAGAGGGTACGTGCAAGTGTACAAGGGAGACTTGACGTTTGCGACGGTGCGAGGAGCGGGGCATCAAGTGCCCAGCTATCAGCCCAAGAGAGCTCTCTCTCTCATCTCTCACTTTCTTGCTGGTTCTCTACTCCCATATAAATGGTATGGAACCTCAAGTGCCTGAAGATGATGGATTAATGCTCGAGGACTCACTTTTCTCTCCATTTTCTCCTTCTTTCTTTGGTAATTAATAAGGGTGCGCATGGAATTCTTCAATTATTTAGAAATTCAAGAACTTCATTGTTTCTCTTTTAACAAAGATATTGATGTGGAGTGGAATGTGAAAGTAGAGAAAATTGGCAAAGATGTTGAGATGCATGTATGGGTTGTGTTATATAAGTCTCAAATCGGAGATATGGTATGGTGGAGAAAACTTAATTTATTCTAGTTGATTTATAACTCATTGACTTAAATGTTTTTTGTAGAGATAGGTTTGACTGAATATATTGACGAGATCGAACTTGAACTTCCTCGTAGTGGTCTTCCCTATGAAGGCATTAGGCTTCTACTATATGCTCCCAACAAATTAGTTGTTAGGAATCAAAAAGTGGAAAATCAAGATACCGCACTAAGCAATATCTTCACTATTGGTATCAAGTTTTAGGGTTACAATTACAAAAGATATTGCCTAATATATAGTAAGAGTCTATGGCATACAAGTTATAGCTAAAATTTCATGTACACTATTGGCAATAGTAGTTTCTTCTTTGCTTTTGTGAGAAAAATCCTCTTAAAGTATTTTGAAGTTGACAAAACATTTCCATCAGTTTAGTCTGAAGACTTGTAGACTCTACTGACAAAGTTTGAAGACCTCCAGACTTAAGATTCAAAGTCTACTCTCATGGATAGTTTCCAGACCGACAAAGTTAAAACTTCTATTCTGATTCTATCTAGTATGGTTTTGACTCCAACGGTTAAGGAATATCTCTCGACTGGAATTAGCACTACAAGATCTTCTATTCGTATTCGAATAATCTAGATTCTCTAGATTCGCAACTTATACTTGGAAGGTTCTACTTATGGAAACCAAGATCCTGATTGTATGGGCGAGCAGGATTGATGGGCTATCAACTTTTTCCTTAAGGAGCTCGAGATCTCTAAATTGATTCTGTCCAACGGGTTGATTGGAAGAACTTCTTTGGAAGGTGCCAACGGTAATGAATGCATGAAGAAGTATTTAAGGGAGACGCTCAAGTTGTTCAAGGGAGCTAGATAGAAGAATTCCAAAGTCTGAATCTCCTTGTTATTTTGTGATCTTATTCTTCAAGCTACACTTGTAATCAAAAGAGAGACTGAAGTGTAGTGAGACCTTGAGGAAGTGTAGTAGAGTCTCTACACTGTGGAATCAAGGGCGTGAGACTGTAAATTCTCTTTTTTATTCTTAGTGAAATCCAGCCAGAGGGCTGTCCGTGCGGGAGAGTGGACGTAGGCTTGGTATAAGCCGAACCACTATAAATCTGGAGTCTTGATTCTCTATCCCTAATCCTTTTACTTTACATTGCTTTCACTTGCAGCGATTATTGTTTTCAAATCCTTAATCCTTCATCAAATAAATTGTCTATACATTATGTTACTTTTATAAAAATCATCTTAATCACCTATTCACCCCCTCTAGGTGCTCGTATTAGTTCTAACAATTGGTATCAGAGCTCGTGTACTCATTTATTAGAAGTGTTTTTACTTCTGAGTTAAAGATCTATGGCTAGTATGTTGCCTACAGGGTTGGTTGAAGGTCAAAGCAACACCAGCCTCCATACTTTGATGGAAAAGACTACAGCATATGGAAAAACAAGATGAAAGCATTCCTAAGATCGAAAGATCCATTGGAATGGGAAGTGGTAGACAAAGGAATCATTCCTACTGCCGCATCAGAATCAGAGAGAGGAAAAGAAGTTGCTGCTCCTATCGAGATGACTCAAGAAGAAATAACCAAGAGACAGACTCTTGACGCTAAAGCCATTTATTCCTTATATTGTGCTTTATCCCCTACTGAGTATAACAGAATATCCTCTTGTGATACAGCAAAAGAAGTCTGGGATAGGCTTCACATTACCTATGAAGGAACTGATTGAGTAAAAGAGACAAGGATCAATATTCTTTTGGGACAATATGAAGTTTTCAAGATGAGATCAGGAGAATCAATAACTGACATGTTCAGTCGTTTTACTGAAATTGTGAATGGTCTTGAATATCAAGGACATCCAATCTCAGGACATATGAAGGTCAACAAACTTCTACGTGGACTCTCTAAAGACTGGAATTACATAAAGACTTCAATAAGAGAGACACAGAGGATTGCACCACTCTCTGTAGACGAACTGATTGGAACTCTTCAGTCTTATGAAGTATAGCACACCAACGAAGAAGAAGATTCAAAAGGTAATAAATCTATTGCCTTAAAGTCTAATGATTATTCTGATGCTACAGACTCCGAAGAAGATCTAGATGATGAAGAACTGGCACTCATGATAAAGAGATTCAGAAAGCTGAACAGAAAGGGAAGAAAATTCAATTGGAAGAAACAAAGCTCACAAATGTTTTAGAACAAATCAACAGAGGAAGATGATTCTAACAAAGAAGTGATTTGCTTTGAATGCAAGAAAAAGGGACACATTAGACCTAACTGTCCTCTATTAAGGAAAATGAAAGGAAAGACTGAGAAATACAGAAAGGCACTTAAAGTAGAGACTTGGAGTGATACTGAATGTGAAGAAAGTGATGATGATTATGCCAATATCTGTTTGATGGCAAAATCTGATTCAGACTCAGACCTTGAGACAGATACAGACTCAGACAGTGAGCTTGAGGTTAGTAATCCAAAAATTCCTGTCAAAATTTCGAGATATATTGATGAACTTTGTCTTAGTCTAAAAACCTCTCTTAAGAGGATCTCCGAATTAAAAAGAGAGAATTCTACATTGAAGCAACAGGAGAAACTTTGGAAAGAAAAGTTTGAAAAGTTGGATAAGAACTTTACTATCTTGAAAGAAAACTCAGACTTTGTTTCCAAAGAAAATAATCATTTGAAAAATGATATTTCTAACATATCAAAAAGATTTTCAAATGGTTTTGAAAAATTGGATAAGATTCCTTTCGATACAAAGACCCTACTTTGATAAGTTAGGTCTCGGTATGACTTCTGAAACTATTCCACTAATTGATTTTCCAAAGGTGAAGGAAAGAATCAAACAAAGACCAACAAAAGTTGTTTATAAAAATCATTTCCAAAAATCAAAGTGTCAAAGCTCGAACATTTTGAGAAAGAATGTCATTTGGTTTGGAGACTGTTAAAAGGAATTAGGCAAAGACTGTTTATTGCTCTAACTCTTCGGACCCAAAATGATGTGGGTACCAAAGAAAGCTTGAATTCTTTTTAATTGCAGGTCACTATCAAAAGGAAGATTAAATGGTATCTAGATAGTGGCTGCTCAAAACATATGACAGGAGACTCAGGTTGCTTCATAAAACTTGTCCAGATAGATGAAGGAAAAGTTTCTTTTAGTGGTAACAACAAAGAAAGAATTACTGGTCGTAGAACAGTAAAGATTGGAAGTCTATCAATCAAGAATGTCTCCTTCGTGGAAGGATTAAATTACAATTTGCTTAGCATAAGCCAATTGTGCGATCTGATTCAAGATCAATTTCCAGGAAGGAACGTGCTCAGGAATCAGTAAAGACTTTACTCAATCTTTTACTGGACGTAGACATGGAAATATCTATCTTCTGGATGTGAATCAAGAAAGATCACAGTGCTTAATATCAATACAAGATGAAGCTAATCTATAGCACAGAAAGCTTGGCCATACCAACATGAAGCAAATTGCCAAGATCTCTTCCAAGAAACTTGTTCGAGGATTGCCTATTCTCAATTACCTAAAGTCTGATCTATGCACACCATGCATACTGGGTAAACATGTTAGAAACTCTTTTAAACCAATAAATAAATTTTCCATTTATCGTGTACTGCAGCTTCTACATATGGATCTATTTGGACCTACAAGAACACAAAGCATTGGTGGAAAAAGGTTCTGCCTAGTAATAGTGGATGATTATTCACGATTTACTTGGGTCTACTTTCTTGCAAGTAAGTCTAAGACTTTCTCTCACTTTTCAAAATTTGCTAAGAACGTGTAGAATGAGAAAGGTCACACTATTTCAAGCATTCGTACAGACCATGGAGGTGAGTTTGAAAATTAAGACTTTGCTAAATTTTGTGATGATTCTGGTTTTTAGCATAAATTCTCCTCTCCATATACACCAAAACATAATGAGGTTGTGGAAAGGAAGAATAGGTCATTACAAGAAATGGCAAGGACTCTTTTAATTGAAAGTAATATTTCTTCAAGGTTTTGGGCTGAAGCTGTTTCAACTGCTTACTATATTATTAACAGAGTGTTTTTAAGGCCAATTCTTGAGAAAACTCCTTATGAAATTTTTAAAGGTAAGAAACCAATTGTTTCATATTTTCAAGTATTTGGTTGTAAATGCTTTATCCTGAAGAATGCAAATGATCGAGTTGGTAAGTTTGAAGAAAAATCGGATGAAGGATTCTTTCTTGGTTACTCAACTGCAAGCAAAGCCTACAGAGTATTCAACAAGAAGACTCAGACTGTGGAAGAATCAATGAATGTCAAATTTCAAGACTCTTCACAAATTCAGCCAATTCAGATTGAAGAATTAGAATCTGCTCCAGACTCTACTAAGTCTACCTCCCTCGAAGCAGTTCAAAATTCAGAAGCAGTACAACAAGTTGTTGATGAAGAATCAACTCAAGAAAATGATCAATAACCTATCAAACTATCCAGTAACTTGAAGCATAAGTCTAGTCATCCCAAAGAACTCATTATTGGAAACGTTAATGAGGGGATTAGTACAAGATCCAAAAGGCGAGAAGAGTCTAGTGCTGTGGCGCTAATTTCTGAAATAGAACCCAAAAATATAGAAGAAGCCTTAGCTAATGAAAGTTGGATTGAAGCAATGCAAGAAGAGCTCAGACAATTCAGCATTAACGACGTTTAGGAATTAACTCTTAAACCAAAAGGTAAATATGTTATTGGAGCTAAATGGGTTTTCAGGAACAAAGTCGATGAAAAAGGCAAAGTGACAAGAAACAAAGCAAGACTCGTGGCTAAAGGATACACGCAAGAAGAAGGGATAGACTATGATGAGACTTACGCTCCTGTAGCAAAGTTAGAAGCAATCAGATTATTACTTGCTTTTGCATGCTATAAGAATTTCAAGTTATTCCAAATGGACGTCAAAAGCGCATTTCTGAATGGATTTATCCAAGAAGAAGTCTATGTGGAACAACCTCCTGGATTTGAAGACTCAAAGAAACCAGACTCAGTGTTCAGACTGAAGAAAGCTTTATATGGATTAAAACAAGCTCCTCGAGCTTGGTATGAAAGGCTAAGTAACTTTTTAAGTCAAAGTGGTTTCGCTAAAGGAAATGTAGATACTACTTTATTCATTAAAAAGGAAGGTAAAAGCTTTTTACTTGTTCAAATTTATGTCGATGATATTATATTTGGATCATCTAATGAGACTTTGTGCAAGAAATTTTTTAAGTCTATGCGGGATGAATTCGAGATGAGCATGATGGGTGAACTATCCTTCTTCCTTGGTCTACAAGTGAAACAATTGAAAGAAGGAATCTTTATTCATCAAGAAAAATATGCAAAAGATCTTGTCATAAAGTTCGGTCTGGAGAATTGCAAAAAGACTGACATACCTATGTCAAATTCTTTGAAGATAGACAAAGATGAAGCAAGGAAGAAAGTCGACCAAAAACTATACAGGAGTATCATTGGTTCACTTCTTTATCTTACTGTATCTAGACCTGACATATTATTTAGTGTTTGCATATGTGCTAGGTTTCAATTGGATCCTAAGGAATCTCATCTAAGTGCTACTAAAGGTATCATTAAATATGTTGCAACTACTGCTAAGATTGGTCTATGGTATCCCGAAGAATGAGACTTTACTCTTCTTGGTTATTCAGATGCAGATCTTGTAGGTTGTAGAGCTGAAAGAAAGAGCACTTGTGGCACTTGTCAATTACTCGGTAACAGGGCAGTATCTTGATTTTCAAGGAAGCAAAGTACCGTAGCTCTTTCAACAGCTGAAGCAGAATATGTAGCTCTTGGAAGTTGCTATTCTCAAATACTTTGGATAAAACAACAACTACGAGACTTTGGTATTGAAGACTTTTGTACCGAGATCAAATGTGACAATACCAGTGCAATCAATCTTACAAAAAATCCTATTCTTCACTCAAGAGCAAAACACATTGAGATTCAACATCATTTTATAAGAGATCATGTTCAGAATAGAGAAGTCTTGATATAATTTATCGACTCAAAGAATCAACGCGGACATCTTCACAAAACCGCTTGAGAAAAGTTTATTTGAGTTTATTCGTTCAAGACTCAACATATTATCTCTTGAAGACTATGTTAAAGCTCGGACTCGAAACTAAATCTGAAAAGCATCAGACTCAAAAGTTCAGACTTAGAAGACCAAACGTCACGACTGTAAGTAATTTCAATTACAGTTCGTTTATTCGTATAAACTGATATCTCGAAAAGGTAAGACCGCTTGTTAATTTGTAATTGATATTATTAAGGCAGTTATTTTTAAAAAGGGGTGGTTATCGATTTATTTAAAAAGGTAGTTATTTTCAAAATGTATTTTTATTTTTCCTTTTTGTGACGTTTCACATACCCCGTATCGATTGCCTTTTATACTCTTTCTCTTCATCTTCTCATTTACCCAAAAACCCTAGATCACAAATTTTCACTCTCTGAGATTTTCCTTCGCAAGTTCATCTCTTCAAGTTTTCACCTTTCTTGCGAACCAAGTGTGAAAGTTCTCCCAAAGACATTGACAATGACGCATCAAAGAAAGTCTTCCAGAATAGCAAGCACAGGACCACAAGGCTTGGGTGAGGGGCCTACGCACTTCGATCTGACTAAAGAAGGAGACTCTCGAAGTGGACAGATGCATCAACATTCTCAACAGCGCACTTCTTCCACTAGATCACATGATCATAACACTCAACATGCAAAGGAAAACATCATTGAAGATGTAGAACCAGTAAGGTCTCTTAAGCCAGCATTTGTTTATAGGCTTTACTCTGCTTTGAAAGAAGGGAGTTCGGCAATGACATTTATTGGCGAGTTCTTGAAAGAAAAAGGGCTATAAAAATGAGACTCATTTTTTGACTGTGATGAAACGATCGGGTGTTGTTCCTGTTGGAATAGCGGCAAAGACTTTTGCAAACTTTCCGAGCGATCCTTGTTTTGGTGGTGTCAATCAGCCTGAGGGGAAAGATGATGATGAGAAAATGTTTGTGCATTTTAAGCCAAGAATGGGTGTGGCTGCAAATCTTTGGGGAAAGAGAGAAGAATTGTTTCGATCGGAGGAACATAAGCAGGTGTATGCAAAATTCCTGAAGCGTGGGGTGATGAACCCACGAACTGTGAATTTTGATTTTCTCGATCTGTTAAGCATCAATTTAAGGGAGAAGTTTGAGAAACTTCAACTTCATCAATTCTGTACTGAGAGCGAGGTTGCTCATTCTGAACTGACGGCTTATTTCTACTCTAACCTCAGTTTTCTTGATGCAAACAGTTTTTCATTTAGTGTGAGGGACAAAGAGTGTGTGGTTGACACAGATACTCTGGCTGACGTTATTGGTGTGGAAAGAGGAGCTTTCCAATCAATTTCTGTGTCTGTTAGCCATGCAACTCTGGAGCTTGCAAAGGATAGAATCTCAGAGGACGTCTCTCCTATTCGAGGTTGAGTGCTTCAAACATTCTGCTTCATAAAATTGTGATCAACTGTCTCAAACCTAAGTCAACATCGAAGACAGATGTATCCATTTCTGAAGCAAAACTAATGTATGCCATCAAGATCGGCCATAACTTTTCCTTGCCCCATACCATCATGTTCCACATGTATCGGTCTATGGCGAAGGACAAGGGCAAACTCCCTTATGCTGCTCTCATCACTCGTTTATTCAAACATTTGAACATTCAGCCTCTCAACATTCTGTGTGTGAAGACTTTTGATCAAATGGTCATCGGGCTGAAGATGATTACGAAAATGCGTATGAAAGAACTCAGCAAAAAGCTTGAGCGGTTCAAGGAGAAAACCCCTGTCAAGATCAGACAAGACTCATCTTCTGCAAAGAGGAGAAGAAAAGATCCTATGACTGGTCCTACCAAGAGAAGGCGGGCGATCATCTTGCAGGATGCAAATGATGATGATGACATTCCTATCTCTGCTTTTGTTACACCACATCCTGTTCCTGAGTCAGCAGAACTAGAACAAGAAGTTGGAGAAGAAACTGAGAAAGGGAACCAGGAGAAGGAATCCATGCAGATAGAAGAAGAAGAAGAAACAACCAAAACAGACTCACAGATACAGCCGGAAGAACAACGGGCGAAAGTAAGAAGGTCGTGCGATTCTCCCGGCGAAAAGGAGGATCAAAGACATCTTGACACCGAAAAGCTTCTCGGCAAGAAGAATACTTCTCTCCCTCCGAAGGCATTGAAACAGGGGGAGATATTCAAAGAGAGAGTGTTCCTCTTTTAACCTTTACCAGTGCAAGTGTCAGTCGTTCACCTGCTAGTGCTGAAGATGTCCATGCCTCTCAATTTCCTGAGGAAGAGGCCACATCTCCAAATATTGATCTCTCTGCTGATATTCGCTCCACTACCTTTACTCCACAGTCAAACCATGCTGAAGCAAGCACGCAAACTGAACATTCAGGAGACTTTGGCAAATTGCTTGAAATTATTTTGGAGCTCAAAGGCCAGATCTATGCTTTAGGATGCCAATTCCAGCACAATCGCAGAATGAGAATCGTGCCATGTGCATCTCCTTGCATGATCAAATTCAAAATATTCAACTTCGATTCGAGGCCACGCCAAAGGCACGACTCTCGCTCAACTAAGGAAGATTTGAAGAAGCGGAGGAAACTGTCAAATCAATGGGAGATTTTCAGCTTGTTCGCGTTCCTCGAGCACCCTAAACTTTCACACCTTTTTATGCTGACAAAAAGGGAGAGAAGTTTTGCAGATTTTTATTCCAAACTTTCAACTTTCATCTTTTTAACATACTTTGGTTTTAATATTTTGATGTGGATGTGTTTGAATTTATCTTTGGTTTGGTTTTGAGCTTTGGATTACTTGCTTATTATTGCAGTACTTTAAGCTATTAAGTTAGATAAAGATAGTTGATTAATATATGTATAGGACTAACTTGTTTTCTGTGGATGCAGATCTGTGTACAGGACAACTTTCACTATCTTTACTCTAATCTTTTATGAGATATCATTGCTAATTTAAATGTTGTATTGCAGGGCAATAGTATTCAAATCTGCGGGAAAGTTTTGTCACCATAAAAAAGGGAGATTGTGAGAAAAAATCCTCTTAAGGTATTTTGAAGTCGACAAAACATTTCCATCGCCTAGTCGAAGACTTGCGACTCTACCGACAAAGTTCGAAGACCAAAGTCGAAGACCTCTAGACCCAAGATTCAAAGTCTACTCTCATGGATAGTTTCCGGACGACAAAGTTAAAACTTCTATTCGATTCTATCTAGTATGGTTTTGACTCCAACGGTTAAGGAATATCTCGACCGGAATTAGCACTACAAGATCTTCTATTCGTATTCGAATAATCTAGATTCTCTAGATTCGCAACTTATACTTGGAAGGTTCTACTTATGGAAACCAAGATCCTGATTGTATGGGCGAGCAGGATTGATGGGCTATCAACTTTTTCCATAAGGAGCTCGAGATCTCTCTAAATTGATTCTATCCAATGGGTTGATTGGAAGAACTTCTTTGGAAGGTGCCAACGGTAATGAAGGCATGAAGAAGTATTTAAAGGAGATGCTCAAGTTGTTCAAGGGAGCCAGATAGAAGAATTCCAAAGTCTGAATCTCCTTGTTATTTTGTGTTCTTATTCTTCAAGCTATACTTGTAATCAAAAGAGAGACTGAAGTGTAGTGAGACCTTAAGGAAGTGTAGTAGAGTCTTTACATTGTGGAATCAAGGGTGTGAGACTGTAAATTCTCTTTTTGATTCTTAGTGAAATCCAGCCAGAGGGCTGTCTGTTAGGACTAGAATTAGCACCTAGAGGGGGGTGAATAGGTGTTTAAATGAAACCTTGGCAAAAGCATGCGGAATAAAATAAGTTGTGAGCAAAGTCGAAGAACAAACGGACTTTGAGCGAGATCGAACTTTAACACAATAAAGAGTTTAGAGAAGAGAATAAGAACACAATGTTTATAGTGGTTCGACTTAATCCAAGCCTACGTCCACTCTCCCACGCTAACAGCCTTCTTGGCTGGATTCCACTATGCAATCAACAAGAGATCACAACTTTGAGTGCAAACACTTAGTAGTAGATCACACTATCTCACTAAGTCACTCTTTTGGTATTTCTCTCAAGATCACAAACGTTTAAGCTCACAAGAGACAAGTGTATGATAGAAGATCGCTCAGACTTTGGAATTATAAATTCTACGCTCTGTCTCTTACTTGCTCATCGGTCCTTCATCTCCTTAAATACTCCTCCACTTCCAAACTAGCCGTTGGACAGCATCTTGAGGATCGTCTTCCAATCTACCCATTGGACAGATCTGTATCTAGAAGATTTGGTAGCCGTTGAGTGACAAAGATAGAATCCCAAATTGATTCCGATCACCCATACAAACAGAATCTTGGTTTCCATAAGTAAAGCTTCTTCGTATAGAAAGTTCTTGTCTTCAAGATCTAATTGTCAATCAATTAGATTGAGTCAATCAAATCAATCTTGATGTGGAATCCAAACCAGATCACTAGCCATTATATCTTCGGGGCTTGTGTTACGTTCTGTCGAATCTGGATGTAAAGTCTGAGAGCAATAGACTTTACAATCTGAGTCTGAGTGCGATAGACTTTGCAATCTGGGTTTGAACAGATTTAGCTTTAAGGTCTGAACACAGTCTGTTATGTTATGCTTCAGCATAGAGTCTGTCTTCTGGTTCAGCTTCAGCATAGAGTCTGTCTTTTGGTTCTTCATTCACGTTCAGTCTGGAATTTGTCAGAGTTGACAGACTTCTGATGTAGAACAGACTTTGACACTAAAGTCCGGCAGTTTTCAGACTTTGACACAGAAATCTGGAAATCTTCAGAATATACTTTGGACATGTGTTCCGTTCAGTTTTCTGGCCATCTTCAGACTTTGACAATATCCTTTACATGTTCAATCATTTGCATAGTCTATTACTCAACCATCAAACATGTTAGTAGCCGTTGATTTATTTTGTCATCTTCAAAACATCATAAGGGATTTCCCTAACAATCTCCCCATTTTTGATGATGACAAAACAATCTCTGAATATGCAGATTTGTAAACATACTTTTAAAGATATTAATTTAAATCAAAGGATATCAAAAGATAACAAATAGATTGAGCATAACAATATATAGAAAAATAATCGCAGCTCAATATTATGCAATACATAATATTAATCAATCAACACATATGCATATTCATATCTTCTCCCCCTTTTTGTCATAATCAAAAAGCGATAACAAAGAGTCACGTAGAGAATATAAAGCGATAGCAAATAATTTCCAAAAATCAGCTTTTATAAATCGAATATTAAAGATATGCAATATAGCTCACTTCGATCATATATATCAGCAAATATCAAATAAAAATCACGGATGCATTATAAAATTCACTTAACCCATTTTGTCGTAATAA
This sequence comes from Eucalyptus marginata, assembly GCA_014182565.1. Taxonomy (NCBI): domain Eukaryota; kingdom Viridiplantae; phylum Streptophyta; class Magnoliopsida; order Myrtales; family Myrtaceae; genus Eucalyptus; species Eucalyptus marginata. Next base: position 45,844,733 of record CM024591.1, read on the forward strand.
AAAGATAATATCAATAAGAGATTTGTTAATGACAAAAGGTAATAAGAGATGCACTAACCAGATTTTGTAGAACTTGGTAAGTTCCAACACATTTACCTTTTCCTTCATTCCATAATAAACAAGATCACGAACAATTCAAAAAGATTTTTCCATAATTGATCAAAGCTCCCCCTCAATTTGTTGCCTTTTTGAGATGATCACGATTCTTTCCTTTCTCTTGGATTCGCTTTCTCCCCCTATCATCATGACAATATTTGCGAATAGAAACAATTGTTGCTTGTGCACGTTGAATAGAATATTTTTCCAGTATTTCCTTTGCAGTGATAACATCTGCAACGATCACTTGCATTTTGAAATTCGAGACAAAAATTTACTTTCTTCAATCAAACTCTTCTCGAATTCAACCTGCATAAGCTTAACAAACTTTTTGCACAAATAGGCTGTAATAATATCCAAATAATATATAATGCCCTTTTTTCACATAAATAAATTGACTAGCATATATAAGATTATTAAATATTTAAAATCAGAGCTACTCAACCTTTCATATGACACATTAGGGATTTCCTTAACAATTCGCAAAAACATCACGTAATACCTTCCTCTGATTTGCGGATCAAACTTGCTAGATATAAGATATCTTCTAAGAATATAGCAAGTATATCCATGAATATGCAATAATATATTTCGAGATCAAATGGATTTTCTTAAGCATAAATCCAGATATATATTATTGATGCATTTCGCAAAAAGAAAGATGATATTGCTATCACGTCCCGAAAAATTGCAATGCTTTATATTTATGACAAAAGATATTTGCAATATAAATAATATATTTATTCATAGGCAATCATCTAAAGTCATGATAAATGCACGTAGAAATTTGTATGGCAGGATGAAAAAAAAAAATCTCTTACCCAAGGTATATGTTCGAAATATACCATTGATTAAAAAAAAATCATTACCAATCTTCGTAGGAGATACTTTTCTGATTGCACCAAAATCCGCGTAGATTCGCAATCATTATTGCCTTATTGAATTTCCTGCAATTGACTCATTTCCTTTTTGGTATCCATCAATTTGGATCCTTCCATTTCCTTAGAGTAAAGTAGAAATTCTTCATAAACAAATATTCTTTCTTAATTCATCATAACAAAGTATTCAAAGAAAGAATATTATGCATAATAATAACTTGAAAAAGAAATTCTTGCTTAGTCAAAGCACAATAAAATCAGGGATAATGAAATCATTGAATATCTAAGAATATCTTGCATAATTAACATTACGTAAATCAGATTTCCACTTTGCAAAATATGACAAAATCTGAGAGTATAATATCAAACCAAATCACACGTATCAAATCACGACTCACGAGTAAAAAAAAAATCACGCGATTCTTTCTTCAATAAAACCAATCAAAGAATATGATCATTATCTGAATCAACCAAGGATATATCGAATATCAAGCACAATGAGAAATTTTAAATTGTGTACTCAAACCAAATTGAGAATAAAAATATATACATTCCTTACCAAACTCTCCTTCTTCTCTTCCTTTATTTCCTGCAAAAATAACTCATCTTTTCTTTGGTACCCATTTTTCTTGGGTCCATGAGAGTTAGTAGAGTTTGCTATTTTTACCCAATCTTCCTTAATAGGTCTCCAGACTTTAGGACATTCTTTCTCAAAGTATTCTAAATCTCCACAATTTGAACACTTGAGGGCATTTCGACCAACGGGTTTTGTAAACACTTTTGAAAATGATTCTTGTACGCAAGTTTAGGAGGTCTTTGTTTGAGTCTCTCCTTGACTTTAGGAAAATCTATTAGAGAATCACTTTCCTTATTGAAACCAAGTCCCGACTTATTATAGTAAGGAACTTGTATAGAAAGGATATGCTCTAATGTTTTTGATCCATTTGAAAATCTTGTCGAAATATTTGAAAATTCTTCCTTTAAAAAATCATTTTCTTTGACAAGTAAATCTCGACTTTCTTTTATTTGTAGAAAATCCTTTTGCAAAATTTCGAACTTTTCTTTTGAGAAAGATCCTGTTGCCTAAGCCGAGAATTCTCCTTTTTAAGTTCGGAGATCCTTTTAAGATAAGATTTGATATTTAAGCAAAGCTCATTTATATATTTTGAGACTTTGATAGGAATTTTTGAATTGCTTACCTTGATTTCCTCATCGGATTACTCGAGTCGTATGCAGTCGACTCTAATTCTGAATGTGTCATCAAGCATATATATCCTTGCTCGTCATCTTCTTTCATGGTTCTTTTCTACCCATTTTGCTTGTATTGTTTTTTTTTTCACTGAATTTCCTTCCTTTTCTACTTTGCTTTTTGAATCTCTTGATCATAAAAGCAAGTTCTTCATCATCCATATCATTTTCTGAATCTGTATCATCAAAATCAGAGTTAGATATTAAAGCGATGGACTTCTTACCTTCGGGATCTTCATCATTGATTTGTTCCACTTCATAGGATTGAAGAGTGCCAATCAATTCATCAACGGAGAGTTGCATAATCCTCTGAGTTTCCCGGATTGAAGTCTTGACATGGTTCCAATCTTTTGAGAGACCTCGCAAGAGTTTGTTGACCTTCATTGGAGAAGAAATTGGATGACCTTGATACGCCAAACCGTTTACAATTTCTGTAAAAACGATTGAACTTCTCTCCAATCGACTCTCCTGGCTTCATCTTGAAGGATTCATATTGGCCAAGCAGGAAATTTACTCTTGTCTCTTTTACACGATCGGTCCCTTCATATGTAACATGAAGTCTATCCCAAACTTTTTTTGCTGTTTCACATGAAGAGATTCTATTATATTCAGTAGGAGATAAAAGCGCAATATAAAGAATAAATGGCTTTTGCATCAAGCGCTTCTCTTTTGGACATCTCCGTCCGAGACATAGGAGCGGGGGTTTGGTTTCTTTGTCTTTGCCATCCTTATTTGATGTAGACGCGGTGGGATTGATTCCTCTTTCCACAACATCCCATTGCAAGGGATCTCTGGATCTTAGGAATGCTTTCATTTTATTCTTCCATACGTTGTATTCATTTCCATCAAAATATGGTGGCCTTGTGTTGCTTTGTTCCTCCATAAGTCCTGGTGCCAAGATACTAGCCATAAAAGATCTTTAGCTCAAAAGTAAAAACACTTTTATAAACCGAGCACTTGGCTCTGATACCAATTGTTAGGACTAGAATTAGCACCTAGAGGGGGGTGAATAGGTGTTTAAATGAAACCTTGACAAAAGCATGCGGAATAAAATAAGTTGTGAGCAAAGTCGAAGAACGGCGGAGACTTTGAGCGAAATCGAACTTTAACACAATAAAGAATTTAGAGAAGAGAATAAGAACACAATGTTTATAGTGGTTCGACTTAATCCAAGCCTACGTCCACTCTCCCACGCTAACAGCCTTCTTGGCTGGATTCCACTATGCAATCAACAAGAGATCACAACTTTGAGTGCAAACACTTAGTAGTAGATCACACTATCTCACTAAGTCACTCTTTTGGTATTTCTCTCAAGATCACAAACATTTAAGCTCACAAGAGACAAGTGTATGATAGAAGATCGCTCAGACTTTGGAATTATAAATTCTACGCTCTGTCTCTTACTTGCTCATCGGTCCTTCATCTCCTTAAATACTCCTCCACTTCCAAACTAGCCGTTGGACAGCATCTTGAGGATCGTCTTCCAATCTACCCATTGGACAGATCTGTATCTAGAAGATTTGGTAGCCGTTGAGTGACAAAGATAGAATCTCAAATTGATTCGAGATCGCCCATACAAACGAGAATCTTGGTTTCCATAAGTAAAGCTTCTTCGTATAGAAAGTTCTTGTCTTCAAGATCTAATTGTCAATCAATTAGATTGAGTCAATCAAATCAATCTTGATGTGGAATCCAAACCGGATCACTAGCCATTATATCTTCGGGGCTTGTGTTACGTTACGTCGAATGGGATGTAAAGTCGAGAGCAATAGACTTTACAATGCGAGTCGAGTGCGATAGACTTTGCAATGCGGGTTTGAACGATTTAGCTTTAAGGTCGAACACGATCTGTTATGTTATGCTTCGACGCAGATAGTACGTCTTACGGTTCACTTCGGCATAGAGTCTGCGTCTTGGTTCTTCATTCACGTTCGAGTCTGGAATTTGTCAAAATTGACAGACTTCGTGTAAACAGACTTTGACACTAAAGTCGGCAGTTTTTTCTTCCTCCCTTAGCCAATCGCCGGCGGGGGCGCGGCGCGACGAGCCGGGCGAGATCGAGCTCGCCGGCATCGGGCGAGGCTCGAGCCTCGCCGGTCGTCGGTGAGGCCAAGCCTCGCCGGATCTAGCGAGATCGAGCTCGCCGGCGTCGGGCGGGGCCTCGATCTTGCCATATCTGCGGGCGAGCCTCGCCCGACGCCGGCGAGCTCGAGCCTCGCTAGATCCGGCGAGTCTCAGCCTCATCGACGACTAGCGAGGCTCGAGCTCGCCGGCGTCGGGTGGGGCCTCGGCCTCGCTAGATCTGCGAGATCGAGCCTCGCCGACGCCGGCGAGCTCGATCTCGCCGAGATCTGGCGAGGCTCGACCTCGCCGACAAGCCGGTGAGGCTCAAGCTCGCCCGGCGTCGGGTGAGGCCTCGGCCTCGGCGGTTCGAGAGATCGAGCCCCCCGGATCTTTGGCGAGCTCGATCTCGCTTGTGTGATCGCCGGCCATCGTCGTGGCCAGGCGAAGAAAAGAAAAACAAAATAAAAATTATATTTAAAATAAAAATATTTAAAAAAATTATATTTAAAATAAAAAATATTTAAAAAAAATTATATTTTAAAAAATAAAATCGAAAATATTTTTTTTAAAAATAGAAATTATATTTTTAAAAATAAAAATTTGATCTTTTTAAAAATATTTTAAAAATAATTATAAAAAATTTTCATTAAATTTGTATTGCATAAAAATGTTTTAACAATACTTTTTATACTCTTTTTTATAAAAAAAATCATAAAAATGAGCTTTTCTAGGTTTAGTTAAAAAAATTTCATGTTATAGTTTTTAGTTATTCAATGGTATGTTCCACTTCAAATAAGAGAAGCATGTGTATAGCCTAATTCTTTATAAATATTTCAATTTATAGGTTTTTTTTTTTTTACTTTTTTTTTTTTTTAATTTTATTTACTATTTTGAATTTAATTTGAAGTTTTAATCCAATTAGTGTTAGGGAAATCCCTTATGATGTTTTGAAGATGACAAAATAAATCAAAGGCTACTAACATGTTTGATGGTTGAGTAATAGACTATGTAGATGATTGAACATGTAAAGGATATTTTCAAAGTCGAAGACGGCCGTAAGACGAACGGAACACATGTCCAAAGTATATTCTGAAGATTTCCAGACTTTTGTGTCAAAGTTTGAAGACTGCCCGGACTTTAATGTCAAAGTCTGTTTCTACATCGAAGTCTGCCTACTCGACAAATTCCGGGCTGACGTGAATGAAGAACCGGAAGAGCAGACTCTATCAAGGGGCAAACCGGAAGGCGGACTCTATCTTTGAAGCGAGAACATAATAGACAATGTTCAGACCTTAAAGTTAAATCTGTTCAGACCCAAATTGTAAAGTCTATTGCTCTCAGACTTTACATCCAAAACTCGACAGAACGTAACTCAAGCCCAATCATATAACGGCTAGTGATCTGGTTTGGATTCTACATCAAGATTGATTTGATTGACTCAATCTAATTGATTGACAATTAGATCTTGAAGACAAGAACTTTCTATACGAAGAAGCTTTACTTATGGAAACCAAGATTTCGTTTGTATGGGCGATCGGAATCAATTTGGGATTCTACCTTTGTCACTCAACGACTACCAAATCTTCTTGATACAGAGCTGTCCAATGGGTATATTGGAAGACGATCCTCAAGATACTGTCCAACGGCTAGTTTTGGAAGTGGAGGAGTATTTAAGGAGATGAAGGACCGATGAGCAAGTAAGAGACGGAGCGTAGAATTTATAATTCCAAAGTCTGAGCGATCTTCTATCATACACTTGTCTCTCGTGAGCTTAAACGTTTGTGATCTTGAGAGAAATACCAAAAGAGTGACTTAGTGAGATAGTGTGATCTACTACTAAGTGTTTGCACTCAAAGTTGTAATCTCTTGTTGATTGCATAGTGGAATCCAGCCAAGAAGGTTGTTAGCGTGGGAGAGTGGACGTAGGCTTGGATTAAGCCGAACCACTATAAACCTTGTGTTCTTATTCTCTTCTCTAAACTCTTTATTGTGTTAAAGTCTGATTTCGCTCAAAGTCTGCTGTTCTTCAGACTTTGCTCACAACTTATTTTATTCCGCATGCTTTTGCCAAGGTTTCATTTAAACACCTATTCACCCCCCTCTAAGTGTTGTTACTAGTCCTCTCAATTAGCATATAGTAGAAGTGGGTTTTCCTAGAATATTAATAAGTTTTAACAATATGGGTTGGGTCGGGTATGGGTCGGGTACGAGTCGGGTCGGGTATAAGTCACTAGATTTACACTACAAGAATATGGGTCAAAATGGGTTAAATGTGTCAAATATGGGTCGACCCATTTTCGACACCGACCCATACCCGACCCAACCCACCCATTTGCCACCTCTACTCTACTCTAATGTTACTTTCCTAGAGGACTCCACAATTCTATCAACTTCTCACTTGGAGACAGATATTAAAAACATCAATAGTCTTTTATAGTGTTCACTTGTCTTTATAAGCCAAATTGTCCTGGTGTAATGGCCTCTTCATGGACACGAGCTGAGGTAATGCACATCTTAAGTTTTTCAGTGGTGACAACCTTGGTTAACATATTTGTTAGATTTTTTTCATCAAGAATGTTCTTCAATGATAGTGTCCCATCATTTATCAGCTAATGATCGTGACAATATTTTAACTCAATATGGTTTGTCCTTAAATGAAATATCGGATTCTTTACTAAGCAAATAGAACTCTGATGACTATCATTGAAGTTAACATTACTATCTTGCAGGAATTCTTCAACCAAATCCTCTCTAATACCAGTCGCTAGGAACAAGACTCGTTAAAGAGAAAAAAAAAAGAATAGGGAAGAAGACACACAAATTTTTACTTGAAAAACCTTTTCAAAATCAAAAATGGAAAAACCATAATTCCACATCAAATAATTTATTCACTATAAGTATCAAATTTTTAAGCTACGACAATGAAAAATATTGTCACAGTATATAGCAAAAGTTTAAGGCAAACAAGTTATAGTAGACATTACATGTATGCCATTAGTGGTAATACTTTATTTTTGTTTTAACATGAAAATTATATGTATGCCATTAGCAGTAAAAAGCTTCTTTGCTTTAATATTACTTTTCTCTATCATAATTCACAACTCCATTGTAAGAGAGGGGAACACAAAGAAAGACTTGAACTTCTTTGTTCTTTAGGGCTTAAACATGACAATGTGTAAATTAATTAGATAAGTCTTAGCAACGATTGTTTTAGAAAGTAAGCGATCGAATAATAAAATAAATAGAATAAGAAAATAAATCGGACACTAGATTTACATGGTTTGATCATAAAGACCTTCGTTCACGAGAAGAGTAATGACGAATTTCACTACACATTAAGTGATAGAATGTAGATTACACACTCGAGTCATTCATTCACTCTCAATGTTTCTCCAGCCTCAATTACATCCAATAATGCACACAGTGTTTAACCTTACAAATCCTCGCGCAATAATCTCTCAATCTCGTGAAAGAATTAAACAAATCTTGAACTCACAAGATTTAATTGGCTTGAACACTAATACTTCTTGGATGTCATTCACGGATAAGCTTTGCTGCATGAGAGACACAAAGACTCGTTGCCAAGCACCCATCACCTACGGACGTCTCTCACAAACAAAGGAACCACGGCACTCAAAGAAAAACAACACTTTGATCAACAACTCACACCCAAAGTGCCCACAATCCAATATATATAAGCCAAGAGTTGAATGACTCTAGTGTGGAAAGAAACCCATGCAATCCTAAGGGTTTATTTGATAACCGATCAAATAGTAATTGATTCTATTCTTTTGTTCCCTAAAATAAACAAAAAAAAAAAAAGAATAGAATTCCTTTTGGTAACTTCTTTGTTCCTATGAATAAATTTGTTTCTGAGAATAGATTTGAAACAGAATCAAGAAATAGAAAAAAGTTGTTTCCTTATTCTAGGAGACAATTTCAAAATGAAGCCAATTTTTTTTTTCTCTTTTCTTTTCTTCTTTCCTTTTCTTCTCTTTTCTCTTTTTCTTTCTCATTGTCGGTTGTTGGCCATGGCGATGGTTGACGACGGGCTAGGCGAGGTCCAATGACCTCGCCAGAGCCTCCCTAGGCTAGGGGGAGGTTCGACAAGCTTGTTGGAGCCTTGCAAACCTCGTTAGTGGCTGGGCGAGCTTGCCTAGCCATAGGCGAGGTCACATAGCCATTAACGAGACTCAGCCTCACCTAGATCTAGTAAGCCTAAGGCCTCGTCGCTAGTTTCTACGAGACTCAATCTCCCCAAGCTAGGAAAGGTCGAGCCTCATAAAGCCTCGACTGGACCTCACCCTTGCTTGGGGAGGCTCCGGCGAGGTCGCTGAACCTCGCCCAACTGCTCACCGGCCATTGCCGTGGCTAGCAACCGGCTAGAGAAGAAGAAGAGGGATGGAAAAAGAAAAAGAAAATAAAAAAGATAAAAAAGAAAAGAAAAAAGAGAAAAATATAATTTAAGTATTTCAAATTCAAAAGAAATTCTAATTCATAAAGAATTTGAGATTTTGTCAAGCACATTTCTTTCCCGAGAATATAAATTTTGGACAGTTATCAAATACTTTCAAATGCTCAAAAATCATCTATAGAATAAATAAAAAGGAATCGTTTTTAAGTAGAAATTATTCTTGAAAATAGAATAGTTAACAAATGCACCCTAAGTAAACTCGGTCGACGAAGTCAACATTTGAGGTTGCCTTTTCTATCTTTATTTTCTGGTGCATTCTAGTGAGTAAAAGGTTAAATTTGCTTTGCTGATTTTTTAGGTCCCGGTTCCTTCTCCCTCGGCTATGGAGCAAGTGCAGGAACTCGGACCATCCCGAGTTCACAGCGACGGGAAGACTCTTTACAAAAATAAATTTTCATGGAATAATGGTAAAGTATTTAAAAAATGTCTTTGCAAAAAGCATTTCGCCTTTTCTTGTCGCTGACAGAGCAGAGTCTTATTTGTTTTACGGGGGCAGCTGCGAATGTGTTGTTCCTAGAGTCTCCTGCTAGTGTCGGTTTTTCTTATTCCAACACGACGGCGGACTATAGCACGAACGGAGACAGCATAACAGCTGTGGACAATTATGTATTGTTGCTAAATTGGCTGGAGAGGTTTCCCAAGTACAAGGACCAGGATTTTTACATTTCAGGCGAGGGCTATGCGGGTCATTACGTGCCTCAGCTCGCTCACAACGTACTATCCAACAACATGAAGGCAAACAAGACCCTTATCAACCTCAAAGGCATCATAGTAAGTTGTTTTCATAAATTGCATGGTCTTTGTCTGTATTGAATATTGAATGATGCGTGTTTGACCATTGGAAACACCAAACGCCTATACATTCACGCCGGCAGTGGAATAACCAGGCGTGCAATTCAGCAGAAAAGGACGTTGAGAAATTAAAAAAAAAAAAAAAGAGAACTAGAAAGGGACAATTTTTTTTTAGCTCCACTTATGTTCCTCTCGAGAAAAGAAGAAGAAGAGAGGGGCCACCGATCATAAAAGTAATCGTGCCTTCCATTAAAAATCTTATGAGAATCATACGATACATCTCCCCGTTAGCTTGATCAATACCATGATTCTTATTTTATCTTGCAAACTCGAACCTATATGGATATGCCCTCCCATTATTCTGAATTTGACTTAATACTCACTAAAGTATCACGATAAATAAAGGGATTAAATTTGTAGTGCGAATATATTGACATTTCACTTATTGTGTGTATTCAGACATGCAAGACTTTTTTTAAGGGAAGGAAAACATCGGACGGCACAAATATGCAAGCGATGAATTGACGAAATAGCAACGTACTGCAAGTATGCTCTTCCTTTTGTTGCCTTTTTTTTTGTCTAGTTTATGGCTTTTGCTCATGCATGCAAGGCAAAAATAAAGTATGATTAATTAACTTGACAACTATCATCATCACAATTTTTATGGGAAAAGTGTCAAAAAAGTTCCAAACATTTTGCATTGATGTCAATTCAATCATAAATCTTTTATTGGTGTTAATTTAGGCATAAACCTCTCCTCCCGACTAATTTTGGCTAAATTTTGTTGACATAGACATTGATCGGCTGACATGGCACGACCGATACTAACATGGATAACTTTTAATAATATTTTAATATGTTTTCGAATCTTTATTATATATATTATTTATATTTTCTTTTCTTTCTATTTTTTTTTTCCTTCTCCTCCTCCTTCCTCCAATCGATCACTTGACCTCGACGATCGGTAGAGCTGGCAAAATGGGTCATAAACCCATATTATGACCCATTTTTAGTTAAATGGGTCATATATGGGTCAAGTAAAAGTTAAATATGGATCAGAAATGGGTTTGAGAAAGTAAAGCACAAAAGGAAATTGGTCTAAATGGGTTACTAGGAAACCCACTTTGAACCCATGGCCTTCCCTCTTTAACTTTATAAAAATGTTTTTTAATAAAAATCAAATTATAATTATTTTTCATATTTCAAATTTCTTTTCTTTTCTTTTTTTTTTTTTTTTTTCTTTCTTTTTCTTCCTTCCTTAGCTTGTGGTCGGCCGCCGACTAGCGATAGGCTAGGCGAGGCTCGAGCTCGCCCCGGCGGTGTCGCCGACGACTAGCGAGGCTCGAGCTTCGCCGGATCTGGCGAGACTCGAGCTTGCCGATGTCGGGCAATGCCTCGGCCTCACCATATTAGCGAGATCGAGCTCCGCCCGACACCGGCGAGCTTGAGTCTTGCCGGATCCGACGAGGCTCGGCCTCGCTAACGACTAGCGAAGCTGAAGCCTCACCGGATTTGGCGAGACTTGAGCTCACGCGGCGTCGGGCGGGGCCTCGGCCATGCTAGATCGGCGAGATCGAGCCTTGCTTGATGCTTTGCGTAGACTCGGCCTCATCGGATCGGCGAGATCGAGCCCCGCCCGACGCCGGCGAGCTCGATCTCTCTTATGGCCGGTCACCAACCGTTGTCGTGGCCGGTGGTGGGCCGAAGAAGAAGAAAAAGGAACGAGAAAAGATAAAAATAAAAAAATAATTATTAAAAATAAAAAAAAATGATATTTAAAAAATAAAAATTATATTTTAAAAAATAATTAAAATTCGATTTTTTAAAAATATTTTAAAAAGAATTATAAAAAATTTCCATTAAATTTGTATTGCATAAAAGTGTTTTAGCAATACTTTTATTTTTATATATAAAAATCATAAAAATGAGCTTTTTAGGTTTAGTTAAAAAATTTCATGTTACGCTTTTTAGTTACTCAATGGTATGTTCACTTCAAATAAGAGAAGCATGTGCATGGTCTAATTCTTTATAAATATTTCAATTTATAGGTTTTTTTTTTTAACTTTTTTATTTTATTTTATTTACTATTTTAAATTTAATTTGAAGTTTTAATTCAATTAGCATATAATAGAGGTGAGTTTTCCTAGAACATTAATAGGTTTTAGCAATACGGGTCGGATCGGGTCGGGTATGAGTCACTTGATTTATACTACATGAATATGGGTCAAAACGGGTTAAATATGGGTCGATCCATTTTCGACCCGACCCGAACCCGACCCACTCATTTGACGGGTCTAACAATCGGCCAGAGGTGATGGCCGGCGAGGTTGAGGTCCACTTCGCCAAAGGCTGTGAGGTCATGCCTACAAGGGCTCAAGAGGGCTGGGTGAGGGCAAGCCTCGCCAACCCAGCGTGAGGCCGCCCTTGCGGCATGGGCAGCCTCAAGCTAGCCTTGCCAGAGGTTGGGCGAGGCTCATCCTCGCCAAAACCAGCAAGGGTCACCCTCATCACCCAACGCAAGTCCACCTCGCGGCCTAGGTGAGACTTGACCTCACTGGATCTGGCGAGGTCGGGTCTTGCCTATGGTCAGAGAGGCTGCCCTCACAGCCTGGACAGCCTTGAGCAAACCTCTGTTGGCTTGACCTCGCCGAATCTGTGTTAAGACTTTCCTGTTGAGTTAGAATTACTATATTCTCTTTCATCCTAATCCAAATTCAATTAAAGTCTTCTCTTTCATCCGTTCTATAAATACAGCTAATTCGGATCCAAATTCAATTACTCTCTCTCTCTCTCTCTCTCTCTCTCGTGGCTCAAAGAGGAAGAAGCTGAGAGCAAAGAGAATGGAGAGAAACTCTAAAACCCACTCTTCTCTTCTTCTCTTCTCTTTATGTATTCTGCTATCCCTAGTTCAAATCTAAGGAAGGAAGCAAGGAGATGTTCTTGATTCTCTATACAAATTGAAGTCCGAAAAATGGGGATCAACACGAGCCTTTTTCAGGCTACCGATCACCATAGAATTCTCAACTCTAGAATGTATCTTCAAGAAGGACTGAGGGAGAAAGATAGGATCAAAAGGTTGCCTGGACAACCACCGGTCAACTTTGATCACTATGGTGGATATGTCACTATAGATGAATCGGCTGGTCGAGCATTTTATTATTATTTTGCCGAAGGGGTGAGAAATAAGGAGTCGATGCCGCTTCTTTTATGGCTCAACGGAGGTGTGTGTTTTAGTTTTACCAATTGTGCTTGATCTTCCCGTCTTTTTCTGATTTAGAAAGCAATGTAAATTTTTCTCCTCTTTCAATGCAAGTATTCTCTTTACTTAAAATTCATCACGGGTTTTATAGTCAACGCATGTAATTGCGTGGTAGTTTCACGGCCATTCAGGCTGAAATGAAACTTGGTCAATTGATATAAGTACTTTGTCAAGAAAGCTAAGCATGTCTCTATTTGTTGTGGTTGGCTATTTATCACTTTGGAAACACTGCAAGCTGTTACATTGGTATATATATTTCATATTTTCACGTACCGTGTACGGTCAAAGTATACTAATACAAGTTATTATCTGGATTTGCCATTTTCTAATCTACCTTGTTCGATGCTTGTCATCCCGACATTGGAAGGATTATCGGTGATATGAAATGTCGCAGATTTAAATGTCCTCTTCATTCTACATGCATATACAAGCACAGATGAGCTATCTATATCATTTATTTAGTTATATATGAATGTTGTTATACTGTAAATCATCTTAAGAATATTTTCCGGTGCGTTTAATGAGTAAATGGTTAAATTTATGTTGCTGATTGTTTAGGTCCCGGTTGCTCCTCCCTTGGCTATGGAGCAATGCAGGAACTCGGACCATTCCGAGTCCATAGTGACGGGAAGACTCTTTACAAAAATAAATTTGCATGGAATAATGGTAAAGTATTTAAAAAATATAGTGTAGTCTTTGCAAAAGCATTTCACGTTTTCTTGTCGTTAACAGAGCGGAGTGATTATTTGTTTTACGAGGGCAGCTGCGAACGTGTTGTTCCTAGAGTCTCCTGCTGGTGTCGGTTTTTCTTATTCCAACACGACGGCCGACTATAGCACGAACGGAGATAGCAAAACAGCTGCGGACAATTATGTATTCTTGCTAAATTGGCTGAAGAGGTTTCCCGAGTACAAGAAGCGGGATTTTTACATTTCAGGCGAGAGCTACGCGGGTCATTACGTGCCTCAGCTCGCTCACAACATCCTATCCAACAACAAGAAGGCAAACAAGACCCACATCAACCTCAAAGGGATTATGGTAATTTGTTTTCATAAATCGCATGGTCTCTATCTATATTAAATATGGAACGATGCGTGTTTGACCATTGGAGCCACCTAACGCCTGTACATTCACGCCGGGAGTGGAACAACCCCGCGGCAATGCAACAGAAAAGGACGTCGAGAAATAAAATAAAAAAAGGTCGAGACTTCGCCAGAGGCCATGAGGTCACACCTGTGAGGGCTCAAGTGGGCCGGGTGAGGGCAAGCCTTGCCAACCCAGTGTGAGGCCACCCTCGCGACTTGGGCGGCCTCAAGCCAACCTCGTCAGAGGTTGGGCGAGGCTTGATCTTGCTGGATCTCACGAGGTTGGGCCTTGCCCATAGTTGGCAAGGCCACCCTTGCGGCTTGGGCAAGGCTTGACCTCACTGGATTTGAATGAGGTCGAGCCTTGCCCATGGCCAATGAGGCTTCCCTTGCGACTTGGATGGCCTCAAGCCAACCTCGCCAAAAGCTGGTTGAGGCTTGACCTTGCCGAATCTAACGAGGTCAGGCCTCACTCATGGTTGATGAGGCTTGACCATCGCCGACTGTTGCCTCTAGCTGATTGCTGAGGTCAGATGACCGGCCGGAGGAAGGAGGAGGATAAGGAAAAAATAAAAATAAAGTAAATTTTAAAATTTAAAATTTAAAAAATTATTTAAAGTTGTTCACGTCAGTAATGGTCGTGTCATGTCAGCCGACCAGCTTTCAGTTAGCAAAACCCGACAAAAATTAGCTGAAAATGACTAAATTAGTATCGAGTCAAAAATTTTAGGACTAAATTGATATTAAGTGAATAGATTTGGGACTAAATCGACACCAATAAAAGGCTTAGGATTGAATTGGTACCAATGCAAAAGTTTATGACTTTTTTGACATATTTCTCCATATTTTCTTGTCTATATATATAGTTATGTCAATATATTTTGAAGATCGTATTGACATTTCAATACCGTGTCGTAGCTCTCTTTTGGCCTCTCTACACGAATTGAGCGCGCAGTCGTGTTGCGAATGTACCTCTTGGAGAAAGCAAATGATCGGATGCCAAGCTCGCACACTTGACACGATACTTGGCCATTAATCTATTTTCCACATTTGAAGTCATCGACACGTAGAAAAATCTCTTTAGCAGTCATAATGAGGAGAACAAGTATCTTTGGTAGTTGTTTTCATCATTGGAGTTTATAGCTCCTCAATTGTTCTATTCGCTATAATGGATTTTAACTAACAACCAAGCATGTGCTTATTATCGTAGTCAACTCGAGGAATATTTGGTACCAATGCCGCATCTTTTACTAAATAAATAATGTGGATGCTGCATCATCATCGCTGTAGTAGGTATTGGACTGTTAACTAATAGCGCCATAAAACGCACCACATGTGATGCTTTTCGTCTTTCCTTTTGTCTTTCCAGCGTATCATAATTTCGAATTTGGGTTCATTGAATCTGGTCCTTCTAAATATTTATCTCTGGTACTCCATTATGATTGATCATTTTATGGCCAAATGGGGCCCTTGGGCCTAGAGAATGTATATGGATTAATCGAACATGCATGCAGATTGGAAATGCAGTAATCAACGACGAGACGGACCAGCATGGGATGTTCGAGTACTTTGCTACGCATGCATTGATATCGGATGAAACAGGGTTTGCGATTCAAAAATATTGCGACTTCTCACCAAATGCCACCAGTCAAGTAAGCCAGTGCCTCTCGGCCGTGCAGGATGCATATAACGACGTTTCTCCCCTTCAAATTTACAACATTTACGCCCCTTTGTGCTTCTCTTCCAACCTCACATCTCATCCCAAGAAGACCAACGTGAGCTCAAATCCATCTGCATTTTCTAGTTCCCTCAAACTTTTGCACTTTTGTAGGACAATTTGAATAGCCTCAACTCAAATTTACATTGGTCATCCATTTTCGGGTTGCGTTTTGTTTTTTCAGATCATGGACTTCGACCCCTGTGTCGACATCTACGTGCATGCGTACATGAATAGAGAAGATGTGCAAGAGGCACTTCATGCTAACGTGACGAAGCTCGATCACGACTGGGAAGGGTGCAGCAAAGTTGTTAACCAGGCCTGGGGAGATAGCCCTTCCACCGTCCTCCCTCTACTCCGGGAATTCATGTCCAGTGGACTCCGTGTTTGGGTGTTCAGGTGAACAAAAAAACAGAAACAAATACACAGTTCAGTCATTGAAGTGGGAGTATGTCTAACGAATCTTTGAAAATGCAGCGGCGATACGGATGGAAGAGTGCCAGTGACTTCGACCAAGAGATCTCTTAGCAAGATGAAACTCCCGACGGAGAGTCCATGGCGTCCTTGGTTCCTTGGGGGCGAGGTGAGGTGGCTCAATTGTTTCAATGCCTATTTTAGAGTAAACTGACTCAATTTGAAAAGTAATCCGCACCGTCTTTGACGCGTGTAGGTCGGAGGGTACGTGCAAGTGTACAAGGGAGACTTGACGTTTGCGACGGTGCGAGGATCGGGGCATCAGGTGCCGAACTATCAGCCCAAGAGAGCTCTCTCTCTCATCTCTCACTTCCTTGCTGGCTCTCTACTCCCATTCAAATAGATCCTTCAACTGCTTGAAGATGATTGGATTAATGCCTGAGGACTCACTTTTCTCTCCATTTTCTATTTCTTTCTCTGGTAATTCATAGGGATCACATGTAATTCCTTAGTTATTTAGGAATTCAAGGACTTCATGTTTCACTTTTTTTAAAGATATTGATGCGGAGAGAAATGTGTAAGCAGAGAAAATTTGTGAAAATATTGAGATGCATGCATGAGTTGTGTTAGAAAAGTCTCACATTAGAGATATGTTATGGTGTAAAACACTTAATATATTCTGGTGAGTTAATAACTTATTGGCTTAAGTGTTTTAGTAGAGCTAGGTTCAACTGAATATGTTGACGAGTTCAAATTTAAATTCCCTCTTAGTGGTCTTCCCTATGAAGCTATTAGGCTTCATGCTCCCAACGAATTAATTGTTAGGAATCAGAAAGTGAAAAATCATGAAATCACACTAGGCAATATCTTTACTATCGATATTAAGATTCAAGGTTATAATTACATAAGATATTGCCCTAATATATAGCATAAGTCTATGGCGTACAAGTTATAACAAAAATTGCATGTATACCATTAGCAACAATATTTTCTTCTTTGCTTTTTCATGAAAATTACGTGTATGTCATTAATAGTTAAAAGCTTCTCTACTCTAATATTACTTTCCTAGAGGACTCCACAACTCTATCAATTTCCCACTTGGAGACTGATATTAAAAACAACAATAGGCTTTTAGTCTTCCCTTGTCTTTATAAGCCAAATTGTCCTAGTGTAATGGCCTCATCATCGGTAACCATGGAGGCTAGCTAAGATAATTCACATCCTAAGTTTTTCGGTGGTGACAACCTTGGCTAACATATTTGCTAGATTTTTTGCACAAAGAATTTTCTTCAACAACAGTGTCCTATCATTTATTAGCTAAAGAATGTGAAGATATTTTAGCTCAATATGCTTTGTCCTCGAATGAAATACCGGATTCTTTACTAGACAAATGACACTCTAATTGTCACTAAAATTAAGATTGCTATCTTGCAGGAAATTCTCTAGACAAATCATCTCTGATATCAGCTGTTAGGAACAAGACTGGTTAAAGAGAAAAAAAAAATAGGGAAGAAGACACACAAAGTTTTACTTGAAAAAACCCTTTAAAAACCAGAAATTGGAAAAACCATAATTCTGCAGGGAAAAGTACCAAAAAAGTTCTAAACCTATTGCATTGGTACCAATTCAGTCCTAAACTTTTCAATTGGACCAATTCAGTCATAAACCTTTTAATATTGATACCAATTCAGTCCATCCGATCAATTTTGGCTGGCCGACGCTGACGTGGATGTCGACCGGTGACCGAACGCTAACGTGGCAATTTTTATGATTTTTTTCGAATTTTTTATAAAAAAAAAATTTCTTCTTTTTTTTTTTCTTTTATCTTCCTAGCGGTGACCAGCGAGGGCCGCGAAGCCCTCACTTGCCACCGGCGAGGGTCGTGGCCCTCGCCGAATCTAGGCGAGCCGCCTTGCTCACGGCCACAGGCGAGGCGGCTTAGCCCGGATCTGGCGAGGCCAACCTCACCCGGCCTTGTCGCGGGCGAAGGCAGCCTCGCCCGCGGCCGGCGAGGCCAAAACGCGGCCCTTGCCGGCCGCGGCGAGGATTCCTTCGCCCGCAGCAAGGCCGGGCGAGGCTAGCCTCACCTAGATGCAGGCTAAGCCGCCTCGCCCGTGGCCCTAGGCGAGGCCGAGCGAGGGCCACTCGGCCTCGCCTAGATTCGGGCAAAGCCGCCTCGCCAGCGACCCTAGGAGAGGCCGAGCGAGGGCCGTGACCCTTGCCGGCGGCTGGCGAGGGCCGCTCAGCCTCACCCGGGGCCACGGGCGAGGCGGCCTCGCCCGGATTTGGGCGAAGCCGCCTCGCCCGACGGCCTTGGGAGAGGCCGGGCGAGGGGCCGCGACCCTCGCCAGCGGTAGGCAAGGGCTTTGCGGCCCTTGCCCAATGGCGGCGAGCCTCACCGGAGGCTGGCCGGCCACCACCAGGAAGAAGGCAGAAAAAAAAAAGGAAAAAAAATTCAAAAAAATTATTTAAAAAATTATAAAAATTGCCACGTCAGCGTCCGGCCACCGGCCGATGTCCACGTCAGCGTCGGCCGGCCAAAATTGGCCGGATGGACTGAATTGATACCAATATTAAAAGGTTTAGGACGGAATTGGTCCAATTAAAAAATTTAGGACTGAATTGATACCAATACAATATGTTTAGGACTTTTTTGGTACTTTTCCCTAATTCTGCATTAGGTAATCTCTGCACTATTAGTATCAAATTTATAAGTTACAACAAAAAAAGATATTATCACAATATATAGCAGAAGTTTTAAGGTAGACAAGTTATAGTAGACATTACATGTATGTCATTAGCAGTAGTACTTTATTATTGTTTTAACATGAAAATTTTATGTATGCCATGAGCAGTTAAAAGCTTCTTTGCTTTAATATTTTTTTTTCTATCATACTCCCAACTCCATTGGGAGAGGGGAACACAAAGAAAGAGTTGAACTTGTTTGTTCTTTAGGGCTTAAACATGACGATGTTTAATTTAATTGGATAAGTATTAGCAACGATTATACACCAATAGTCCATGGAATGTGGATAAGTAGCAGCAATGATTATACACCAACAGTCCATGGAATTTGTCGTTAACGTCTAGCCTAATTGACTAAAAATATCAAGATCCGTGAAGCTCACAGTGAGTCTCACGGTACAAAGTAAATAGTTCAATATAGTTCTTCGGTATTATATCATGTGTATTAGGGAGAATTACCAAAAAAGTCTTAAACCTATTGCAATTGTGCCGATTCAGTCCTAAACATTTTTTTTTTGCCAATTTAGTCTTAAACCTTTTACAATTGTGCCAATTCAGTCCATCTGGCCAAAATTGGCCGGCCGACGCTAATGTGGACGCCAACTTGGGACAGCTAGCCGGCGAATGCTGATGTGGCAATTTTTATATATTTTTTAATATATATATTTTTTTTGAATTTTTTTTTTTTGAATTCTTGAATTTTTTTCCCTTCTTCTCCTTCCTCTGGTTGGTCGGAGGCGAGGGCCGGTGAGGTCAGCCTCGCCGGCCACTAGCGAGCCCACCTTCGCAGGCCACTGGCAAAGGCGAGCCTCGCCTAGCGACCACGAGGCCGCCGTCGCTAGATTTGGCGACTGCCGCCTCGCCGATCTCGCCGGACACCACATCTACTGTCACGCCCCGATCCTCCGAGCGCGCGCACATCCCTCTACGGTCGATAGAAATTATGCGACTTCCCCGGGACACGTCGCCGACCCATTCATTTTTATTGCACATGCGGAGCGAAACAAATCCCGACAACATTTAACTTGGGATAGAAAAGCGGGCAATCAATTACAACCAAACAAGCCTTCTTATAAACACATAGGTTTATATACAACACTGGATTGTCTACAAAATAGACAGGCTCAACAAAAAGGGAACTGTCCTATGACCACTAGTCAGACACGTTCGCCGATTCTTCGATCTCCACCTCCACAAATGTCCATGGCTTCGAGTCCTCCACGACCGCCATCTAAGGACCTGAAATATTTTCCCAAACGGGATGAGACAATGTCTCGGCGAGTCCTACCCTCTAAGACCCAATTAGGAAGAAAATACGCCTCGGGCGCTCTAGCCACACAAATAGGATAGAGGACTTACCTCGCCTCGGTCCTTTCCCCGCACGTCGCACAATTCATATTCAACAATGCTCGCACAAGCTGAAACTACCGACACACCCATCGGTCTATCAATTCAGATCAATCCAATTGATATCATACTATCCACATATCTATCAATTCATATCATCTATTAAACCATACCATCTATTCATCCATCAATACAATTACGGCTCGCACAAGCTGAAATGGATGCAATGCTCTCACAGCGATATAGATGGTAGCTCGCCTGTTGATATATACATAGATGATAGCTCGCACAAGCTGATATATACTTATATGATAGCTCGCACAAGCTGATATATACTTATATGATAGCTCGCACAAGCTGATATATATATAGATCGTGCTCGCACAAGCTGATAAAACGATCTTAGCTCACACAGGGCGATAAGGTATACTCTCACAAGGCGACGTATCGAAGCACATAGGGCGTACAGCGATATTGCTCTCACAAGCTGACAAATATATGAACAATTGCTCACCAAAGCTGATCATTCAATAATAAACCATAGAACTGGATATTCAATCCAATAACAACCAACGATTCAAACTAGTCATACAAAGCAATTACGGTGCTAAAAAGCCAACAGGGTATTTTCAAGTTAAATACCACAACTTCATCAATATCACTCAATTCCACACTTTTGAAATTATTAACCAAAATCATCAATCACTCAATTTCTCAATTTAAATATACAATTGGCACAACCGACCACCTTTTCTTTGGATCGGCCACACGAAATTCTAACGACCCAGTCATCCCTAAGAAAATTTTCGAAATTATTAAATAATTAAATTTAATTCCGAAAATTAAATAATTAAATATTATATTATAATAATATAATTTAATAAAATAATATTTATAAATTCGAAATAATTAATTAATTAAAAATAATTAATTAGGGCTTAAACAAGATTACACTAATTTAATCACACAATTAGCCCTAATTAAACATCCATTAAACTAATCATGCAACTAATCTAATTTACATTAAAATAATCTAATCTAACCACCTAAGCCTAATTAGACTAATCTAAACATCCCTTAAGCATCATTAACTTACTAAGCGGGGATTAGAGGATAAACTCACCGGTTTTGCGCGCCGGTGAGTTCACGGCGACCACGACGCCAAGGCGGTCGATAAACCTCAAGGCGGCGACACCAACCAAGGCCGGGAAGACACCTAAACGGGCCTCGAAGTCTCCAAAACCTTGCTGGTTTTCTGCTTCTGATCTGGGCTGAACTGCAGAGAAGGAACCAGCAACTTCAACGGCGAAAACGGGTCACTCGGAGCTCCGGCGGCGGGTGGTTAGCAACCGGTGACTCCCGGGGTCTTGGGGATCTTGTGGGTGGATGGAATGGGCAAGGAAAGGGGTCGGAATGGGGCGAAACAGCAAGAAAACGCGAAACAGACGGAACCAGGCGAGTCCAGGCGGTCCGGCGGGCCGTTCCTTCGCGCCCAATTTCGGGAGGCTACAGGGCTCCTTTCGGGACACCGTCAAGTCCTCCTGAACGGTTTGGATGTGCTCTTCGCGACGGTATGTGGAGGTTGGCTGATTCTCACGGAAAGATAACTTTTAACTCGAATCTTTGGCGAAAGGTCGGCTGGAGCAGAAACTGGAACGCGGGGAAAACAGAGGAGAAAAACGACGGGCTTGGCTAGTCCGGTGGGTGTGCGACGGTGGGGCTGGCTCAGCTGGTTTCCTCTGGTTCTCTTGAGCTTCTAAACTCTCTCAACCATGGAGAAAGCCATGAAATAGGGGAGAAGAAGGTTGCTGAAGATGGGGGTTTCCTTGGGCTCTCTAGAGCTCAACACTTGTCAAGATTTCATTTGCTTTGCCCCCACATGACCTCACATGACATCAGCCCATTCTCTCTCCTCAAGCTTCCTCTACAAGCTTGTTAATAGGTGCAATTTGTCCCTTGGCCCTTGGCATACAATTTTGAGTATTTGTACATCAATTCAATCAATTCTCACTCAATTCCATCCAATTGAAGCTCAATTAAATCAACCCATGTGTCCTCAACCTTCTTATGACTTTTCCCCATCAAGT
Source organism: Eucalyptus marginata (assembly GCA_014182565.1). Lineage (NCBI taxonomy): Eukaryota > Viridiplantae > Streptophyta > Magnoliopsida > Myrtales > Myrtaceae > Eucalyptus > Eucalyptus marginata. The sequence continues at coordinate 45,866,939 of CM024591.1, forward strand.
GATCCAACTTGCATCCCAAAGATTTGATTAAAAATGGCCATCGACAATCTCGAACAAAAACGGCCTTACTTTGCTTTTCTCGCCAAAAATCTCGGTTTGTAGAAAAATCTTACGGAGATGAGTCGACATTCTTAAAATGGTGTGACTTGACGAACTTCCAATTTCGATAATCGAGTTCAATTTCTCGGTTAATTTCAATCGGCGCGATATGAGCGCGTCTAATCCTACCGGGTAGCTTTTAGGAATTTTCAGTGCAATTGACTGTGGTTGTTTTTTCATCTTCGACACATTAGCAACTCTCGGTTGTCGTAGAAATCTCAAGGTTTCAAATACGAACACGGGGTACCAAAACGACGAGAGAAATCGGTCTAGTGTCAATCAACAAGAATTGTGCAATTAGGTGGAATCACCCACACTTTGAATTACATGGTTACGTTGAATCGACCTATCTCCGGTCTCTAATCGGTCGCGTGCCGTAATGACCCTTGCGGATTAGCACGGTCGAGCGATCGGTTCTGGTCGAATTCTCAAGTCTATTGCGTTTAGATTCCTTAACGGCTTCACCGATAGACTAGTTATCTCGTGAGTGGCCAACTCGGAAAAGAAAGCTATAGGTGCACTGATGAAATACCCGACTTATTCAATTGAAAACAGAATTGGAAAATCGGGATGTCACAACTCTTCCTCTTATAAAAATTTCGTCCTCGAAATTTAAACCATTAAAATTCTTCTTCAAAATGGTGGGGTATTGTCGTCTCATCAATTATGCTCCTTCATTCTGCTTCGTACTGCTATCCAAGATCCTCGGTGCTACCGAAACATTTCCAAATTGACCAGACCAAATCTGGATTCCAAAAAGGTTAAGCACTTGTCCATCTTTACAAAAAATGAAAATTGCAAAATTTTTGGTTCTTTTTTTTTTTTTTTTTTTTTTTTTTTTTTTTCTTTCCACTAGCGGCTAACTGCCGCGTCGGGATTCGAACTCCCGACTTCGGACCTGCAGCTTCACCCCGGGTACCACTCGGCTAGAGGCGCCGACGGTGCTCCAAACTGCTTTCTTTTTCCATTTAAGGCTAAAATTCTCATTTGAACCCAAACTCAAAATATTCCACCGTTTAAACAGTTCCGACTCTCCTTTCTTAACAATTCGAGATGTTCTTATCTAGGCGACATCCAAGGGAGATCAGGATTCTCAACCTAAAATTCAAAGGTTTCGACACTTAACTGCGTAAATTTTCCCGGCGGCTCTAAGCGGTCCTTAATCTGTCACCGATATTTGCAACTGTGTCTATTGACTGCTGAATTGACTCTGGGCTGCGACCTTTCATTTTCTGATCTCAACTCAACAACTAAAGTTCTGTACACTCTGCTCTGCACTATCTCAAAAATGAACCATTCGACTGATCTGCTAAAACTGAGAACCTCTGGTCTAAATCTGATATAACTCTGACACTGACACTCTATGCAAACGAATTATCTGATGCACAAACACCTCTGCATGCTTAATCAAATCAAGATCCTTTCACACAGCCACAAGGTGGGCTGATTTCTTCCGTTTGTCAATTACTACCCGAAATGAAATTATTAACACATTGACTCCTCGATAGACCTGTCACAAAAATCTATTGTGACGAGTTCCCACTTCCACACGGAGATCTCGAGAGATTACAAAGGTCCTCTCGACTTGTAAAACCGTGCTTTCTCTTGTTAGCACATCTGACAATTGCGACCTATCAGTGATATCTGTCTTCATATCGGTCTGCCAATCCTGTTGATGCAAATTCGACCCATCTTCGTGCTTTAAGCGGACAAAGCTGAAGTTGCTACGACCAGCTTCCGATAAGATCTCTTCTTTAATCTCGTATCTTCGGTACACACAATCGTCCTCAAATCTGAAAATCAGTTCTCCTTTTCTCGGTATCCTCTTGCAGAATCTTTTGAATCTCGAGTCTATCCACCGAAGCGTCGATTCTAACCTAATTATCCGGTTCAATTACGAGGTGGCCATAAAATTCGAAGGTGGCCTACCTCGAGATTTGAAAATCAAACTTCGAACTTTCTCAAGTAAGGTCCATACTTTAACCAGCATATGCACAAATGAAGACTCTCGACTCAACGCATCAGTGACTTCTTTCATCCTTCCAAGGTGATACCAGATACCACCATCCTAGTCATTCAAAGATCTGGTTCACAATGCTATCTCATATTCAATTCCTTTTGAGAGAATAAATACTTTGAGACTTTAACGGTCAACGAAGATCTGGAGTCTTTCTCTGCACAATTAATGTTTCCAAATCTTCAGAGCGAAAATAATTACTGCAAGTTCTAAGTCATGCATCTGTAATTTCGTTCACGAGGTCTCAAGCGACGGGACGAGTATGCAACAATCTTGCCATGCTGCATTAGCACGCAACCCAATCCTCTAAATGACGCACCACTGTAGATCTCGTAACCTCCAGGACCAGATGGAATGGTCAGCACAAGTGCGGTAGTTAGCTTCTGCTTAAGCTCGTTGTAAAATTCAAGAGTCCTCAAGATTTGAAGTACCATCCTCAAATGTCTCTCGTTCTCCTCAGCACTCTTCGAACACACCAGGATAACTTCAATGAACACGATCACAAACTGATCCAAGTACCCTTAAACTTTCTGTTCATCAGACCCATACTAACAGCTGGAGTGTCCGTCAAACCACACGGCATTACAGTGAACTCACAATTGTCGTATCAAGTGCGAAATGCCAACTTCGATATGTCTTTCTTCCTGATCCTCAACTAATGATACTCTATCCTCAAGTCGATCTTGGAGAATATTGATGCACAAACGCAACGAACCATCTTTCTTTTTCACGAACAAAACGGTGCTCTCAAGGTGATGCACTGGGACGTAAGAATCCCTTATCTAACAATTCCTGCATCTCCACCTTCAATTCTTTCAACTCGAGATAAAGCCATCCGGTAAGGGAGCCTTAGGGACGGCTGCGCTCAGGTGCTAATTCAATCACGAACTCTATTTCTCTTTCGACAGCGGACTGCGGTTCTTTAGAAACACCTCGGACAACTTCGTACCATGGCTATGTTCTCCATATTCGGTTCCTCAAGCGATGTATCCACTACGGTTGCCATACGATTTGGCAACCTACAACCGAGAACCGGGTTGTCTTCGGTGACGAATAACAGGTGGAGGTCCCTTCCGACTGTCAGTAATTCAAAACTTTCGTACGCTAACTGAACAAACTGAATTATATCTCTACCACGATTCATAACCCCAGAAAGCTCCTCGGGCTAGACCTTTTTATAAATGACTTCCAGGTCATATATAAGCAAACCCTTCAAGAACGGCTATAGTCAGAGATTCATCTTTCTATTACTTTATCACCGCAACGAAAATTCTACAACCTTCACTGAAAATCTCGCTGCGATACTCTGATAAAAACATGTCAAAACATTCTTCCTTTGATCGATGCATGGTCAATCCATTCATATTCCTTTCGCCATCCTAGTGGCGTCCTGCCGGCGGTAGCGATGCTTGAGTTCTCTTTGACTTATGCAGACGGTTCCTATCCCGATGGCCGTGCTGGCCACATTCAAAGCATGCTCCCGTTATACTCGAACACTGCGTTGACTCATGCTTGCTTTCACAAACTTGGCACACAAATAATGAGTCCTCTGCCTCCTGTCAGGTAACAGCATGCACTCTTTCTTATACTGAAGGCCTGTTCCAAAACCCCACGATGTGTTCTATGGCGTACTCCTTTCGATCTGTACCATCGGCTTTCTAAGACCGTTTCTAGCCAGGTAACCCTGTTGGTCACACACATAACAAGTACCCGTCTTACCAGGACATGGGACTGATCCATGTCGGTTCCCGTCAGCACGACACACTCCATTCTGATTCATTGTTGACCTGACCTTCCCACATTTCCAGTTGGATGGAAATGGGATACTTTTCTCCGATCACAGGCTCCTTTCCAAACTGATTTCCATCTCTACTGAATCTGAACTTCGACTCGGATGCAACGGCTTGCTCCCACATCACAACTCCAGGCTGGGCCTCAACAAGCACGGCAACAACAGCGGCTCGATCCTGAGCTTATGGCTCAACGAGCTCCCAAAGAACACTAGCGCCGAACGATCCCATCGAACCTAGGATCGCTCGGTCTTTGCTACACTAGTACCGACCTACGGCGGTACTCTCACACTCCGCGCCGGTCTAAGCCGGCGCTTCGCCACGACCACCTCGGGTACCGATCCCCGTCGGCATACCACCCCGAGTAACGGTCTAAAGGTTCTCTCTAGGAGTCCTCTGCTCCTGATCACTCATCTACAGGATCTTTACAGAAACCTGTTTCTCAATTCTAATCCCAGATTAGAATTTGAGTGATCCACATCAAACAATTTACCAAACAACTATCAGCCACATGCACCAGCATGAAATAAAAGCCACTCCTACTAACTATCCCATAACTCATCGCACCTTATCACTCCATTGACAGACCCGCTCTGATACCACTTAAACGGGGATGTCACGCCCCGATCCTCCGAGCGCGCGCACATCCCTCTACGGTCGATAGAAATTATGCGACTTCCCGGGACACGTCGCCGACCCATTCATTTTTATTGCACATGCGGAAGCGAAACAAATCCCCGACAACATTTAACTTGGGATAGAAAAGCGAGGCAATCAATTACAACCAAACAAGCCTTCTTATAAACACATAGGTTTATATACAACACTGGATTGTCTACAAAATAGACAGGCTCAACAAAAAGGGAACCGTCCTATGACCACTAGTCAGACACGTTCGCCGATTCTTCGATCTCCACCTCCACAAATGTCCATGGCTTCGAGTCCTCCACGACCGCCATCTAAGGACCTGAAATATTTTCCCCAAACTGGGATGAGACAATGTCTCAGCGAGTCCTACCCTCTAAGACCCAATTAGGAAGAAAATACGCCTCAGGGCGCTCTAGCCACACAAATAGGATAGAGGACTTACCTCGCCTCAGTCCTTTCCTGCACGTCAGTACAATTCATATTCAACAATGCTCGCACAAGCTGAAACTACCGACACACCCATCGGTCTATCAATTGATCAATCCAATTGATATCATACTATCCACATATCTATCAATTCATATCATCTATTAAACCATACCATCTATTCATCCATCAATACAATTACGGCTCGCACAAGCTGAAATGGATGCAATGCTCTCACAAGCTGATATAGATGGTAGCTCGCACAAGCTGATATATACATAGATGATAGCTCGCACAAGCTGATATATACTTATATGATAGCTCGCACAAGCTGATATATACTTATATGATAGCTCGCACAAGCTGATATATATATAGATCGTGCTCGCACAAGCTGATAAAACGATCTTAGCTCACACAAGGCGATAAGGTATCTTTTGCTCTCACAAGGCGACGTATCGAAGCACATAGGGCGTACGGTATATTGCTCTCACAAGGCGACAAATATATGAACAATTGCTCACCAAAGCTGATCATTCAATAATAAACCATAGAACTGGATATTCAATCCAATAACAACCAACGATTCAAACTAGTCATACAAAGCAATTACGGTGCTAAAAAGCCAACACCGGGTATTTTCAAGTTAAATACCACAACTTCATCAATATCACTCAATTCCACACTTTTGAAATTATTAACCAAAATCATCAATCACTCAATTTCTCAATTTAAATATACAATTGGCACAAACTGACCACACTGCTGCGATCAGCACGAAATTCTAACGACCGGCCATCCCTAAAAAATTTTCGAAATTATTAAATAATTAAATTTAATTCCGAAAATTAAATAATTAAATATTATATTATAATAATATAATTTAATAAAATAATATTTATAAATTCGAAATAATTAATTAATTAAAAATAATTAATTAGGGCTTAAACAAGATTACACTAATTTAATCACACAATTAGCCCTAATTAAACATCCATTAAACTAATCATGCAACTAATCTAATTTACATTAAAATAATCTAATCTAACCACCTAAGCCTAATTAGACTAATCTAAACATCCCTTAAGCATCATTAACTTACTAAGCAGGGATTAGAGGATAAACTCACCGGTTTTGCGCGCCGGTGAGTTCACGGCGACCACGACGCCAAGGCGGTCGATAAACCTCAAGGCGGCGACACCAACCAAGGCCGGGAAGACACCTAAAACGGGCCTCGAAGTCTCCAAAACCTTGCTGGTTTTCTGCTTCTGATCTGGGCTGAACTGCAGAGAAGGAACCAGCAACTTCAACGGCGAAAACGGGTCACTCGGAGCTCCGGCGAGCGGGTGGTTAGCAACCGGTGACTCCCGGGGGTCTTGGGGATCTTGTGGGTGGATGGAATGGGCAAGGAAAGGGTCGGAATGGGGCGAAACAGCAAGAAAACGCGAAACAGACGGAACCAGGCGAGTCCAGGCGGTCCGGCGGGCCGTTCCTTCGCGCCCAATTTCGGGAGGCTACAGGGCTCCTTTCGGGACACCGTCAAGTCCTCCTGAACGGTTTGGATGTGCTCTTCGCGACGGTATGTGGAGGGTTGGCTGATTCTCACGGAAAGATAACTTTTAACTCGAATCTTTGGCGAAAGGTCGGCTGGAGCAGAAACTGGAACGCGGGGAAAACAGAGGAGAAAAACGACGGGCTTGGCTAGTCCGGTGGGTGTGCGACGGTGGGGCTGGCTCAGCTGGTTTCCTCTGGTTCTCTTGAGCTTCTAAACTCTCTCAACCATGGAGAAAGCCATGAAATAGGGGAGAAGAAGGTTGCTGAAGATGGGGGGTTTCCTTGGGCTCTCTAGAGCTCAACACTTGTCAAGATTTCATTTGCTTTGCCCCCACATGACCTCACATGACATCAGCCCATTCTCTCTCCTCAAGCTTCCTCTACAAGCTTGTTAATAGGTGCAATTTGTCCCTTGGCCCTTGGCATACGAATTTTGAGTATTTGTACATCAATTCAATCAATTCTCACTCAATTCCATCCAATTGAAGCTCAATTAAATCAACCCATGTGTCCTCAACCTTCTTATGACTTTTCCCCATCAAGTGATCCAACTTGCATCCCAAAGATTTGATTAAAAATGGCCATCGACAATCTCGAACAAAACGGCCTTACTTTGCTTTTACGCCAAAAATCTCGGTTTGTAGAAAAATCTTCTTCGGAGATGAGTCGACATTCTTAAAATGAATTGTGACTTGACGAGAACTTCCAATTTCGATAATCGAGTTCAATTTCTCGGTTAATTTCAATCTGGCGCGATATGAGCGCGTCCTAATCTACCGGGTAGCTTTTAGGAATTTTCAGTGCAATTGACCTGTGGTTGTTTTTTTTCATCTTCGACACATTAGCAACTCTCGGTTGTCGTAGAAATCTCAAGGTTTCAAATACGAACACAGGGTACCAAAACGACAGAGAAATCGGTCTAGTGTCAATCAACAAGAATTGTGCAATTAGGTGGAATCACCCACACCGAATTACATGGTTCTCCGTTGAATCGACCTATCTCCTGGTCTCTAATCGGTACGTGCCGTAATGACCCTTGCAGATTAGCACGGTCGAGCGGTCGGTTCGGTCGAATTCTCAAGTCTATTGCGTTTAGATTCCTTAACGGCTTCACCTGATAGACTAGTTATCTCGTGAGTGGCCAACTCGGAAGAAAGCTATAGGTGCACGAGATGAAATACCCGACTTATTCAATTGAAAACAGAATGGAAAATCGGGATGTCACATCTACCACGGTCGAATGGACAATGACCAAGCTGCTACTACACCCACAAGTCCTTCTCAATGTCCCGAAAGAGCTCGACGATGTTGTCGAGCGGACTGGCAAGACCGACGAGGCGGCCGTTGCCAGATCTAGCAAGGCTTGGCCTTGCCCAACCATGGTGAGGTCAAGCCTCGCCAGATATGGCGATGGTCGCCTCGCCAGCCACTAGCAAGGTTGGGGTCAACCAGCGACTAGTGAGGCTCGCCTTTGCCAGTGGCCGGCGGGGGCGAGGCTCGCTAGTGGCCGGCGAGGCTAACCTGGCCGACCCTCACCTCTAGCCAACACCGGCCGGCCAAAGGAAGGAGAAGAAAGAGAAAAAAAAAATTCAAAAAAATATTAAAAAATTCGAAAAAAATTAAAAAATTGCTATCAGCGTTCACTGGCCAGCTGTCCCTGGCCGATGTCCATGTCACCGCCGGCCGGTCAATTTTAGCCGGATGGACTGAATTAGCACAATTGTAAAAGGTTTAGGACTAAATTGGCCAAAAAAAAAAAACTTATGACTGAGTTGGCACAATTGCAATAAGTTTAGGACTTTTTTGGTAATTCTCCCTATAAATGAGTTCAAGACAATGGTAAAGGATTCACTTTTTGAAAATTAAAAAAAAAAAAAAAAAATTGCGGGCAAATGTATTCACCTTATATACTGACTGGAATTCCTTCTGACTAGGTCTCTCCCATGGACATAGTTACACAAATTAAACACATGCAAATAGACCCAGTATTATATATTTGGCTATCACAAAATGAGATAATTAAAACCTATTTAAAGTTACACGTGGTATATGATAACAAGTGAAGCAGCAGTTGACAGAGCAGAACTTAAATGGATTTGTGAAAACCAACACCAAATTGTACATATTTGTTTTAAGTTAAATCTATATGACTTTATTAATGTTTTTTGGCAGCCACTATTTCCACCCTATTTAATGCTAAAACCAGTCATTAGTACGCAGATGACCAAAATTCCCTTCAATTAATTTTTTACTTTTTTAACTGTTTCATTATTTTTTCCTGGCCGAGTCCCTCTTTTATTAAGTTAATGCTTTTGATACAACGTGCTTGTTGCCCAATCAAAATGAGCAAAGAGGTACACGAGAGAAGATTACATTGATTTTGTTGTCTCCTTAAATAATTATCAGACTCTCTTTAATCCTTTAAATTTCAAACGGACTTGTCCCTGTCCCCAGCTTTCACACACCGTGCACAAGTCACTTAGGGTGCGTTTGGTAACATTGTAAAAATTGTTCCAAGGAACGTTTGTTTGTGTTTTCCGTTTACAATTTTTGAACAAAAAGGCGCGTTTGGTTTTGTTCTGGGAATAAAAAATGAACAGAAACACATTTGGTAAATTTGTATTCTTTTTTAAATTTTTTAATTCTATGGCCGGCAACCCGCCGACGAGGGCGGCGGCCTCGCCGGGCCACCGCCAGCGACGCCGGCCCGGAGGTGGCCCGGAGGGTCCGAGGCCGAGCTCTATTGTTCTTACGGTTTGAAAACAAGAACAATTTTTTTTTTTCTTGTTTCTCTTTCGATGTGTTTCTCCAAAACAAAAACACATTTGGTTTGTTCCGAAAAAAAAAAAAGTTGTTTAAAAACAGAAAAGAAACAATAATTTGTTCGAAACAAATAGAAAAACTATTTCTTGTTCCTGGGAATAAAAAAGAATAGAAACACGTTTGGTAAATTTGTGTTCTTTTTTTGTTTCTTTTAATTTTTATAATATTTTTATTTTATTTTTTTTTTTCTTTTTTTTCTTTTTCTTTTTCTCTTCTTTTGGCCAGTCTCCGCCTCGGCCATGGCCGACATCGGCCGACGAGGGCAGGCAGCCTTGCCCGGACTGGATCCGGGCAAGCCCAAGCTCGCCGAGCCGGCGAGGCTCGGCCGGCACGGGCTAGGCCGGGCGAGCTCACCGAGCCGGCAAGGCTAGCGCGAGGTGAGGTTGGGTGAGCTCGGGCGCCTAGATCCGTGAGGCCAAGCCTCGCCGGGGGCGACGCTCCGGCGAGGTTGCCGGCCCTCAACGGCCGGTTGCCGGCCATGGCCAAGGCCGGCGATCGGCCAAAGAAAAAATAAGAAGAAAAGAAGAAGAAAGAAAGAGAAGAAAAATAGAAGAGAGAAATTTTGTTTCTTGAAAGTGTTTCAAGAACAAAAAAACAATTTTTTCTTGTTTTTTATTTCTGTTCTTTTTTGTTCCCGAGAACAAAAAAACAGATTTGGAACAAAAACGCAAACAAACGCGTTTCTGTTCTTTTTTTGTTCCCGGGAACAAAAAAACAGAATTTTTGTTCAAAAACATAAACAAAGAACATAAACAAACACACCCTTATCGGCCACTCACCTCCAAAGTCGCAGCACGACATCCCACTCCTTCCTCAGCCCTCGCCACCACTCCTCCCTGCCTCCAGCTCGAAGCCCCTGTCACTGCAAACTGGACTCAAGAGCTCATTCGATTTCCCCAAATCAGATCAGGAGCTTTTGTGGGCTCGGATCAATACAGATTTGAGATCATGGCCATTGCTAAGGATGGGGCCTTCAGGGCGCGAGAGATGGAGCGGGAAGAGAGAGAGAGAGAGAGAGAGAGAGAGATCAGACAAACAAAGAGAAAGAGGGGCATGAGTAAGGACAGGGTGCCAGAGGTTGAATCAAGTGGTGGTCGTGCGGTGGCCAGCGATGGTCTCATCGGAGGTGACTTCAATGGCAAGTGACATTCTCTCTTATGCGCCTCTCTATTCATCTCGGTTGAGCAAAGAAAAAAGTACATTCAAGTTGAAGCAAAAGCGTCGACTTACTGAAGGAGAGAGAGTGAAATCCGACCGTGAGGAGACAAAGAGAGAATAGTTAAAAAGTTTGAATTTTTAATTTGAATGTAATTTAGTCAATTATTTACATAGGGGTCATTTTAGTAATAAGGGAGTGTAAATAGTTGCTGCCTTTTCTTTTTTCCACCTTATCCGATTTTGTTAATTCTCAATTTTCTTTCGCATATGTTGGTTCATAAAAAACTGATCTTTGAGGAATGAGGATATTTTTGAAGAAAAAAGGAAAGACTAGACCTCTTGCAAAATGTGATATTTCCGAAAAAAGAAAAGAAAAAAAGATTCCAAATAGTCATTTTTCATGAAAATGACGATCTTCTTCAATGTTTAACTAAAACCTAAAAATAAATAGGAAAATATTTTTTGCCATTTGATATGGAAAATCTTATTTGATTTTCTATGGAAAAATTATCAAAAAAATTGAATTTTTAATTATTTTTGCTTTTTCTTTTTTCTTACTAGTTAGTTACTTGCCGGCCATGCGATGACCACCGGCTGGCCACAGACAAGGGATGAACTTGCCCAAGGCTGGTGAGGCTCGACCTCGCCAGATAAGAGTTAGAAAGATTTCATATTACCAACGTTCCATGGGTGAGGGATGAGCTCTCCCAACTTATTCCAAATGTTATTAATGCCGCTTCTTCAAATAAGAGTTAGTAAACTAAGGCTAGCTATAGTACGTAACTTAAATGAATAAAAGTTGGCTAATTGCACAAAAAAAGATTGGTAATTTCATATACAAGGTGATACTTTTAAGACGTTGATGAACAAGGTATATAATATTGGAAGAGGATCAAATGAATTTTAAATAATGAAAATTAAACGTTGAAAAATAATGAAAAAATTATTTGATAAAATATCAATAACTTTTATCGTTTTATGCTAAACAAAGAGCATTATCAGATGTTTTTGGCAATATAACTAGCAAGATTTTATTTCCATCGTATTTTTATCACTTGATTAAATAATTTATTTTTCACTCAAACCAAACACTCAAGTTGTCTGCATTTAATGGTTATCAAAAGCACTGACAATTTAACTTTAAATACTTAATATGATCAAAGGAAAAAAAAATGTAACAAAAGGAAGCTGTTGAATAATATCTTGCCATTACCGACCAAAATAATAATAATATCTTGCCATTTATGTCACTCCATTGTTCACATGGTAACATATTTACCTCATATATCTACTAATTGTAGAGACATATCATCACTATTAAGCCACGACATACATATCTAGTAACAAATCGTATATTATACTCAATTAAATTCAATTCAATTAAAGTTTAGGTGTAATAAGCGGCATGTCTTCTTGTAAGAGCAGACACTGTCTATATCGGAGTGACAAGGCACAGCATGATTCCGAAAATGTTAAAAAACCTTAATAATATTACCTAGATCTAATCAAGCTTATCCAGGCAGTTAAGTCTTTCCCGTTCTATCAGAATTGCCATATTCTCTTTCTTCCGATTATCTATAGATACAGCTAATTCGAATGCAATTCAACATATCAAAACCACCATTAAAACTCTCTTTCTCTCGCTCTCTAGTGGCTCAAAGAGGAAGAAGCTGAGAGCAGAGAGAATGGGGAGAAACCCCAAAGGACGCTCTTTTCTTCTTCTTTTATCTTTATGTGTCTTGTCTTTCCTGGTTCCAATCCATGGAAAGAAGCAAGGAGATGTTCTTCACTCCCTATACAAAGCGAAGTGGGAGAAGTCTGGGATAGACACGAGCCCTTTTCAAGTGAGCAATCACCATGAAATTCTCAATTCTAGGGTTTATCGTCAAGAAGGACTGAAGGAGAAAGATTTGATCAAAAGGTTGCCTGGACAACCGTCGGTTGAATTCAACCACTATGGTGGTTATGTCAACATTGATGAATCGGCTGGTCGAACGTTTTATTATTATTTTGCCGAAGCAGGGCAAAATAAGGACTCGATGCCGCTTCTTCTATGGCTTAACGGAGGTGAATGCTTTTAGTTTTCCCAATTTTGCTTGATCTTCAATGCGAGTATATTATTCTCTTCACTTAGGAATTTATCACGATTTTTATAGTGAAAATATATAATTACATCGTATTTATGGCGTCATACTAAGCTGAACTTAAACTTGATCAAACGACACAAGTATTCAACGCTACCATAAAATAATTAATATAACTTTGTCCCGATAACTAAGCATTTTTCAAATTGTTGTAGTTAGAGTTGTCCAACTAGACCAGGTATACTTCGGAATCGGACCGGCTCACTAGAAAAATAGGGCCGATAACCAGTTCCCATTAAAATTGGTTTGGGAACCGGTTCCCAAAATTCGGAACCGATTTGAACCGGTCTGGGAACCGGTTCCGAATGAATATCCACCCAAGAATCGGATTGAGTGGACTAGTTTGGGAGCTGGTTTTGTAGGCCCAAAAGTCCAAAACCCTATCTTTTTTTTGCCTGATTTCTAACCTTAGAACTTTGTTTTTCGTCTAGCATGACACTCTCCCTTCATTGTTCCTCTTCCTCACTCGCCTCCCTCACTTGCCGGCTCAAGGTTGCACCATCAATCACATAGGATTTTTACTTTGCCTTATGATGTTTGTTTATGATAATTAGCCTTGTGGATCTTTAGTTTCATTTAGTCAAAAAGTTCATGTACTTATTGATTATATGTGCTTAATGTTTTAATACAAATCAGGAGGATTACATTATTTTCTTAGGTATTAATGTAAAAATCAAAGTTGTATAGGATATCAAGCGATTGCAAAATACATGCTTATGGAAATAGGGTTAATCTTGGAACCGGACTGGAAAAATAGGGTGGTTCAAAAATAGGGTCCAATGTAAACAAGGTTAGGTACACGGTCCAAAAAAAGGGAACCGGTTATAACAGGATTGAGTACAGGGTCTAGATCTGTAACCTACCCACCTTGGACCCAATCACCCCTAGTTGTAGTTGGTTTTTTATTGATAAACCGATAGCTTAATGAAGCCGGTGCTTTGCGCCCAAGCGCTGCTATTTGTCTTTCATATTTAGGTGCAACGTCTAGTAAAAGTATATGAGCATAAGTTATCATCATGATTTGTCAATTCCAACATCTGAATGGATTATTAGTGATATAGAAAATCGCAGAGCTGAATTGGTCCAATAAATACACACACCATCCTTCCCTTAATTTTCTACTATACATATATGGTGAATCATATTTATATTATTTTCTGGTGCGTTTTATTGAGTAAAACTTAGCTATTTATGTCTGTTTTTTAGGTCCTGGATGCTCAGCCTTCGGCAATGGAGCAATGCAGGAACTCGGACCGTTCCGAGTTCGTAGCGACGGGAAGACTCTCTTTAGAAATAAATTTGCATGGAATATTGGTAAAGTATTTGAAAAATACAGTTTAGTGCTTTCGAAAGTATTTCACCTTTTCTTTATGCTGATAGGGTGGATCCATTATTTGTTTTATGAGGGCAGCTGCGAACGTCTTGTTTCTAGAGTCTCCGGCTGGTGTCGGTTTTTCTTATTCTAACACAACGGCAGACTATAGAACGAACGGTGACAGCAAAACAGCCAAGGACAATTATGTGTTCTTGCTAAATTGGCTAGAGAGGTTTCCCGAGTACAAGAATCGGGATTTTTACATTTCAGGCGAGAGCTACGCGGGCCATTACGTACCTCAGCTCGCACACAACATCGTATTCAACAACAAGAAGGCAAACAAGACCCTTATCAACCTCAAAGGGATTATAGTAAGTTGTTTTCATAAATCGCATGGCCTTTATCTATGCTACATTTTGAACCTAAAGTGTTCGATCATTGGAAATGCTTTAAGCTTTGTGTGTGTTTTTGTGTTGGCCTTTTGCGTTCTAATGATCGAGCAAAAGCTAGAAGTCATCATACCGTTGGTTTTGCCGAGTAATTTGCTCCCATATTGAACCTCATCGACATGTAGAAAAATCTTTTATAGCTTTATAATGAGTAGAACAAATGTTTTTGGTTGTTGCATTTGTGATTGGAGTTACTAGCTGCTACTCAATTGTTCCATTTGCTAAAATGGGTTTTAACTAAGCATGTGCTTACTATTGTTGTCAACTTCACAGAGGAACCTTTGGTACAATTGCTGCATCTCTTAATAAATAAATAATGTGGATGTTGCATACTATATGTGACGCCTTTTTTCTTCCTTTTTGGGGGAAAATTGGGATATAATGAATGAGACATTAGTAGGTACTAGTCTTGTTATTACGTAACCATTCTTGATTAACATCAAGCTAGTGCCTTCTAGTCATTAGATCTAGTGCATCTGAAAATGGAACTCTGATCCTTCATTATGAAGGATAATTCCTTGGCCAAGTGGGGCCATTAAGCCTAGAGAAGCCAACATCCTCGTGACTCATAATATAAATTAAATCATTGGACATAGTTAGATTAATAAATAAATAAATAAATGGTCTTAACTGAGGATGTATATGGATGCATGTAGATTGGGAATGCAGTAATCAACTATGAGACGGACCAAAAAGGGATGTACGAATACTTCGCTACGCATACATTAATATCCCAAGAAACATGGGATGAAATTCAAAAGTACTGCGACTTTTCGCCAAATGCCACTCAAGTAAGCCAATGCAAATCGGCAAAGTTGGATGCGGAGAATCAAGTTTTTCCTAATATTGACATTTACGACATCTACGCCCCTCGGTGCTTATCTTTCAACCTGACTTCTCGTCCCAAGAAGACCAACGTAAGCTCAAATCCATTTGCTTTCTTTCCCTCCCTCTCTCTCTCTCTCTCTCCCCCACACCCCCTCCCCCCCCGGTCATACTTTTGCACTTATTCTACGACGATTTCAACCACCTTAACTCAAATTTACATGGGTCATCCATTTTGCAGATCATGGACATAGACCCGTGTGCAGACTACTACGTGCATGCGTACCTGAACAGAGAAGATGTGCAAGAGGCACTTCACGCCAACGTTACGAAGCTCGATCACGACTGGGAAGGGTGCAGCGAAGTTATCCATCCCTGGGGAGATAGGCCTCCCACCGTCCTGCCTCTCCTCCAAGAATTCATGTCCAATGGGCTCCGTGTTTGGGTGTACAGGTAAATAGAAAAGAAAATTGATTTTGTTGCCCACCGTCCATGTTAGAAGTGAAAGATCTGTGACGAGAATAAAATCGTGTAGAAACTAGTTACGGCTGGGTCATTGACGACTTTTGTCAATCCTTTTGGACTAATTCCCTAAAAAATCCCAAGTTTTAGGTCAAATTCCAATTCTGGTCCAAACTTTTTTTTTTTCGGAAAAAATCCCAAACTTTAGTCCCAAATTTGCTCTGAACTTTTCTTTTAAAAAAAACTTTTTAAATCAAATCCCAAATCTATCCCTTTTTTTCTCGAAAAGAAAATCATTAATTTTTACTCTAATCCTAAGTTTGTCCTTGTAAATCTCTGTCCAAAAGTCACTGTTAGTCGTCTCTAATTTTTATATCCTAGAACAGTTTTATTTTGAAGATAATTGTTCATGTCACCTTGCCAATGTGTATATATTGTCAATGTGGAAATGTCACATTAAGTTGGGACTGGACCACGAAAAAGATTTGAGAATAGATTAAAAGTTGATGATTTTTTTTTTTAGACAACAAAATTCGGGGTAGTTTTGGGACTAGATCTAAAGTTTAGGATTTTTTTTTCTTTTTAGAAAAAAGAAAAGTTCGGGGCAGATTTAGATTTGAACCTAAAGTTTAAGTCATTTTCTGAAAAAAAAAATTCGAGATAGATTTGAGACTAGACGTAAAGTTTGGAATTTTTTGGGGAATTGGTCCCAATCCTTTGTGGGTGATTGAAGTGGGGGTATGACTAACGAATGACTGAAAATGCAGTGGGGACACAGACGGAAGAGTGCCGGTGACTTCGACGCAGAAGTCTCTTAGCAAGATGAACCTCCCAACGAAGAGTCCATGGCGTCCTTGGTTCCTCGGGGGCGAGGTGAGGTGGCTTATTAGTTTTCACGACATCGACCCCTTCTTTAATTATTCCTGTCTTTGATCCCCCTCGTCCCAGAGGGATCACAATCGGCTTAATTTGTTGAACGAAAAGTAATCCGCACCGTCTTTGATGTACATAGGTCGGAGGGTACGTGCAAGTGTACAAGGGAGACTTGACGTTTGCGACGGTGCGAGGAGCGGGGCATATGGTGCCGAGCTATCAGCCCAAGAGGGCTCTCTCTCTTATCTCTCACTTCCTTGCCGGTTCTCTGCTCCCATATAAATAGACCCTCAAGTGCTTGAAGATGATGGATTATTGCTTAAGGACTCACTTTTCTCTCCATTTTCTCTTTCTTTCTTCAGCATTCATAAGGGCGCGCATGTAATTCTTCAGTTATTTAGAAATTCAAGAACTTCATTGTCTCTCTTTTAACAAAGTTATTGATGCAGAGTGAAATGTGAAAGCACAGAAAACTGGCCAAGATGTTGAGATGCATGCATGAATTACATTAGATAAGTCATACATCGAAAAATCAGAATAATGTAAAGCAGCTTATATACGTTAGATAAGCCATGTAGGATGTTTGGCGTTACTTCAGTGATTTTCGACCAAAATCAACCGAAAAAATATGTTGAAGAATCGTTAAAAAGTTTAGGACTAATTAGCTAAATTGGAAAGTTTAGTGTTGCATTGATCTCTGTATAGTAGGTTAATGATTTTTTGGACGATTATTTCAAGTGAAATCTATTCGACTCTATTATTATTATTTTTTTGGCCACCTTATCTAATCTTTGTTAGTTATCGATGTTCCTTTGCGTACGTTACATAGACGCAGCTGCTTGGATCTTATCACAATAAACCACCACTAAACGCCTCTTTGTACTCTCTCTCTCAAGCGGCTCAAAGAGGAAGAAGAGTGGAGAGAATGGAGAGGGACCCTAAAGAACACAACTCTTGGCTTCTACCTTTTTCTCTACATCTCTCGACGTCTATTGTTCAAATACTCTTTCTTTCTTTTTTTTCTTTTTTCGGGTTCTCACTCAACTTGATTGTGGATTACGTTGCTTCCGTGTAAACTTTAACATAGGCTTAGCTCAAAACATTAACAATTCTCAACTAGTGTACATATATGTCCCGATATTGGGTAGCTCTATTATATTAAAGTAGCATAACAAGCATCCTAATAAACCAAACTCATTATTGGCCAAGAAAGGGGAAAACTGTGTTAAAATATGTCTCGAGTTTAAACCCAATGCAAAATAATGAATATTTTGAATTGGATATTTTGCGGACGTTCGAAATCGAGCAAAGAACATTCGAAGATCAACTTCCCAAAATTTTCAAATTTGCATTGGAGAGTTTGACTGCTAAAATAGGAAAGTCCAACTTTGACTTGGATTTTGGATGCACACTTCAACTTCCTCGGCCAAGAGAGAAAATAAATAAATAAAACGGAAAAGATAACAACAAAATAAGAAAGTTTGGTGTTGACTTTGATCTGCATCTTGGGATTAATGTGCATGTCAGGCAAGATAGGAAACGAAATCCTATGAGAAGTCCACAAAAGAATAAGAGTCTCACTTATCGTATATAGATTTGTGGCCATGGATGGCAGAGGGTTGATCATGAAGAAGTGGTCTTGAAATGCCGTCTCGTCGTCGAGTGCTTGGGAGGAATTTTTCTTTGTCGTTCTTGTCCGTGAATTACATCCAAGAAAGATTAGTGTTTGTAGCTGACTTAATCTTGAGGTAAGATTTGAGTATAATTCCTTCGTGAGATTGAGAGATTATTTTTTGAGGAATTTTGGGGCTAAACACTGCGTGCGTTATTGGGTGTAATTGGGGCTTGGGAAACATCGAGAGAGTGTTTGAGTTACTCGAGTGTGTAATCTCATTGTATCACTTGATCTATAGTGAAATTCGTCTCTGCTCTCCTGTGGACGTAGGTCTTTACGACTGAACAACATAAATCCGGTGTCCGATTTATTTTCTTCTTCTATTTATATTATTGTTCGATCGCTTGTTTTTTGCAACAAATTGCACGGTCCGATTTTGTTGCAAGAGGTTCTCAAACAACCAATGCAAATCAGGTAAGCTCATTATCGTTGAAATTCCAAAGCACATTTGCAAAACCTCAAGTGGATAAAGATAAAAGAGAGTAGCTTTGACTAGAGTCACCGGTAACTTACCTAATTAGTGTGTTACAGGATCATAAGATGACAATTACAGAACACTTCATCAAAATGTGAAAATAAGAGGGGCGAAGAGAAGAAGGCAAAATTTTAGACACCACAAAATATACATATATACATATATATATATATATATATATATATATGGAATGGCATAAAATCCAGTAGTCTTTAAGATGTGTGAACCTTCTCTGCAATAGCCTCAAAAGTCTCCCTAGTAATAAGTTCAAGGACCACATCATCATCATCCTCCTGAGTAAATTTAAAATTTGATAGCATAACAGTCGAAAAAAGTACGAAAATTGTCACGTCCCGATCCTCCGAGTACGTGCCCATCCCTGCTTGGTCGATATAATAGCGATGTCTTAGGACGCATGGCCGACCCATTCATTTTAATATGCACATGCGGAAGCATATAAATACATCCCCAGACAATAAAACAATGGGATAGGAAAATAAAGCTATAAAATTTCAAACCACAACAAGTCTTTTATAAACAATCGGGTTTATACACAAGACTAGACTTGTGACATCCCAAATTTCACTGACCTCCATTAGTGTAATTGAAACGTTAGGAGTTCGGATTATTTTAAATCGGGCCAAGAAGTGAACCCGATGGACCGTGAGGATCGAATTGGACTTGGCTTGAAGCGGGCCAAGGTTCGGAATTATTAGATTTGTAGATTTAGTTTAGTGGGCCGGGATTGTTATAGATTAAGCCCGTTGGGCTAGAGAAAGATAATTAGGCCCAAGTGATTTTATTTTATTTTATAGATTATAGTTAAGGTGATTTGATTAGTGAATTACTTATAACTTTAGTATTCTTTTTGTGATGAATTCCTTATAAACCAACATTGACTAGTCGATATGTTAGGTCATTCGATATGCTATATGTTATGATTTTGTGTAATTGAAATCAAGTAGAAACAAAAGGAAATTAATTGAAGAACATTAGTAACTAATAACATGAATTAAAACCTAATTAAAATTGAATGACAAATGGCAAAGGAGACCAAAGCTTGGAGGCCACGACAACACCCTTCCCTCCCCTCCGTTTTCTCTTCAACACCCACGGTTTCTTTACAAATCCATAGAACCGAAGATGGCAACTCCAAGGAAGCATAATCATTAGCCAAATCTAATCATTACACTAACCTAGGACTAGCTCATAGCTTATTTCCCCACATAAATTTCGAAAACCTCTCTCTCCTCAAGAACCGAGAAAACCCATCCCCTTCGTGTCTTCTTCTTGGTCGAGCGGAGAGAAAACCAGAAGCAAAGACCAGCAAGCTTCTTCCTCTTGCATGCGAGACTTGGTGCTGAATCTTGAAGTGTTCTTCTGTGATATTGATAGCTGAACAAAGGTAAGGAAAAGTAGAACTCTAAGTTGAAGTGTATCCACCATTTCATCAAGAAAGCTTGCGGATCTAACCAAGCTATGAAGGATATGACTTGTAGTTGTTGTTTCATGGTTAATCGGAGTTGAGTAAGAGATAGATTATAGATAGATGTCGTTGCATGTCATTTTTTAGTATTGCATGTTATGGAATTCAAGTAAGAGTGTGCTGTCTTGTTAAGAAAAGTGATGAGAAGTGATAGTTCTATGTTGTTTTGAGCTTGATGAGCATAAGAGTGAAGCTAGAAGTCATTGCATGTTGTTTTTTTTTTTAGTTTTGCATGTCTCGGAAATTTGATGAAAGTTGGCTGTTTGATGAAGTGAAGTGATGAGGTGGATTCCGAGTGGATAGAATTGGTACAAATTGAGATGAGTGATCTCGTGGATGCGGCAACACATCGAGCCGAGTTATGAATCGATTAATTGCGAGGATAGACATGCTGAAGTTACTTTAAGTTGCTGTGATTAGGTATTAGAGTATTGTCAAAGGAGTTTGTGAAAAGTTAAATAGAATAGTCGGATGAAAGTAAATGAAATCGTGCACACGTTCGGTTCTAAGTAAAATCGGGTATGGAATCTTTTCGTTTGTATTTATTTTCTTACGTATGATTACTGGAAATAGGAAGGAAATTATTCTATATGGTGGAATATCTATAATATCGAGTTATATAAGTAGCTAATACCATATGAATATAAAAACATAGTGATAAAAAGGAATTTGGTAAAAAAAATCAGTGAACTGTTTTCGTGAGGAACGGTATGACCTTTACTGATTATGCGAATTTTCTGTATTTACCTAGTTAGAATTGGACCTTGATGTCTAAATGAAAATTGTAGAACACATCTTAAGGAATAACGTGTCAAAATTTGAGATTAAATGAACAAGAATTGATTAGTAAAAAATTTTCTTAGTGGATATAAAAATCTGGACGTCGGTACAGGGTAATAGTAAAGATTACAGCAGTTGTTTTTCTTAATACAGCAAGATTCGAACTTAAGTTTCTTCCCAGAAGTTGTCGATCTGTCTCTAGTATAACCTACTAAAATTTGGTAATATTTCGACAAGAATTGATATACTTTCTATGACCAAAACAGAAACTGTGCATTGAACCAGTAAGTTGTCCTAACCCGAGAACATCTAATATATATACTATGTTATATATTCGACTCATGAGATATACATAGAGTCTAATAAGCTCATAGTAGATATTAGTCATAGGCCACATACATCATTAGAGATATAAGTGCATATAGTACCATGCGAGTGCAATGTGTGCAGTGCATAGTGCTTGATTATGGGATGAATATTTGTTCGGCATGGTATGGGACATGTCGTAATGGATTTTATCTTATAATTTGGACACGCACGTGTGCTAGGATCATGAGAATTAGATACATAGTTAGATACTTTGGAGTCTTTTCTTTTGCATACGATAAATGCATTAAACAAAGGTGTGGTGGTGTGAAATGTGTGCTTAAGAGAGTGAATGAACCCATCAGTACAGAGATACCGGTGATGCCCCCGAAAGTTTGGGATGCCCTTGCTGAGTGGTCTTGGATGCCTCGATAGAGAGTTACGGGGATGCCTCGGAGTGAGATGCCCTTGTGTGTGATCAAGGATGCCTCAATAGTGTGTGATACTGAGATGCCTCGGAGTGAGATGCCCCTTGCTGTGTGGTCTTGGGAGGACCTCGGTTGTGTGATACCAGGATGCCTCAGAGTGAGATGCCCATAATAGAAATATTGTGGAAGTCCGGATAACGTACTTTCCGAAAGTGACTCAATCAGGCCGGTAGAGTTCCGATTATGACTGATTCGAGGGTGGATCATATGCACACTAAATATAATTCTATTTTGCGAGTGAGTTCATGCATTATTGTTGCATTGTGTCTTGATATGAAATTGATTTTTGAAAAGGTAAGTGTGGAGATGGATGCATACAAGGTGATTACTTAGGTGATGTATTAATATCCAATTGACTATGCTTGTGACAACTATACTATTATATTCTTAATTGTTTGGATTATGATTCCTTGGAAATATTGATGGTTGTGGATTATTTAAGTTAGAGTTTATTATTCTTTATTGGGCATAGATTTGCTCATACCTTACATTTTTCAGATTGATAGTATGGACGTGCCGCCATTAGCTCGTTACGGTGTGATATCGAACATTGAGGTTACTTTTACCGATGTGTATGATGCTGATGTTGAGCTGACCTTCTCCAAATACGAGGCCACGTTATGGATGGATGATGGTAGAGCTGAGATGATCCCCATGAAGTTTGTTGCCTGGTTTGTTAAACATGATGGAGCGATGTTTGGCCCTATACCTTTTGGCAATGATGTAGTAGGAGCTGGGACGGATGGCGCCTAGACGCCTTTGATCGCGAAGAAGCTGTCTAACTTTTGTTTCTTTTTGCACTTGGGCTTGTATGGGAACTTATGAAGTAGACACCCTCACCCTCTTATCCCTGGCTTGTGTTGCGCCTTACTTTTGCTATAAATATGTTGTATATAAAGGCGATGAACATGGAAAGAGTCCAGGTTGATAAATTTTGTAGGCCCTGATGATGGTAAAAGAAATGAAGCTTCTTGTGATCTTATCTATGTGTATTAATAATTTGGTCTATATTAATCATCGGTAGAGTATTTGTAGGATAACCTCATAGTACAAACTATAGATTTCAAATAATCCATGTTATACATGCTAACCTTCAATGGTAAATACTATAGATACCTGTCGCGACCCAATTTTTCGGGTTTGCTACCTAAAACTAGGTTGATGGACTACTAAGCCTTTAAGCTTAGCTCAGGTTCTCCCAAGCCCATACCAAATCGCGACGTAGGGTTTTAACATGCAAAGTTTATTATCTAGGAGTCGCCATTAATCAGTTTAGGGTAGGTCGATTAGACACCTAAGTAAAATAACGGGAGGATTATCTTACTTCTACGAACCAGAGATTTTGGGTACGGGGACTTGATTACACTAGACTATCCTAGTGCTTCTTTCGGTACCATTTCTTTTAATTTAAAAATGTTTTGCGGGCAGCTTGATTTGATTTTAATTGA
Source organism: Eucalyptus marginata (assembly GCA_014182565.1). NCBI lineage: Eukaryota > Viridiplantae > Streptophyta > Magnoliopsida > Myrtales > Myrtaceae > Eucalyptus > Eucalyptus marginata. The sequence goes on from CM024591.1 coordinate 45,890,180, forward strand.
ACTTCCTAACATGTGAGGATGATCATACACGTGCGCATACCACCAATTTAACACATCAAGAAAGCAATTAAATAAGGCAAAAACATACCTTAAAGCAACAAAAGCATATGCGTTGTTAGATCAAAAATCATATAGACAATCCTAGATATAATTTCTAATTAACACACAATTTCAATTTTTTTGTTTTCACTTTATTTAATGAAAATCATGCGATGCATGCTAATAATCTAATATGACATGACAACATGACCTAAACTATATGACATGAAGAAATGCAATAATTAAATGCAATCTAAATGATCTAATTATAATGACATGCAATGCGATGCAATGACATACAAAATTATTTAAACTTAAAATGACATGCCTCATGCAATTTAATATGCAAACTATATGTCACGTGACATTTATTAAATGACTTAATCTAATGGTAGGAAAGTTCTAATTAAATGAACTTAAATAAACTAAATGACGTGCATTTGAATGTTTCTACTTTTAAAAATGCAATCTATCCTAAAAATTGAAATTAACTTATGCAAAGGCAAATTTTGTATTTTCTTTCATGAAATTCGAATGCAAAAATGATTTAGCTAGATTAAAATTCTATCTAATTTAAACTAAGGATTAGATCATATTAAATCCTAATTTAAATTAAGACATTATCTTAATCTAAAATGCAACTTATCTAAAAAGATGATCAAAATTAAAGATGAAACATGCAATTCTAACCTAATATGCACAATGATTTTTTTACTTTTCTTTCTGAAATTCGAAATTAACACTAACACATAATTAAACGTGCAATTCGAATAAAAACTAACAACCTAAATGAATGCATTTTTTTGTTTTTATATTTTTAAATTCGAAATAAAATCCCTATTCTAGATATGCAAAATAACAAGAAATATTCTAGAATCAATTGAAATCCTAATTCAAATATCTTTCTGATTTTTTTAATGATTTTCTAAAACAAATATTAAATATAACAAGCAAGATATTCAACAAAATAAAGGATTAAAATAAACGAAAAAATAACCCGTTATCTCACAGGTCAAATTAACGTATACTTTTTAACCCCGAACGTCACGACAAGAAATCAAAATAATTAAAAATCTAATCCGAAATCTTACGGATCAAATTAATAACTATAATGATTTAGCAATTTAAATATCATCAAAATGCCCAAAAATTAATATAATCAAAAAAAAAATGATCCGACGTCTTACGGACCAAATTAATAATTACATAATTTTGGGCAACACCTTAAAGATAATGCCTAAAAGATTTTACGAATATTGCATCCATTATCACAATTTAAATTCCTAGACTAAAAAGAAAAAAAACTATCAAATAACATAACCAAAAACATAACCTAACAAATAGAAAGAATAAAATAAACAGAACTATAAAGAAAGTAAGTAAAAGTAAAAGTAAAAAGATAATAAAAAAAACTACCTAATTCCCCTTTTCTTTCTTTCTTTTTTTTTTTTTTTCTTGTTTCTCCCTTCCCACGCACACGGCTTGTGCTCGTGAGGGTCACCGTCAGTCCGGTGAGGGGCTCCGGCAAAGGTGAACCGGCGGCGAACGATGGGCAGCTCGGGGTCGAGCAACGCGGAGGCGGAGTCGCGGGTTCGCGCGGTGGGATCCGCTGCTGCAAGCTGGATCGTGGAGGTGGCTGGCGGAGCGGCAGCGGCGGCAGGCTCCAAGCTTCAGGATCTCGACGGAGGAGGGGATCGGCCAGGCAGAGGGCGACGTGGAGCGGCGTCGGACAGGGGTCCGAGGGCGGTGCGACTGGAGTGGGTTCGTCGCTCGGGCGGAGCAGGCGGATCTAGGGGGAGGTGTGCGGCGTCCGACGAGCAAGGCGGAGACGGTGGCGTACGGGCGCGGCGGCGCGACGCGGTGGACCGGCGGCAGCAACTGGTCGCGGGTGGTGCGCTGCGGGCGTCGGGCTGCCGGTCGGCGGCTGTGGTTCACCAAGGAAGAAGATGAACAGCGCCCCCTCCTTTTGCTTTTTTCTCTTTCTTTTTACTGTTGGCCTGCTGCACACGTCCCTTCCTTGTCCAATTCTCTGTTGCACTTTCACCCTTTTTACTTTTGCTTTTTTTGCTCCTTCAACGCACGGATCCCTCTCCCTTCTCTTTTGTGTTTTTTCTCACTTTCTTCTTTTTTTCTTTTGTGTTCTCCTCCTCAAACGAAGAAAGAAGAAGACCCCAAACCCTACATGAATAAATCCTATTTATAAGCCTCGAATTAGGTTTTTTTTTAATTTTTCCAAATTGATATCCACGAAGATTCTCTTTTTTTTTTTCAAACACAATATTCGTTTCGCCGAACGCAATATTTGTTTTTCCACTTGCCCTATCCAAATTAACCATATCCCGGGAAAATTTCAAAATTTCTATTCACACGAGATAATTTTCAATTATTAAAAAAAAAAAAATGGGCTTGGGCCAACTTGTTCGCTTCGTGGGCTCGGTCCAACTAAATTGAATCCATCCGTCACCGGTCCAATGCATAAATGTAAAAATATGTAAATTAAAAAATAAAATGCACCTAAATCTATATGCTATGAAATCAATAAAATTAACCCCTAATAAAATAAACTAATCCGCCAAAATTTAGGTGTCAACAATACCTAAGAAGGAGGTTTTTAAGTTAAGAAAGATAATAATAATAATTAAAATTCCGCCTGCATTTAGTACGTGACGCCCTGGGACGTCACAAGACTGGTTACAAAAATCTCGGCTCATCAAAAGGAACTTTCCTATGACTAACTAATCATATAGGTTCGTCGATTATGCTTCTTCCACGTTCCCAAACTCCGAGACTTCTGGCTCTCCACGGCCGTCACCTAGGAACCTGAAAATGTTATCCCACAACAGGGTGAGACTACGTCTCAACAAGTTCAACCCCTTAAGACCCGATTAGGAAGAAAATATGCCCTAAGGGCTGCCTAAGCACAATCAGGCGTCAAAAGACTTACCTTAGCCTCAGTTCCTTCCTGCAAGTCGGATCAATTCATAAATACTAACAATCACTTCATCCAATCAATCAGATCGACTCATCGATCAATCGACCCAGTCGATTACATGTCATCGAGACCATCACCCAATCATTTCAACTATTCTATCTCAATTCCCAATTATGAATCACGGTCCTCAGGACACAACCTATATTTAGGTGGTAATCATGGTCCTATGGGCACAACCTTTATTAGATGGCAAATCACGACCCTATTAGGCACGACCCCTATCAGGTGGCGAATCACGGCCTCAAAGGCACAACCTTTAATAGGTGGTGGATCACGGCCCTATTAGGCACGACCCTTATCGGGTGGCAAATCACGGCCTCAAAGGCACGACCTTTAATAGGTGGTGGATCACGGCCCGATTGGGCACAACCTCTAACAGGTGGCAAATCACGACCCGATTGGGCACGACTGATTCCAAATTCAGTGGCGAATCTCGGCCCAACTGGCACAACCATACTTCGGCGGCTTTCTAAGTCCACTCACAACCTCTCACAGTCATTTTCCCATCAAATACTATCATTTCTCAATTTTGGGATAAATCCCCATAATCATTAATTCACTCAATTTTCACAAACCAGTGCTCAATCAAATAAATAGATAGCACCACTGAAATCAACGCAAAATTCCGATCACCGGCCATCCCGGTTGAATTTCCGGAAAAAATTAATTAAATAATTAAGAAAATATTAAATAAATGCAATAAATCCAACTTAGGCTCGTAATGCCTAATTGGACGTTGAAACAGACCCGGAAAATTTCCGAGTCACTATAGATAAATACTAGAGCCCGTCTAGGCCCTAATTGCACTAACTATTCATCTAACATGCATCGGCAGATAATTAAATTAACTAATCTAATCTAATCTATCCACATAAATCATGCTTAATTTAATCTAATCAACTCATAAGCATAATTAACCTACTAAGCGAGGATTAGTGAGTTAAACTAACTTGATTTGCGAAAACCGGATCACCGCGACGGCGGTGCGCCCAATGGCCGAAACTTGAATTGCGGTGGCGTCGATGGGCTTGGACCGGGCCTAGAATTGGCCCAACAAATCTCAGCCCAATCTAAGATTTGTTTTTGATTTGGGCTGGGCTTGCCTTGCGGGCTTGAGCTGTTGAAAATGAAGACGGGCTAAAGTTGCGGGCCTCAAGAACTCAATTGATGGGCTGCTTCTTGGGTTGGGCTTGAGCTGTTGTTGAGGAAGTTGGGCTGCTGGGTGGGCTGCACAAGAAAGCCCGAAGATGGGCTGTGATGGAAATGGAGGAGGATCAGTGGGCCTGGTCTTCGCTGGATTGCTGGGGCTTCAAATGGGGGAGGACAAGTGGCTGTTGCTGGAGGGGCCTCGGTCAATTATGGGGAGAAGTGGCTGGTTTGTTGACTCATGCGCTGGCAGAGAAGTGAGGGTGTGGGCGTTGCTTCGGTGGGTTGTGGCTTCGTGGAGTCAACACCTGGGAGCAGTTATCGTGGCGGTCGATGGAGCCGACGGCGGAAGCTTGAGTCAACCAACAAGTGAAGTTGTTGACCAAATGGAGACGTGGCGCTGGACGAGTTGCTTTTGCAAGGATGGCAGCGTGAGTGGAGGGTTGGGAGACCAAAGATGGTGGAAAGTTTAAGCTGGCTGTCGAAGGGGAAGTGGTGGAGAATCAGACGGTCCTCGAAGAAGGTAGATGAAAAGAAGATAAGGCAAGAGCAGCTGGCGCCAGGGAAAGAGACGTACGAGAGGTTGGCGACGCCAATTGAGAGCTGCTGGGCAAGACTTGTCGAAGAAGCCACGGTTAGGGGCCAAAAGTCAAGAGTTTATCCAACCCATTAAAAGCTTCTCCGCCCCCCCCTAATTCTTTCTAGCCTTGAATTTCCATAATTGCTCAAATTGATACTAAAATTCCAGCCCTCCTCCTTAGTTCCGAATTTCTTCAATTTAGCTTCAATTTCATCACCAATTTCTCCGATTCAATGTCCAATTTTGATGAAGATGAAGCTCACGAATTTTCTACAAGTTCCCATCAGCAAATAGCTTGGCTTAGAAGTCCAAATTTCCTTCAAATGAGCCCATCCAAATTTTCGTTAATTTTCCGCAACGTCTGAATCGATTTTCCGTAAAAATCTCTAATCTCCGAAAATTCTTCGGAGGATGAGTCGACGCTCCTAAAATAGATCGTAACATGACATAACTTTCAATTTCTAAAATCGGGTTCAACTTTATGGTTAATTTCAATCTGGCGCGATTTTAGCGTGACATAGTCTACCGAGTAGCTTTTAGAAATTTTTGGTGCAATTGACCCGTGATCAATTTATCTCAAGTCATAATGTACATCTTCGACGCATTGGCAACCCTCAGTTGTCGTGAAAATCTCAAAGTTTCAATTATGGGTACCGGGTACCAAGACGATAGAAAAATCGGTCTAATGCCAATCAATAAGTATTTTGCAATCAGGTGGAATCACCCACACTCTAATCACATATCTTAGTCGAATCGGCCTATCTCCGGCCTCTGATCGATTTCGACAGTGCTGTAATGATCCTTGCAAATCAACACGGTCGAGTAATTAATTCCTAGTCGAATTCTCAAGTCTATTACATTAAAATCCCTTAATGGTTTCCCCAGACAATCTAGTTATTTCATGAGTGATCAGCCAGCTCAGAAAATAGCACTATAGACGCATCAATGAAAGGCCCGATTTATTCAATTGAAATCAGGATTGAAAATCCAGGATGTCACAAAAATAAGCCATCATTCACAAAAAAAAACTTTTGATGCAAGTTTGCAGTGGGAACATCTTGTTCTCTATAGCTCCCAACCACAGGACAATTATTCTTTTCACTATCTTATTCATGTCTATGGAAAGTAAAAGTAAGCTTAAAGGCATATCTTTTTAAACTCGGCAACTGAACTATTATGCTAAATGATTTTTGTTAACCATTTTGCACAAAGTCAATTAGATAGATTGTTCCAAAACTGCAAAAAGCCACAAATGCAATTGCTTATTTGCTTCAAAGTTTAAGCAATGAAAAGTTAGCTGTGAATGCCGGTACGGTAGTAAAGTTGACAAAGAGGAGCTGAACTTATCAAATGTAGGTACTGCTTGTGGGAAATGAATAGGGATTTTGGGAGTAGTCCATCCCTCTCAATACAATACACCATGTGGGACTCATAATCATGTAAGGAAGGGAGGGAGTAAACTTCCAAAGTAAACAATAATTTCTCCCTCATGTCTTGCCAATTACACCTGCTTTGAACACAACCAAGGGCTAACATTAAAAGTTTAATTTTTAAAATCAATTTGCATCAAATTTCAACAGCAATACATTAGAGAATCAATTAGGAAAACCACTCCCAGCAAAAGGACAAGCAATGTAGACCAGATCTAATCTGAGGCTACGTTTGGTTGTCCGGATTTCTAATCGGGATAGGACTGGATAGGATAGGATATGAAATCCTAGGATTTTTTTATATCATGTCCATTGTTTGGTGAATCGCAGTATTAAAGTCGGATATGTTTACATCATATGTATATTTTTTTTTATATAAACTACATATTATTATAAATGAACCTAAATGTTTTTTTGGTAAAGATAAATGAACCTAAATGTTCATAAACGGAGATGGTGAAAATCTATCGCAACACTATTTCTTAATTTATTTTTATTTTTATTTATTTTATTTTTCCTCTTTTTATATTATTTTCATTATTATTTCTTTTTTTCCCCTTTCATCATTCTTTAATAAAATTTTATCAAATAGTAAACTGTACCAACATACCTAAAATATATAATTAATATAAATATTTAATTTATAGATTTTTGAATGTTTATTATAAGATAATATTAATTAAAAATAATTTTTTATTTTTTTTATTTTTAATTTCTTAAATTAGAATTCAAATATTATTTATATTGAAATATAATTTCAATTTTGTTAATTTAATAAGTTTGTTATTCAAGAAAATAACTTTCCTATTATGGACATTAGAAATCCTATCCACCTTTATCCCACCTCTCCCATGGGATAATTTTATCCTGTCTATATCCCCCTTATATCCGACTTTATCATGTCCTGAGCGAGCACCAAACGTAGGATAGGATAAATTATATCATATCCCGAATTTTATCCCGACTGTCAAACGCAGCCTAACGGTCAAAGAGGGCTCCTGCCATCACTACCAAAACCACCCCCTAAAAAAAAACAAAACAAAACAAAACACAGAAAGAGAAAATGAATCGAAGATTCTTGAAGACACTTATATCGATTTGGTAACCTCGCAAAGGTTCGTTCAACTCGAACACCGCCAAACCCAACGAAAACCCATCCGCAAACGACAGGCTCGAACGATGGTGCCGACCACCACCTGCCTGCAAAGCCGAAACCGGGAAGTACCCGCACGTCGAAAACAGTTATTTTAAGCTCGTAGAAGCTAGATATAGAGTCTGACAAGCAAACAAGCACGAGGTGGGGAGTGAGGCTCACCTTGTTTTTGACAGCGGATCAGCCAGCCAGGCTCGACGACGGTGAACGTCAGTGGCGACGAGCTACAGACACAACCGGCCGCACTGGAACCAATCACACTTCCAAGCCCACTTCTTCCTTTCGTCTTCTCTGCAACCCCCTGAGCTTCCTTTCCTCTTCTCGGCAACAATGGTGGTTGGGCGGCGACTGCGGCTGTGTTAGTGGTGTATTGCGGGATTTGAAAATTATGGTTGAAAAACGAAAGTGAGGGGCCGATTGAGCGATGAAGAGAAAAGGGGAGAGAGGGAGAGATGCTTCGGATGGCAGGCCAGAAGGCCCGCGCTGACCCGTTCCGGCCCGGCCCTAATCAAACACCGGCTGATACCGGCTCCATATCCGAAGAAGAGTTCGGCCTGACCCCAAAATACCCTAAATTTAGGGTCGGCTCAAGCCTGGTCGGGCCGACGCAGGCCTTTTTGACACCCCTAGTTCAAAGCAGGTGTAACTGCTAAGACATGAGGGAGAAATTATTGTTTACTTTGGAAGTTTACTCCCTCCCTTCTCACATGATTATGAGTCCCCACGGTGTACTGTATTGAGAGGGAGGGACTATTCCCAGAAGCACTAATTATTTCCCACATTTGATAAGTTCAGCTACTCTTCGTCAACTTTACTACCATACCGTCCTTCATAGATTGCTTTTCATTGCTTAAACTTTGGAGCAAATAAGCAATTGCATCTGTGGCTTTTTTGCAGTTTTGGAACAATCTATCTAATTGACTTTGTGCAAAATGGTTAACAAAAATCATTCAGCATAATAGTTTAGTTACCGAGTGTAAAAAGATATGCTTTTAAGCTGACTTTTACGTTCCATAGACATGAACAAGATAGTGAAAAGAATAACTGTGTCCTGTGGTTGGGAGCTCTAGAGAACAGGATGTTCCTACTATAGACTTGCATCAAAAAAAAAAAAAAATTTGTGAATGATGGCTTATTTTCGTACTTTTTCGACTATAATGCTATCAAATTTTAAATTTACTCAAGATGATGATGATGATGAGGTCCCTGAACTTGTTCTCAGGGAGACTTTTGAGGCTTCTGCGGAGGAGGGTCATACATCTTAAAGACTACTTGGATTTTGTGCCATTCCATATATGTTTTGTGGTGATTAAAATTTCACCTTCTTCTCTTCGCCCCTCTTATTTTCACATTTTGACGAAATGTTCTGTGATTGTCATCTCATGATCCTATGACATACTAATTAGCTAAGTTACTGGAAACTCTAGTCAAAGCTGCTCTCTTTTATCTTTATCCACTTGAGCTTTTGCAGATGTGCTTTGGAATTTCAAGGATCATGAGCTTATCCGATTTGCATTGGTTGTTTGAGAACCTCATTGGAACAAAATCCACCCGTGCAATTTCCCCTTTTTTGGCCAATAATGAGTTTGATTTATTAGGATGCTTGTTCTTCTACTTTAATATAGTAGAGCTACCCAGCATCGGGACATATATATACACTAGTTGAGAATTGTTAATATTCTGAGCTAAGTTTGTGTTAAGGTTTATGTGGAAGCAATGTAATCCATAACCAAGTTGAGTGGGAGCCCAAAAAAAAAAAATAAAAAAAATAAAAAATCGAAAAACCCCACCCAACCCAACCTGGTTTTTTTTATTTCAGTTCTTATGCATTTTGGGTCGGGTCGGGTCGGGTCGGGTCCGAGCGCACCCTTATGATTTGAGTCGGGTCAGGTAACATTGAAACCCGATCGGACCTGACCCGTTGACACCCCTAAGTAATAGCGCATTAAAGTGAGCAAAGAACTGTTCAAAATGTTAAATTAAAGCAAACCAAACTATTTCTTTAGGGTTACCACCGTCTGCGGTGGCCCAGTTGGATAAGGCTCTCTAGTGAAGCTAACGAAAGTGGAGGGGGTCGAATCCCGCTGGCCGCACGGAGTTTTAAGCGCGATGCCGGGGTGATGGGTCCTCCGCTAGCGTCGCCCCAGGGTTTACCCGTCGGCTACCGGCTGTACGGAGTTCCCTGGTATCAAAAAAAAAAAAAAACTATTTCTTTAGGGTTTGGTTTGGTTCAATTTGGTTCAAGAGTGCCTTTTCAATAGCTAGTACATAAACAAATAAAAGTTGTCTCATCGCACAAAAAAAATTGGTAATTTCATATACAAGGTGATACTTTTAAGACGTTGATGAAAAATGTCACGCTCCGATCCTCGAGCACGCACCCATCCCTCACCTTGGTCGATTTTAAAGTGCGATATCCCAAGACTAAGTATTGCTGACCCTTTCTTTTTATTACGCATGCGGAAGCGGTTATGAATCCCCGGACAGTAAAATAATAGGATAGAAAAGCAGGCCATATTTTTCTTATTGAAATTCACAATCACACTTTTATTAATAGCATAACTCATAGTATATTTACAATACTATTACAGAAAACAAGTCTCACACCTATCTACATTAAAACGGGGTTCACAAAAGAGGTGAGATCTCAATCCACATCCGGGTTATACTCAAGATCCCTCTCTGGATCATCTTCTTCTTCAAAAATCTTTCTCCTCCTCAGGTCTCACATCAGTGTTCTCCTTCTCAGGTTCCTCCTCTTCAGCTCTCTCTCAAGATCCTTGTTGTCCCGCAACCGGGATGAGATTACGTCTCAACAAGTTCTACCCCCTAAGACTCGATTAGTAAGCCAATACACTATGGGCTGCCTAAACACGCATAGGTCAGAGGACTTACCTTGACCTCAGATTCCACCTGCAAATCAGTACAATTCATAGAAGGCACTCAACTACTCAAAATAAATCGAACCAGTTGATTGCATGTCATCCAATTCACATAATCCCCACGATGTATATCTAGTCTCTAAGCACACGTGCATTCTCTAAGGCACTAGTGCACCAAAGTGATGCATCAAATCACCGAGCCCACGTGTCTCTCCCAAGATGCCTCACTTAATTCCCTAGGCCCACATGCATTCTCTAAGGCACTAGTTCGCCAAAGTGATGCATCAAATCATCGAGCCCACGTGCTCTTTTTACGATGCCTGGGGCCACATGTATTCTCTAAGGCACTTGTTCACCAAAGTGATGCATCAAATCACCGAGCCCACGTGCCCTTTTTACGATACCTGGGCCACGTGCATTCTCTAAGGCACTCGTTCACCAAAGTTGTGACAGTCTAATCTTCTACTTCTGTTTTCAATTGAATAAATCGGGCTTTTCGTCGACGTGTCTATAGCGCTATTCTCCGAGCTAATCACTCACGAAATAACTAGACTAGTTGGGGAAGCTATTAAGGGATTTTAATGCAACCGACTTGAGAATTCGACCATGAATCGACTGCTCAATCGTGTTATTTTACAATGGTCATTGCGACACAATCGAAAATCTATAAAGGATCGGAAATAGGTCGATGCAATTGAAATATGTAATTGGGCATGGGTGATTCCATTTAATTACAAAATTTTCGTTTATCAACACTAAACCGATTTTTCCATCGTTTTGGTACCATGCGCTCGTATTTGAAACCTTGAGCTTCACACAAAAATCGAGGGTTACTAATGGATCGGAGATGCACATTGTGGTTCGAAAATAATCGGCCACGGGTCAATTGCACCGAAAATTCCCAAAAAAACTACCCAATAGTTTAGGTCACGCTGAAATCACGTTTGATTGAATTTAATTGTAAAGTTTATCCCGATTTTAGAAAATTGAGAACGTTAATGTGTCACAATTAATCCCAAGGGACATTGTTGCATCTTTCCAAGAATTATTGACGACGGGACTAATTAGAGAAAGATATAAGCGCAGCATTCTTTTTTTTTTTTTAAAGAAGAACAAGGGAAATGCCATTTATTAAATAGGATTTTAGGACCTTCAATGTGGAACAATTAGAGATGATTTATAAGTGACTACTAGGGGACTTGACCCTATTAACTTAAGTGTTAATTTGGTAAATAGGAAAGGAGGAAAAGTCTCAACAAGAAAGGAAAATTCGTAAGAAGGCATGCCCCCGTGAATTTCACTTCAATCTTCATTTCATTCAGTGGAGATAAGCATAGGAAAGGTTATGGGGTATATGATAGTGATGGGTGAGTCAAAATTCCATGGAAAAATAAGCCAAAAGCAGATGGAAAATTGCAGTGGCAGTTTCCAAGCATTTTCCTCTCTCCTTCCTATTCTTTTCTGCGCGTGGGAGTCCACCGAATGCAGCTCACGTTGGCTGCTTCCATCCAACTTTTTCCCTTTCTTTCTTTATTCTTTATTTTTTTTTCTTTCCACCTTTCTTCAAATGTCCGGCTGAGGTTGTCGCTGTCTTCACCCATTCACACCCCTGTTTCGCTCTCTTTCTTCTGGTTTTCTCGGCTGAACCGATCCACAAGAAAACCGGATAAGTGGAGACTCGGCTTTTGCTCACCAAACCGGTAGACCCCCGAAACTTCAACCCAATTACCATGATGTTTCTTATTAATGTGGCTGGGAGTCCGAGCAGCAGCAAAGCTTCCCCACTAGCGAGAGGAACGACCGACCAGCCAAGCTTCACGTGTTCCTCCCTCCTCAAAAAAAAAAAATCCGTGACTCTATGTACTGCTGTGGTGGTCGCCTAACGACACCTCCAGCTGCTGTTCCGGCTTCAACTCACCATCAAAGGGCTCGAGGTTTGTCCTTGTGCTGCCGTCCCGCCACAAGTGAGGACCGCCGTTAGTTCCAAACAAGTAAGTTGTCTCCTAACTCTAGATTAGGGGCTGAGTACATGAATTAGGGGTTTCTATGTAGATGAAAGATGTAGATGATGTTATATATGGATGGATGTTGGTTAGGGATGTTAGGATAGACATAGAAAAGCTTAGAGAAGGTTTAGAGAGCAAGACAACCACCGTGGGTGAAGTTTCGGACAAGAACAGAAGCTGATTTCTGAAACAGTTTCCAGGACGTGGGAGTTTTGCTAATTTTTTAGACGACTGTGTGTTGCGATTTTGAAGAAATTTACTTCTGAAGAAATGTTTTAGACATCCTAAATAATAACATATATTTTTATCAGAATTTTTATAATTTAAAAAGATGACGATTTTCATGACGTCATCCTTGAAACAGTAATTCGGACAGTGCTGTAAACCGTGACCTGTTATGATTCCGAGGGCTGTTACTGACCTTTAGAGGTCCAATTTCCAATCGGTTTCTTCACAAAAGTTGTTCTTTACAACTTCTAGTTTAACATACTCGAATTTCAAATCAAACGGACCAGATTTCGACCCAAAACCGAACTGATTTCGATGAGTTAGGCTCTCTGGAACTGGACCCGATTTTTGTGCTGGATAGAGAGAATTTCTGGGCCGAATCCAGAGGGATCTGGATCTCGGTGTCTTCATGAAAAAAAAAATTTATGTGTTGTCTAGCACGTGTCCAAATTGGAGAATTTTTTGAGCTCATATGAGTGGGTTTCTGACTTCGAATTCGGGAGAGCGTAATTGGACAGTTTTCTGTCAATTTGGGTTAGTAAGAGTGTATGCTTGTTTTGAAGTATTCTTGCTGTAAAATTGCCCAATTGATGCTGTGAATGCTATGTGTAAGTGATTATTGAAGTGTAACATTGATTATATGCATTCACAACATGAGATTCCACCACGAGCCTTTGGGGCCGGGCGATGCTCCTTCGGGAATGCCCCAAGTCAACGGATGCCGGTCGCAGTGGATGCTGGACCGATGCTCCTAATCGGAATGCCGTCTAGATGTAGACGTTGCCGCGCTCGAAGGTACGAGGCGATGCCCAGTTATGCCGGAAGAGTGTTATCTGTGCATTAAAATCATTTGAGACACATGAATGGGTGAAAGTGAGGGACCTAATTAAAAGACGGAACTGTGTGGTGCGGTATGGGACGTGCCATAACGGTTTAGTCTGGTAATTGGGGGCCCGTGTAATTATGTTGACATTTATGTCCTTAAATATGTACATGTTAAAAGTATTCTGATGATATATGATCTCGATATCTTATGCATGATTTGATTGATACTAACATGCAGGAAAGTACCGGTATTAAGAAAGGGTGAGAAAGGCGATTAGATTGCATGTTGAGTGTACCCTTCTCCTAATCTGGATTTAGGGGATTGACTTGCTGAGATGTAATCTCACCCCTTAGTGGGCTAATATTTTCAAGTCCCTAGTTAGAGGGTGGACAAGCAAGAGGCAGAGGTCTATAGGTAGTGGAGTACAGATGCCTTGGTAGCTTCTGCCAGATAGTGACGGGTCTACCGTCAGGTCTAGATAGTGGGTGACCACTCACCCTAGTCTATTGAGGAGTCTGGCAGGGTTGTACATAGAGACCTGACCCCATGGGCGAAGAGCTCAGAGTGTAGTTAGCCTATGAGCTTTTTATTTTGAAACACTCCATGTTTTGTTAGACTCTTCTATATTTAAATGCTATAGTAAGAGTAAGTGTGGTTTGTAATACGTGTATGGTTTGTAAAAATATAATCCTATGTTTGCTATCTCATTTCTGTGTTGTTGGGAGAATATGATTTTGCTTCCGCATGCTTGATAAACAAATGGGTCGGCAACGGGTTCTGGGATGTTGCAAAATTTTATATCGACCACGGAGGGATGTGCATGTGCTTGGAGTCGGGTCATGACAAAAGTGATGCATCAAATCACCGAGCCCACTTGCCCTTTTAGATACCACACGCTGATTCACCACTCCACCGTCGATACTAACAATCGGTATCCAATCATTCCCCAATCCCATAATTAAAAACAACCATTTAGGAATATATCATAAAATTCACAATTTAAATCAATTACATGTAAATTGAAGCTCAATTAAATAAATGGACTGCACCACGACAATCAGCATGAAATTCCTGGTCACTGGCCATCCCAAATTGAATTTCCGGAAAAATAAATAATTAAATAAATTTCGATAAATAAATAAATATTAAAAATCCAAATTAGACCCATAATGCCCGATTGGAAGCCGAGACGAGCTTGGAAAATTACCAAGACTCATTCAATAAATAACATGGCATGTCTACTTGCTAATGTCTATTTCTAACCACCTAATTGCATTTCATTAAATCTAACCAACCCTAAGTATAATTAGCAAACTAAGAAAGTATTAGTGAGTAAAACTCACTTGGTAAAAGCGGAGACCGAATCACCGCAACGGCGACGCGACGGCGGCCGAAATCGGACTTTCGACGATACCGGCGAGCTTGGGCTGGGTCTAGAACGGGCCCAACAAATCTCGGCTAACTGAGATTTGTTCTTGCTTTTGGGCTGGACCCAAATTGAGTTGGGCTTGCTGAAGATGGGCTTCAATTTGTGGGCTGTAGTTGGGCTTGAAAATTCGGTGGACTGTGGGCCAAATTACTGCGAAGGAGATGAGCCGAAGACTGCTGAAGAGAAGACTGAACTGGGCTGGAAATTGTGGGCCTCAATTGGGCTAAGCAAAAATGCAAATTGGAAGCTGGGCTGTTCGGTGGCTTCAAACGAGCTGCTGGGCTGATGAAGACGGGCCGAACAAGGCAGAGATGGGCCTCGACAATTTTGTGAAGGCTGAGGGCACGCCGCTGGAGAAGACTGAAGACGGAAGCTGCTCGTGGACGCTGCTTCGCTGGCCAAACTCGGCTGACTCGGTGGCCGACCAAAGTTGGGGACAATCTCTCGCGGACGGACACAGGCTTCCTCGGTGGTCTTCAGCATCCGCTTGTTGACTGAACCAAACGCAGGTGCTGCCAAGTGGCAGCGAGGCAAAGCTGTTCAGTCAACAGGAGGTTTCGGTGGTGGCTAATGTTGATCGAGGAACCAAAGTTTGCTGGAGAACGAATGGAGTTGGCCGTGAAGATGGCAGGTGGCAGCACGAGGGATTCTTGAGTCTTCGGTGGAAATGAACTTCCGTTGTGCTGGACGCGTGGGGATGGCCTTCTTCGCTGGCGTTGAAGGAGAACGAACGAAGGCGCAACAACAAGGCAAAAACTGCTTCGCTCGGTGCTCTTCTTCCGTGCTGTTGCTGAGGGTGTCGCACGAAATGGGAATCATGGAAGGAAAGTAGCTCATGGCAGCAAGATGGAGAGGATGAGGGAGAGGTGGGGGCCCTTGGCTTGATTTTTTCACACAAATATCTTCTTTGTTCTTATCTCTCCATACGACCAAGACCCATCAACAATTTTTCAACCCAATTTACCCCTTCTGTAGAAGTTGGTCAAAAGTCATCACTTGAAGATACGAATTCCTTAGTAAATAGACTCCAATTGCTCTTCAATTTCTTCTTGATCCACTCTCATTTGGCCTCTAAAAATTACAATTGATATCTTAATGCCTCAAGTGTTATTTTTCTTCATCCATGCATCCAACATGCATCTCAATTTTTGCCAACAAAAGAAGTCTTCAGCCTTTTCTGCTCAAAAATGACACGGTGACGACTTTTTCCCAAAAAGTGTCGGTTGTCAGAAAAATCTTCTGAGACTGAGTTGACGTTCCTAGAATTTATTGAGACATGACCAAACTTCAATTTATGAAATCGGATTTGAATTGGCAGTTAATTTCTATTCGGCGCGTTTTTAGCGTGACCTAGGCTACCGGGTAACTTTCAGATATTTTTAAGTGCAATTGACTCGTGGTCGATTTTCTTCGAGCCACTATGAACCCATTCGACTCATTGGTGACTCTCGATTATCGTGAAAATCCCGAGGATCCAAATACGAACACAAAGGTACCAAAATAATAAGAAAATCAGTCTAGTGCCAGTCGACATAAATTTTCTAATTTAGTGGTGTCACCCATAATTAGCCACACATCTCTATCGATCCAGTCTATGTCTGATTTCAAATCGATTTTTAACTGTGCCGTAATGGCCTCTAAAGATAGACACGGTCGAAAAGTCGATTCCTGATTAAATTCTCAAGTCTATTTACCTTAAAATTCTTAATAATTTCTTCAGATAGTCTAGTTATCTCAAGAATGATCGGTTATGAAAATAGCCCTATAAACACGTCAATGAAACGCCCGATTCATTCATAAGAAAACATAATTGAAAATTTGGGATGTCACAAAAAAGGTATATAAATAGTGGAAGAGGATTAGAGGAATTTTAAATAATGAATATTAAGTGTTGAAAAGTAATGAAAGAGTTATTTGATAAAATATCAATAAGTTTTATCGTTTTATGCTAAACAAAGAATAATGAGCATTATCAGATGGTTTTATTTATATAACTAGCAAGAATTTATTTTCCATTGTATTTTTATAACTTGATTAAATAATTTATTCTTACTTACCTTTTTTTTTTTGGTCGAAATCCTTACTTACCTTAATGAGTGATTTTTTACTTAAACCAAATAATCAAGTTGTCTGCATTTAGTGGTTATCAAAAGCACTGACAATTTAATTTACTATAATCGAAGGAAAATAAAAATTGTAACAAAAGGAAACTGTTGAATGATATCTTGCCATTTATATCACTCCATTGTTCATATGGTACATATTTACCTCATATATCTACTAATTGTAGAGACATATCATCAGTCTTAGCCACGACATCCATATCTAGTAATAAATCATACATTATACTCGATTAAATTCAATTCAATTAAAGTTTAGGTATAATAAGCGGCATGTCTTCCTGTAAGAGTAAACACTGTCTTTATTGGAGTGACAGGGCACAACATGATTCCGAAGAAGAAGTTGAGAGCAGAGAGAATGGGGAGAAACCCCAAAGAACGCTCTTTTCTTCTTCTTTTATCTTTATGTATCTTGTCTTCCCTGGTTCCAATCCATGGAAAGAAGCAAGGAGATGTTCTTCATTCCCTATACAAAGCGAAGTGGGAGAAGTCTGTGGTAGACACCAGCCCTTTTCAGGTGAGCGATCACCATGGAATTCTCAATTCTAGGGTTTATCGTCAAGAAGGACAGAAGGAGAAAGATTTGATCAAAAGGTTACCTGGACAACCGCCGGTCGAATTCAATCACTATGGCGGTTACGTCACCATTGATGAATCGGCTGGTCGAGCGTTTTATTATTATTTTGCTGAAGCAGGGCGAAATAAGGACTCGGTGCCGCTTCTTCTATGGCTTAACGGAGGTGAATGCTTTAGTTTTCCCAATTTCACTTGATTTTCAATGCGAGTATATTATTCTCTTCACTTAGGAATTTATCACGGTTTTTATAGTCAAGATATACAATTACATCATAGTTATGACGTTATAATAAACTCAATTTAAACTTTATCAAATAATATCAGTATTCAATGCTACCATAAAATAATTAATATAACTTTGTCCTGACAACTAAGTATTTTTCTAACTGTTGCAGTTGGCTTTTTATTGATTCTAAAACACTTCGGGCTGTCACATTGATAACTTAATGAAGCCGGTGCTTTGCGCCCAAGCATTGCTATTTGTCTTTCATATTTAGGTGCAGTGTACAGTAAAAGTATGTGAACATAAGTTATCATCATGATTTGTCAATTCCAAAATCTGAATGGATTATCAGTGATGTAGAAAATCGCAGAGTTGATTGGTCCAATAAATACACACACCGTCCTTCTCTTAATTTTCTACGATACATATACGGTGAATCATATCTAGATTATTTTCTAGTGCATTTGAGTGAGTAAAAGTCAGCTATTTGTGTCGTTTCTTTAGGTCCTGGATGCTCATCCTTCGGCATTGGAGCAATGCAGGAACTCGGACCGTTCCGAGTTCATAGCGACGGGAAGACTCTCTATAGAAATAAATTTGCATGGAATATTGGTAAAGTATTTGAAAAATATAATTTAGTGCTTTCGAAAGTATTTCACCTTTTCTTTATGCTGATAGGGTGGATCAATTATTTGTTTTACGAGGGCAGCTGCGAACGTCTTGTTTATAGAGTCTCCGGCTGGTGTCGGTTTTTCTTATTCTAACACAACGGCGGACTATAGAACGAACGGTGACAGTAAAACAGCCGAGGACAATTATGTGTTCTTGCTAAATTGGCTGGAGAGGTTTCCCGAGTACAAGAACCGGGATTTTTACATTTCAGGCGAGAGCTACGCGGGCCATTACGCACCTCAGCTCGCATACAACATCCTATTCAACAACAAGAAGGCAAACAAGACCATTATCAACCTCAAAGGGATTATAGTAAGTTGTTTTCATAAATCGCACGGTCCTTATCTATGTTACATTTTGAACCATAAGTGTTCGATCGTTGGAAATGATTTAAGATTTGTGTGTGTTTTTGTGTGTTTTCGTGTTTTTGCCGTTGGTTTTGCCAAGTAATGTGCTCCCATATTGAACCTCATCGACATGTTGAAAAATCTTTTATAGCTTTATAATGAGTAGAACAAGTGCTTTTGGTTGTTGAATTCATGATTGGAGTTACTAGCTGCTACTCAATTGTTCCATTTGCTGTAATGGATTTTAACAAAGCATGTGCTTACTATTGTTGTCAACTTCACAGGGGAACGTTTGGTACAATTGCTGCATCTCTTAATGAATAAATAATGTGGATGCTGCATGCCATATGTGATGCCTTTTTTCTTCCTTTTTGGGGAATCAAATTGGGATTCAATGAATTAGACATTAGTAGGTACTACTCTTGTTATTATGTAACCATTAATGATTAGCATCGATCTGGTGCATCTAAAGATGGAACTCTGATCCTTCATTATGAAGGATAATTCCGTGGCCAAGTGGGGCCATTAGGCCTAGAGAAGCCAACATCCTTATGACTCATAATATATATTAAATAATTGGACATAATTAGATTAATTAAAAAAAAAATGATCTTAATTGTGGATGTATATGGATGCATGTAGATTGGGAACGCAGCAATCAACTATGAGACGGACGAAAGGGGGATGTATGAATACTTCGCTACGCACGCATTGATATCCCAAGAAACATGGTATGCAATTCAAAAGTATTGCGACTTTTTGCCAAATGTCACTCAAGTAAGCCAATGCAAATCGGCGAAGTTGGATGCGGAGAGTGAAGTTTTTCCTAATATTGACATTTACGACATCTACGCCCCTCGGTGCTTATCTTTCAACCTGACTTCTCGTCCCAAGAAGACCAACGTAAGCTCAAATCCATTCGCTTTCTTTCCCCCCCCCCCCCTCATACTTTTGCACTTTTTCTACGACGATTTCAACCACCTTAACTCCAATTTACTTGGGTCATCCATTTTGCAGATCATGGAATTAGACCCGTGTGGAGACTACTACGTGCATGCGTTCCTGAACAGAGAAGATGTGCAAGAGGCACTTCATGCCAACGTTACGAAGCTCGATCATGACTGGGAACGGTGCAGCGAAGTTATCCATCCATGGGGAGATAGCCCTCCCACCGTCCTGCCTCTCCTCCAAGAATTCATGTCCAATGGGCTCCGTGTTTGGGTGTACAGGTAAATAGAAAAGAAAAAAAAAATGATTTTGTTGCGCACCGTCCATGTTAGAAGTGAAGGATCTGTGATGAGAATAAAATCAGGTAGAAACTAGTTACGGTTGGGTGATTGACGACTTTTGGCAATCCTTTCGAGCTAATTCCCTAAAAAATCCCAAATTTTAAATTTAGTCCCAATTCTAATCCAAACTTTACTTTTTTATTTGAGGAAAAACCTCAAACTTTACATCTAATTCCAAATCTACCTCAAACTTTTTTTTTTATCTTAGAAAAACCCCAAATTTAATTTTAGTCCCAAATTTGCTCCGTACTTTTCTTTTGTCTTAGAAAAAAACCTCAAACTTCAAGTAAAATCCCAAATATATTCCATTTTCTTGTCAAAAAGAAAATTTGTCCCCATTAACCCTCTATCCGATAGACCAAAATGTCCAAAAGTTGTTGTTAGTTATCTCTAATTTTAATATCCTAGAATGGTTTTATTTTGAAGATAATTTTCCATGTTGCCTTGCCAATGTGTATATATCACCGATGTGGAATTGCCATGTTACCACGAGGAAGATTTGAGAATAGATTAAAAGTTGGTTATTTTTTTTTTTAAATAAAACAAAAGAAAAGTTCAAGGCAGATTTAAGACTGAACTTAAAGTTTGAGGTATTTTCGAAACAAAAAATTAAGTTCAAAATAAATTTGGGACTAGACTTAAAGTTTGGGGTTTTTTGGGGAATTGGGCTTCGATCCTTTGTGATTGATTGAAGTAGGGGTATGACTAACGAATGAC
Organism: Eucalyptus marginata; assembly: GCA_014182565.1. Taxonomy (NCBI): domain Eukaryota; kingdom Viridiplantae; phylum Streptophyta; class Magnoliopsida; order Myrtales; family Myrtaceae; genus Eucalyptus; species Eucalyptus marginata. The sequence goes on from CM024591.1 coordinate 45,910,835, forward strand.
TGAAAATGCAGTGGGGACACCGACGGAAGAGTGCCGGTGACTTCGACCCAGAGGTCTCTTAGCAAGATGAGCCTCCCAACGAAGAGTCCATGGCGTCCTTGGTTCCTGGGTGGCGAGGTGAGGCGGCTTGTTAGTTTTCACGACATCGACCCCTTCTTTAATTATTATTGTCTTTGATCTCCCTCGTCCCAGAGGGATCAATCGGCCTGATTTGTTGAACGAAAAGTAATCCGCACCGTCTTTTATGTAAATAGGTCGGAGGGTATGTACAAGTGTACGAGGGAGACTTGACGTTTGCGACGGTGCGAGGAGCGGGGCATAAGGTGCCGATCTCTCGGCCCAGGAGAGCTCTCTCTCTCATCTCTCACTTCCTTGCTGGTTCTCTACTCCCATATAAATAGACCCTCAAGTGCTTGAAGATGATGGATTAGCGCTCAAGGACTCACTTTTCTCCCCCATTTTCTCTCTTTCTTTAGTAATTAATAAGGGCGTGCATGTAATCCTTCAGTTATTTAGAAATTCAAGAACTTAATTGTTTCTCTTTTAACAAAGTTATTGATGTGGAGTGAAACGTGAAAACACATAAAACTGGCGAAAATGTTGAAATGCATGTATGGGTTATGTTAGCTAAGTCCATACATAGAAGAATTGATGCGAAATAAAGTGATTAATATATCTTGGTTGATTCAAAACTCATTAGCTTAACCGTGCCCTATAGGATGCTTGGCGTTATTTGACTGATTTTCGGCCAAACTTGGCGAAAAAAACACATTGAAATATCGTTGAAAAAGTTAGGACTAATTGGCTAAATTGAAAATTTTAGAGTTGCATTGATCATTTTATGTAGATTTACAATTTTCTGTTCACCTTATCTAATCTTTGGTAGTTATCGGTGTTCCTTTGCGTGCGTTGCTTCATGAGAAACAGATATTAGAGGAATGGGGATACTTCATGAAGAAATGAGGCAAAGACTAGATCACTTGCAAATACGAACACTTACTTTATAAACCAGTATTAGACTACTGGTATGGGTTATAGATCCATGAAATGAGGCACGTCGTCCATATTTAGTCGTATGCCATTACGTATAGCACGTTTGTCTTGCATTGATATCCAATATTAAACGCCTCATTGTTTTCTACTCTCTCTCTCTCTCTCTCTCTCTCTCTCTCTCTCTCTCTCTCTCTCAAGCGGCTTAAAGAGGAATGAGAGAGGAGATAATGGGGAAGAACCCTAAAGAACACAACTCTTGTTTTCTACTCTCTTTTTTCTCTATTTCTCTCTACGTCCATGGTTCATATGTTCTCTCTACAAAGCAAAGTTCCAGAATATTGGAATCGACAAGGGCCATTTTCATGCGATCGATTGCCATAGATTAAAGGAAGAACCCAATACTAGGCTGCACTCTCAAGAGGGACTGAAAGGGAAAAACAAGATCCGCAGATTGCCCGGACAATCACCAGTTGAATTCCACCACTATGGCGATTATGTCTAAAAGATTATGATTTTGAGTTTGATCGCATATATATTGATGTGAAGATTGGTATTATATTTATAATATATACATAAGCGGGAAAATAATAATTGAAATTTTTTTACAAAAGATAAGAATCTACAATATTATCACATATTGTAGGAGATTTGCTCTATCAATGGAATTAGCACATATTGTGAAAGATTGACTCTATCAACGAGATTGGCACAAATTGTGGAAGATGTTTTATCTTGGGAGATTTGCTCCATCACACCCCCTCAAGCAAATTGGTGCCGGAGTTACCGTGAGCTTGTTGAGTAAAATAAGAAATCGAGATTTGGATAAAGGTTTTGTCATGAAATCAGCCATTTGCGCTTGTGAAGGAGTATATTGAACTTCCAACTGCTTACTGCTAATTAAATCAAGAACAAAATGGTAGTTAATTTCCACATGCTTGGTTTGTTTATGGAAGATGGGATTTGTGGCCAAATAGATTGCCCCTACATTATCGCAAAGAACAAGTGGTGACCGGTGGAGAGTGTATCAAAGATCTCGAAGGAGATGCAATAGTCATAGTAATTTAGAGGTCGCATTAGCCACCCCTTTGTATTCCAATTCATGGTTGGATTGAGCAACGGTAGGTTGTTTTTCAGAATTCCAGGAAACCAAGTTGGGACCGAAATAAATGTAATAACCACTAGTAGAATTGGTTAAATTCAAGCGCTTGGTCTATGCATGTGACCCGATTTACATGCAATTGGTGAAAATCAAAACACGTTTCATTCAATTGCTGCTCTGTAAATCCGCTTGACACCCGACCAATTTGCCCATTCCTTAGGGTGTTCTTTTTGGGGCTATTTATCAATAGGTGGAGCTCCGTTGCACATATTAGAAATATTTAGGATATTCTCTTTAATTCTCTATATCAAATAAAAATATTTAAGACATTTCCTTTGATTCTCCGTATATTTCACGATTAAGTATATAACTCTAATAATGCATTAGAAATGAGCAAAGAACTGTTCAAAATGCCAAATCAAAGCAAACCAAACTATTTTTTTAGGGTTCGATTTGGTTCAGTTCAAGGGTACCTTTTTCAAAACACGGGTGGTTCGGTTTCAACTCTTTTGAGACCAAATCGAACCAAGCAAACCTATTGTTTAACCTATTACTTCTTTTCTTTTCTTGTTTTTTTTTTTTTTTTTTTAACGCAAGAAGTAGCGATTTATTTCTTGAAAAAATTGAGGTAGGTTTGATTGAAATTATAAATTGTTGTGGACTTTGGTTCTTTCTCTTAATTAAATTGATGCGTACTTTGAGTTGGCAGAGCCCACATCAGCCTGCAGAAAAGGCAGATTCAAGCTCCTCCCGCGCAAGGCCACCCTCGTAGCCCCGCCTCTGCGCCATCCCCTCTTCCGAGCCAAGATGAAGGTTCAGTCTCCTTCTCTCTACCCACGCTCTGATCGAAGGATGCTCGGGAAGTTTTACTCAAATATTTTTTTTCGGTTTCTCTTTGCTTGGGTGCTTTCGCAGCTCAACACCGCCCACCCTACCACTGGCTGCCAGAAGAAGCTCGAGATGGACGATGAACAGAAATTGTTAGTTCTTCCTCTCTTTGCTCTTTTTTTATTGTTATACTTTAACTAGTACGTCCATGATGAGGTGCAATTGGACCACACCGTTTGGACTTGATATGCTACGATAGAAAGATACCTTTTGAAAGGGTATGAAGGGTGTCGTATATAAGTCCTTTGTAGACAACCGTTGGAGACGTTGGTAGAATATACGCACCAAATTTCTCTCCATTTTCATCAAAGAAGAAGAAAGCATTCCATTTCAGTTTTATAAGAATGATTGGCATTTACACTGTGGAAATCGAATGCTTTCCTTGTGATTGTATTTAGACCAAGGTGAAGTAATTTTGTTTGTGATTCATCCGCAATTCAACGTTCGTTCTGGGGTTAATTGTTGTTTGTACATCGGATAAAGGTAAGTCGTCTTCTGCCGACTTGAATTCCAACATTATGTTTGTTGGATTTAATCCATGTCGGTCCAATAGTGGGTTTAGTTCTTGAGTTCGACGTCGTGTGGATGGAAATTCTTTTCTGCGCTTACAGTCTATTCTAGTCGTTTTGCTTGTTAAGACATTCTGCCGTTGGTGTTGGGAAGTGTGTGTGTTACGAAATCGCACATCGATTCTAGAAAAATAACGCTCGCAAATAATTCACTATAGAATATAATAATAAAATAACAAAATCAGAAGAACACGCCAGCAAATTTGTTATCGAAGTTCACCCAAACTTGAGCTACGTCTCCACGCAGAGGCACTCTGCGAATCCACTAAACTTCGGAAAAAGTTGGAATACAACAATGATCTTCTCTTAAGATCAGGGTACAAAGAGATTGAGAACTCTCATAAAGAAAAAAACTCACTTTTTTCTTCTCTCTTTTTCTTGTCTCTTTGTTTTTGTTTTCAGCATCTCGATGGCCAACGTCTTGCTATCGCTAATATAAAGGTATCACTTTTAACCTAAAAGCAAATATGATAGAAAAGACAAAAAAACCCTAAAAACAAATATTTGGCTTCATCTATAACAATGTGTTCGATGCATTGAGTTCTTTCCAACCTGTCTTGATCATCAGTAGCGTATGGGATAAATCCGGATATATCGGGATTGCCCTTCTCACAAATCAGGCTTGGCTTTAGATAGAGAAAAGGCTTCATGGGTGGGGGCGGGGGGACTATAAATGCTAAAGCTTGAGTAGATTTTTCACTTCTTTCTTGCTTGATAAAGAATTTATCTTATCAATGTATGTTTCCATAAACTATGCAGTTGATGCCGATGTTTGCGCAGTCCTTGGACACCGCAATACATGTAGTATTTACAATATATGACGTGAATATGTTACGTGTGTTCATTCCGCCATTGCTGTAGCCTCTCCGGTTGTCCAGTTCTGCCTAATTTATGTGTGTGTTTTTTCTCGAATGCCAAATATTCTTTGCCGCTGACTGATGGCTTCCACGTCTCGTAGGCGAGTGATTTGTAGCCTGAAAAGAGGAATGAAATCTTTTTGTCTTACAATAGGCTTAAAACAGGGCACATGGCGAGGTGTTAATATTGGCAGCATCTTTGTAGAGTTACTGCTACACTGTCCGATTTGGCATATTTGATGGCACAAACTTTTATTTCCCTTCTTATAATATAAAATAAGGTTTATTCATCATCTGATCAGGGACCCCTTGCTTCCGCGGATACGGAAGGACGAATAGAGAGAGGAGGAGGAAGTCTGTGTTATCAGCCCTGACCTTTCTGTTCTGAATTTGGTTATCGTAAAGAAGGGCGAGAGTGAGCTCCCTGGTCCACCGATACCGAGAAACCAAGGATGCGAGGTCCTAAAAGGGCTTTGAAGATTCACAAGTTCTTCAACCTTTCGAAGGATGATGATGTCTGGAAATATGTCAAACGCTTACTGCAGAGCATTTATGACAAAATCTGGTATGTTTCCATGATAGCATGTGTTCCCCTTATCTATAAGGGAATGAAAGTGTCATCTACAGCTAGTGACTGTTCTTTACAAATTTACCTTCAACGTTGACCTAGTATTTTTGGCTGCGGAATCTCAGGAAAGAAGGTGAGCAAAGCTCCCAGGATTCAGAGGCTGGTCACTCCATCGACTCTGCAAAGGAAGCGTGCGAGGATTGTTGACACGAAGAAAAGAATTGCCAAGGCCACGGCTGAAGCTGCTGACTGCCAGAAGCTCCTTGACACCAGATTGAAGGAGCAGAGAGAACGTCGCAGTCAGAGTTTGGCCAAGAAGAGGTCTCGGCTTTCTGCTGCCTCTAAGCCATCAGCTTAGACCATATCGATTATGTCTGGAGTTTGATTATGAGCAGAGTTTACTTTTAAGGTTTTTACAGGTTTGAAGTTCAATTTTGATGGCCGTGAGGTCATCTGTTTTTCCCACTTAAATACTTTGAAGTTACCTCTGCTTACTATCGTAGTCAACTTTTTTTTGGGTCAAACTATTGTAGTCAACGAATGCTGCATGACCATTCTTGTAGGAGGTAATGTAATGTAATTAATCGTGCTATAAAACTAGTGGCATGTCATGATTTTTGTCTTTCTTTGTGGGGTCAAATTGTGATTCGATAAATGTACCGTCGGAAGGTAATTCTCTCATCGTTATGTAACCATAATTGGTTAGCACCAATTCAATGAACTAAAGCCAATTAGATCATGTGAAGAATTACTAGAATCAAAACATTGAATGCACTAAGCCCATTGAATCAGATGCATCGAAAAATCGATCTTTGATCCTCCATCATAAATGATCATTCTATGACCAAATGGGTCCCTCAAATCATTTTTTTCTTTTTTAGGTCAAAGGATCCTTGGGTCTAGAGAAACTCTTGTCCTCGTGACTCGTGATATCTATTGAATCATAAGACGTAAGTAGATTAATCTAAAAGAAGGATTGGTTTAATTGAGTATGTATATGCACTAACTGAACATGCAATGCAGATTGAAAACACAATACTCAACGATAGTAATCAAATCCGCACGGAATTAAAGCCATTACATCATGTGATCTTACGTGAAAAATTACTATCGAAATTTAGGATGCACTGAACCCATTGAGATAGGTGCATCTCAAAATTGATCTTTGACCCCCTATTACCAATAATCTTTCCATGACCAAATGGGCCGTTGGGCCTATAGAAGCCCACATCTCCTCATGGCAGAAATGAATTAATCGGTGTCGGAGTCGTCCGAAGTCGTTCTTGATGGAGTTGAAGAAATCGGCGCCGGAGGGGCCGCCCTCGCCGGAAATCTCGAGCCGGTTGAAGTCGTCGACGTCCGCCGCCGCCGCCACTGCCCTGCCCTAAATCTTCGAGCTCCGCTAAGCAAACCCATCGGCGGTGGTCCCACTACGTCTGTCGGCTTAGAAGAAGTGAAGAGACGTTCTCCGAAGCCTTTGGTTTCCGCGGACCGTCGGATTTGGGGCGAAGGAGGATCTCCCGCCGCCGGGGGGCATGACGGGACCGTCGCTCTCCGACGGGAGGTCGCCGGCCGGGAAGAAGAGGAGGAGCGGCGGCGGCGGCGGCGAGAGGACCGCTTCCATGAACTCTCTCGACCACGACATTCTCTGCATGGTCTTCTCCTTGCTCGGCCCCTTCGACCTTGCTCACTGTTCTTCCGTCTGCAAATTCTGGTCTGTCTCTCCCTCTCCCTCTCCCTCACGTTTGGCAATTTAGTTCAATTTAGTGCCGAAAACTGGAAAATTTCTTCGGAGTTATGGTTCTTGAGCTGTCTTTAACCCTTCGCTCGCCATTTAGTAGATGATATTTAGTGGGCAGTGCATTGGAACGAGTTGAAGTATGAAGGAATTGGATCGGAAATACCGTGAATTGAAAACTTTAGACGTGTATTTCTTGGAAAGTGCTGCAAATGATGCTTTATGTCTTAGGGATTTCGGGGAGAGCATCATTATAATTTCAGTTTGTCTTTTTGAATTGAACATTCTCCAGACTAGTGGTTGTTTTTTGGATGGGCTTAAAATCAGCCTATGTTGATTTCAGCGAATCAAAGAATTTGGAGGGATATGCTTCATTTTGAAACGCATTTTACCCCTCTGGTTTTGCAGGAACAATATTGTCAGCAAATCCGAGTTGTTGCAGGACTTGTATTATAGGCGACGCGGCAGTTATGCACATTCTTCCGATATGCCCGCACTCTCACAGAAACCACTGAGATATTATATGCGGGAATGGGCAATACAACATCACCAATCTTCTTTGAGAGAAGGGGATGTTCAAGTTGATCAATGGAAAGGGCATTCAATCGGGTGAGTTTTCCATTACCACTACAGTCTCACTTCCTCTCCACCATGTTTTAATTTGAACAAAACCACCATGCATTTTGCTGCTTTTGTGATTACCCTCTATTAGCATGAGCTTTTACTCATTCTCGGGAACAAATTTCTTTATGCTTCTTTGGGAGCACGTGTCTCTGGTTGTTTACCATTGATGGGACAGGGTAGTTGGATACTTCACTTACCGTGACATAGTATTTAGTACCTTTTGGTGAGCATACAGCATACATTTGCTGATAAGTCACTGAGGAAGAGAATGAATTAAATATAAGGATTCAACAATTCCTCAGTTTTAAATGATTGAATATATGACAGGTTTTATTTAGCAAAGAGACTAAATGAAATCTTAATCAGAACAGGGAAATTTAATCTTTACCAAGGTTGTGTAAATAGTCCAAAATAAGATTTGGAATTACTTTTATCCACTTTTCCAATTTTTGTTGTTTAGACTATCTTTTAATTATACTCTCTGTTAGGGTCAATCAGTGCCGAATGAAGATGGGTTTGATCCTCACTGGTGTAGGCGACAAGGTACAGTCTTCTTTGATGCACCACTGCTTTATTCTCAGGATTTACCTGAAAGAGGTACCATTATGAGATTTACGCAGATGATTCCCTGGGTGGCTTATTCAAATAAAGCTACTGCTGATCGCAAGGAAGTCATAACTAGAACTTGAACTTTAAGACTTATTTTCCTTTGCTTTTCTTGTTGATAGAATCTCCTTTGTGCGCATTACATTGGTAGCATGAGCTAAGAGCCCAAACAAAAGATATTTGTTCCCATATAATGTAATAACATAGTTTTTTTTTTTTTTTTTAATTCTCTGGCCAGAGGTGTAATACCATAGGATATTAACCTGAAATAAGAAGAAATATTGTTCCTCCTGCGCTATCCTATTGTATTTATCTACCTTCTCATGAGCTGGTTACATGATTAATGTGTCAGGGATATGATATTTTCTATCATGCTTCTTGCCCTTCACTTGTTGCTAGCTTCTTACTATGGTGGCACATTAGACAGTAAAAATTAATCAAATAGCTGTCTTGAGAGTGGTTTTCAAATGATTCATCCTGGTGGGGGTAAACTTATCATGTCTAACTCTTGACGAAATATCAGTTAAGGTCTAAAGGCAGTGATCAATCACTTGCGTAGTAGTGAACTCTATATTCTCTCTCTCTCTCTCTCTCTCTCTCTGTGAATTTTATTTAAAATACCGTTCACTTGCTAAATTGTGACAAACATTCTTTCAATCTTTTATGGTGTCTAACTTCTCTTTCTCTCATGACCACTAATGGTGTGCTGTGATGTTAGGTTATGCGTCTCTGGTCAGCTGAAAGCTTCAAATGCCTTGGAGAGTATGCTATTCCACATGCAGTTTCTTTAATTGATTATGAATTTGATGAAAGCAAGGTACTATTAAGATTTCTTTGTCTTGAGATGGTGGCAAAGGGAACAACCCATTCTTGCACAAATAGGACCATATATGTAATGCGGTTATTTCTGTGCATATGAGGTGCTCTTTTGTCTTGACAGCCTAATTTTTAAGAGTATGGTAGCTTTTCATTAAATTTGCGGTACCCTTTAATTCAGAAACATATGCTGGCAATTACTCCATTTCCATATAAAGGTGCTTCCTGCACAGAAAGGCATCTCTAAATGGCTTGCTATGTTTCCACCGTAATTACTTTTTCGTCTTGCTGAACATCATAAAGCTGATGCTCTCCACCTCTATCATGTGGTTGACTAGCTGCTGGTTCTTGAGATGGATGAAGGTCTAATGATGATTAAATTTTGCTCGGTTGCATAATATGTTGCAGCTATATACATAAGAAATTCTAAAAGTCTCCTGTCAACTTTCTGCAGATCGTTGGCTTGATTGGCACTCGCATAGGCATATGGAGGCGTGGGGGCCAGAGAAGCATATTTCCCTCCCGTGAAGGAACCTTTCCTAAGGGTTTGTGTCTGCGGTGCGTTGAAATCTCACTTGGATATTATTTGCCTTTTCAGAGTAATAAGTTCATGAAAACCTGCTATACTTTAAATATTCGTGGGACACAGTCTATCGAATTGCCCAGATGGTTATTAACAGAGACGTTTTCACTTGATTGCATGGAAATAGGCATTCCATGTTATGGACTTGTCATTTGGGTCAGTTTCTAATGTTCATATTGGAAGTGAATTTGGGATGTCTTTCTTGTGAAATATGTGGATCAGTATCTTCCAACTTTATGTAGATGAGAACAGATTGAGCTTTCATTTTAATCAACGATGCTAAGAATTACTCTGGACTATCCTTGACCGGGAAGCTGGCAAAATTGCCATACCTATTAAGCATCGAATAATTAAAGATCAACTTTTTTAATTTTATAAGAAGACATAGTGCAATTAATGTTGCTTTATCATTCTTAATCATTCTGTTATTTGTCTCTAGGATGCATACCTATTGAAATAATAGGCTCCCGTAAGTCGGTTTCTTTATTTTTATCTCGGTGTAGTTGCTAATGTAACGACAGATTTGATTATTGTAAGACTAACATCTGATCTGTAGTTACCTTGATCCCGAGGCAGTTGTTGGATGTGAGGATGGTACTGTTCGTGTGTTTGACATGTACAGTCGGAAATGTTCTCGAATCATTAGGTATGTTATTCTGCTTTGCTTGTTGTAACTTCTGTTAATAGAATTTCTTCAGTGAACCTAAGTTTGATATCGATCCTCTTATGATACATTGGGAAGGTGGTGATACTGTAATGATTTGCTAATGATAATTCTGGTCAACTGCAGGATGCATTCTGCCCCAGTGACCTGCTTATCTTTGAGCAGTGAACAGCTGATTTTTAGTGGTTCCTCGCTTGGCAGCATCACAATATCAGGCCTTTCGTCTGATGAGCGAGTAGCAACATTGAGGCCACATGATCGCATAGGTTGTTTGCTTGCTTGTTCAGCTTATTTTCCAAACAGCATATATCTGTAGAATTCTTTTTTTTCAAGTGGGTTTGCATGGGGAGTTTCAAGTTTTCATGTTCAATTTAGATTTTTATCAGTATATGTCTTGACCTATGAATTTCTCATGCTTTTTCTTTCAACAAATTTCGAGCGTTGGTTTAGCACAAGGTTCTAAACTTATGTCGTAGGAACGCGGGTGATAAAAATTCTCTGTGGTTATATAGCTAATGCCTTCAAGGATGATTCTAGTTTGTCCTCCAACTTTTTAGCTGTTTCCAAAACTAGATTTCTTAAGCTCTTGATGGTAACTCATCTTTCAGCTAGTCCTTTTACCTGCGCACGGGGAAAAAATTTCCTGAATGTTGAATATTGTGTCGTCAATGGCCATGGTGGTATCAATGCGGACTTGAGGGTTTTGGTTGTGTAGGAATCATTTGTTCATGGATCTTTCTTTTGGTCTGCCATGCGATACTGATGAATGTCATGATGGATTTTCATGGCACCATATCAAGAGTCTTAATATGGTCAAAGTGGTCTCATGATTGCTTTTCTTCCTCTTTGCTGCATGATTTTAGATTGCATGTGCGCTTAAACATCAAAACCTTCACCATATCATGAGTCAAATTTATCTTGTTTGTCTACACCATGCGAGTTTCTTTTTCTTCCTTCAGCCGGATATGATATATTGCTTCAGGAAATGCTTGCACCGTATCTAACCTACTTGAACTTATCTATTTTTGACAGGCATAAAGACATTGTGTTTCAACCCTTCTTCAAATTTAGTGTTTGCTGGATGTGCTTCCGGATATGCATCTTGTTGGGATCTCAGGTACTTAAAAGTTTATGACTGTCACTTTTTCTGCTATTGGTACCTTTATGAAATTAAGAATGTCCCACACTTACTGAACATGTAGAGTGAATGTGCGCTTTATTTAATCATGATATTCGATACCCTTAGACAAAAAAAGGCAGCTGATAAATGAGAAGATGCTAATTGTTCAGGAAAATGGGGGTTCTGTGGGAAAGACGAGTGAGCCCGAATGTGCTGTACTCGCTTGGACACATGCAGTATGATACGTCAACGCTGGTTGTTGGTGGAATAGATGGGGTGCTGCGTGTTTTGGATCAAAGCACGGGCGAACTAGTCTCAAGTCACATCATGGACCAACCAGTATCATCAGCTTCTTCTTCAGGAGGGATAGAGAAAAGAAAGGGAAGAAGGCTCTCAGAAGATGCTCAAATCGACAGCATTCCTAGAGCTGCTCGGCCTCCGATCATGTGTTTGGCCGTGGGAATGAAGAAAGTTGTCACAGTTCACAATGAAAAGCAAATAAGATTGTGGAAATTTCACTAGAAGCTGCTCCTTTGGAGATCGTTATAGTTTCTCTGGTTTTTTCTTTTTTCCAGTTGTGGAGAAAAGCAGAAAAAAGAATGAAGAGAAAAGGCAATTTGTATTGACATGATCGTTGTTGTTCAAACAAATTGAAAGAAAATTTCTGATGAGATCACTTAATTAGAAATTTGTTGTACCCGGGCCTCCTTTAATTAGAGAATTCAGTCCAAGTGGCCAATAGAAAATTTCTAAATGACAAAACCTATTTATAAATAAGCAAGAAGTGTAATTTGTCTTTTTTTCTTTTTTCTTTTATTTTTCCATTTTTTTGAATTTTCCTTTTTTAGAATTAACATTGCAATTATAATACCCTTTTTTTTTTTTTTTGTGTTAAAAGCAATTGTACACGCATGGTATGCGACATATAATTTAGATTAAACCAAATTAATATTGCGTGGCATGATTTACAAACATTTAAGAAGAAAATGAAATAAAATCAATTATGTTAAGAAATATAGTTTTTCTACAAATTAGATAATAATCTAGAAATGAATTTAAATGGATGTCCGATTTCATTTTTAAAATTTTGGAGATTTATGTTGTTGCATGTGGCTTATCTTGGTGAATTTAAATTATTGCTTTCATAATACGAATCATGATTTTTAGATTGAAATAATGCAAAAGGATCAGTTAATTGAATGAGTTCATGTCTCTTTACGTAAAAAACAAAATCAACTTTGAAGTCAAGTCACCTAGAAAAATCAAAACACATTTGGCGTTGAGTCAAGATTGGAGGATTACGTGGGAATAAGATAATGTATATGTCACGACCTCAAGGTTTTTCATAAACAAAAGACCGTGTACAATCAAAAAAGACCAGACCAAGTTTGCTAGGGTTTCTAGAATATTCCCAGGATAGGGTGATACAGTAGATATACCAAGTTATGGGGTATTCTTAATGTAAATGTGAGTATTTGGTAGATAGGGAGATATAATATCCATCATTAGATCAAAGGGAAATTTATAGTTGTAAGGAAATGGACTCTTGTATAAATAAGGATTCTCTCCTTTATTTGTATTCACTAAACATTTTAGCTATATAAACATTATCTTCTAAAAATCCAAGGAAATTTAAGTCACTATATGGTTCCAATCTCAAATAATTGGTCTATTGTAACTTATTGTCATATAAATATATCAAGTGTTAATGATAAATGGTAATCACGTCGAAAATACTCAAACAAATTAATTGTACATCATAACTATCATTTTACCAACCCATCAGGAGATTTCTCCTTTTAAAAACAAGTAGCTGCAAAGTGATTAGTTTTATAGGAAATTATCTTCATTTTTTAATTTTCGGCTTTAACCTATTATAGAGTTTTGAAGCAACCCTTTTATATGTCATGACAAAAATAACCAAACCGTCGTAAGTCATGGGGTTTAGTGCTCGTTTATATATATTAGATAATGAGTACATGTGCATTTCTGATGCAAAAAATCAACGAATTGAGAGATATTTTTTTTAGATAATTGCTTGCCAAAATAAATGAATGAAAAACATTCTTACGAAGTATGTATTGAGCATATAAGGTCAATGATGATAAAGATGCTTTCTGTTAACAACATTTTACAAACAGTATAAATAATTATTTGGAAGAAAACATTTTTAAAATTTTTCATTTCCCAGAAAATAAGCGGACCCGTGGGATAATTTTTTTTGGGCAAGATATAAATAGTATGATTTTCATTTTCTTTTTTATTTGTGTTGAAAGAAATGGTATGAGTTCTTGGACAAAATGACCAATATTGTCCATTTCTTTAATTGGGTCGGATATTGTGGGCTGGCTGATTTATTGGCACAAACCACCATACTAAGTTGACAGAGCCCACATCAGCCCTATAAATATCACGCCTTATATAACAACGAAACTCTAGTTTTTTTTTTTTTTTTTTTTTTTTTTTTGGTCGAAAACAAAAATACAGTTCTACCAAAGAGCAAAACCATGCTTCATGAAATCTTCAAAACCAGGAAATGGACCGTTCTCAAGGCTGCGCAAGATTCTGTTTTGGTATTTAGTAATGAAAAAGGAACTAAAAAAGCTAACAAAAAATCTTAAACTAATGACACATTCATCTCAATAATTTTTTTTTTTTTTTATCGAAGTTTGTACAATGTGACATATTTACCCCAAGTTTCTTCTTATAATACAAAAAAACTCCAAATTTATATCGTGTGATATATTTATCCCAAAAATTGAGTATCATAAAAAAGTTCAAAGAACAAAAAAAAAAAAAAAATTTCGCAAGTGATGCACAAATTTATTCATATTTGTAATTTGCATATGCAATCTATCAGTGGAAGATTCATATTAAGTAATTGTATCTAGTAGCTTTTCACTATATGTAAAAAAAAAAAAAAAAAAAAACAGAATATTTATTTATTTCTGGTAAGTAACTGACACGCAAAAACATAAATCTCCAAAATTTTAAAATTGAAATCAGACATTTTTTTATTTATTTATCGACAATTATTTAAATTCATTTCTAGATTATGATCTAATATATAGATATACTACATTTCTTAACATATTTGATTTTGCTTCTTTTTCTTCTTAAATATTTGTAAATTACATGCCATGTAATATTAATTTGGTTTGATCTAAACTAGTTGTCACACTTTGAGACAATATTGTAAATTCTATTATTTAAAAAGTGCTAATCACTCGGTAATTGGATATTATAGAAAAGGAAAAGAGAAAGGAAAAGAGATAAGACAAATCACACTTTTTGATTCCGTAAAAATGAGTATTATCGAGCAGAATTTTCTGTTGGCCACTTGGACTGAATATTTAAAAAAAGAAAAAAGTCTTTTCTCTAATTACAAGAGGGCCATATATATATATAGTTTTCCTTCGATTTTATTGAACAACCAACAATTATGTCGACACAAATTACCTTTTCTCTCCTTTCTTGTTTTTTTATTCCCCCTTTCACAAGAACGATCTTCAAAGGAGCAGTTTCTAGCGAAATTTCCACAATCTCATTGGCATTTTGTTGTGAGTTGTGACAACTTTCTTCATTCCCACGGCCAAACAAGTGATCGGAGGTCGAGCAGCTCCAAGAGCGCCGTCAATCCGATCATCTTCTGAGAGCCTTCTTCCCTGTCTTTTCTCTATCCCTCTTGAAGAAGAAGTTGACGATCCTGGTTGGTCCATGACGTAACTGGAGACTAGCTCGCCCCTGCTTTGATCCGGAACCCGCAGCACGCCGTCAATTCCACCACCAACAATTAGCGTCAGCGTGTCATACTGCATGTAGGCAGACAATACATCATCCGGATTTTTGTCTATCTCTACCATGATGTACCCAACAATGCGGCCGTAAGTCCTACACGACGTACTAGAGCTAAGGCCAGGTGATGACGGAGAAGCTGAACTGCCCCATCTCGTAAGTGTCTTCTGGGGGAAGATGCACCTCTCCTTGCACTCTTGCATGGAGACGACATCGTCTATCGTGGCCATTGTCAGACATTTTTTTTATTTATCAACAACAATTTAAATTCATCTACAGATTATGATCTAATATGTAGAAATACTGTATTTCTTAACATATTTGATTTTGCTTCCTTTTCTTCTTAAATGTTTGTAAATCACGTGCCATGTAATATTAATTTGGTTCGATCTAAACTAGTTGTCACACTTTAAGACAATATTGTAAATTTTATTATTTAAAAAGTGCTAATCACTCGGTAATTAGATATCATACAAAAGGAAAAAAGATAAGACAAATCACACTTTTTGATTATATAGAAACTGGTGTCGCCAGGCACAAATTTTCTATTGGCCACTTGGACTGAATATTATTAAAAAAAAAAAAAAAGGTCTTCTCTCTAATTGCAAGAGGGCCATGTATATATCGAATTTCTATTTTAATGATTTCATGATAATTTTTCCTTCGATTTGATTGAATATTCAGCAATCATGTCGACACAAATTGCCTTTTCTCTTCGTTCTCTTTTTTTTTTCTTCCACAAGAACGATCTTCAAAGAAGGAGCAGTTTCTAGTGAAATTCGACTATCTTATTGGCTTTCCGTTGTGAGTGGTGACAACTTTCTTCATTCCCAGGGCCAAACACGTGATCGGGAATGCCCTTCATCTGATCATCGAGACTAGTTTGCCCGTGCTTTGATCCAAAACGCGCAGCACGCCGTCTATTCCACCACCGACAACCAGCGTTGACGTGTCATGCTGCATGTGTCCGAGCGAGCACAGCACGTTCGGGCTCACTCGTCTTTCCCACAGAACCCCCATTTTACTGTGTAATTGGCATCTTCTCATTCATAAGCTACAACCGTCGTTCAGAAATAGATCAAGTTCAAGTAAGTTAGATATGGCGCAAGTGTCACGGCCCAAGGACCTGATGGGCTCCGAGCCAGCTCGAACAGAGGCCATGGCCTGTCTGTGACCAAGCTCAAGCCCGTCCGTGGGCCGATGACCCTTCGGCTTCCCTTGTCAGGCGACCCTTCCGCTGGCCGTGGCCCGTCCGTGACCAAGGATGATGCCCATATGGCCAGCCGTCACATGCTTACTAGGATATCCTCCATTTCTTGGAAGGGCACAGAAAATTTCATGCACGTACTTTATTTCATGACTGACTCCTCTGCTCATCTCGTTATGTTACTTTTAATACTCACGAGCTATTATTATAGAGTATCTGTTGGGAAAAACCAAGATAAATCTGAGCGGATGTACATGGTCCGGTTGATGCGGCTTACTATACAGAGGGAGAGCCGAATGTGATTTCGTTATACATCAAGAGATATAATATATATAACAACTACGCTTGAGCTGCTCAATCGGTATTTCCTAATCCCTACTCCCGCATATTTTTTCCCTTTCAGTGGACCAAGAAAACTCTCGTACAACTATTCTATTTCTCGTCTTTTATGAGCGAAGGACCTTCGCTCACACGAAAACTACAGCTGGGGGTGGGAAAAGGAGCAAGATAGAGAGACTATTCATCAGCTTTTAATTCTAGGTGGCACATGCTCCTCTCTAAAGTCCAAAAGCAATCCTCAGCTCCGTCCAAGTTTCTGTACATCTTTTCCGTGAACACCTGATTTGGACCCATCAAAGCCTTTCCACCCACAGCATCATTTCCTCCAAATGCCTGCCAATTTCTCATCGCTTTCCCTCGCTTTACCTCACTTTAACATAGCGAGCACCTCTGCTTTAATGCCATGCATGCAATTCTCTTACCTGTAATACATTCTTCTTTGGGGCAATCATTAGAGAGGCTAGGTTCAGCGACAAATATACACCACAGTGATGAATCAGGCCCGAGTCGTGAGCGGATTTCTTTGCGGCTAAAGGCTACCGGCCGAAGAATAATAAAGAAAACAGCTAAATCCTTCCTCCTGCTACATACATAATTCGATTTTCTTACAGGGGAAAACAAGATGAGAACGCCATTTACAAGTTGAGTAGAATCCACGAAACTGACCTACCTGATGAAAAAAACAAGATTTTACGTACAGAAGTAATCTTGAATGAATCGATAGCTGTGGGGTTAACAGACAGAACTGGGCCCAGCAATTAAATAATGATGGTGGGAGCCCTCTGGTTGTATCGAATATACTCAAGTATATGCGACAAAGCAGTGCCAAAAGTAACTTTGCTCGCCTCGTAGCCTTGTGGATAAGAATCTTGAGTGGGCTCTCCACATTTCCTCCAATATCGAGTACTCCAATAATTGCTCGACTTTCACCATTTCACACATCCTTCTGTGTTCTTCACCATCCTCTTGGGAAAAACCACCTGCGCTCCAATTGGACCCAGATCCATATACGTATCGACACGCGTATATCCGCGTCAAGAATGAAAATTTGGCCACGGCTCTAAAATCCCACGATTCCTCCCCATGCACGATTGCTTTTTCACATGTCCGATTCCTCAAGATTCATCGCTCTGCAGGCTACGCTCTTCGGAACCGAGCAGGCACTCTTGGGGTTGGCACGACCACCTCCTGACGCGATTCTATCATCTTTTGACGGTCCTTTATCGTTTGGTCAAAAGCCTATTCTCTGGGTTCTCCGCATAACACACATAGTAGCAACTCACACAAGCATGAGGCAGTGCCATGGCAATTCTGGTCTGCCAACAAATTGCAAAAGGAAAAAGAAAATAAAGCACTATTAGATGTCATCAATCAATTATCTCGGTGATTGTCAAACACTAGGTGATCACCTGATTAATAAACTCATGAAGATTGTCAAGTAAGGTGCACATACCATTAGGTACCCAACGAAGAATGCAAGTAGGGAAATTGTGGCAGTGAAGCTTCCGTGTACTGTGACAGTCCAAGCAGCAGCTACGATGACACAGATTGAGCCACTGCAAACTCCAGTGAGAAAGCAAATTGAGCTGGTGATGTCTGAGTCAACAATGCGCACCATTTCTTGTCTCTCGAATAGTTCCCATGTATCTTGTGATGCTTTCACAAAGCCTTTTCCATATGCTGCTATCTGTTGCACGAGTTTGATTAATAACACCGGCTTGAAACCAGCAAAGTGAACTAGTTCACGATTGAGGACTAGGCACATTACTGAGGAGAGTTTTGAGGCTAAAATATCTCCGAAGGATGTTATTCGAGATCTTATAGCATCAACAATTAAATTCGATAGCTTAAATAACAATCAGCATTCCTAAGTCACGAAGCACAAGAGAGTGCTCTCCTTTGAGTCTCTAAGGCTAACTCCCAAAATCATCCACATCACCTTTTTCAGATAACCTTGCAAGACCTAACTCAACCAGTCAGAGACTTCAACAATATTAACCACCAAATCCACGGCTTATAAAAATTTATTGAATTGCAGAGGAAGTATCATCTAACACTTGTTAATATATCGATTCCTAGGTGACAATAATTTTTTGCTATCTCAAAGCTAAGTTGCAGATGTTATTTTTGCTATCACAAGCTATCCTCCTAAAAGATTTTATGATAAGAAATGGGACAAAAGTGAACTTTACAGCACAAAAATTTTTCTTGGAGCATTACCTGCACAAAGGCCCAGCCATTACCAAGTTTGAAGATGAAGTCCATCAAACTGAGACAGCAATGTGCACAAGAAAACATGAATTCATCTTCTCCCTGAAGCAAATTCAAACCTCGAGCAACAATTCTCAGCGCTTCGATGGTCGGAACAAAAAGAGATCCAAGACAAGCACTTCCCAAATTGTACGTCAATGCTCTCTGGAAGCAAAACTGAGTACTAGATTGCATTCCTCTCAGATAATACAAAGCAATGACCCGGCTAACTGTTACATTCGCTATATTTCTCATAACTTCAGTCACCCAAGCCAAGCTCAAGACCAATGCAATTATAATCAATGGAGGAAAGTAGAAGTTCAATGCCCCTATAACAGCTAAATTCCACAGAGACATCCATAGAAATCCAGCTCCAAGCATTACGTATATGGGTCGATTTATATCTGGAAACTTTGAAACAGGCTCCAGTGAATTCAAGAAAATGGTGCAACAGAACCGAATCCGTTGCGAAACCCAGCACGCATATAAGCCATTGCCAATGGCAAATGCAATAAAACAGACTCCTACGCCATCAGTAGGAGGCGTCTGGAAGCAAAGTAGCAGAGCTCCGGCTGACAATGACATGACGAAAGTGCTCCACAATATGAAATGGACCATCAACTTAGGCCATACCCTCACAGCCTTTTGCCAAGCAAATGCAAGAGTGATACTTAGAAAGGATGCAGCTTCTACTTGTGGAACAAAGTACTTCAGCACAGCTCTTTCCTTTCTTTTAATGTCCTCTGATGCCTCTATAAGACCTTGAATCCCCTTGAACACAAGAAAACCAACTAAACCGACTGCTATCACCAAGTGCAGGAGGAACAGGAAGAGAGAGAACTTGTTTGTGTATTTTCTTGAGTTCAGTGTTGTTATGGACTGCCCCAGAAAAACCAAAAGAAAAGGCAACCAAAAATAAAATTAATTAGGAAACTTAACTATAAATGGAACAGAAGCATCTAACTCTTCATATTCATTCAGAAATTTCACCAGGATTCAAAGAAATAGAAATGCTGTACTTTTGCATTCCCCTTCGATTTGTCAAACGCGCGCGGGCGCACACAGAGAGCTAAACTTGAAGATATAAAGGTGAAGCATTTACCTGAGGAGTAGGTGTGGAGCGAGGTACGGAGGGATAAGAAGGGGTAGGTGTGGAGCGAGGTATGGAAGCATGAACAGGAGAAGGAGTAGTCACTCTCGTCCCTCCATTGATGGCAATCCTCAAAGGGTTCGTCGGGTGCAACCCCCGCAACATCGAAGCATGATATTCTGTCGGGTTCTGATAAGAACCATCCACTCCTTTTCGAAATTCCACCTCGCCCCTCTCCACATCCTTCAATTCCTCACCGCCTGATTTCTCCTCTCTCCCCTCCTCCTCTGCTCCTCTTCCCCCACCTTCACTCTCTCTCTCCACCGCCTGCAACCACAACACACACCACACACAAAGAAAAGCTTAGAACTTTCCGTTTACCCACAAGAAAAGCTTCAAACTTTATCCATCAGAACATTAAAAAAAGAAAAGAGAAGACAGAAATGGAAATGGGAGAAGCCCCAGCGAGAGCAAAATTACGGGTTCTGCAGTAGCCCCCATGACGGAGGCGGCGATCTTGATTCACCGGCGACGGCGGTCGTGGTGGTGTCCGGAAGGCTGGAAACTTCGTGTTTTCTCGGGTGGGTGAGGGCGGTAGCTGTTCCTTTTTCGGGACTGATGGTGGTATCGCTATTGGTCCAAGCTTGCAGTTTTTAAGACAAGAATGCTTTTGAATCTTACCTCACTGTGTATCTCAAGGCGTAGGACCCCGCGCCCACCCGCACAAGAGACCGCCGCCATCGCCACGCGCTCCGAGCTCGTCTCGACAGCACGCACCAATCGCGCGTCCCGCTGTTCTAAGAAGACATGTCTGAAACAAGGTCTAAAACATAAAAGCACGTGGAAATGAAGGTCTGCATCCGCCGTCTGTTCGACGCGTGCATTAGGCTCGGCCCGTCGCCTGCGAGGGGGGGAATCGGTGACACCACCACACCAACCCGTCCACGCAACTCCCGACGTCTGTGTTTGACGGGAAGAGCGTTGAATTTAATTTGGAAGCGTTTCGTGAAGATTCAGGATATGAGTAATTGCTGCAGGAAGTAACGTGGGGCGATGATACTTGCGAAAACGAACGCATTGAGTTCGCTGAAAAGTTCGTCTCCTTTCAAAGTTTTCTACTTCTGTGGATTCGGCAATCACGGGAAATTCCGTTGCTATAATGCGTGGGGTATGTTCGAGTTCTCGTCGACTCCCAACATTTGCAAACACGTTATTGCTAGCATACCGAGCAGCGAAATGTCAAAGAGTCGCTAAGTTCCGAGATTGATTCACGATATGACCTTGATCATGGCTACTCGGAGTGGTTCTTCAACCGTGTTAGAGAGAGAGAGAGAGGGTGCCCTGCCAAGATTCTTACAAGTTAATAAGCAAAACATAGAAAATCAATTCAATTGGCAACCAATTTGGAGCCCAAAGTCACCCAATGAGCAACCATTTCTTTTTACTTTGAGAGATAAGATAAGCAAGTGAGCAACCGTTCAGGCTGTTCTTAGAGGCCCAAAAATCAACATTTGGGCTCCATCACGGGCGATGTAAAGTACAAGCACCTTTTTAAATACTTATATATATTTTGTGTGCCCACTGATTTTTTCAAAAGTTCCCACTTCCTTTCCAGTTGCACAACACAAATTGATCACAATTGCCCCATAACACTTGGATTAATAAAGTACTAGCAAGTCGGGGGTTGTCATTACTAAATAGTACATAATTGTACTATACTTATATAAATGAATTAGTTTATATGTCAAAGAGACGTCCACTAATAACGACTAGATAATGATTGAAGGATTGGTTTGGTGCCAACTAATCAAATATTCATATTTGAACTATCTCTGATCTTATACTGTAATAAATTCTTCAAAAGGAATAAACTTTTTCGATACCATGACTGATCGTAGAAAATATGCACACTAATCAATTTGAGCCGTATACACTTTTCTCTCTTTCGCTGCCTTCCATTTAACCCAAGTACATGTGTGAACATAGGACTAAATGCACGAGCTAACTAATGGGATTCTCTTGCTTCAGACAGGGCATGGCAATCAAGAATACGTCACATGCTCAATTGGGCATTAAATTAGAAATAGTTTCATCGAAGTTGGTGGAGGGCACATCGTGCTCTGATGATTCATGCGGAGCTGTGTGGACATAATCTCACGGCCATCATCAGTTCATCACGTGTTGACTGACCCTGTTTCTCTGAACATCTTGGGATATGTGGGAGGAACATGACAAAGTGGACTCTCTCGCGGATGACTTGGATCCACCTCAGCAGCTCGTCAATAATGACCAACAAGTCAAAACTCCTCATTTTCTAACCAATTTGAGAAAGAATATATTGGATGAACATGCATGCATGACGCTAAATCGATGAAGAGTCGTCTGTGTTTTGTCATTCGAAGTCCGGAGTAGAACAAGATTATGATTACGTTAACTTGGGACAGATTAAGACTGATTAATATATAGCTCTGACCTGGCATTATTCAGGAAGCTGCATTACCTTGAATAATCAGCACAAAAGATTTATTAGAACAAATGATATGTAGAGGGAGATGAGAATGCTGCGGTGTGAGGCTTCTGTCTAGGACCTCAGAAATAATTGGAACAGCTATTTCATATCAGTTGCAAGCTGAAGACAACTGGAAATAGAGCATGAGGTGAAAGATTTACCCATAATTTGTGATAGAGCTTTGCAAAAATGAAAGGAAAGCGATGGCACAATCCATTCCTATAGTCTTTTTGCACTCTCAGATTACAAGATTTCCCTTCTTTGGCCTTCAGCAAAAGCGACATACATATATCCCAACTCTAATAATCTAAAGAAAACAAAGAGATTTCAAGAGACAATAACACGTATTACAATTTCTATAGGAAGAACTGTCAGCTAAGTTAGTCCATCATCCCAAAATTTGGAGTCGCATCTGTCTCCAAACCCACCCATTTGTCTCCAAGCCCATGTTCTTTGCCACCTCGATTATGATTTATTTCTTCTCACCGGAAGTGGATTCGGGTGGGGGTTTGACAATGCTTAGCTGGCCACCTTCCTTGTTAGCAGCGGTGGCTGCTTTCACTTCGTTGCAGTGATTTATGAACTTGCTTATCTCCTGCATCATTCAATTAGAGGGAAAATTGGAATGCTCAGGTTAATGGATTTATTTTCTTCCTTTTACCAAGAATTAGATTTGACAAGAATACGATCATAATCAATTAGAATAAAATAGGCATGATCAGAAATCAAATGACAGAAGGAAAACCATTGTGCCTCAGCATGCACTAGTTGAGACAGTAAACTCATAATAAATCGAATGCAGGTGCAAGCCAAGCAAATTTCAAAGTGGTGGAAAGTGCATTTTTCTGGAGGCAAGAAGAGAGGCCAAACATCGAACCATAAGAGATTGTCAACCATGTGTATCAAAATTAAAACCACTAAATTTCCTTGAATGTCTACAGAAATCACAAAGGACACACTACAATCCTTTGCTAATTCCAAAAGAGAGGTGGCAGATCAATAAGCTCTTGGCAGACAGAATTGGTAGAATAGAACCGATGCCACAAACTCTGTTTAGGAAATCAAGTAACTTGTGTGGAGTTGGGACGACAAACTCACTCTTGCAAAAGAAAGAGCCAAGAGCGTCGGGTTTTTCGACATGAAACCAAATTCTCTCAACACTCTAATCAATCCATTGTAACAGACCGCTCTGCCCAGAACCTCTAATTGTGTTGAATCAAAACCTTTCGAATGAGATTGCCGACTCCACAATATATTATGACCATGAGGGAAGAACAGCGAAAGTGATCATCAATCATCGCTTCACAATCAAATTCGTCCAAAGCAAGCAACTTTACTTCCCAAACACTGGTCGGAAAACCACAGGACATAATGGACGAATCAAAGATTGGAGCTAACAAATCAACCTAACCAAGCCGGCAGATTCCATTGACTTCACAAATTTAAGCTCTGGTGGGAGCGAAGAATACTTACACGATCCATCTCCATGTCCTTAGTGACCTTCAGTGGCTTCACGTTCCTCTTCCCTGCGAAATAATCAGAACGCAACCGCATCAGAAGAAGAAAGAACGCTGAATCGCACACAGTCTCAAAACTCGTACGAACCCCAAAAAGACGATACCTTTGCGGGTTGGAGGGGCTTTCCCGTGGCGATTGGGAGGGATGGTTTTCTTCTTCTGTTGGCCCTTGAAAAGATTCGATTTCTGAGTCATCTTCTGCTTCTACTTCTGCTGCTTCTGCTTCTCCTTCTTCTTCTTCTTCTTCTTCTGCTCGGGGTGTGCCGATTTCAGCGTAGCCGTTAGGGTTTCAGATCTTTGTCCTTGGTTTTTCGGCTATGGATGATAATCAGTTGAGGTCGGCTTGTCTGGCGGTGTCGGCCCAAAACCAAAGCCCAGTAACATAACTTAATGGCCCAATTTAAAGCCCGAAGAAACATGACTCCATCAAATCAACTAACCATAATCCGAAAAAAGACCCGAAAATTAGATGTTAAAATTGTTGCACGCCTTCCATACTAATCATAAGTTATGTAGGGAGATTTACACATTTTTTTATAATCTCGGTTCCGCATCTACCATAAAATAAGATATGTGCTCAAAAGAGCACCATTGCAATATGTCTATCTATACTATTGTGTAAAGTGAGGAATTCCTCTTCCTTTTAAGAGATTTTAATCACCTCTTCTCTTCCTTAAGATATCGTTATTTATTTATTTTACAAAATATTTTTATATCTGGGTGTACCTCAAACATTTCGATGTTAAAATTTGCTTTTCTTTTTCACAACAAGTGTCCTTAAAAAGATATTACATCTTAAAATATTTTTCCTTTTGCACATATATTGTAGACTGTTCTTTTATTCCTACTTTCTTTCAATTATTCAGTAATACAAATATTTCATGACAAAGTGATTTTGCTTAAAATTTTGAATGTCAGTTTCTTGCGCATGCACATGCGATGCAGGGAATATCACGATTTAATTTTCATCCATTATTTGGTAAATTTATGATCTTTATTATACAATGTAATCTCTTTCTAGATTATCTTCGAATTAATGAAAAATTGAGAGCTTTTTCTCTGTGATATGCAGTATGTTTCGTAGGCACATTTGCAAGTTTTACTCAAGTCTCTCATTTCCATGCAGTGGTTGGCATCGGAGCCTGGATGATCATGGCAATTCACATGATTCTCTCTTTCTTAACTTCTCACCTCGAACATTCTAGACAAATAGAGCAGTCTAACAATTTTCTCTTCTTCCAAATTCTTTTTCCATGATTAGATAGATATTCTTATGACTAATATAACATTAAAAATATTCACAAAGTTTCTTCTTGACCATTTGTATCTGTATACAAATTGAGGGAAAAAAATTTGACAAAGAAACTCTGTACTAGAAGTGAGACAAATGATTGTTTTTGGCACCCTGAGATGCAACACTAGAACACTGCACATCAATCATCAAATATTCACAGGGATCCTAATTGTAAGGCTAAATCATTATGACACGTCCCATTCCGTGCCACACAAATTTGTCCCATAATTAGGCGCGGCTATTTCAATCACTTAAGCATGTCCCAATTATTTACGACTCAACGGCCACGACCAACTCAATAGTCGGCGGTCATCCAGCATAACCGGGCATCGTCTCACTTCGTCGGGCATGGCAATGTCTACATCTAGACGGCATTCCCGAAGGAGCATCAGCCCAACCTCCACTATGACCAGCATTCGTTGACGTGAGGTATCTGAACTTAATCAAGCATCGCTCCCGACTTTCATCGGGTGACGGGTTCCGATAGAGATCACATGCACATCCATTCTCGACCAAAGACATCGTGCTTTGCATTCAAATGTCTCAATTTCAAATAATGGACTTGGTCTATTTTCTTCATATTAAAAATACTTGGTAAAATAATTGTGCGTGGTCACACAAATCAAATCAAACCATAAAACGTGATATTCTCCCATTTCAAAGTTCCACGATTTTATATAGTACTTAAAATATTTTTGGTGTCAAAACCCGACACCCGGTATTTTTTTAATTAAATATCAAAAATTCATATTTGTCGCGACCAAAATTTTTCGGGTGCACCACCTAGGGTTTGGCTAATGGATTGCTAAGCCTAGACTTAGCTCAGGCTCTCTCAAGCCCATACCAATTCGCGACTTAAGTTCAAGTTTTTATCATGCAAATGGATTTTATCTAGGAGTCGCCATTAATCTATTTTTTGATAGGTCGATTAGAAACCCAAGTAAAGTAACGGGAGATTTACTTTACTACTACGAACCGAGAGATCATGGGTTCTGGGGACTTGGTTACACTAGATTTCTCTAATGCCCTTTCGATACCATTCTTTTATTTTCAAAAATGTTTTTGCGGGCGGTTTAAATTGATTTTAAATCTAATTCCCTAACACATGAGGTAATCATACAAGCAATCGTAAGATCACTAAACATGCAAACAAAACAGTACACGGGAAAAACTAAAAAGAGAAAATAATGAAATAACAATAATAATAATAAAACAACCAAAGATAAAAGCCCAAATGGGAAAAATGTTCCTATAAGTAGCGTAGTTTATCATACAATTCTTGTTAAAAACTCCTATAATTTCCTGCAACAGAAGGAATCCATTATATGGTTAGCAGAGCACACCATTAGAAATTGAATCATCAGTACTTCGTAAGGTTTATGAGTGTTGGTGTTATATCAACATGGTCCTCTTGGGGTTAATGTACTATATACCTGTTGTGGGTAATCACCATTTTCCATTTGTGCATTGATCAACACTTTCGCTGCACGATGCAAAGGGATCGGATCTCTTGCAGCCTGACCAATCATTGTCAAGACCATGAGAAGTGAATAATTAGCACTTATCTATCTCAAGGAGAAATTTCTATGTACCTGTCCAGATTCAATAAGAGCCAACATAGCCCAACTGGTATTCACTAAGTGTGTTTTGTTTCCTTCCAAGTTTGTATATTCCTGTAGCCATATCAAAAAATATTGTTTGTCAAACCATTAGTCATTGTAAAAATATCTGAATTGTCATCTCTTCATAGTCAAAGTAGATTACGATCGGCATTATGCTTCAAGATGCCGTCAAGGAGTAAATCTGCATTAGGTTTTGACAGTTTGGATCGATCCACATACCCTATTTTGGGAGGAAAAGTAACTCTCTCCCCAACCGCCCGATTTGAGTTGTTTGGACAGTAAGAAATGGCATGCTCTTCTGATGCTTTCGCTGCTTTGGTATGTTCTACCTCCAGCAACCATTCCATTTATTCCGAACCATGTTCCATAAGTGTAACAGACTCCCCAAGACCCATACCTGGTTTGATTGTCAAAGCAATTTGACTATGTAGTTTATGTATAAAATGATTTCAGTGGTGCAATAGCTTGGCCTCAGACTAGTTGCAAGAAACTGTCTCCCAATGCTACGCTAAGATAATATATCATAAAACAAAATTAAAGGTGAATTAAGCTCTTTCAAGTTTTTGTAACAGAAATAGTTGATGCATGACAACACGGGACATTTGGTTACCTAAGTGTTATGGGACACTCGATTAACTAAGTTTGGACTCCTCTAAGATGATTATGACTAGGGTAGCAGTTTGAAGGAGGAAACTAACCAACAACCATCGGGTAGCTGTATGCTTTCAATGAATTCCATAGCCTTCAAAATGCAGTCCTCAATCTCTTTCCTTCGGTGGCTTGGATATAACTTAGCAAACACCTTAAGACATTGAATCACTGCGGATGTGCATTCCACATACCTAAAAGATGAAACATGTTAGTCAAACAACAAAGGAGACAAGTGACAAATAACATTAATCACGGTTTTAAAAAATGTCATGCTATCTGCCGTTGTATCTTAGATTGATAAAAGCGCATTGTACCGATGCGGCTGGAAGATAGATTTACTGGGCAATGTTTCATTTGCGTTCATCATCAACTAACTAAGTTCTCCAAATAAAATTTATAAAAAAAAATTGGAAGTTTTGGGTCATAAGCTTACTGATAATCGATAATGATATCTCCAAATGTCTCTGATGGATTAATAGTCTACACGACAAATGAGCTGTGTGTCAAGACTTTTAAAACATGACAGATCTCTCCATACGTAAACCAGATGAAAGAGAGCCAGAATTTACCTCTAACCATGCATTTGATCTTGTTGGCTCATACGACGCAAATCCCCCATTTTGGTTCTGTCACATTATTGGTGTTTTTCAAACTCATCCATATCTGAATATAAATAATGGTCCCCCTATCCTCATTTTCTTCGGTTCCATAACAAACTAAATTCAGAGTACTGAATGTTTGGAATTGGGGACTAAAATGAAACATTGTTGTTTGCTTCTCATCAGATACAATAAATAAGAGTTGAAAGAGAAACGGATTTTGAAAAATTGCAGTGAAGTAAGCGTTAGGTAGTTAGCTATTGTTAGATTATAGTACCTGACTAGTTAAGATCAAGTTAACAGCATCAAATAGTTGTTCAACTGCTATTGCATTTCCCACGATGCTTGACTCCATTTCTGACAGTAATACTGCCGCCTGCAAAGTCACCGTCCTTAAGTTTTTCGTGTAATAAGAATACCAATGGCAAACATGAGTCATTTTTGGTGTAAGTTCTAATGAGAAAAATCAATTTGAAGCATAAAGAATATTACTTTTAGTGCTTCTGCAGTGCAGTCGGATACGATCCAGCCATTTTCGGGAGTAGAGAAGGGCCACCCGCCCTTACGCATGTCACGGTGCCAATGGGCCAGATTTCCACTGCTGTTGGCTATGATCTTTACCAAAAAGCAGAAAGCTTTTGATTAGTTGCGCTGCAGAACATCAATATGCATGTTGCAAGTCATCAGAACTTAAAAATGACCAAGAACTTTACTGTTAGACAAGTACTTGAGAGTTCTTGATAAATTCATGTGCCTTCTTGAGGGTCAACCCACATTCCTCAGCAAGATTGGTAGCTAGGAGAGCTTGAATGGAAAATGCGGCATCCCACAGTTGGGAGCCATTGTATCCCTGTTAGTGCAGCCAATATGACAGCTCATCTTACCAAGATCCATCAAAAGTGTGCCTTATACAGAAAGCACAGCAGTTAAAGCTTTTCACGAACGTAATAAAACCAAGTACCTGCATTTTCATCCCATCTTCAGCCACCCATAAATAATCCTTTATTCTTGAGAGATGATGCTTGTTTTCTTTTGAATTGGGGTTCTCTACCCAACAACAGACCATGTTCAACACCTGTCCCGGGTGGCAAATATAATTTTTATGTTTGACTAAGGCGAAAATATGGTGCTCCAAGCCACTACTTTTTACATCGCTAATTAGATTTAGTCACCTTACCTTATTTACAGGACCGAGGCAAATGTAGTGGGTATTCTCATCTTCGTAGTGAATGTGATCTATTACAGTACTGAGAGCAATCTGTCTCAGCTTAGAGAAAGGCCACTGTGCTAGAAGTGGTTCCACAACATTGTGTAGACAACTCCAAAGCATGTCTTGGATCCAGGGGTGAGGACAGTACAGATCTTCCTGAGGAAAATAGTAAGAAGTCACTGTTCTCCATTGTTGTCTTACTCTTGCACGCAATATAAATCAAAAGTAAGAGATTTTGCTGTACCATCATCAAATGATACCTTAGCACATAGATTTCTAGTTTGGTCCCATTCAATCTGATTGTAAGGTTGCACATAGAGCTCCTTCCGAAGGGACAAAACAAGGGGACTCAATGAAGCCACAAATCTTTTGCCATACAAGTAAGACATAGGCAAATACACCATCCGGCAGTGACACCACATGCGTCCTGTCGAAGAATTAGTCATCCTTGTTTTTACATATTTGAAGCACCAAATTTTGGAGGATGAAGCTATATATTATTTGAAAATCTTTATATATAAGATTGAATTCATGGAGTAGGGGACCTTCAAGATTTCACCAGCTTTGGAGGTCAATCTCAATTAATGGAATAAGCATATTTCTATTGGCAATATGGAGAACTCATCAGCACAACCCCAACCGCGATCAATATATCACAGGAACTAGGAACCGCTACTTACAAGCAATATGAATATATACATAAGAAGTTAAACGGCAAACAGGACAGAATTATACAGCATTTTAGATGGTGCGGCTGATCTGTGCCGCTAAAGTAATTAGACTGAGCCATATTCATTGTGCGCAACCATGTACGAACACTTGCTTCAAGCAAAACAAGGAGGCACCGTTAATAACCTGGATGAATTGGAAGAATGTAAGGAAGCAGCCATATTTCAGGAGGCAGCGGATTGTTGCCCCTCCAATCATAGACTCCCAGCATCTGCACAAAATATATGTCAAACCATCCCAGTCATAGAAGGATTCCGAGGAGGACAAAAAGCACTCATATATCTAGAAAAAGTTATACTTTTCGCTCCAATACTTTTAATTTTTTCAATTCAGTTCTACTAACAAATTCTCAAATAAAATGTCTCTCATAGAAAATCCAGCCAAATCTAGCTAGCAAGACTGTCGAATGATGTTGTTGAAGGATATGGATAATATTTTCCAAAGGGCATCTATTTTGGCTAAAATTTTATTCATGTTGCACTTCCACATTGTTTATAAGGCTGAAATTTTTCTATGCACATCCAAATAAGCATTTGCATACTCTATGCGCATCATACTTTACCATCATTGGATAGCCACATGAGCTGAACTTGGTTGAATTATGTATCGTAGAGACTTGATTAGAATACTTGTGAAAGTAAAACAAATTGTCCAGACAAATTAAAGGTATGAGAACTCGACTAGAAAATGCGCAAATGTAAAGGATGAAAAGTGGAACGTTTCCACAAATACAGCCCACTTCCTACTTTGGTGTCGAAGGTAAGAAGACTGACCGAAAGCCACAGCTTGCCCCAGGAGGGAATGGAAGTGACTCCACCGCGATCGAGAATCCAAGCTCTTGCTTTGTCCATGGCCCTTTCTCTGCCGGTTGTGTCCTCTCCGAGCAATCGGAGAGCGACGTAAGAGAGCCCTGTCCCAAACATGCTGCTTTTCCCCTCAATGTGTAGTCCCCACCCTCCATCTTCATTCTGCAACTTCCAATCATCATCAGTTCATCATCTACCTTCTCTGAAACTGTTTAATTCTCCTCCATTTTGATCATAGCTTACCTGATGGTTATATAGGTAACGTATCATCTCTTTACAGTGCTCTGAAGATAGAACCGAGTGTAGATCTCTCGTAATATAGAGGCCAATAACCTGGTATGCATATGATTTGACGTTTTAGTACTCAAGCAGATACTTGACTTGTTTCTTTTTGTTAAAGAGAACAAAAGAAGAAATTGGCAGACCAAGCCTGGGAGGAGAAACAATGGACCGCCATAATCACCGGGCCAATGACCATCCTCAGCTTGGAGAGTCGAATAAAACTTGATGGCCCTCTTCAATGTATTCACCACTGCTTCCTCACTTATGTCTTCTTCTGCACCCATGCTCACCTTCTCTATCTCTTCCACTCTCGACTTCTCTTTCGCCAACTGTAATCATCAATCAGAACCATCCATCGCACCAATTTTATTTTGTTTTTCTCTTTAGTAATATAGATCTTCTTCAGGACAGGATTGGTTATCCTTTTATCCTTGTGATTATCACTCTCAAACAAAAAGCCTTTGGAAAGAAAAGACCATAGGTATGAGTGCATCAAGGTGTCAAATATTAAAAGGTAATGACACCAACAGTCCTCAAATATATTGCTCCCGACTTACTTGCCACTCGTGACTCTATCATTACCCTGATATAAAGAAGCGCGATTTGAATATATATTCCTACGATTTGAACTTTCTACAATTATACACCTGGTTATATATGTCAATGAATGAAGTCACGGTTAACTATCTCATGAAAAAGTCTCCCTTATTGAGTTTTGCCTGGTTATACTTTCTTCGTGTGCCCAGTTCTCAGGGTAGAGCCGGCAGTGTTAAGATATGAGCTTGGACTTGTTGTAAAGTAGTTAATTGTGCAATCTTTCAAGCCAGCATCTCATTCTTCGGCTTTCTGCCCCAAAGGCAGGGTCTTCATTTTCATAAGGAAATCAAGAAAAGAGAAGGGAAGTCTTGGATTTTTGAATCATCGTACCTGAAGCCTCATGAGGAGATCAGAACTTTGCTTCACATGATATCGATTTTGAGTAAACTCTTGGCGCTTCTTTTTAATAATAGCCAATTCATCTGGTGTTCCTGCGTTTGGCGTGAACTCCCAGAATTGTCTCCCAATGTTGTCATAAATGCTCCTCACCTCAAGATCATCTCCTTGGGAGCACTTGAGCTTCCACATTTCCCTCCTGAAACTATGTCCTTCTCAGAAAAGGAAGAAAAACGGAAATGTGAGGCTTCAAGTCCAAAGGCAATTGACTGTGTGGTTTACTTAAGCTCATCATACATACTGGAGTTTTGCACGCTTGTGATTTTTCTCCGTGATTAATTGCTCAAGTTAACTTACATGCACAGCTGCTTATCTAAAAGTTTAAGATGTAGAATATACTATGGCATATACTTTATATCACGCTTTCCCTCAGGCGAAGGCTAATTTGATGATGAAGACTGTAAACGTGCAAACCCGATGCGTCTGGGCAATAGACTTTAAATCTCTAGGGTATGATCAGAAGAAATCCTAGGATGAGAGAAGCTGAACTTGAGCCTTCAGGATCCGATGAAACTTAAAAGTTACATGCACAGCAGTTTGCCTTAATTTTTTTTTTTTGTCAACACCTCGAAAGTTTAAATGGCGGTGCAAAACAATTTTTTTTTTTTTAATATCTACAACAGCTCGAGAAAAAGGGAATTCTTTTCCCTTTTTCCTAGCCCCCGACGATGAATCGTGGGAAACATGTTCAATGTTTAAATGCGACAAAAAAATGGAAGGGAGAACTTGAACTTACCCCGTTTTTGAGGATCGAACTGAAGCTGATGAATCGAATCTAATCAAACAACAAAGTTTGGTGGGTATTCAGAGGCCGAGATGGATGAATCCTTTTATAGGCCAATGTCATGTTGATTTGGCCATTGAGTAAGGACCCATACATGATTGTACGTTTCCATTTGACCACAGCAAACGCTATATCCGATATCCTATTCCAAGCTATACTAAAATAAATTAGCTGCCTCAATCACTCCTAATCCTTTTGTCCTGCTGCTGCTGATAGAACCAATGTGCATTGGAGCCGGCAGTGAACGTCTGACGTCTTTCTTTTATTTTTTTATTTATTTTTTTTACGTTTCTATTTGCTGAGAGACATCTCTTCGTTCCATCTGGACAAGTTTCTTGGCCAGGAAACCCTTCGAGGCTAATCATTAGAAGCGTCTTTACATGATCTTGGGATGACTTGCACATTGACAATCTTGTATATTCGCCCTCCGGAACTCCATTTCAAGCAACATCTTGACAATGTCGATGTAACGGTAGCATGACTCGAAAATTAAATCTGATCGATACAAATGTTAAGTAATAGTAAGGTATCGCCTAGTAATTAATTTATCATCTGACCTGCGACGTCAAAGTAATAGTAACTAATGAAGCTTTTGATAAATTTACTTCTCAAAACTAAATCTAAGCAACGTAATTAGTAACATACAAGTCAAGCTAATAGCGTAAGGATCATGATAAATGAAGGGATTAAATTCATAATATGAGTGTATAGGCATTTCGCTTATTGTGTGTATTCAAACAAGCGAGACTTTTTATAAGAGAAGGAAAACATCGGTCGGCACATACATGCATGCGATGAATTGATGTAACAGCAACGTATTTTGAGCATGCTCTTCCTTTTATTGCTTTTTTTTTTTTTTATGTTTATGGCAAAAATAAAGTATCATTTATTGAATTGATAGCTATCATTATCACAAACTTTTTGGGAAAAGTATAAAAAAATCATAAACTTTTTGCATTTGTGGTAATTTAGTCATAAACCTTTTATTGGTGCTAATTTAAAAAGAACCAACACTTTTCGAGAGTTTTTGTGTTGTGTCTTTTCGAGAGTTTTTGTGTTGTGTCTGACATTCTGACACATGTCCAACATGCTTTGACACGTGATCATTCGACACGTGATTAACTCTTCCCAACACTCTCCAACACGTAATTTTGATATGCACAAGATCAATTTTAAAAATTTTCAATATTTAAGGGGTCAAAATGTAAATACATGAAAGAAAAAAAGAGGTAGGGATGGTGGTTGGGCCCTGCTGCCGCTGTCATTGCCACTATTGGAGGGAGCCGGCAACCTCGCCGCCCCTAGGTGGCCGAGGGGAAGGGCAGCCCTTGTTGGCTAGGCAAGGGCTAGCAAGGCTCGCCTAGATCTAGGTGATGCCTCGGTTGAGGCTTGGGCGACATCGCGCCCTTGGTCGAGCCTAGCGAGGGTCGCCGGCCACAAGCGAGGGCCAGTGTCACCTAGATTTGGGCGAGCCTCACTAGCCCCAGCTAAGGCATTGCCCATATCTGGGCAAGCCTCGCTCGAGTCTCGCTTGGGCTGAGGAGGGCCACTCCCTTGCCATAGGTCGTCGGCCCCCTTGACATTGGCTAGGGATGCCATTGACAATAGTAGCGGTGTGCCTCATGGTGTGCCCAGCCATGATCATGCCTCTTTTTTTTTTTTTTTAGAATTATTTTAGCTTTTTTATTTTTTTTACAATGAAAAAAGCAATAAAAAAATCCCATATAAGATAAATAAATAGCAGCAATTGAATAAATTTTAAAATTTAATTACATTTTCGCAAAAAGTTTTAGGATTTGGAGTACACGTATTTCTAAATTTAATAGTAGAATGTGAGTTGCTTCTTTTTTCTCCAAGTTTTATAGATTATTATAATGGAGTGTAATTGAATTTGTCAACTTAAAACAATAAATGACATTAACAAATGTCGGATTAATGTTTTTAGGGTAAATTAATTCTAGATTATTATTATTATTATTATTGTTGTTGTTGTTGTTGTTGTTGTTGTTGTTGTTGTTGTTCTTATTATTATTATTATTATTATTATTATTATTATTATTATTATTATTATTATTATTATTATTATTATTATTATTATTATTATTATTATTATTATTATTATTATTATTATTATTATTATTATTATTATTATTATTATTATTATTATTATTATTATTATTATTATTATTATTATTATTATTATTATTATTATTATTATTATTATTATTATTATTATTATTATTATTATTATTATTATTATTATTATTATTATTATTATTATTATTATTATTATTATTATTATTATTATTATTATTATTATTAAATTTATTATTTATTTGTACATTTATATATAAAATATGTCGAATGTGTCGAAGTTCTTTATTTTTGAAAAATGACATGTCAACGTGTCATATTGCGTCGTATCACATGTCCATGTACATAAGTGCCAATTAATCATAAATATTTTAATTTAGTGTTAATTCAGTCATTCCGATTAATTTTGGAACGTCAGACGGCAAAAATATGTATGCAATGAGTTGACATAATAGCAACATATTGTGAGCGCTCTCTTCCTTTTCTTTTTTTTTTTTTTTTTTTTTTGGCCTTTTTTATTGATTTATGGGCAAAAATAAAGTATGATTTATGAGAAGGTATTCATCGGTTAAAATGCATTACGTCATAGGCTGACATGACGTGCATTTTTTATTAAGGTCCAATCACAAAATATCACGTGTAGATGACGTGGACATAACTAAAAAAATAAATTAAAACTCTCACTTTCTTGTTTTTTTTCTCTCTTTTCTCCCTTTGCCGTCGATTGCTAGCTAGGGGTGAGCAGCGGTCTAAGGTCAACCTTGGATCGACCCTAGACCAGCCCAACCTTGCCCAACCCGGTTCCCAAGGGGACCGGTCCCTCGGTCATGAAATTCCGGACCGACACCGTGCGGGTTGATCCTCGATCCTAGAGTTTTGGGTTGGTCCAACCCCGACCAACCCCGTATATATATTATATTACATTATATTATTTATAATTCTTTTAAAACCTAAGTAAAATGTATAAAACCTAAGAGTTATGGTGAGATGTTATATCAATAAAACTAATAGTAATTTCAATTTAAAACTTTTGTTGAGTATTAATTATGTGTCGTTTGTTTTGTTTTCAGGTGTTTAGAAGTTCAAGTGAATTAACAAGATGTGAAGTTATATATTCATGGTTTATATTAAGTATTTTGAACTTTTTATGGTTTAATTGTATTTTACTAATGAATTTCAGCTGCACTTTACTTTTCAATTTGTGTCAAATGGTAGAAGTTTTTGAAGAATAGAGTAGTACTGCAATTGCTACAGTGATTTGCTAGTCAAGTGATGTGAAGCTCATTTTTTGGTTGAGTGGACTCTACATGATCAAATGCAGGAAAATGCTTTTGCATATGGTGTTATGAATATTAAAGATAGATGATTACAAGAAATTTCCATCTTGTCCCATATCTCGATGAGCGGTTAGCAGATACGAAATTTTTATTATTGTGTCATCTTAAATTTGCTGAATATGTATTGGTATTTTATAGTTTAGTTGCATAATGCCGCATTGTCGATAGATATGTAATTTGAATTTGTAGGTTTGCTTTTTTAGGGAGTATAAGAAACAAGACAAAAAAAATTATCGATCGGTCCCGGGTTGACCTTGGAATCGGACCGAACCCATTGGGTCGGTCCAGTCCTTGGTCCTAGGCTCAATAGGGTTGGTTCTTGGTCCTAAAAATTGAGGACCGATACTGTACGGGTTGGCCCTAGGGTTAGGGGGTGGCCCGGACCAACCCGGACCATGCTCACCTCTACTGCTAGCTCCCCTATCTGCAATCACCAACATAGTCATGGGAGCCACATCCAAGCCAACCGTCCATGGTCGAGCCACCCCCTCTATCATCGCGGTGGCTCACATTCGTTGCCTGTCCATGGCCGAGCCGGCAACCCACTTCGTCATCACTCTCGGCCACCCCTTCATGAATAAACAAACCCCACAATAACTTGGAGCTCGTCCACTTGCTTCCCTAGGCGACCAAGCAAAGGTAGAGACTTTCAAGTCAATCTCACTTTGAGATTATCAATGGCGTAGCCATTGAAGCATGAGGCACTAGAGTGAAGGTCCATCACATAAAAAAGCAAAGTTGAGATTTTTAAAGGCCATTAGATATGTCTCTGTACAAATTTCGATATGGGGACTACTACAAATCTGTCCGACAACTCTTTTTATGATTAGATGAAACTAGCAAGCGATGCCAATGCTCGTCCATGCCATCGTTGGTGTCGTTCATCTAGATCTGGAATTCTGGGCGCTCGCCAAAACATGACAATCCAAGGTCCATGGTGGCCGGAGGAAACCTAGAAATCCGAGGTCCATGGCCACCGGTAGGATTCATCGCAGCTCACGGTGGAAATCCGAGGTCTTCGGCCACTGGCGGAGTCGTTGGAACTTGCGGAGATCTAGAAATCGAAGGACCATGGCTGCGGATGGCTGGGGATAGAGTAGAAGGGAGAGGAAAAAAAAAAGAGAGATTTTTTTTTTTTTTTTTTTTTTTTTTTTTTAATGTCCACGTACAATGGCATTTTGTGATTGGACTCAACAAAAAATGCATGCCACGTCACCATACGACGTGGTCATGATTTATAGACTTTATCCTCACAAACTTTTGACAACCTTAAATTTTTTATATTTGTATCAATCTAATCATAAACTTTTTATTGATGTCAATTTAATTAAAAATCTTTGATTTTGTGTTAATTCAATCATTTCGGTTGATTTAATCAAGATTTTTCTGGTACGTATATCAATTGATTAATGCTGACGTGAATCATTTTTATTAATATTTTAATATTTTTTAAAATCTATTATTTAGTTTAGTCAAACGCGTCGACATCATCTAAATGGTACTGCTCTGACTTATGGAGTGCATGACGTGATTGTATTTTTTAAGAGAGTGGAGAGGGATTCTTTAATGGGTCGGCAGCAAATCTTGTGTTAATCAAGACGCAAATGACGCATCATCTAATTTTTAGTCATCCATCTTACGTGCATTATATAACAACATTAGTGATGTTAAAAGTTGTAAATGAAGTTTTGAATTTTGATTTTTCTCGATGCTTCTATTGATGTATAAAATGAGTTTAAATAGATACACAATTACATGATTCCTTAAGTTAAGAAAAGAATCCTCAAATTGCAGAAAAAATTTAAATTCAAAATTTGAATTTGAATTTTTAATTTTAAGAGCCAAAGACGGACTCGAAGATTGAAGCTTTAGCCCTGAATAGAGTTTGGTGGTGCAGCTACAAATTTCGCAACCCGATATTCACATCAGTTTCCCGCAGCTTAAAAAAATCGACTGAAAAAACAAGATTGGGAAATTCAGCCAAGGCGGGTCCTAGGCACTAGGCAGGGAAAAGCGAGCGCTCAAATGACTTGAGAGAGGGTCAGTGGAGTGCCGGCTCCAGACCACCATTACCGTCGCAGAAGGGAAGGGAAGAGAGAGAGAGAGAGAGAGAATAAACCTCGAAAAATGTTGCGCGTTGTTATTTTCTTCTTTTTTTTTTTTTTCGTCGGGGGAACAATTCGGTTTTTATACCTCTTTTGCTTTTAGAGTTTATTTTGTTTGTCCGGATAGTTTCTTACTTTTTATTTTTTTCTGATTTCAAATAGACGCATTTTGATTTTTGTTGCTGGGTAATATCTAAAATTTTCATAATATATAAGTTGGATGTCGTATATTTTTTTTTTATATAATTTTCCATAATTTTTGGAATTTAGTTACAATTATAACTTTTAAAGGAAAATAACTTTTGGTTTTCACCTAAGCATAAAATGAATTTGTACATTTTATGACATGCGTCCATTTGCCTATAAAGGCTTATTTGTAGTGTGATTTTCAGCATGAATTATATAGGTAGTATTGAGGCACATGATTTTAATAGCGGGATGTGGATTGTTTTTTTTTTCTTTTTTCAAGTTTTATGGATTATTGAAATGGAATGTAGTTGAATTTGTCAAATTAAAATAATGAATGATATTAATAAATATTGGATTAATATTTTTAATGTGAATTAATTCTAGGCTCTTATTATTATTACTTATTTATTTGTGTATTTATATGTAAAAATATATTTAATATATAACGTGTTGGAATTTTCTATTTTTTAAGGCATGACGTGTTGGTGTGTCGTGTTGTATTGTGTGTCGAGTGTAAGTGCTACATAGATTACTACATACAACGAAGAAACGGAAGAAGATGAGCTATCGATCACCTAACAGAACGACATTCTCTTCCTAATAATGCTTCAGGAGAGAGCAAGCATGGCTTCTTGGTTAACTTCTTCTAAAAGGCACTTATATTAGCAAATACAAGCTCGTCTTCATGTAACTCCATGTGTATGTTATGTGAATATATACGCATGTGTACACGGACGTGTGTTGAGTACGTGTGAGTTCAATGCGCATTTTTATCCATTTAAAGCTTGTTTTGATAACGAGGGTAATTGACATCAAATATCAATTATCAAATATCCATCCTTTATGTTTCATGATGATGGAAGCGTATGAGAAAGCATATGCTTTTCAACGAGGGATCTAGAGACTGCTTATTAGAAAGACGTTGCTATTGATGGTTAGATATCTTAAGTGATAAATGTCAAATGGAAAATAACATTGTAGAGTTTTCTGTATATTTCATTAAACTATATATGAACCTATTTATTGACTTTACAAAATGGCTATCTATAGTAACATATTATCACAATAGAAATTACAATCAATCAGAATAACGAAATTATGATATGAGAGATACTTAGAATGAGAGAGAGACACTCGAGAAAATATATGTCTAACAATGTGATTGACGATTTTTGTTTTGGCCACCACACACGAAATACGCATGGTCTCTATCAAAATCATTTGTTCTTTTAGTGTATGTTCATTTTTTTGCCGGAGTTTCAAGTTTCGGCGTTTCTCTGCCTTTTTGGGGTTGGAGATTTAGCTGGTTCTGCAAGGTGGGCTCTTTTTAATTGCTGAGGAGTAGAGGAAATGCAAATGAAATTGATATATTTTATTCTTAGGGTTTGTGGTGCATCTTCAAGGTGGAGTGGGAAAAAAAAAGAGGGTTCTTTTTTATTATTTATTTATTTATTTATTTATAATCACTTAAAATTAGATTCTCTTTCTAAAAATGTTGTGAGATCATGCTCTTAGGGTCTGTTTGTATGAAAAAAATCAGTTCCCAAAAAATTATTTTTCGACTTTATGATATTTGGATGACGGGATATCAATCAATTTACGATAAAGTTTTTCATAAACTGAAAATAAGTTTAGATTGGGAGAAAACGACTTTCCCTTTTGTTAAGAAGGAAATTGTTTTTTCTAAATCACCAAACAAATGAAAATTTTAATTTCCATAGAAAATATTTTTTTTTTTCATGAAATTTTCAATAAAACTCACGAAAAATAAATGATCTTGAAACCATCTAAAAATGATTGGTTGTATCCTTCCATAAAAATAATTAGATATAAATTATTTTTTGTGATAAAAATATTTTTTATTAATTAATTATTTCAAACAATATAAGTGATCAATTTTAGAAGAATATTTTTAAAATATTAAACAAACCGAGCCTGAGCGTTTCTTCATCTTCCGTGCATCTAGAAGGCAAGGTGGCAATCGTCACGGGCGGCGCAAGCAGGATCGGAGCCGGCGCAGTGCATATCTTCCACGAGAACGGCGCGTGGTTGATCATAGCTGATATCCAAGACGACCCGGGGCAGGCCCTAGCCAGCAAGCTGGGCAAAAGAGCCAACTACGTCCATTGCGACGTCACCGACGAGGAAGACGTCCGCAACCTCGTGGACACCACCGTGGCCAAACACGGAAAGCTCGACATAATGTACAGCAACGCTGGGTTCATGGACAGTCTTGCTGTCCGGAGCATACTAGATACGACCAAGACCGACCGGACAAGCTCTTCGGGGTGAACGTGTACTGCGCTTTCCTAGGAGCCAAGCACGCCGTGAGGGTCATGATCCCCACGGCGAGAGAGCTGCATACCCTTCACCGGCAGTGGTTGCACATCCATCGCCGGCCTTGCGACCCACACATAGGCTCCCTTGAATTACGCCGTTCTTGGTCTGGTGAGGAACTTGGCCACCGAGCTCGGGGAGCACAGCATAAGGGTCAACTGCGTGTTGCCTTACGCGGTCGCAAGGACCAGGATCTTTGAGCAGACGGAGAGGGACGAAGCAGAAATGGCTGAGCGAATTGGGCAACTTGAAGGGACAGACCTTGAATCCCGAGGGCGTTGCGCGAGCGGCTCTTTGCCTGGCTAGTGACGAAGCCAATTACGTGAGCGGCCAAAAACTTGGTGGTGGACGGCAACTACAACATTGTCAATCCCACTCTTGAGATGTTTGGTCATTGGGATAATAATTAGAATATGATATGATAAAATAAGATATTAAATCTTCCGGATGATAAAGACGGACATATCTAATCCTATCAAGTGTTTGGTGCACTTCAGTATAAGATTAAAAAATAAATATAATATTCAATTACATTATAAAATTGAAAAATAGAAAAATCAATTAATTAAAAGCCATGAAAAAACCCTAGATCTAGGAATTGTGGCCACCTCCACAGTGGCCCCCATTTAAAACATTGAGCACCAACATGGTCGTGCAATAGTGACGTAAATCGGTAAATCTTAGACTACGATGAGAGGGTGCATGGGGGAATTTTAGGCAACCACTAGAGTAGTCTTTACATTGCCTCAAATTGATCGAGGTCCTAGGTGGTCAACAATACCAAAGATTTACAACTACTTCATCACCATCACAATCTTCCCCTCTTCCCTTGAGACGTCCAACGTAAGGATTCTAGCATTGTCAATGAAGTGGTGCAGGTGGAGCCAAAGTTCCAGCCACCGATGTTTGAGGGGCACAAGCAATGCTTCAATTAGTTCCACAGATGCCTACGAGAAAGCTTCTACCCTATTCGTCTCAAAAAGCTACTATTGGTCATTAGATTCAAGGAGTCCATAATCCAAAGGAAGGGGCACCCAATTCCTGG
This sequence comes from Eucalyptus marginata, assembly GCA_014182565.1. Lineage (NCBI taxonomy): Eukaryota > Viridiplantae > Streptophyta > Magnoliopsida > Myrtales > Myrtaceae > Eucalyptus > Eucalyptus marginata. The sequence goes on from CM024591.1 coordinate 45,952,744, forward strand.
CATACGAGAAGCGAAGATGGGAGAAGAAGTGGTAGAAGAGGGCTGACAATGAATCGGAGAGGCGGGGGCATCCATTTGACGTAAATGCTTACGACATCTTCTCTTTTTGTTAAGTTCTTTCTTTCCTTAAAAAAAAAAAAATTCTTATCCAATCCGGGCTTATCCTATCCCCCTCCCCTAGATTTTTTATTCGGCATTTTATCCGGATGTATCCGGGTTTGTCCAATTTGGTGGACATTCCCAAACATCGGAGAGGATAACAAATTGTCCCATCCAAATTCAAATCTAGACTATCAAATGCAGCCTTAGAGCCACCTTCACATGAATGTAGTTAAATTTTGTGATAAGTGCATTGAAAGTATTAAAACTTATCACGAAAGTATTATCGAATACTAAAACTTCATAGTGTAATCAAATCCTGAAATTTATTATGAAAGTATAATTAAGTTCTAAAACTTTAAAAAGTGCGATCACATCCTAAACTTGTTAAATTGCTCTAATCAAGTCCTCTCATTGATTGCATTTTTTAAAAGTTTTATAATTTAATTGTACTTTCGTGACAATTTTTAGAACTCGATTGCAACTTTTGAAAGTTTTAGGATTTGTTTTGCTAGTTTTGGATTCCGCAATGAAATATCTTTTACCAAGTATAATAAATTTATTTTTATCAAAGGAGACTCATATTCTGTGTTAGCTTTAAACACAGAGAGTTAAATATGAAGGGGACTATATATCATATAATCTCAAATCCAAAAAAGTCACTTAATACGCCTAAGACGAGCTCAATACCAACGATAATCAATGTCTAAATCTAATGAATGGTGTCATCTAAACTCACTTTAACATAATAATGAAAGCCCATTAAAATTAAAGGGGTTTATACAATATTGAAGATGATTCGACAACGTTGGATGTTAACAAAAACACTTAGAAAACACTACTCCCTAATAAGTTCGATGACATAACGTTAAAATCTAATCGATGACGTTGGACAATGAGGACAACACCTAGTAGACACTGCTCCTAGATGGATATGAGAACATAACGTTGGAATCTAATCGATGATGCTCAATAGTGGTAACAACACCTAGTATGCACCGCTTAGATGAGTATGAAAACACAACGTTGGAATCTAATTGATGAGGTTGGACAGTGGGTTAGCATTGGAATATAATCAAAAGTACTGCCTGGGATATAGACGCTCGTCGAAATTGAATTTACGATGGGGATCTTAAACTACAACTAAGCTAAACTAATTAGGGATAAAAGTAAGATAAAGTAATTTTGTTTGTTATTTGAAGGCTCTTTGTTGGATTGCCTATGGTATTTATAGGCCAATTTGATAACTGTCAGTAGTCAATTACTTCCTCCTCAAGAGTCGCATCACATTCTATGTTGAACCGCCTTATTCACATCTGATTTCTAGCTTATTCAACAATAATTTTATGGTCATGGCTTGTCCAACAAGAATTAATTGCTCCACTTGAGTTTGGCGTCCTTTTAACCGTTTTGGCCTAAATTTACTATCAATGTTATGTCTTCAATAGCATCTCTTGACTTTGACACGTGGCAACCAACTACTTTATCATAGAATTATGTCTTTGCTTGTATGTCCATCGAAATTTAGCTTAAGGATTCTCAAAATCCTTAGCTATCCTTTGTTTTCACAACCACTATGGGTTGAGCCAATGTAAATCACAGCCCACATACAACAATGAGGGCGATTTTAGAATTTTATGCCCATTGTAACTAGCACGTGTTTGTAAAGGTATTTTTGGATGTTAACATATGCCATATTTTATAAGAAGTAAATTGGGAATTTATTTCTTTTAAAGGAATACCTTGTTCTACGCACAATCTGCTACGAATGATCATTATACCTTTCTATTCTCTGACATGTCTATAGCCGATACAAATCAATGGGTCCTATTGCATCTTGACACCTCACTTCGGCTTTTGGTAGATATCCTTAATTTTGAATCGTTGTCTTCTACTCCAAATAGAAGAATACGCCTCATTGTCTTCTTTTGTACTTTTGTCTTCTTTCTTAAGCTCTAAACCCTCCATATTATATTCACAAGTTTTCCATGACTACCAAAGCTTCTAAATTTGAGCCCAAATCTTATATCTTGAACTTCAATTGCCTTCTTCACACCAAGAAAGCCAACTATTATCGATTTCAACTGTTGAGCATTGTAGAGTAGCATCCAGAATCATTGCTCCTTGGGCTTGCCTTTTTAGATCACAATCATGTTCTATCATCTCTCAAGCCTTGTTTTTCAACTAAGAGGAATGGGAAACTCCCAACATAGTATTCCTTTGGACATTTGCCCTACCAATAAGGGCTTCCCTCTATTTGAAGAAAACTTCCACGCTTGGTACTTATGATTGCAAGATGGATGAATGCGGGCATAGAGATGGCACTAAAGGCCAGCATGTTGTCTCATGACTTTAGTAAGGGGGTTAGTGGGTTCTGTTGTCTGCTTCTGGTCCCCATCTACTAACTATTTTTGTTTCCCTTGGGGGACCATGACTATGACCCTTTTGGATGTTTTTACTATCTCTGGGTTTGTCCTAGATGGTATTCCTATAGATGAAATCAAAGCCCTTGAGGACTTCTCCATTCCAAATAATGTCCTTGTTTGTGGGACTTTTTTTTTTTTTTTATGAATACCATAAAACTTCGAGTGTCACACCCCGATCCTCAAGTGTGTGCCCATCCATCGGTGGTCGATTAAATTGTGACGTCCTAGGACGCGTCGCCGACCCATTCGTTTTAATGCACATGCGGAAGCGTATAAATAAATCCCTAAACAACACAAAGATGGGATAGAAAAGGAGGGCCACAAATTTCACAACCACAACACACCTTTATACACAGTCGACTAGTTTATTTACAGTACTAGTCTATATAAAAAAGAGTCTATCCAAGCTAACAAACCTACAGGTCCTCTAAGCACACGAGTCCCCAACTGAAAACTCCGAACTCTCCTAGGGACTTGGGTCCACCACTAGCCCACCAAGAGGGTCAGCTGTACCCTCGCCAAAAGCGATCTCCAACATCGACACAGGTATATCATAATCCTGCAGGGGACTCTCTCTAGGTCCATTTCACCCGCAACGGTACCATGCTCGGAATTGATGGGGTACCCTCCGAGGTAAACCCGCATCAACCCAGACAATGGTCCTCACGAGTTTGTAGACCCAGGCTCCTTGGCCCCTAGAAGAGGAATTTGCATGACCTGTTCGGTGACCTTCTTGGGCTGGCCAAAATGCTTAGGAGGAGCAGCCATCTACGGACCTGAAAAGGTTGAGCCCACGACGGGGTGAGACAATATCTCAGCAAGTTCACCTCCTAAACTCTGACTAGGATGGAAATACGCCTATAGGCAGTCTATGCACACACAAGACAGAGAACTTACCTTGCCTCAATTCCTTCCTGCATGTCAGCATAAATCATATACTCAATCAATTCAAAACAAACCATTGATCAATCGATCCACTCGATTCAATACCATCAATACCATCTATAAATTCAATCGATACAATCATTGCTCACCCAAGCTGAAATAGATGGTATAGCTCACCAAAGCTGATATATATGTGTGTGTGTGTGTGTGTGTGTGTGTGTGTGTGTGTGTGTGTGTGTGTGTGTGTGTGTGTGTGTGTGTGTGTGTGTGTGTGTGTGTGTGTGTGTGTGTGTGTGTGTGTGTGTGTGTGTGTGTGTGTGTGTATTATTGCTCACCAAAGCTAAAATATAATAATGCTCACCGAAGTTGCTATATAATATTGCTCACCGAAGTTGCTATATGAGATTGCTCACCGGAGCTGCTATATAATATTGCTCACCAAAGCTGCTATATAATCTTGCTCATCGAAGCTGACATATCAATATGCACAAAGGCTGATATAGTATACTGCTCTCATGAGTTGATGATTCATTAAGTTAAAAATACCCGATAAAAATAATCGTGTGTGGGTATATGGTCGGCTT